>CM046006.1:80218000-81418000 GCA_025175895.1 Wurfbainia villosa | reverse complement strand
CTTTCTAAGGATCCAAAATCTGTAGTTTGCATTGTATTGCCATAAATCTTGTAGTCATTTTAATGACGCCGGGCATAGTAATCGTATTCATGTTTGATGATTCGAAATGTTGGTCGTCTTCTCAGTTTTTGAGTTGACTCTTCATAGTCATGTATAGTTCCATTAGATTTTCTGTGTTTGTTGTTGTAACATGTAATGCATTTTTCAGCTTTTTGGTACATCACATTTTTTTTTTCTTTGCATTTCTTAATGTTTTCCGTACTTCGATTATGGTTCTTACTTTTAACATTGGTTGGCAATTTAATGTAACTCTTTTTTTTTTATTATTTGGATGTGAGATCGACCCTAGCTCTTGTTTTTATCTTGTAATTAGTGCAAATGCATCTTTATAATCAACCTTACATCGTTTCTTTCTCTTATTAATTGTGTTTAGGAGATGGACAGAATCCAACTCCCAGTGTGGAGCAAGCATGCCTTCACCCAACACGGTGGCCATGCCTAAGGTATAATCAAACAACCCTTTTTTTTCACCCCCTCTCTTCACTCTCTTTGCTCGATGCTAACACAACTATACATGAGCCAAAGACCACACTCTGAATTCCGTTTAAAGTTCTCGGTAATCATGCGATAAACTCGGTTAGGACCGCGGTTAGATCAGGGCTCATTTAAGTTGCTCGTATCGACATGCTTTGAGGCTTAGCATGTGCCAAGGGCCCTTTCATTTGGTTGTTGAGATGGGACCTTGGAGATGTTAGTTGAGAAATCTGTCTCAAGCTCAATCATTCTGTAGAAGAAAAGTGTTTCTTGCTGCCCATAATTGAGTTATATATTAGGAATTTTATCGGCGGCCAACGAAATGGTAAATTTTATCGGCTTCATAATTTGAATAAATTTTTGAACAGCCAATTCGGAAAGTTTTAAAAAACGAAGATAAACCTTTTGATTCTTTTGGACTTAAAATATTAAGACTGTGTTTGGTGAGGACGTAATGTAATTCAAATTGTAATGGATAGGGGTGCATTTCTTCATTATGCATTAATTTATGTGTCAAATATAAAAGATGTGACGTGCATTGGGAAAATATGCTTCAATGACATTAATAAGCATCAAATCCCGATCTGAAATAAACATCAATGACAACGATGCCTTCTTTTTAACCATCCACTTCTTTAAGGTATCTAATGTCCATGTTAGTTGCTCTATCATCTCATTACTAAGATATGCGAACATAAGTGAGTAAGTTCGCATTGTGGATGTGATACCCTTGTTTGATGTCAATTACAAAGACGATAGGAATGAATCGACGGCGATGACGTAGACAACGACAACGATTACGACGACGGTCGATCGGTGACCGACCGACGACTGACAGACTGACGATAGACAAACCAACGACCGACGACGATCGACGGTCGACGACGATGGTCGGCAAGGACGAATAGCGGTGATCGGCGATTATCGACGGCCGATCACGACCGCCATTGTCGATCGCCGCCGGCCGATCGAGGCGGCGCCCGACGACGATCGACTGATCGGTGGCGACAATGGATGATAACGATCGACTTCGATTGTTGAGCATCCAATACTTTTCATATTATAACTTGTAATGTAATCTGGATTATATAGATTTTGCTTTGTAATTCAGATTATAAAACTTTAGTGTCTTTTATAATCCAGATTATATTACATTACAATACAATTTGAAGACAATAACAAACAAAAAAATCTACTTTATAATATAATTTAAATTATATTACAAGACAGATTACGACATATCAAACACAGTCTAAGTCTCTACTTTGCTTCAATGCACAGTGTCAAATTATTAATTCACAGATTAAATTATTTCTATATCTGTGCCAAACATTCTTTAGCACCGAGCCTCTGTTTTAGTGTAATCCACGTCGGATTCCTAGCTTTTTTTGTGAGGTTGATAGAGATGCCAAATTCTCCATATATTTTTAATCTCAAATCAATTTACAATGTAAACCTTACATTACAGGAAATGCTACAGAAGTTTTTCTTTAATATTAGAACATACTTCTTCTAGATTTTATTTAATCTAAAATATTTTTACATATTAATATTTTTGTATCGTAAAAAAACTAAATTATTATATTTAATTTTAAAACTGCCTTAAATTGTTTGTTATTAATTTGAATGAGATGAGTTATTTATGCGATCGATCATGTAAAAATAAAATAAAAAAGACAATGAATTTATTTTTTTTAGGAATCAAACATGCTGCGAAATAATAAAATACTCATGAAAATGACTAAGAAAAATAAGATTTAAATCTAGAATCGATTTTTAAATATATGTATATATTTATACGAATTAAAAGAATAAAAATTGGAAGGGAGATTTGTGACTCGCAGGAGAGATGACTGGGGAACATAGACACTCGACGATATGAGAGGGACACAAGCAAAAAAAGAAAATAAATAAATGAAAATATATATTAAAAAAAATATATTTTAAGAGAGTGAGAAGTAATGAGACTATTCTCATGATTGAGGTGGGGCCACTAGGAACCCAATGGGTGGACCCTACCACAGAAAAAAAAAATGAATTATTTCTCGGATGGTGGGATCTCCCCCTACTTAGTGGTGACTCTCACTTTCACGAGAGATTAAAATAAAAAGAGAATCATAATTTTCTCTCTCTCTCTCTTTTTTTTTTTAATTTTATTTTAATTTTATTTTTTTTTCTCAAATGCAAACAACATTAATTATGCCTCTCTCTCTTTTTTTTTCATCTATTTTGGTAATTAAATTAAATAAATAATAGAGAAAACAAAGACACAAGCTTTATGTACGAGTGCGTTAAGAAAATAAAGTTAAATATTTTTAAAAACCTTTCCATTTTATAGTTTTATGTCTTTCGAGTGGCTGGTAATTAATAAAGAAACCAAAGGCAATAAAAAAAGGGCCTCGGAGTTCCATCTTCCATGGAACCTGCAACTGAGCTCTCGCTCTCTCTTCCTCGCCTTCCCCGCTTTAGCGTCAGGCTGTGAAGGTTGGTTTCGTTTTCTCTCCTTTTCATGCGTTTCCCCCCCTTGTGTATGTCTTCGTAGATCTCGCTGCAATCGGTTTTCGGTGCCACCGCCTTCCCCCTTTTTTTCCCATTTGCCCAGCGGTAAAAATCGGTTCTTTTTATTGGTGTTGCTGCTCGCTGGTTTGATCGCGGATCCTGTAGTAACAAAAATTGGTTTTTGATCGGTGCTTTTTGAGTGCTATTTGGTGGTGGTTGTGAATTTGATCATTGTTTCGGGCGGCGATTGCCCTATTTTTGCCGTTTTCTGCAATGGAATCCTTTTTTTTTAAAAAAAATCTCGGGCTTCTATCTGGTACGAACATGGATTCTCCTTCTTAAAAGTTCCTTTTTTTGTGAGTATTATTTATATGTATGGTGGTGGCCTGCGGGATGAATCCGATTCTTGTTTCAGGCCTTTATTTCTTTGTGTTTTTATTTTCAGGTGCCGTAGTGGATTTAGCTTGTTAGATTTCAGTCGTATTAGGGAGGGCTCTATGCATCATGCTGCTGCTGCTTCAACTCGTTTTAGTTGAAGTTGGCATGGTTTAGCTCTGTGATGGCTGATTCGTGACGAAAAGGGGAATCGGTTGTTAAATTTCAAGCCTTTCCAGTACTTGAGGTGGATCTATAAACAGTTTTTTTTTTTTTGATGCAAAAGTCATCAAAGATTGTCCTTTATATATGGTTCATCTTGAAAAGGGGCTGATTTGGTGCTTAGCAAATGCTTGTTCTGATTGAAAGAAGAGGATTTGCTTCTAATTATTTCATTTTTGTTTGGAAAAAGGAACTGAAAACTTAGTTGGCGTTGTAAAAATGGAGGATGAGAACAAGATCTTAATGATTGATGAGAAGGAGCCCATCCATTTGGTGAAAGATTGTCAACCAGAGGATGTCTTCTTCTCAGAGATGGAAATGGATCATTGCATGGAGGGTGACAAGGGTGAGGAAAGTGATGTGATTTTCTCGAGGGAGGATCCTCTCATTATGAAGGACCCTCCGATCTGCAAAGGCCATAATGGAGGCACTGATATTGGCCGATCTAAGACCTATGAATTGATGGAAGAATCTGAAGTTCAAAAGAAGGATAAAAATAAGCAGGAAAAGAAACTCAGTAGGCAAGATAGAATTGAACTCGGTCGTATGTTTCAAGGAGCTGTTAGTTCTCAAGATTTAAAGCTCGCTGAGGATCTGATTCTGATGGCAGATCCACAAACTCTTAATGACATGCTGTGCATAGCATTAGACTCCATATGGTTCTTGACCACTAGGAAAGAACTGAATGGTATTACAAGTCTGATTAAGAAGATTGTTGAGAATAGAGCAAATGACTTCACAAGGGCAGCCCTCCGGACATCGTTTCTTGCTTCTTGCGTTTCTGCGTGTCAAAGTAGAACAATGAGTTTGGCTGATACGGTGGGCATTATGGCTCAAAGGTAAGGGATCAAGTCTCCCATAGCTTGTTCCTAGATGTAAGCAGTTATTTTTCTTTGTATAATCTCATCTAATTTCTCTTTGAAAATTTGACATAGGTATAATTACTTGAATTCCTATTTTCATTTCTTTTTTTGATGAACCATGTTCTCTCTATGGATGGTGAACTAGTACTCTTCTCATCCTTTTTGTCAGGTTGCATGAGCGCCTTCAAGAATGTCATGGCGATGAGGTTTTGAAGGCTGAGGCAAGTGTGAAGGTCCAAAAGTTCACAGAATGGGCCTTGAAGTGCATAGGAATCCACTCCCGTTGCCAGGAGAACAAGGGTAAAAGGAATCATAGCACAATTCTTGAAGTCCAACTCCAGTTGTCAGCATTTAGGACCTTTTTAGATCTTGCTGGCAACTGCCTTACTGGAAGGGATTTTACCGAAGCTTTTGATGCTGCATGCTTCCCTCTTACTCTCTTCTCTAGTTCATTTGACCCTGGTTGGGCATCTGGAATTCCAGCAACTGTTATACAGGGACTACTAGGGATGCTTGTTGAAGGTGGCGCAGATAATGTAAACCAATGCTTTCTTGAAGCATCAAGATTCGGAAGTACAGAGCTTGTAAGAATTTTGCTGCAGGTAATTATCTAAATCTGGTTTCAGAATTAGAACTTTTAGGTTGTGTTAGCTGCATAGTAATGAAACTCCACATGAAGAACAAAGGTAACATGGTTTGTAGTTTATGTAGCAAATGTTGAAACATTTAATCTCCATAAATAAACCTGTTGCATTCTGCCATATGGTTGTATAGTGATACCATGATAAATAGTCATATGCATCATAGTAGCCCAATTGATATAATTGAATGTTTGCTAGATGATTGGCCTAGAATTCAATAATTCATTCTTAATTTGTTTAAAAAGTAAATTAAAAGCATAAATCTTGACTAGTGAAAAGGAAAAAAAAGAAGATTAGTTCAGTCCATTTGATAATTTAAAAATTTTCAATGACTTTTATTTGCTCTTTATGATTTTGTCTTCATTAAAGAATATTAATTTTTGTGCTTATGAAGTACCAAACAAAATTTATGGTAACATGTCACTAATAAATACGACCTATTTTACATTTTCGTATTATGTATTCATTGTAGGATCACATTTTTATCGGTGTTGAATTATGAATGGGTGGATTGGTTAATATAGTCATGTTTATATACACATGCATGATTAAGTAGTCATGTGATGTTTTTATACTTTTACTACTGTCTTTGGTGAGACGAATCCTTATTCTTATACTATCTATCCTGAGAACCATAATGATTATTTTATTGATCCATTGAGTAGTTTAGGCTATATTTTAACTGCTGAAGCTAACATATTGAATCGATGTGATAAAGTTGATATTTTAGAGACAATTATCTAACTTATTTCTCATATGATCGAGTTTTTTTGTTAATGAATTTAGAATTTGATACTATCTAGCTCATTCTCTGATACAGATTTTCTCCTTTCTTTTGTTTCTGTGTTTCTCCTGCATAACGAAATCGATTATGCTGAACATTCATCTATGGTTAAGCAACGAATGTTACAATATACATGTCATTGTCATCGTGATCCCTACTCAATTGTCATTTCCTTTCTTCCTCCTAGATTGCTCAACGAAACAGCTTGGATGTCGACGTGGATCTTGCCTTAGGTTTTGCGTCCCATTACTGTAAAATTGGAACCATGGAGTGCTTGGTTGAAGAAGGGAATGCCGGATCGTTCCTAGGCCCTCTCATGCGTGCTGCTGAGCGCGGCTGTGTGCAAGTAGTACAATGGTTCGTCGAACGTGGATGTAGGGACATGGAGCTGTGCCTCGCTCTTACTGCTGCTGCTTCTTGCTGCCAGGTGGGCATTGCAGCTTACCTTCTCCCACACATCCCCCAGCACGTCCTTGCTGCCCTCAGCATTGAGATCCTCAAAGCGGCTGGTGAGAGAAGCAGCGGGTCTCTAGACGGCGTCGCATTCCTTCTCCGCAATGACTTCCTTGGTGATCCTGCAGCAACATATGCTGTAGCTGACAGCATTGCTAGGTCCATCGATGAGGCTGTAGCCCCTGATCTGCGAGCATTTCTGAAGGAACATTGGTCGGAGGCCGCTTTCAACGAGGGTCTGAAGTATGGAGAGAACAACTTCATAAATTGTATGAGGATCCTTAGAAGGGGTTCTTCACCCATCTGTCTAAGGGACCTGCCGCCTCCCCTGGCGACTGCAATAGCATACCTGCCGCTGTATAGAGAGTGTCGGGAGGCGGGCAGCCGTTTGTTACCGCAGAAACTGAGAGGGCAGCTTGTGGATGCAGCTACCAGGGTCAGCAGTAGGCCAGTCGACAGGAACAGCCAGGCAGAAGAGCTTCTCACAATTTTGGAGGATCACCTTCCTACCTTCTTTCTGTAACTCGGATCATCCCAGCTCCTGTTAATAGGTAAACTGGCGATAGACCAACAAACCGAAAGGACAGTGAATGACTTTGTTCTAGCCCTTCAGCTATGCTTACTCTCTGCTCTTTTTTTCCTGTCCTGTGTTTTTGCACGTAGAGTTGCATTGCCGCCGGTGATGTCCAGACCATTTTGTGTAGGAAATTTGCACGACAGAGTAGTTTCGGGCATTGTTGTTTCAACCTCTTTCGCAATGTATACGGGGGCATTATATCGCCTGTTTTGGAAATAATGTGTGGTTTTTATTTGGGAAATTCAGTGTCGATTTGTGTTCGAATGTGTTGCTTGTTGCTCCGCCGCTTGGAGTTTGAATATTGAACTGTTTTTAATGCCTTTGCGGTCCTCTAGCAATTGTCTTCGGGAGATAAATCGAATGAGTATGAATTTTATGGTCCCTCACTTGCTCTTAATTGAAAAGAGAGATAAATCGAGTGAGTATGAACGAAGACTGTTTCAGCAAATTTGAGTATTCTAAGGGATCGATTTTTATTTAAGAAAAAAATCGTAAATACATTTTAGTTAGGGATCAATTTAGGAGTTTTTGATTATCTATGTAAATGTTATACTATTATGATACAAAAGATTGAAATCCATCAATCTAGTGGCCCAATTGATGTGAATGTTGTACTATTGCACCATAGCTCGAGAGTTAAAGTAGATGCTAAAAGCTTGTCAAAGGAGTACAATTTAGGTGTTCATCGGGCATTGATATTGTTAGAACCAAAAACAAAGCAAATGGACCCGAATAGTACGGGTTAACGTGTTCGATTTTTTTATTAGGATAAATTTTATTCAGAATTCCAAAAAAAAAAAATAGACGGCTCTGTTTATCTTTTCGGATGGAGTGCTGAGTGCATCTTTGACGTCGAACATGTTTTATAGAGATTGTGTGATTATGTCGTCAAACTCAACTGTTGAACCATAAATACTTAATCCTGATATATCATGGTGGTTAGTGAAAAATATCTTGTCTAGGAAAAATTTAGTACCCATTAGAGATATATGAGACCGGATCGATCAATTAATAATCTGACTGAATGTCTGAATGAATACATGATTCTAATTATAATAATAATAATAATAATAATAATAAAACCAAAAGAAAGTTCTATTTCCGTTCGCTAAATTCTAAAGAAAAATTAGACAAATTCTTTTATTATTATCATTAGATCGCCAGGACAAAATTGTAGTTCCGATACATGGAATTTGTTGAAAATATTTCCGAAATAATCGGGGAGACAACAATCTAATATGATCTCGTCGAGGCTAGTGTTCGACACTATCTCCGTAAAACGATATTGCTCCGCTCAGGTGCTTACGGATAGTAGCAATTCGTTTTCAAGATACAACGACGATATCTCGGAATAGTAGCACTACAAATTCCGAGACCGACGAGCCTACTCGTAGGCTTTTTGGACTCTGGATGCAGAGGATGGATGGATGAGAGATTGAGGGAATGAGTTTGAGTTGAGTTTTCTATTCCATTCTCTAGGGATCTATTTATACTAGGTGAAGAGATGAGGTGCCCTTTGGTGAGTTTAATCTGAGTCATTGGATGTAGAGGGTTGTAACCCTTCATCAAACCCTTTGATCTCAGCCATTAGATCTGAATGATTGTAACCTTTCAGATCATCCTTTGATCTTAGCCACCAGATCTGGATCCATCGATCCAGTCAATCCGACGCTCCAGATCAATCGTAATCACCAGTGGTCCGATCGTGATTCTTCGCGATCAACGCCAACAAAGTCATCATATCGCAAGCGCGCACGCGTGGTGCAGGGTGAGCAGCACCCGCCCATTGGATGAGAGTATAAGTGCTTATTTGAGTTAACTCAATTAACTCATCAACATATATAAGGAAGTAATTTCTCTATGGAATTTCCAATGTGGGACTATTGTTCTCCTTACTTCCTTTAATAACTTTTAGGCTGACTTTAACAATTAATTTCTCATTCACTTATAATCGGTTTTGAGCAAATTAATAGTCTAGATTCATCTACTCGAAACGTAGATTTCGATTTTGAAGTCAATTTAGACTTTCAATGATTGATGACACATTGATTTTCCTTTTCAAAACTGTATATTGGTCTTTATAAGACCCAATATCTAATAGAATTTTCATTTGAATGGCGACTTGTGTATTTGAGTATTCTTGTCGTTAAAATTCTCATACTATCAGTGAATAAGTTCACTGTACTCATTCATGTTCATTTAATATTCAAAAAATAAATTAAATAAACAAAACAAACATAACTCATTAAGATTTATAAATATAGTTAATAAATAAATTTATTTAAACTTAATAATGCTGGATTATAATTTTTTTTTTAAGTTTGTATTCAAATACATAAAAATATAAAGAATATTTTTATAATTTTATATCATTTATAATATATTTAAAATGAAAAAAAAAACAATATGTTTCATTTATTAAATTAATATATAATAATGATACTGGTTAAGCTCGATCAAAAGAACAAAAATTTCTTCAGCAAATATGAACTTGAGCTATAATATAATCTAGTAAAATTAATAAAATCTCGCTTTAACTACATGAATAAAGAAATTTTAAGAACATTTACTGTTGTGCTACTTAATCTAGCTGGAATGTAATTGCCAACGCATTAAACTTTGGAAGAAATTGTTATATTTCATATATCGTAACAATAACACATGAATCCTCTTGGTGAAAAAAGTGAATATAAATGAAAAATATATAGATGATATATTATGTCATGGTGAATCTGAAAAATAGCCAAAGATGAATCACACTAAAGATGGGAGCAAATTAGATAGAAGATTAAGAACAATCTCCTTCATTTGACACTTCCAAAAGCTTTAGAAGGCAATGAAAAACATTTAGTTGAGCTGTTTGTTCCACTTGGAACTGTGATCAGGAGTGCCCAGAAAGAACACCTCGCAGATCAATGCAAAATGATCAGCCAACTCTTCGAAAAATTCATTCACAAGGGAACTCAATCTTTCCTACATCTGAAGGCATAAAGGCCAAGATCATGAGCAAAACCAGAATGCCAATTGGAAGCAATAGGATGGCAAGTGGAGGAGGTGGCAGCACAGGCAGTATAAGTGGGAGTATCAACAATGAAGCAGTGAGGCAGAGAAGTACCAGAAATGACTCTGCATTGAAGTAGCACTTGGAGGAGAAGCCTCTTTCGTTCGGTTCGCGTGGTTTTAGGGCGGAGCTCTTCTTCTTTGATCTGCCTTCCATTGGATTCAATACTTTGTGCTCATGGATTTGTTGAGTGATTGTTCTTGATCTTCAGGACAAGTTATGATCTAATTTCTGGTCTTAGTTACTCCTGTTAGATATAGGACATGTTTGATCAAGCTGAAAACTGAGATGAAACCTTGTGAACGGTGTCCATCATGAGACAGAAACTTTGAGAAAGTTATCAAAGTAACAACATATTGCAAGAGAAAAAAAAAGGGTAAAGAATGCATTAAAATGGAATGAAAAACTACATGCCTTTCCCTAAGAGCACAGGAGACTGAATCCCCTTCTCAATTGAGGACCATTTACTGAAACATTCACTCCAAGAAGAGCATGAAGAGACGACCAGTATCAACTTCACTGTAAAGAATAAGGCACGAGATGAGTTCACTTTAAATAAGGTTTCAAATTTGAAAGGACAAGGCAGGAGATGCCTGTCTTTAGAGAAGACACAACCAAACCAAATATGCTTCTGCTGCAATGAATTTGTTGTGTTTAGTGGAAGCATAACCAGATACACTGCACCCTTCCTAATGCTTTATAGACAGTGAACGTCCATAAATAAGGAAGGGGGAGAGTAATACATCAGGAGGGAGTAAAACAGACCATGCTACATCTGTTTGAGGAAATAAACTACAGTAATCAGTAACTTAGTGTTCAAACTTCACAGAGGATCGCATTAACTTTTGTCAGTTTTGAGACAAATCCAATGGAGATGGTGCCAGCCCATTGAATGTATCAGCTGAAAAGAAGAAACAAGGTTAAAGTGAGAAACTGAAACGTTTTCTTTTCGATGCTCCCAAAGGACAAAGTTAGTAGGCCAGGTTGCCTTCACCTAGCCATTTCCAGTTGCCTTCTCCAACTTTTTCTTCTTTGCCCTTGTGAAAACCCACACCATGTCAATGACCTACCATGCTGTGGACCATTTATCATTCCACAATTCCCTTTCACTTGCAACAAATATTAAGACGAAAAGCTTGACTCATGCACAAGTTCAGCAAGGGTGGGACACTTTGAATTGTTATATTTTCACTATGGATTATGAGGTGTTTCCATACTATATTATTGGACGTGAAGCTAACGCATCTTAGGTCTATTTACCCTCATAAGTAAGAAGGGAGTTTTTTTATTTTTATTTTTAAATATATTTCATATTAAATAACAATAACATTACAATAACAACAACAACAACTTAAGTCTTTATTCTATTAAATGGAATCCTCTTACACCATTAAACTTGATCCCTTATTATATCCTCGACTTATATTCAAATGAATTTTACTATGTTTTATCATTATTAGTCTCTTCTTAGGTCTAACATTTATTGATCACCTAACTACACCTGCATTGTTATTTTAAAAATGTCCCTCAAAATTTTTCAGTGGAACTCAGATTCTCTCTTTTAACATCCTTATCTCTAACCTCGTGCTCTACATTTTACTATGCATCAAAATCAAACCTCGTGATTTCCTGGATGATCATGTTGAGGAATATATAAGGACTTGAAACCTCAGAAGGGCAGCAGCAGGCTCACATAAATTAATGGAAACAGCATCACTTGCGCATTTCGTCACACACTCTGTGTGCGTCATGCGAGTCAGTACCTGAGTGAAGCAGCATCTCCTTTTCTGCGTCAGCTCTCTTCTTTCACAAATCCGTAATTTGACTACTTGAGCATGCAGGACATGGCCATCTTTGAGCCACGTTGTTGACAGCGTATCACGTGCACGCATCGGATGCGGAGAGATGCCGTGAGCTGAACCTGGTCAGGGCAATTAGGAGCTAGCGAGCTCATCAGCGTTGGCTATCATGGTGGAACGCGAAAGCGGCACGCGCTCCATTCAGTGCTGCCGCAGCTGGTGGCCCAGCGAGCAGTTTCCTGGTTCATAAAGACTCGGCGCAAAAAGGCGAGCTCTGTTCCGGTGTTTGGATCATCCGACGCCCCGCAGATCCTCCTCCGATGGCGAAACAGCGGGCATCGATCGATCAGCCCAGCGTCCACCGCAAGCTGCTGTGCCTGTGATTGAAGATCGTTTCGATGGCGATGGGAGTTGAGGAAAGGAAGGAAATTGGTGTGAGCTTGAGCTGAGCTCGCCTCGTGGCTGCCTGCATGAGTATCAAAGCTTCGTTAATTTTTCAACGGTTAATATGAAAATTATAAAATCACTTATATACTTTTTTTTTAATTTTTTTTTAATAATTCAACTATTCAGATTCTGAAAATAAATTATTTGACTCCATAAAAAATTCTAATCAAATATCAAAATAAATAAAAAATTATCCATCATCATTAATAATTCGATCATTCAATATTAATTTGAGCATCATAAATATCTAATTTATATGGTATAAATTTGAAATTCTGATTATTTGAAAAATCATAACCTCTTGAATATTGGATCTTAGAATTAAATTCTGAAAATGGACAATTTAATTTCATATAAAATTTTCATCAACTATCAAAATAAATTTAAAAAAAATATAAATAATAATCTAATATTGTTCGAGTATCCAAATATCTAATTTATATTACACGAGTTTCTAATTTGTTTTCTTTTAAATCATCTCACCTTACATGCATTCGTAAAATTTTTTAAAAAAAAAATAAATAATTTTGATTAAAAAGATTATGATTCAGTGGTTTTCCAAATATAAAAGCAGTGTTTTAAGGAAGGTAGAAAATTAAAAGCATTTTTTATTATTTTCATTATCATGATAGAGTAATTGTCGACTAAAATAGTTTTAATATCCTCAAAATTATTAAGTAATTATAGTTTAAAAAAATAATATTCAATTAAATCTATTTTTAAATATTGATTAAAATGTGTGACATAGTAGTTTAACTAAAATTTATATTTTTAAAAAATAAAATAAAATTAATGAGTGATTTTTATGAATATCAAAATATTTTTTTGGGTCCTACCAAAGGATTTTTAAAGATTTTTAAAATCTACAATAAAAGATAGATGCTTTAGATTATAAATGATAGTGCATAATTTTCTGATTGCAAATATTATTTTTTTTCCCTTCAAAATTAATATAAATAAATAAATAAATTTTTGCCTTTTTTTTACTGTTCCAATAATTTAGTTATTTCATTAAACTTCATTTATGGGCTCCTCATTTTTCTTCCCCCTTTCTAATCCAGTCGCCGTCGATCCGGGCGCCGTGAGAGAGAGAGAGGAAGGGGCGGCGGGTGGCGCGCGCGCTCTCTCCCTCCCTCGATCGCCGGCTTCTCTTCCCTTGCTCGGCTAACATGCTGGAGACCGCCCCTGAGAACGCCAAGCGGTTCGCACCTCCTCCTCCCAGGTCAGTTGCTTCGCTTTCCTTCCGTTGTTGATGCGGCCGATCGATCCGGTTTCGCCCGTCAGCTGTTCGTTCATTTTCCTGTCGTTTTAGTCACTGGTAGTTCCCCGGATGCCTGCTTTATTTTCTTGCTTCCTGATGTTGCAGGAATCGGTCCTTCAATCGGCGCAAGTCTGGAGGTATCGCGCCTTTCTAACTCCTTCCTCAGTTGAGATTCGTCGGTTCTCTAGTGTTGTGACCATTTCCGTTGCACTTATGGCGGTTTAAAGGTAGCTTTTGTGGGATGTCAATTGATCCGCATCATATGGGTCTTAGCGTCTTCCCGATACCACGGGATTTGTGACTCCTTGATCCTTTAGTTATGTTCATGTTTTAGTTCCAATTCAGCACAAAGGCCTAACTAATCTGTAAAGAAGAAAACTTTGCGTATATTAATAAGAAACATGGGTAGAGGGGACTCTCAAGGATTGGAACCCCTAATTTTCCTTTTACTCTAACATATTATATCTACTCACTGTTCTTCCATTGGCAAATTTTTGTGCCAACTATTGCAGTCCTGTAATGTTCCTGTTATTCTATTGGATCTTTGTCGATCAGTGACTACAAATCAATGCTCATGAATCTGAGAACTATTTACTCTTTATGTTAAGACATTTATTTGCTTCAATTTTTTATGCACGACTCCTGAGAATTTTGATCATTCTCCATTAATCAGGAGTTAGATTTGTACCAGATCAATTTGTTCAATCATACTCTTAAGGGGATTGGTATTTTGGGTAGAAAAGGTCATGAATACTAGTAACCATACTAAATATTGATTTTTTAAACCCTTTTTCTTTATCTTATTATGAGTATTTCTACCCTGAGCATTGATGGATTGATTCACCTTCTGTTATCAACAATTAAGAATCATAAATGCTGGAAAATCCAAAATCATGCAAGCTTTTTTATTTTGTCTCTAAATTTAAATCAACCTTTATTTTCCCATATGCCTTCTTTACATGTTCATTTGAATCTTCTTCTTTAATAATTTCATCTGGGAACTCTAAGAAAAGTAGTAGTAAAAGAATGAAACTCTATTTCTCTCTCTCAGCAAAAGTTTTCCAAGTGTAAATAATGAATATCCTGCATTAAGGCTGATATTCATAAAGGAAATATTACCTGAATGAATTAATGGAGATAGTGGCGAACTTACACTTCTCAGCATAATGCACACTAGCAGTATTCCTGCTTTGTATGGATGTCTTAGAATGACGATAAATAGTATTAGTATGCTAGTGCATTAATTGAATCATATCAATTAACATGCCATGTAGATTTTTAGTCCTGCATGATACAAAATGAGCAGATATGGAAGCAAACAACAGAATATTTGGGTGCTATATCCAATTGATTTCATTGGAAAGAAAGTTTTTCAGCATCTCTCATCTTCTTGTTGTAAATAAATTGCTCACTTTGGATCCATGAGCCCCAGATGATTTGGCTATGCAAAGTTTTTCATGCACACTACTTATCTGCTTCCCGGTATAGGTAATATTATATATCTCTGTATTCATTATATTTTGACAATTAATTGGCTGCTCTTGTCTTCCACAGATAGATATGATAAACCAAATTACTCACAGGCATCTGAAGGTGAAAGGAATCATACATCTTATCCTAGAAACTTTACTGCAGTAGAGCGCGGAGAGATCCCTGTCAACAATACTGCAAATGAAAACACTCGTTCTAAGTTAATACCTCTAGAAGGGTGTTCATCCACTGAGGCTGTGCAATTTTTAACTGAACGTAAGTAGACATTTGCATGTTTTTCTTAGTTGTTAGTGTTAGAATATTGTAGATATGACTAGGGATAATTGTGATCCCTAAATATCATTAGGAATAATTATTTCCTAGGATAGAATTTGATTTATTCCTAGGATAGGGTTTGATTTATTCTTTTGAATAGACCCTAATCTTGTATATAAATAGGGCTTCTTTCATGTAATAGGGTATCCTTAGTTACGAAATAACATGGTATCAGAGCTTTAGGTTTTTCACCTTTCGCGATCTTCCGCCGCGGCTCGCGTTCCTCTCCCGAGCACTCTTCTCCTTCGCAACGCAGCTCACGCTCGCGACTTTCTCACGTGAGCGCCTTCTCCCGCGCGCACGCGGCCTTCGTCGCCCTCCGGCGCCTTCTCACGCGAGAGCGCCTCTTCCGTGCGCACGCGACCCTCGTCGCCCTCCGGCGCCAATCTTCCGCCGCTGCATCCCACCACCTCGACGCCGGCCTTCTCCTCGCCGTCTTTAGCCTCTTCCGCCTCGCCGCCGCTTACAGCGGTTTCTGGTGGCTCGTCCGTGTCTACGGCGTGCCGCTTCTCATCGTCAACGCCTGACTCGTCATCATCACCTACCTGCAACACACCCACCTCTAGCTCCTCACAGATCCTCCGCCCCTTCGGCCCGTCGACTCGGCGCTCCTCCACAAATTTTCACGGGAAAAAGGCTCTCCCTCTTCTCCGCAAGCTGTTGCCCAGACCATATAACACCGTTGTCGCAGTCGCAACTTGATCAGCACCTGCTTAACTCATCATGGCTACCTCCGGCACTTCGAAACCGGATTTTTCAATCTTTACCAACCACGTCACGGCACCGCTCTCGTCTGAGCTCTTGGATGGTAAGAACTACTCCTCTTGGGCCTCTTACATTGAGTTTTGGCTTGTTGGACAGGGTTATGAAACACATCTCACATAAACTGAAGAGGATATTCAAATGGCCGATCGTCCTTTATGGAGAAAGGTTGATGCTCAGTTGTATTGCGTTATCCGAGCCACCATCCATCCATCTCTCGATGTCAACTTATTTAAGATAGCCTTCTAACGAGGATGTTTCTGGCTTCCCACCACTACTCTGCAGAGTTCAAAATAAGAAATTTTTATGTCTCGGCGTTATATTGCTCTAACAGATTACTCTCTCATGTGATCTCGCGATCGATTGGCAAATTATAGAGGCCACCATGGACTTACTCGAGCGACTCCTCCGTGTCCCTACCAAAGTCTTGACATTATCATCTTCCGTTCCGGTTGACTCTTCAGCATTGGTCTCTGGAAACAACAACAAACCTCCACCGCGTAAGAATGACAAAGGACGTCCTTGGTGTAATCATTGTCACCGACTAGGACATACGATTGATAAATGTTGGAGTCTCCATGGTCAACCTCCTCGTACTGCTCAGATCGTCTAGAGTTTTGTCACATCTTCAGCTTCTAGTTCACAGTTGACATCAGCTCCAACTCCACCGCCTCAGTTGACACAATCTCCAACTCCACCGCCTTCCTATGATGACTTTCTGAAGTGGTATGAGGATCGACGGGAGTATAATTCCCTTGCTGCCATTTCACAAGATGGTAATTCCTTTGCTGGCATATTTCGTTCTTCGGATCCTTGGGTACTTGATTCTGGGGCCACCGATCATATCACTGGTAATAGATCTTTTTTTTCCTCACTATCTACTTTCGGTTATTTACCCTTTGTCACCATGGCAAATGGTTCTCAAACTTAGTCCCAAGGTGTTGGTATTATTCATTCTTCTCCATCTCTTCCCATTCAGAATGTTCTTTATGTTCCCGGAGCTCCCTTTAATTTATTATCAATAAGTACCACTTATTGCCTCGATCAACATCTCATTTACTAAATCTTCGTTCATCGGAGAAGGACGAGGAGGATGATTGGCTCTGGATGTGAGTCTTATGGTCTATATCAACTTCATCAAAACTCTCTTGTTGGTGCGGCGACAGCATCTCTACTTGTTATCCATGCTCAGTTGGGACATCCTGGTCTTGATAAGTTAAAACAATTACATCCTAGTCTGTCCACTTGTAGTCTTTGTCATGAGTCATGCGATTAAGCAAACACGACGTGATTCGTTTTTCTCCTCGCATTATAAGTCGCCACGCTCCCTTTGCTTTGGTTCATTCCGATATTTGGGGTCCGAGTCGTTGCCTCTATATCGTCACGATATTTTGTTACTTTTGTAGACGATTTTTCCCGTTGTACTTGGTTATATTTGATGAAGGATCGCTCGGAATTGTTTTCTATTTTTCAATCTTTTTTAATGAAGTCAAAACACAATTTGGTATCCCTCTTCGATCCTTGCAGAGTGAGAATGCACGTGAATATCTATCTACTCTGTTTTAAACCTTTTTGGCATCTCACGACATATTACATCTGAATTCTTGTCCTCATATCCCCAAATGTAGTCAGAACGCAAGAATCGCCATCTTCTCGAAACCACTGACTCACTCGTTCCTCTTCGCTGGGGTGACGTCGGACTTCGCATGTTATCTCATCAATCGCATGCCTTTCTACTTTACAGGCAAATACCTCATCTCAGACTTTATCCGGCGTCCTTCATCCTTTACCACCTAGGGTCTTTGGTTCTACAAGTTTTGCTCACGCTCTTGATCCCGATATCGATAAACTCTCCGTGATAAATGTGTTTTCACCACGGTCTCAGAAAGGGTATAAGTGCTATTCCCCTCTCTCATTATTTCATCTCGCCATGTACGTTTCGATTCCTTTTTCGGTCTTCGAGTCATCGCCCAATTTCATCCTTCTACGGTCTTTGATCCTCCGAGGATTCTCTATCACCCCACCCCAATTCCTCCTCCGTTGCGAGTTTATCAGCTGTCCTCCTCATTATTGCTACAACACCGACTCTGCCATGGAATCATCATCTCGAGCCAGTCCTCCGCGCTCCTCCTCGGCCCAATCTTACGATATTCTATCGCTTCTTCAAAAGGTATACGCTCCACTCGTAATCCTTCTCCACATTATGTTTCCTTGAGTTACCATTGTATTTCTCCTTTCTATTATTCATGTCTTTCCTCCTTATCGCACTGCTTTCCAAAGACTACAGGAGATGATTTGCCCATCCAGATGGAAACATGCTATGCTAAAACGAAAGAGTGCCTTCTGAGTTGTGGACTTGAGATCTCATTCCTCTACCACCGGAAAGTGGGTTGTTGGTTGTCGATGGTATATATAGTGAGGTTGGTCCAGAGAATGTTGTTCGACTTAAGGCTGCCTCGTGCTTAAGGTTATACTCGAGATCTTGATTGGATTATGGGGACACATTTTCTCTCCAAAGATATCCTCTATACGCTTATTCATGTCCATCTTTGCGATTCAACACTGGTCTCTTTATCAGTTGGACATCAAGAATGAGTTCTTACATGGTGACCTGCTCGAAGAAGTCTACATGGAGCAACCTCCGTATTTTGTTGCTCAGGGGGAGTCCTCTGGTCTTGTGTGTCGCTTACAAAAATCTTTATATGGTCTCAAGCAGTCACCCAGAGCATGGTTCGGTAGATTCAGTATTGTAATTCAACAGTTCGGCATGACTCGGAGCGAGGCTGACCATTCTGTTTTTTATCGCCACTCATCTACTGGTTGTATCTACCTAGTGGTTTATGTTGATGATATTGTCATCACAGGTAGTGATCATCTCGGGATCTCACAGGTGAAACAACATCTTTTCAAACATTTCCAGACAAAGGATCTCGGCAGACTTAAATACTTCTGGATAAGTAAGACAGTAAAATGGGATCATTATTTCTCAAAGGAAGTATGCAATGGATATTCTAGAAGAAACAGGAATGTTAAACTCAAAGACAGTTGACAACCCTATGGATCCTAATGTCAAGCTCCTACCAAATCAGGGGGAGCCTCTACTAGATCCTGAACGATACAGGCGATTAGTAGGAAGACTAAGTTATTTTACTGTTATTCGTCCAGATATCTCATTTGCAGTAAGTGTAGTAAGTCAATTTCTCAACTCTCCGTGTAAAGAACATTGGGATGTTGTGATTCGCATTGTTCGATTTATCAGAGGCGCTCCAGGAAAGAGTATTTTGTATAAAGACAAAGGACATACTCGAGTCATAGGATATTTTGATGCAGACTGGGCAGGATCTCCCATTGATAGGAGATCTACTTCTGGTTCTTGTATATTTGTGGGAGATAACCTTGTTTTTTGGAAAAACAAAAAGCAGAATGTTGTGACAAGATCCAGTGCAGAGGCAGAGTATCGAGCTATGGCCATAGCCAGTCAAGAACTTATATGACTCAAACAGTTGCTTCAGGAGCTAAGGTTTGGAGACGTTACACAAATGTCACTTATATGTGATAACTATGCCGCCATGCATATCGCTTCAAATCCAGTTTTTCATGAGAGGACAAAGCATATTGAAGTCGACTGTCACTTTGTCAGAGAGAAAGTCATATCTGGAGAAATATCTACTATTTTTGTTAACTCACATGATCAGCTAGCAGATATATTTACTAAGTCACTGAGAGGTCCCCGAATTGACTACATATGTAACAAGTTGGATGCATATAATTTATATTCTTCAGCTTGAGGGGGAGTATTAGAATATTGTAGATATGACTAGGGCTAATTGTTATCCCTAAATGTCATTAGGAATAATTATTTTCTAGGATAGAATTTGATTTATTCCTAGGATGGGGTTTGATTTATTCTTTTGAATAGACCCTAATCTTGTATATAAATAGAGCTTCTTTCATGTAATAGGGTATCCTTAGTTACGAAATAACAGTTAGAAATTAGAATTCTTCATAATTCTTGTCAATCAACTTTACTTTGTGTTTGTGTAGTTGTGTCATTGGCTTGACCACGTCTTAGTTAATAGAATATGCAGTAACCTTTCTCTGGCTATGCAATCCATTTTTTAAGTGGTTCAAAGGTCTTGCTTTATAATACGATTTATCCTGATTAAAGATAAAAGGAAAGGGAGGGGAGGAGGGAAACCTTGAGAGATTGGATTAAATGTTGTTATATTATACTGATCACTCACTCATAGCAATCTCAACATTCCCTCTTTAGTTTTCCAATAACAAGGTATTGAACTATCAGAAGTTCTACATGAAATCTTATGGAGCTCTATATAAGGCCAGGGATATTGCTTTGTAATAGCTTTTTCTGTGTTTTTTCGATATGGCCCACAGTCTTTAAATTTTCAAGAACAATTGTCCTCGTGTAAATAATTCTTGACTAGGTTCTTCCTATCTTCAATCTGGATCTTTGTAGAACTGTTATATTAGATCCATTATCCTCTATAAACTACTTGCTATATTCGATCTTCATCACAAGGGCAACTTCCTTATTGTTTCTGCTTATTTTTGGAGTTCATTCCTGTATTTTGCACATAACTTTTCTTAGTTTTCTCTGTAATAAAAATACTTCACTCTTATTTTATGGTTTCTGTATTCACTATTCAGCTATGGGCAAAAATCAAAAGAGGTTTCTTTATTTTCAAAATTATCAAATGGGTGCCCCTATTTTAATTATTATCAACGGGACACTCCATCACTTGTAATATACCCATATACTCGTCTTTTCCTGAAAGAGTGAATAGTTTCTGAAATTGTGTTCTGATTCGAAGCAAATGTCATTCTAATTATTCTTGTAACTCCGGATTTATTACAAAAGGGCGTTCACACCTTAATTGAACAAGCATATATTGTAATTTACATTTGAATTTGCAAATGTTTACTTTTGCTAATTTGGAGGTAAAAACATTCCTAACTTTATCTGGGAATAGCCAACAGGTTGGAAAGTGAATATTGACATATATTTCCATTGCCATTAATTGAAACTGCTCACTTTTCAGTAAGTTGGGATAAAGAGGTTATAATGGACCACTATAGTTGATCCCCTTTGATAATAAGTAAAATCAGGGTGTCATTTTTATGATTTTGAAAATAAAGGATGCGTTTGTGTTTTTTGCCCTTCTATTTCTGTAGGTTCCTTGTTAGTTTTCTATTTCTGCTGTACTAATAAAAGAATAGCTGGTCTTATGCACTAATGATGTTAAGTTATTTCTATGTTAAGTGCCTACAGTTAATGTCGTTTTCTTATATCCAGGTTGGGCCGCTGCTGTGCATCTATTGGATGATCCATCCACTGATGTTCTTGGTGAGTTACATGCTTCTTTGATTTTATGACTACTTTAATTTATGTTTTATGTGCAGTGGTCTATATGCTCGTCAAGATAACCAGGTAAAAGAATAGTCCTGTCCTGCTTCAGTTATTTTTTTTTGCTTGGTTTATCGTTAAATTTACGATGTTGGCCTAGATTCTTTGTTACTTAAATTCATAATCTGGTTATTGATCTGCTACTATTGTTCATGTGAACTTTAAATTCCAAGGATGATTTCAGAGATGTAAGCTAGAGAAGGCTTCCAACTTTTATTTAGTTAATAAATCATGGAATGGAAAGAGTAGCAGCAGAACGATATTATAATTTTTCACTTCAACATCATCGTATCAGAATTATGGATTGTTTTCTTCCTGAAATTTGCTTCCTTCTTGATTCTTCTCAAATTATATTGCCTGATGAAATTACCCTTGGACCATACTTGAAATTTTCAACAACTTGATTTCGGTCTGTAACCTTCATTGGTTCTACAAGTGAACTTGGTTTTATTGATGTTTTCTCAATTTTCACATGTTCTTTTTTCCATCAAAAACCATTATGATAAGCCTCTTATTGAAAGTCTCATGCTCTATTGTGTTACTTGGCTTATTCAAGAGGTGATAGTTGCTAGTCCTTCCCTACTATGCCGTAACATTTTGTTCATTGATTCTCATACTGATTGATAAAAATGCACATCAAATCTCAACACAAGAAAACACATAAATATACATTTCTACAGCGCAACAACAAAGTTATGTACACTAAACCTCCTCCAAGGTTCTCTTCTGAAAAATTAACACTCTAGGTTCCACAAAAATTGATTGACATAACATGATAAAGTAAGGTATTGCTTGGTCTCTGTCACGCTAAAGGCAGGGTAAATAATCTACCCAATTCCATGTGAAGGTACCTTAGAGATATGTTATCATTAAATCACATTAAACTGCTTTTTATGGTAGAAAGTTAATGAGATGCAATGGATGTTTTAGGTTGTGTTTCCTATGGGGGAGCAAAATGAAGTGGAAAGAAACCAATAGTGGGGGAAAAAAATCTGAGGAAAACCAACGAAAATATTCCTTTCCGCATGTTTCCTATGAAGGGTAAAAAATTTCTTGAAAAGAGACATGCCAACCAATTGTGGACAACCACATGGGAAATGTGGTGTCAAAAAAATCTTCCTTCTGTTTTGGTTGGACAGATTTCGGCCGATTTAGATAGATTTTTTCCTTCAAGATTTTTTTTTTTCCCTTTTAATACTTAACTAGCTTCTGCAACCTCAGGGAACAAAATCTCAACATCAACTTTGCTAAGCAAAAAAATGTGGCTCTTTTGAATATTTACCATAGCTTTAAGCTGCTGGTAATTAAGCTTTGACATCTTATTTGCAACATAGCATTCTATACATCTTGATACACAGTTACTCTTCAGTAATCACTGAATATATGATTTCTCATATGGTCATACTTTTATGGTGTGTTTCCTACCAGGTAAAGAAAAATGGATGAATGAAAAAGTGGAAATATGAACGGACGTAAACAAAAGGAACAATTATTCTTTTGTTTACATCCACTCATTTTTCTGTTTTTTTTTTAATCCATTCACTTTTCCATCCTTTAGGCTGTAGTTGTATTCTAATACGAAAGAACGCACTTGTTGTTGTTGTTGTTGTTTTTTACAGAAAAGCCAGTTGTGTACTCGGGTGCCAGTGGATCATCCTGGGTTAACTTTAAGCTTCCCAAACAGGCATGAAAATTAAGTGCTTATTTTGCTCCTCCTTGTCAATTCACATTATATTTTTAATTTCATTGCATTATCTTAATGCATCGTATCGGCAGACGGACTTTCTTGGAGAATTACAACGCAAGATCCAGAGAACTAATACTAGTCCATGATCTGTCACCGGTGCGACGATGGACGATTCAGTGTGACTTTCATTTCCAAAGAACCTCATTTGAATTGCAATGTTGATGAAACTGCCACATAGTATTTGTATGGAATCATGCTCATATGCATAGAACCTAATTCAGGTTATTTTCATAGAACTGGATGGAGATGAGAGTCGCAATGTCCTTCGATGCCGTCGTGCGCTTGGTTTGCCCGCAGTCGATGTGGAATGAATGCTTTCACGTTTCTGACTTATCATACTGTCACTCATTGTAATAGGAGTTTTATTGAAAATTTAAGATGTTCCAGTGTTCTGATTGTTGATTTGCATCAGCATTGAGCCATAAATGTACCTCACTTGTTGAACTCATCGGCGGAAGGAACCATGATTGCCATTAGCAATTAGCATCTTTTAACTCCCAAGTGTCG
The DNA here is from genome assembly GCA_025175895.1 of Wurfbainia villosa. Classification (NCBI taxonomy): domain Eukaryota; kingdom Viridiplantae; phylum Streptophyta; class Magnoliopsida; order Zingiberales; family Zingiberaceae; genus Wurfbainia; species Wurfbainia villosa. Next base: position 81,394,237 of record CM046006.1, on the reverse strand, counting down.
GAAATGGTATGGTAACATGATACACTTCCACTGCACATCATCAAGCACAAGCAGAAGCAGTCGACAGCAGGTAAGGGGAAGAGCAGAAGGGAGCTAAGTTAATGACAATTTTCTGTCGCTAAACTGTACCAAGGATTAAGAGGTGTTAATGACCTCTAAGCTACTGAAAAAACTCAAGAAAGAGCTGCTTGGGTTTGTCTAATCTTGTATTGCAATACTACCACTGGCAAAAACTCAACTAAGGATTTTGTACTATTTCTACTTGTCGGAAATGGCTGGCTACACTACTGCAGTAGGATGACTTGAAGATAACTCTTGTTCTTGCTCTGATGGTCTAAATCACTGTAATGTGTTACTTTCTTTGCAGCATGGCGGAGTGAAGTTCCATAAACCCAAACAAGCGTTGAAGTTGGAGATTCATGTGCTGCTTCGACGAATACAATAATGTTTCTTCACGAAGCAAGTCTGGAGTGAAGCATCGACTAGTAGAGGTAAGAATGGGATGTACATGGATTGATTGAAGAGCTAAAAAGTTCAAGTAGGAACACTGAAAAGCTAGATATGCGATATGAAAACTGATGGTAGCTTCAAAGTGAGAAAAGCTAATCTAAGGGAGTAGAACCAGTGAAAAGTATGTCATATTTCAAATAAGTGGTTCTTGTAGGAAAATGTCCAGTCAGAATCATCAGAGGATGCAAGCACAATTCCCTCCATGCTGATGGATTCTGCTGACGAAATTGGTCCTTGTGTAGGACCTTTAGCTCCTGCTTTTTCAGCTTCAAACACAAATTCAACAGATCCAAAACCAGCTGCTGCAATGTGTCCATTTTGGTTATCTACATTTGCCCCAGGATTCTTTACATTGCCCCCATTACTTTCCATGTAACCAGATGTCAATCTTGTTCTATCTTCTTCGAGGCAGTTGAGATCATCCTCATCGTCTGAAAGCCATCGATAGCCTTCCAAGTCACTCGTCGCAAAGATCCTACTGACCAGTCCTTCTCTCCAAGATATCCTTGTCTGATCACCTGGCACAATTCTTTCTTCGGCGCCAATGTTATCCGGATGCTGAAAACGGTTTAAATCTACAGAGTTCGATGGAGTTTCGATCGATCCAAACCGGAAACTAAGCCCGGAGAATGTCGTTTGACGATTTGCATTGTGTCTTTGTGGCCTTGGTGACAAGCTGACAATTTTGAGAGCATTTGCAACCGCATCCACCTTGAAGGTACATAAATTGTTGTTCTTTGTTGAACTTGAATACAATGAAGGTGCAGAGGTAACTTGATCTTCGACCAAAGAGTTCCCGGAAAGTGGCCTATTCCCCGATCGTTCGCTTTTGGATGTCTTTGCAATTCTCTCTAGGATCGAAGAGAAGGGACTGACACTGTCGCCGGTGGTGGTCGGAGTTCTTAGAAGCATAACACCAGATGATGGTGTTGTTTCCAAGCATGGAGAATTGAGACCCAGCAACCCCCTAAGCTCAGGTGATTTGCCATTGCTAGAAGTATCAGGAGACAGTTTCCAAAAACCATGATCAAGTGGATTTCTAGCTCCAATCACAAACTCACCTCGGGGCACTTCTTCATCTTCACCAGGTGAAAGTAGGCAATCAATGGAAGCTTCAGCAGGACAATGAACCACACGAACTTTGGAGCTAGAACTAAAGCTTGTACAATGGCCCAAGTTTTCATTTTTTGAAGGCGAAGATAACCAGTGTACGGAAGCACCGGCTGGTGGCGGAGGTGTCACAGAAACCCTAGTTGGATCAGCAACTCCGCCATTGAACTCTGGAATTTCCGGCTCGCTTCCGCCGACAGAGAGTATGCCTCTAGGCCTACATTTCCTCCGGTCGTGCACTCCGACGATCACATGGCCGGCAGCAAAACACGCAGGCGTGGCTAAGGAGCTATCCATGGGGACCTCCGGCGAAATGGAAGCTTGAACAGGAGGAGTGGCGGATGAATTCGGTGTGGTCGTCAAGATCTGCTTCGCGTCGTCCACTGCCTCACGAGCGCCAAAACTAAGCAGAGTTCTTTTCGGCGAAGAAGCTGGACGCGACTCCTGGAGATCGATTTTTGGGAAGGGATCTTTTACATTGGACCCAGATTTCCTCTTGCTCCACTTCCGGAGGAGATCCGTGGTGGCTCGTTCTGAGAATTTGGTGGAACCGATCTTCCTAGGTACCTCAAGATCAGACTTCGATGCGTCCTTTCGGGAGGTCCGAGCCCCGGCAGCCTTCGCGGCGCTCTTGGAGTCGAAGGCGACGTTTCTCGCATTGGGAGGCGCCGACCGGGGAGTTCCCGGCGGTGGCTTCGTTCGGGCGAGCGATTCTTTCGAAGAAGAGGAATCAAAGAACCTAAAGCACCCAGCTTTGGATGCTCCGGAAGCGCCGATTGGAGGAGGGAAGGAACCTCTGTTGAGATCCTTCAGCGGATGCGATACGCTTGGCTTCTCCTTAGCATCCAGTTTCTTCGCCATTGGATCCTTGGAGCTCCCCCTACGCCCCGACCTCGGAGCTGCGTTCATGGCTTCTCGCCCCATCGCCGACAATAGATCCGTTGGCAAAATTGAATCTTTTTGAAACGAGGCGAGGTCGCCGACAAAGGAGGGTTCGGCGTTCCGCCTCCGCCTCGGGATGCGATTCCTCGATCCGGATCCACCGCCAACCGACCTGGATCGTTCAGTTAACATTTCTAGGTCAAGTTTCGACAAAAATAGCATCCATCTCGAGTCTTAATTTGAATTGGATAGGTCTAACTCGATGAAGACACTCTTAGTTGGGGATGTCCTTATGCTCAGAGCACACTAACATGGAGATGTTCTTGGCTAGGATATTCTCAAAATGAATGTCTCTGAAGTCTTATATATCATGTATTAAAAATATTTTTGGTCAAATATATTTTGGTAATTTATGAAATAGTATATGTGAATTTTAGAATTGCTCAAATAGCATCCTAAGTATAATACAATCAAAGGACAACATAGGCTAAAAGATCGCTTATAAGAAAAGATATCTCCATCATGCATTCCTCAAAATTGATGATCAAGTGAGTTAAATATCATACTCTAGAGTAGCGATCTTATACATGACTAACATTATCTGGTCAAGTGTCAGACAACGAAAAGTTGAGCTCCATCGTCCGGATCAAGAGAACCGTGACATCGTGAAGGAAGTCTAGTTGGTGGAGGACTAACAATCGATGAAGACACTCTTAGTCAAGATCGGACATCAAGGCAGAGAAAATCCTTCGAGGAGGATAGCGAGGGGGCCCAATGTGGTCCTTCTAGGATATTCTCAGTATGAATACAATCAAAGTCTTATATATCATGTATTAAAAAGATATTCTTATAAGAAAAAGATATTCCATCGCATGTAATTTATGAAATAGTCAAAAACAAAACCATTGAGGCTCCAAAGGACAATATCATACCATTTAAATATATGATCTTATATGTACTAACATCCTATATATTAAATAAGACTTAATTTTTTTTTTACTCCTCCTAAATGCACCGCACTATAGTGAAAATTTCAACGCGATCGAAAATTCAAATCCCAAAGATCAGCGGTTGTGTTGCAATCCCAATACTATCATTGTAGTGCTGGAATTGTAATTTCTAATATCATAGTGGTGCAGATCTGTTTGGCGGGAAGGATAAAAAGGGAATTAAGTACGCTATTTGATAAATATAAAAATATAGGGCGATGTTTGAGCAATTCTAAACTTCACGTGCGCTGTTTGATAAATCGCCGAATATATTTCCAAAGTGAGTATATTTTTAAAATTCTATGTATCATATATTGGAATCTTTTCGATCAAAAATATTCTCAAAGTGAGTAAATCTATTGTATATCAACAATGTTTTCAATTGGGAATGATTTCGAAGTGAAAGCATCTCTAAAATTTTATGTATTATACATCAGGAATATCTTCAACGTCAATGCATTCAAGTTAATCTGTCAATCGACTTGGAAATTAGTGTAAAAAGTAATTCGTTCGCTCTTAGCATCCATGTCAGTCAGTCTCACAGTGAACACGAATAAGATAAATTACGAAAAGTATATTATCCAACTCAAGATTAGTACGGCAGGAGAACAAGTACTCCATAAAACTTATAACATTCGGAGATTAATTCTTGCTCATCGATACAACTCTACTACCGTGCTAGTTATAAGACTCTCCCGTAGAGACATATTAAGTATATCAATGGGCACCTTCATTCTCATCATCTGAAATCACTTTCTGTCGCTTCTCTTCCAAGGGACACAATGTCACGACTATATCTAGACGAGAGAATTTAATATCGACTTGTCTAGCTCTCCTCGACTACCGATCTGGTCTGGTCTGGTCCGGTCCTAAATACTGAAATTCAAATTCATAATTCATCTTTCCTTATCAACACAATTATCAAAAAATAAGGAGGGTCAAAAAGCAAATGCAAAAGCAAAAGCAAAAACAAAAATAAAAACAAAAACAAAAGCGTGAAGTAGCCGTTAAATCTTCGGCGGTCCAAAGATCCATCTGCTTGGCACTTGTTCCAACGGTCGAATTGCCCCTGTTCTTCGACGCCTACAAATACCGCTCCTCTGTCGCAGCACCAATCCATCAATTTCACTCGAAGACAAAATCCAACCTTTGTTTTTTTTTGTGCGATCAGTTAGCTTCGATCGATGGGGATGATCTCGATCGCGTCTCCGCCGCCGCCGGCCTCCTCCCCCGCCCACTGCCGCGCCCACAAGTCCTTCCTCATCTCCAACTACATCCTCCTCGGCGCCGCCTCCAGCTGCATCTTCCTCACCCTCTCCCTCCGACTCGTCCCCTCCCCCTGCGGTTTCCTCCTCATCCTCCTCCACGCCCTCACCATCGCCGCCGCCGTCGCAGGCTGCGCCGCCGCGGCCGGCCCCTCCGCCCGCTGGTACGGCGCCCACATGGTGGCCACCGTGCTCGCCGCCATCCTCCAGGGCGCCGTCGCCGTGCTCACCTTCACCCGCACCGCCGAATTCCTCGCCGACGGGCTCAAGTCGTACGTGCAGGCGGAGGACGGCGTGGTGATTCTGAGGATGGTGGGGGCGCTCGGCGTCGTCATCTTCTGCACGGAGTGGGCGGCCATGGCGCTCGCCTTCGTGTTGAGGTACTATGCGGCCGTCGACGGCGGAGGGACCGCGACGAGGAGCGCCAAGGTGCAGCAGGAAGGGGAGTACGCCACCAGCCATTGGCAGCCTTTCCAAGTTTAGTTCAATTGTGTGATTTTTTTTTTAAATTTATTTATTTAAACTATTTGGAGATGTAACATTAATTTATCAATTATTAGGTAATATTTATCTATCAATTATTAAGAGAATTGAGCTTGTGGTGTGTGGTTAACTTATGTGGTATCTTAGAGCTTTTTGTATGGCTTCTATCAAGCCAAAAATGCTTATATTTTTATCAACAATCATCTCTAAAAAGATTAACATTTGTTTTGAAATAGAAGCTAATTTTAAAAGTCATACTAAACTTTAATTTATCCTTGAAAGTACCTATTTTATCCTCCTAAATCATCATCTAAACTTCATTTATTCACAAAGAGAAGAAAATATTTTTAAATAAAATCTAAAATTATAGAAACAAATGAGAAGTTTTTGTCTTTTAGACTTTGCAAAATTGGATTTCATAAAAAAATGTAGCTTCATCATCATCAACGCAAAGGAAAGGATTATGTGCTTGCCCTCTCGCGACAATTCGACACTTAGATCAATAATTCAATGTTGCAAAGGTAAAAAATTATGAGAACTCCTCCTCCTTCACCCAAGGATTTAAATTCAATAAAACTCGAATCTACTAGAGTTGATAGCATCTTCTTACCGAGAAAATGAACTGTTAAACAGTAGAGAGCTCTCCTACAGTTGCATGTGCAGAAGAAACTAAAACCTAAAACAAACATAATGAATCAAATTTCCTTTTTTTACTTGTCTGTATGTATCTCTCTACGCATGACAAATTGTATGTTTGTACCAGGCACATTGACAATTACTCGAGCAAACCCTAAAGCCACTAAAACAAGAGTGAAAAAAGAAACTAAAACCTAAAACAAACATAATGAATCAAATTTCCTTTTTTTACTTGTCTGTATGTATCTCTCTACGCATGACAAATTGTATGTCTGTACCAGGCACATTGACAATTACTCGAGCAAACCCTAAAGCCACTAAAACAAGAGTGAAAAAACATCAAAACCAGTTACCTGTCAAATTGCTAGCAACAATTGGAAGCCTTATTACGCTAAAAGTATTAAAAGCGACAAAAAATTAAAAAAAAAATAAAAATAAAACAGCAGAAACTCCAAATGGCCCTTAACTCAAATGCAGCAATGAACTTAGAGATTGAAGACTAACAACATTTTCTTTAGACTTTCTTCAGAAGCTCTAATGCCTCTGCCTCATTAGGCAGGGCAGGAATGGCTCCCTTCTTGGTGGTGGTGATGGCTCCACATGCGTTGGCAAACTTGAGTGCTGCCTTCAGCTTCTCCTCATTCTGCACGGATGTAGTAGCAGAGATTTAGATCAAATGGCACAAAAGAAATGGATTCATTCGAGGATCGGATGGTCGGTTCACCTGTAGCACAGATTGGTCGTCGACAATCTTGCAGAGTATGGCACCGACAAATGCATCTCCTGCTCCGGTTGTATCTACTGTGTTGACTGCGAACCCAGTTAAACTCCCTTTGAAGTTCTGCAATTTTTTTTTTGGAACCAAAAAGTGTTGTTTGAGTTAATCGAAAAGGACGAAATTTAAAGAGAAGTTGGTGGAATCGATCGAGAAGCAACAAGATGCCGAGTGAGGGGAATGTAAAGATCCAAATTTTGGGGGGATCTTGAAAAACCCCATACTGGAAATCACTGGAGCAATGGATCTGGAATCCAAATTCCATGAATCTTAATCCCAAAGAGAAAGAGGTAAACGAGTAGTGTGATTCGTAAAGCATGTACCTTGGTGTAGTACTTGCAACCCTTCTCGCCGAGCGTCACGAGCAGAAGCTTGAACCCTGGCCGCCACAGAGTCAGCACGACGTCGTCCTGCACCGAATCCGTGCCGGTTAGGAACTCGAGCTCAACGTCGCTAACCTTGACGATGTCGGCCTGGTCCCAGATGCTCATGATCTGCTCCCGCGCGTGCTCCGCCGAGGGCCACAGCGGCAGCCGGAGGTTGGGGTCGTAGGAGAGCAGCGCCCCTGCTTTCCTCGCCACCTCCATCGCTTTCAGGTGTGCCGATCTGCACGGCTCTGTGATCAAGCTTATAGATCCGTAGTGGAACACCGCAGCCTGCAAATGACTCGAAAGAGATTTGAGCGAAAATGGGCAGAAGAACTAGGATTTTAGGTCATCTACTCGAAGCGCACACAAAGATCCAACTCTTACGCTCTTGATGACGTCGAGGTTGAGCTCGCCCTCGGTGAGGAGCATATCGGCGCTAGGGTTGCGGTAGAACATGAACTCACGCTCCCCGTCGGCGCGGAGGGTGACGAAAGCCAGTGCCGTGCGGGCGCCGGTGTCGAAGAGGACGCCAGCGTCGTCAACGCCGTTGGAACGCAAGATGCCCGCGAGCATGCGGCCGAACTCATCGTCACCGAGCTTCCCGACGAAGGCCACGCGGCCGCCAAGGCGGGCCACGGCGATGGCGACGTTGGCAGGCGCGCCGCCGGGTGCCTTGATGAACCCCGGCGCCTCCGCCAGCGACACGCCCGAGGCGGTGGGCACAAAGTCGATTAGCATCTCGCCGAAGCTCACGATGAGGCCCTTCCCCTTCGCCATGGCTGCGATCGATCGTTGCAGAGAACCAAGAGATCCGAACCGAGAGAGCAAGGAAGCGAAGAGAGACCTTCCATCGAGGAGACGGCAGCCGTAATTTATAGACCAAAACCAATAGAATTGGTCAAATCGATTTTTTCAAAATGCTCCTCAGGTTTTATAATTCATTAAAATAACCACTAAAATTTCAAAACTTGTAATTTTCACGCTTCTTAAATAAAATAATGATCTTGATTATCAGGGCGAAAGGGGTGTTTTAATGATTTCGAAATTACAGAGAGCCATTTTCCAAAAAAATGAGAAACTTGCCGAGCGAATTGAAAATTCTCTTTTAGGGGAAACTTTCTCTCGTGGCGCTTATCATCGATGACTTTGTTTTATCTTTTACCAGTTATTTAAAGTAATAAATAGAATACATAACTAATTGGTAGATGTATTTTTTATTTAAAAATTAATGGATTGCCATTTTAAATGTTTAGATTTAAAATACTTATATTTTATGAATCATAATTGTTTGATTGATTCTTACTAATTAACTAGATTAAAAAAAATATTGATAAGTTTGCTTTGTATTTATTTAGATAAGCTCTATCTTCTGGGGTGTAATAATTTGAAAGCTAAAAACTTTCCATAAGTTGACACAATCACAATTACTAGATAAATACTTTCAAGTAAAATTCCTAAACTACGGATAAAGTTTTATTAAAATATATTTGAGATATAGTTTTTTACTTGTCGTTGTGAACTTTTATATTATATATATATATATATATATATATATATATATATATATATATATATGTGTGTATATATATATATATATGTTGCGCGCTGTCTCCATCCGCACACTTGCACGATTCCTCATAGTGAACATCGATTTCACTATTCACGTGAACAATGAAAATACTATTCACTGTGAGAAATCGCGCAGGAGCGTAGATGGGGACGGCACGTAGCAAGATAGGAATATATATATATGACAAGATGCAAGATCTGGTGAACAAAGGATTTCACCGTTTCATCATGAATGTGAACAGTGAAATCACTGTTCACACTTTCGATTCGCGCACAGCCACGCCGCCCAAGATATATATATATATATATATATATATATAAGCGTCTCATTCCTACACGTTTGGTTGGATCATGGTCAGAGTTTGATCATATCATAGTCGACATCGGAGTCTGATCGAATCGCGATCAGAGTTCGACCAATTTGCAACTAAAATTTGGTTCAAACACAATCACGATGCTAGTGGCTGTGATCGGACTGAATTCTGATAAGATTACGATAGAAATTCGATTGAACAATGACGATGACGAGCAACTTGCACATGGAGAAGAACACTGTGCATTCTCAGTCGTGCACACACACACATACTCATCGCTCAAGATATCAAAATGCTATACATAGCTGATTTCCTGGGCGTCTTATCTTGTGTGTTGCGTGTGTGATTCAGATCCACCATCCGATCTACGAAATGCACAGTAATAGAGAATGTACAATGTCATCATCGCACGATTGTCAGTCGTCGTCCGCGCTATAGCTATCGCTTAAACCTCAGCGGACGCCTACACCATCCGATCAGATTGGATTCCGACCATGATCCAGTCGGATCAGAGTTCGAATGATGGCCAAAATCTGATGATCGACCGACGATGTTGAGTTGCCAGTGCACGCGGAGAAGAAGCTCAGTTATTGTGCATTCCCATTTCGCATACGGGCGCGTAGGAAGCGATAGTGCAAGGGATTATATATATATATTTGATATGTTGTACACCCATTCTTGCATGACGTTCTCTCAACCCTCCGATCTACGCGATGATATAGTAATGAAAAATACACAGTAATTTCGCCGAGCGAACTATATCCCATCCATAAATCCATCGAAGTCACTGACATCATTCTCACCATTGATAGCAAGCCCACGACCACGATCAAACTAGAATTCAATCCAATCGTGGCCGCGATATATATATATATATATATATATATTATCTTACGCAATTCATCAATGAATATCTTCATTAATCATCGTCTGATTTTTCTAGGGTTCAAGAATTAGATATATATTAACAATGTTAATTTATACAATTCATCCGTGAACATCTTCATTATCCACTGTTCGATTAGATGTGCACTATAGTTCAATACTTAATGGAGAATAATAAAAATATTTATATATATATATATATATATATATATATATGTATATTTCTTAGTCATCTGCATGTTGATTAATTTAAGGAGCGATGCATGAAACAACAAGGCATTGAAAGTTTGAAAAATGTGCGAGTTGACCAAGGCAATAAGTGTATTGCAATCTAAGGCATGCATTTGAATAAAACAAACTGTTAATGGAGTGCAACTCTCCATCATGGTCGATAAAAAATAAACATATAGGATGCTGCAAAAAAGAACTACATGGCCGAGCACGGTCTGGGTGTCCGGTCCGCTTATTTTAAAGTCGTGCTAGGTCTGATACGGAATGGGGACTCCATTCGAATGCCACCTCTACATTCAATACATACATATTTCAAGCAAAATAGAGATGACAAATGACTAACAAAATCTTCAAGATATTTGATGAATTCATCTAACAAAAGGGTCTAGATCAAGATTTAAAATTTCGATTCGTATTGAAATTTCGATCTGCGATCGAAACAATACGATTTCAATACCGTATCGATCGTACCGATACTATTTCGGTATTTTTTTTTCTTTTTTTTAAGCATTAATATTAATTATTTGATTTTTTAAAAATTTAATTAATTTTAAAAAAAATTAAGATTTAATTTTACCTAAATTATAAATTCGAATTTAGAATTTTAATTAAAATATCTTTTAATTATAATTTATATATTTAAATTTTTTAGAAATTTCTCGATCTCGATCGCACTGTGCGATCGCCTTCCCTGCTCTGTGTCGTCACCGCCTGCTCGTCGCCGCCTCTCATTGCTTCCGGGTAAGCGCGTTTCGATATCGATATGTGTTCCGATTTCGATCCCACATCGAAATGAAATTTTTCGTCGATTTCGTCCAATACGATTCGGTATTTAAAACCTTGGTCTAGACTTGTTCCGACCACCGGCATATGCACAGGGGCAAAGCTCTTGCTATGTTGGTGTGTGCCATGGCACGAAATGAATGGATCAACGACATAGTCCTCTATGATTTATTTTTTTTTTCATTATCACCAAAGAACCAAAGAGATACTAATGAGAGATACTGAGCATGCTCTTGGGTTCTGCAAGAACAAATCATGCCTTGGTCATTGAACTTGAGCCCACAATATCATCTTCGATACTATTACAAGAGAAGATGAGAAGATAAACAAGGGAAACAAGCAGAAGCTGAATCATTGTGTCATTGCTATTGTATCTCTGTGGTTCAATTATTCTTTTCGATTATATCATCAAAATATATCGAAATGCTACATCATCGATCAAACTTCATGAATAAACAACAGTGCCACTTATTTGGATTACGTATTCTTAGACTATTAACTCTTGAATAGGGAACATGGACAACTTTTGGTTTGTCTTAATAAAATATTATTGAATGTTAAATATTGCGTTACAATATCATAAAAGAGAGCACTTAGAACACAAGCCTACCAAACACCTTAACTAAATTCCAAAAAGTGCTTGGTCAACAAAAGCATAGCTACCTTAGCAAGATATGTAGCACGTGATGCACTTCCTACATGCTCGATGATAGCCATGTATAGGCTGTCAAACAATGATATCTGCTATGCTTTTTGACTTATAAAGTTGACTTTTTGAAGAAGGGAAAGGCCAGAGAAATAGTCAACTGCATTTAAATGTTTGCCTGTGTGACGTGGTACTAGCCACCAGGTTATTCATATGAATGAGAACCATTCTACGCAATCTGTAAATCTGCTTTATATCGTGCCTGTGCTAGTCATGCTAAGTCCAAGAGTTGCAATTAGAAGACGATAATAAATATACTTTATATCCTAGATAAATGCTTCCCCTTGTTTTCTTTTTCTTTTTTTTTTTTTTTTTTGACAAAATGAATATATTAAGGCACAAAACCTTATTCAAATGAATGTGTTATATGGCAATAACCATTTCTAATTCTGTTTTTATAAGTTTCATTGTCATAGAAAATGCCATAGTCACAATTGAAATTAATAGAGATGATAAAAAAAGAAGAAAAGATTGGTGTGATAGCATTACCACACTTGCAGAGTTATGCACTAGAATAAGTTCCTAAAAGGAAGAACAAGAGAATGAATGAACTAGTAAGATATCTCTTCTCAACAAACTTAAAATCTGTAACTTTACCTGCTGAGATTGCTTTAGCAATTTTCATCCTCAGAGCAAGATCTTTTTTGGTCTATTAAGAAAATGTGATGGATCAAAATTTTAGATTTAATAAAAGGTCAAAACAAATACAGAAGGGAGAAAAGTAAACCTGGATGGATCTAAGCAGCATGATACACAGTACTCATATGAATTGCAACACTGTGAAACAAGGTTGCAGCCCCTGCAAATTGCATTATTGAGTTCAGCGTGTGATTTAATTTGAGGATAGGTGATCATAGAAATATAAATACAGTTTGAAGTTCAAAGAGAAAAATCACCGACAAAAAAATTGGTCCCATTTAGCTGGACAGCATCGAGTCCATGAATCAACAGAAAGGGCAGTACATACATATCCTGCACGATTTAAATTAGAAAAAAACGATCAATATCTCACAGAATCAGAAATGTTAAGTATGAAATGCTTGAAAGAATGACATCTAAAGCTGAAATATATATATATATATATATATATATATATATATATATATATATATATATATATATATATATATATATATATATATATATATCCTACACAACTCATATGTGAGCACTTCCTTTATCCACCGTCTGATCGAGTGAGCGCTATAGCTCAATCCTTGAACCCTAGAAGATCGGACGATGGATAATAGAAATATTCACGAGTACTCATGAATGAGTTGTATAAAGTAACATTCTTTTATATATATATATATATATATATATATATATATATATAAGAGTCGGTCCTGATTTTCAAATTGGATCTTAGGGCCCTGGACGAAATTGAAAAATTAGGCCCTATTTTCATTGCAAAATTTAAAAATTAGACCCTTTTAAAACATTAAAAAAATTTGAGCCTGGCCAAAGGCCCCATCAGTCCTCCCCAAGGTCCCCCCTCTCTCTCTATATATATATATGTTGCGCGACTTACACCGCGCGACTCATGTGGGAAAACGGAGATGCATAGTAACTTCCGTTGTCACCCGAGCAAGCATAGTAAATGGAAAATATACAGTGTTTTCCATCGGAGAAGAAATGCGATCCGACCGACATCGAGTCCAATCAATCGCCCGAGCGAATCGGATTGTGGTCGGAATTGACCGCGATTGCGGCCACTGGTGGCTGCAATTCCATCGCATTCTGACCACAATCCGGCCGCGATTCGGTTGTGTGCGAGTTGTGCATTGGCGCGTAGCATAAGGAATGAAGCATATCATCTCTCTATATATATATAGAAAAAGTCAAACTTACCATTGTCATCTGATAATAAGTAGCGCCCCTGAGCAGTGTTCCTGCAAACAGGATTCTCCATGATACCAATAGCCTTCCTAGAATGAGTTTCAAACACAGTCAGCATCTGGATTTCACTCTTAATCCACTACAGCTACGAAAATTAGGGAATTTGACAACAATCAAGAGTGCGATGGAATTTGACACCGAGATTGTCTTCTGTAGAACCACAAATCTAGACAAGCTTTTTCTCCAATTCCACCAAGTTCGTGTAGCATGCCCTAGACTATGGCCAAAAGCACAAAGTCACATCGAGAAAACCGAGCCACGAAGTAGCAATACTCTTCATCAACCCTCTCGAGTCATCTTTATTGATTTTAATCTTCCTTCTTCCTGAGTTTCTAACGCATTCAATTCGCAACCTATAACTCTACAGGATTCTCACATGCCCTTCCTTCAAAAAAAAAATAAAACAAAAGATTCTCGTGTGCCCTAGGTCGCTTTGCCCCAAAATTTTCAAATAATACAAAGAAATGCCTAATAATCGATAACACACACACACACAAAACAATCAAATTTTGCAACGATATCAGATTCCCAAGAGTTTTCTGGATCAAATTCCCCCCACAGTTAAAATTTTCAAATGAGAACCGAAACAGATAACAAGAGAGCGATCAAGAGAAGCAGGCGCATGAACAATTACCAAATCGAGTAGATCGAAGAGGGAAAGCTGACGGCTAGTAGGATCCAAAGGCTCGAATAGATCGCATAGGGAGCAGGAGCGAGATCACAGCAGCATTCCCCCATCTCGCCAGGACGAGCTAACTAAGAAGGTTAATTTCGGGAAGACGGAAATGCTTTTGGCCACGACGACGGCGAGTCCTTCTGTTTTGCGTGCACGGGGAAGTCACGTGTAAAATTTGGCCGTTTAAAACTCAGAACGGCCTCCTCGGTTCCAACCGTCGCTTTCGACCGTTGTTGGGCTTCTCTCGCTCCCTCCTCGTCTTTCGTCTCCTCGCGACGAGAAAGCGAAATTAGGGTTTTCGCCATCGGCTCTCGTATTCCGGCTTGGCGTCGATTTGCTGTGTCAGCGTCTAACCGATCATCGTGTCCTGCGAAGATTGACGGAGCATTTTTGTTCCTTTATCTGAGATCCTCTTGCCGAGTCGCTTCGCTTCACTTGGTTTAGAATTTTGATCTTTTGCCTTAGTTCCTAAGATTTGGGGGTTCTATTTGATCTCTGTTCGTACCGTCTCACTTGGATTTTACACTTCCGATTCTACGTCTGGGAACTCAGAGCGTATTTCACGCTGTCACTGCTGAAGTTGTGCTATTAAACCTGTTTTCTAAAACTAAACTATGTCGATAAGGTGGTGGTCGCCGGCATTTGCAGAATCTTCGTCGCCGTCGCTTAAAGTGAAGCTCTGAAATTTCATGTTCATGAACACAGGACATGCCTTGCATTCCCAGAATTATAATGACAATCTTCGTCGCCGTTCAGGTACGGCTTAAGGATTTATCGAGAACGCCTCGATCACAATGACCATTGTTTTCCAACAAAAGATACGTGTTGCACAAAAGGATGTGGGTCTAGTGAAAGGCACTGGGTGATCTTTCAAATTCCGGTAAACCTCCAGTTTCTCATCTATCGAAGCCTCATCTTCGAAGAATTAAGGTGGCGAACGATAAGGACAAGAATGAATTTATCCATTGATAATAGACTGAAAATAAATTTAATCTTTTCAATAATATTATTCGATTTATAAGCTGAGAATGTAAATGGAGACGATGTCAATGTCATCGTCGACGACCGATGGCCGACAGCACCGTTGACTGTCGATCGTCGACGACACCATTGACCGACGATGACTGCGAGGCTGACCACATGGCCGACGACGACGATCGACGACTGATGATCAACAGCAACAGTTGACGAGCGAAGACAAACGAGCGACGAGCGACAGTGAACGACAATAGGAATGAGACCCAAATCCACTCAAGAGAGCGGAAATAATTCTCAAGCCTTATTTCCAAACCCATTAATCAAATATTCTATATAATTCTCATTCCTTGCAAAGGTTGAAATTATCAACCTAGCGACCTCTACTGGCCTGTCCCACGATCATTGTGAGAGAGATAAATCACAGAGGATCTTATGGACCTTGACGTGGTGGCCAAGACACGTACAGATCATCTGAATTTAAAAAAAAAATTTAGACCTCCTTCGGAATTGACTCATAACACTTCTGCAAGTATTGTCGTACCGTAATCACCATGTCATCATATAATTCTCATTCTCATTTCCTCCTCCCAAACCTATCAACCAAACACCATCTAAGTCTTCAATAATTAGTTGTCAGCTTATCAAATACGCTGCCAAAAGGCGAGTTGAGCGGATGCATTCCTCAGTAAATGATATGCAAAAACTACAAAATAATATCGAAGAAGAGGGCATATCCTCTGTGAAACAGAACTTTCTGTTTCCTTTTTTTTTTTCCAACAATTGTTCAACCGCATTTCAGTAATTAGCGATTTTGTCTCTCACAAACTTTCATTATGTGTTAAAAAGAAAGCTCGCAAGGTTATGACTGCCTTCATGAACGGTTAGGTGATTCCTATGATCACTGCGAAGGTATGCGGCTTGTGTTATCAAGCAATTAATTATTTGACTCAGCTTCTTGCAGACTATTAGGCCAACCTCTAGTCAGTGCTTTTGTAATAGTTTAAGTAACATTACCAATTTAGTTTAGATAACAAACGATAATTGCAACTTTCTGTTTGGATAGTCTGACATCAAGTACTTTCAGGATACTTAATCGACTAATTGTATGAAGTTCTCAATGGGATTCTGCCTAAGACAACGAGCTTAAGTGCATTATCTAGTATCTAATCGACTAAATCTACAGCAATCCGGTTTTCTTAAATCCCAATTGGTTTACTAATAAGAAGGCCCTGGTTGGGTTCTTATGATATTCTTTTGGAATTTGTTCCATTAGTTCTTGATTCTGTCTTTGTTAAAAGACTGAGATTGAATATCACAACTCACTGTTTGTTTATGTGCTTTTGTGAAGGGGCTCACTGAGGTCAATGACACAGGAAAGATGGAAATGGAGCAGAAGGTGCTCCCTTCCAGAAGTGCTTCCTTGGATATATTGTCCTTTGAAGCATATTTTAACACGATTTCGCCCACCGAAACATTTCCTCTGTCGATGTTTTCAGGTTTCAAAGAAACTAATGATCTCCGAGATTGATCAGCTCCCCATTCTTATTGGATCCCACTGAGCTTGAGCTTGAGCTGAGAGAAGATTAAGTACTTTGCTGGAACTGTAACTGAACCAATGCATTATCTTGCTTGCAGATCAATTAGTTCTTCCATGATTGCTGTTTCTCAGATCTTATATCCTACCAAAAACTTGTTCATAAGTAGGATGCTGTAGTGTTGTCGGTCTCTGACAGAGTATAACTATCATGCCATGTTGATGATTATGCTCAATCCATTCCCCCTTTTCTCTGTCTTTATTCAGTTGAATCTTACAATGGTAACTTGAGCAATATTGAAAACTTTCAAGGCATATTATTTATGGTTGAAGTCATCAAATCAAAAATATATGTAGCAGAGACCTGGTCTCGACCCACCTATACAACATGATGAAATAACTACAAAACAAAAACATAATGTGATATCATATAAAATGCCACTAATTATAATTCATGAGTAAAAATTAAACAACTAAAATCAATTGATTAACAAGTTACAAGTGCCCTAGATTTACAGCCTCATTTAGATTTTTCAAATCTTAGCTGATTTTACCATATAAAAAAAAACAAGAATATTTTCGATTGGAATCATAAAATAGATTTTAAAACAATCAAGATTTAACGTGCATACGTTGGGAAAGATAAAAATCAAAAGTCTAAATCTCCACTGTGATTTTATTATTACTTTTCTCCCCTCCTCTTCCTTTCTGCTCAAGTGAATGGATAAATTTATCATAACATCTTTTTTTTCCTTCTTTACGTTGCGATCCTTTTTCTTTTCTTCTTTAAGGGGCTGTTTGGTTCGGGGTTATTGGGGATAACCTTGGTTATTCATTTAAGGTTATCAACAAAACTCATGTTTGGTTTAAATTTTGAACGATAACCAAGTAATGAAGAATACTCGACACGTCAGCAAATAACCCATGCAGGGTCATACAACCCGGAATTGAAAAACCTAAGAAAAGAGAGGTTTTTGTTTATTCCGGAGTTAAAGAATTTTCTTTTCCAATATTAACCTTTATATTTTTTATTTTGCATGGGTATGATTTAGATATTTGTATGATTAAAAAATATTAAAATAATATTTTAATAATTCAACGTCATATATTTTTTTCTTTATATTTTTTATTTTGCATGGGTATGACTTAGATATTTTTATAATTATAAAAATATTTTAATAATTTTTGAAAAAAATGATAAAATTATAATAAGAATGTACATTTAATTTTTAAAAGAATATCTAATTAAATTTGTATCAAGGATAATATGGTAAATATTAACTTAGGTTATGTATTAAAATCTTCAAACAAACAAGTGTTTATTGTATTACTTATGATTGAAACAAACAATCTTTAGTTATGTTTCATTCCTCATAACCTTGGTTATGTGATTACTTGGTAATCACATAATCAAGGTTATACATGATAACTTGAACCAAACGCACCCTAAGGGTCTAATGACCTCTGTTCGCAAGTGTCCTTGAAGGTTGGTGACCGACATCCCAAAATCATCAAATGCCACTTATGGTGAGTGAAGATCCCACATTGAATAGGCTTTGGTCTTCTTTTGACTATGGGTTCTTTTGTGAAGAGTAAAAATTTTCGGGTTTAAGAAATGGGATTGTGGGTTATGAGAGTCCCCCAGCCAACTGCTGGGTTCGGCCGATTTGTGTGTTTGTGCTATTCGGAAAATCTGTCCGGCAAACTATTTATAATGATATCCTGTAGCTGTCATGTTCTTCAACAGCCAAAGAGAGAACAGAATTTACATTAAAAATAGAATCGAAAGGGACCTAAATAATACTTTGTACACTTTAACATGATCACAAACAATCTAGCAATGAGATCAAAACAATCGGATAAACATAGACGATACCGGTAACATCAACATAGAATTAAACATTCAAGAGTCATTAAGATGAAACAGTGCAGCAAATATGGAATCAGCTCCGTCACTTTATTGCCACTAAATGAGTAATTGATCTATGTTAATGACAAGACGACCCCCTCATTAATGTCCTAATACTATGTTCATATAAGAAGTCCGAGTTGGCCTCTGGAGATTAAAGGCGACCTCACAGATACAATTGGGCTGTTGGAACAATAAACTCACAAGAGGAGTTATGACGTCAAACATTGAATGCCTTTGATCCTTCGTGACCAAAGAATGAGGCACAGCTCCGTTTATTAATTGCAGTTGCTGGCACTGATGGATTTATAGAAGACTCAACCCACCACATTAATTCATTATGCCTTGCCCAATTTATTTTTCATGGAGGTGGTCTTGTGTTGTTTTTTTCCTTTGCACTTTTTATTTGTTTTCTCCCCTCTTGATGAGGAATTGAATTAATTTTAGAGGAAGCTCATGAATGCTCACCAACTAGAAGCAGTTCATTACTGCATGGGACAGTTGATGTTCTTTAGTTTCACGAGGATGATGCTCACGTGGAGCTCATGAGAGCAGTGGCTATTTAACTAAACTCATTGTCATCAAACCACAATTTGTCCTAAGCATTTATGCTCGACTACATAAATCTATGCAGGACAATAAACATGTCATTTTGTCTATACCATCTCAACTTGGTTTTTTTTTTTAATTTTTCTGCATGTATTTGCTCTAGAAAATATTATTTCTACTAACTCTATTGAGAAAACTAGTATTCATGGGACAAGCTAGAGATGGGAATTAATTGCAGAGAGTTGCTAGGTTAATCATAAAATAGAGCGCCAAGAGGTTCATATGAAGACTAGATCTCCATAATGAAATCAAAAGGAGAGAGCATTGAAAATTAGGGAGTTCGATTTTCGTAGGTCATGCATGGAATGAGCATGCAGGATAGGTTCCTCTGCAACTCTGGCTGTAACTGGAACAATCCAACCCGCTCGTTTGAATCCCACACACTAGTTAGTGAAATCGCTTTTATCTCTGATTGATTATTGCAAGTCCAAGCAATAACTGCAGGTGCAATAATTGGAGAGGATCCCTAGTTAGTGGTTCGTACATGGAGGTGTTAAATGGAGGGATTTGAGGCAATTTAAGGTCACTCTCCAGTCTACTGTCCGCTTTAAATGCAGAGGACTGCCCTCCTCTTAATGGGGTTGGATGAATTCACTTTAAGAACCCTATTTACTCACCACGCGCGCCCTTGCATGATCCCATCAATCTTAGTAATATGTATCTCTCCGAGTTTACCATTCCTCTCACTCTATATATTGCAGACTACACGTATTAAGATATAAAAGTTGATTCATAAAACTTAACTAGGTGACAAGGAGGGGGTACCTGGTTCAAACAGGCAGCTATGGAGCACACAGAGCTTTCTCTCGGGCCGCCTCGGTCAATCTTCAGTGACGAATCAGTTGTGATTTCCACGACGAAGAGGAAGCAACAAATGATATGGAGTAATCCAGTGAGCCAACGCAGCAGCATTGACCTCCAGCTCAATGATCCCCTGCCACTAGATTGGGAGCAGTGCTTAGACTTAGAAGTGAGTACTAAACCTCTCTCTAGCACAAATATGTATGTGTAATATGACAGGATTATCAAAATTTAGGCTTTGTTTATATCGATCTGTGGCAGTCAGGAAACATGTATTACCTAAACAGGAAGACGATGAAGAAAAGCCCGACAAGACCAAATGAGGCGAGCATGGAGTTGGACCTTAACATCTCGGCATTTCCGTTCTCAGAAGGGAAGGCAACATACTCGGCTCAGGAAATGCAGCAGCAATGCAGTTCGAGTAGCAACATGGTGGCATTAGTCTGTGTCAATTGCCATCTTCTAGTCATGATGTTCAAATCTTCGCCACTGTGTCCAAATTGCAAGTATCTGCACTTGCTGCAGTCACAAGATGTGTCTCGTCGTGGTCTGGAGGTTGTAAAGCCCTTGGAAACTCTGAGCCTTCTCCGTTAACTGTGGGCATGAACATGTAGGTTAGTAGGAAAAAATAATAATAAGAATAGTGGTTTGCAGCCCTGATAATAAGGTCAGGTGAAAATGTAAGGGAATGAGAAAAACTGCCCATACGATAGAATGAAATTAGCTCCATGTTCAAACGCTTCATGGGCCATCTTTTCATTAAATGAAGAGACGTACCTCGTGATATGAAAAGCTTTGACTGTACCTGCATCATAAAGTTACGTAAATGTTGTTCTGTTTTGGCGGACTGACATGAATGCCACATTCTATACCCTTTTCCCTTCCTTCCCCACAAATACTTTCTAGAGTTTATGCACCTTCCAAATGCCATCTGCTTCCATTCAACTAGGGGACAAGATTCACCCACCAAAAAACTTCAACTTGAAAATAACTTTTTCATATGATGTTCTTCTTTCAAACACCCACAAGCGAAATTGGACAACTATGTATCCTTCTTCAATCACCATGTTACAGACTTGAAAAGTACTAGGTCCCAAAATTAAATTTGAATACAGATAACAACAAATTCATGTGTGCAATGTTATAACTATTCATAAAAATTGTAGTTGATATTTATCAACAAATCATTCTAAGACCTAGAAGAAACTAGATCCCTAACAGAGTTCACCAAATCAACAATTTCCTGGTTTGATTCTATGGGTTGTCTTCGAAAACTCTGCATGTAATAAGAGTAACAAGTCATTAATTACACAGTAAAGCGATCTGAAAATTTACAGATTTTACCTCAGAGGGCCATAGCTGGTCCCCAGCCTTCCTAGGAATTATGTGAAGATGAGTCTGCAACAGGCATAGGCTAAATAAGGTAGCAGACAGACACTGGTATTTGAAACCATCTATTCAACTTAATTCGCTACTAACATGAAATATTACTTGGCCAGCTGCTGATCCATTGTTGACCAACAAGTTGAATGAATCTGCAATTTTCGCATTACAAGTAACTCTTCCACAAAATGATAAGAAAAGGTGCTTTAACACGGGGCAATCCAACTGATGGTTTTTGAAAAAGTACAAAGCTAGAGGTGGAATGGTGTTTATTTCACAAAGATGAACAGATTAGGCCAAATGGTTCCGAGGTGAACCGTGGATTGTCCTATTGAGATGACTAATAACTTTCTATGACATTTAATGCAAATAAACCTTCAGTGGAAAGATACATAAAGAATAACAGAAGCATGGTTATATTAAAGTGCCTGAAACAATGTCAAGGTCTTTTTTTTTCGCAAAAAAAAATGTGATGGAAACATTCATTTGAAAGGGAAGAAAAAGAAAAATGTTACCAAATGATGCCGAGCAAAAAGAAAAGGCTTAAAAAGTGCTGCTATAAGCCTTTTCTTTTAAGATAACAGAATATAAGAAACCAATATACCTAAACAAACTAGCGAAAACCAATCGTGCAAATTGTTAATTTTACACAAATCTGTGTCCAATAGTAGTTAAATAATCAAAGAAGGGGAAAAAACAGAATATCTAATATGCACAAGTTTTTCCCTCAATACAAGGTCTAGAATCGTGCCAAAGTTTCAATCTTTCTAGAACACTATGATTTTGGTATTTTATCATGCCAAACATTACTTAATTGAATTATCAATGATAACATGATTAGTTTTATTTAGCATAAATTAAATATTTTAATTAATTATTTTTAATAATAATTCATTATTATTATTTACTTGTATTATAATTATTTGCTAATAACTATAATTAATTGTTCACTTTTTAATTCACTGATAATTGTAATTATAATTGACTGACAATTAGAAGTACATATTTGCTATAACATATAAATGATTGATCACAGGTAAATAATTTAGTGTGATTCACTCGTTATTATAAATTATAATAGTAATTAATCAAACTGCTACTTACTGATATAGTACATTATAATTATTCAGTTTATAAATTATAACGGTAATTAAATAAATTAATATTTAGTGATATATAAATTATAATTATTTAATTATAACTTATAGCAGCAACTAATTAAATTGCTATATAATTTTAAACAAATAAATTATTTACTTTTAACTTATAGCAGTAATTAATTAAATTGTTATATATTTTATAACAGATAAATTAATCTCACCCTAGTTTATTTGTTATAAAATATAAAATAGTTTGATATCCTAAGTTAGGTGTACCATCCTATGATTGTGAAACCTGACACCGAAACCAGCAATCAAAAGTCACGACTTGTGACTTGCAGCTCATAGACTCATGATGTAATTAGGATTTCATACTGATTTACCCTAATTCCATGTGGAAGAGTAGGAAGACGAGGAGGAGAGGGAGCTTACCTTGAGGTGTGACCAACTCTGGAGTAGAGAGGAAGTTATAAAGAAACTTTCTACAGTCAAAGAGTTTCATCGATGCTAGGGTTTCTACTCTTCAAAACTTTCTACTCTTCATCGATGCTACGGTCGAATTTGGGCTTCACCCTCACCAAGGACCTTCAATCACGTGGAGTCGCGAGGAGAATAGTCACAAGTCTCATGAATAGGCTTATTGTACAGTGTAGGAGGTATTGTTATCGTTCCGAGTCTCAGTACAAGAGTGGAATAAAAAATCTCGACCGACTTGAGATTTTAATCCATGAATCAAATATTGTCCACAAGTTCTCAAAAGCCAACTACAACAGGCAGCCTAATGCAAGGCTTACCTCTTTAAAGAACAGCCTAGTGTACACAGTTTATAATATACCTGGAGTTCAGACATAAAGAAGATATACAAAATCATCAAAGCAGAGATCTTTTTAGTACGTTCCACCTACCACATTGAGTGGCTTTCATTATACAATTGCTAAGAAAGGGTATCTTCGAACACATGGATGCTATCACCTGCATCAAAAATATAAAAATATGAAACAGTAGATGAAATACATCCTTTTCCATATCTTTTGATTATTCTTCCGGAGGGTGGTTTATATGATGAAAATATATACAATTCGATACCAGAACAGGGGATGATTGTATACTAATTGAATATCAGATAATCAAGCAATGTAAGCAGGATACAATTTTCATAATAGATTATCCTGGAAAAGTAGTACCCAATGTATGAGTTATCAAGAGGTGTTAATATGTTTATCCTACGGTATCAAATTCAAAAAGAAAAAATGTGAATATTGGAATCCTGGCCAAGACTTGGATGTTTTAGAAATTTGATCTACAAGTATTGGTACGTACAAATTACAGAAATTCTGCAACAACAAAAAAAACAGAAAGGCAATTGAACTTCAAGAGAAAGCATGATGAATCATGCCAGTTCCCACCATACCAATCTCATTGGAGCATCTCAAAATTAGTTGAAAGAGAAAGCATAATTTGAATGCTATGAGAGACTTTGACATAAATGCCATTCCACAAGCTATTTTGCTCGTTTAAAAAAAAACAATGCCAATTGAACAATGAATTTCTTTGACATCTGAAAATTCAGATATGGTTTATTGATTCCAGTTGTTAAATAGAACACATAATATATATATACATACATACATGTATATATCTGTGTATGTGTGTTGTTCCTCTGAGATGTATATGAATATGAATTGGCAAAAATAAAAAAGGCGGCCCTTTTAATTTGGAATCACCACTAAATAAAACAGTGGTAGGTATTCAATCTGCACTAGCTATTGAAACATGCATGCCCGTCAATAAACTGTAGAAATTAGACGCGTGTTTTAGATTTAATATTTTGTTGAAACTTATTGAGGTTTTCAACTAAGGATGCCTAATTTAGATCCTAAGAATTAATGAGGGAAGAGGCAAAATACTTAATGCATAAACAAAGAATACTGAACAACATCAGGACCTGCTTTCCACATTCATGAGCCCGTAATCTATATAATTTCAGATCCAACACTTGAAAAGATGATAACTCTAAAGAACTCCAATTTTGATCAACACGAAATGGTAAGAGTCAAGAAAAAGAATGATCCAAGAACTGCAGAGCAGTCATTGCCAATTCCTTATGACAGTAAACTATAATCCGGTGTACGAAGCTCCCGCCACGCGGGGTACCGGAGAAGGAATTCATTATACGCAGTCTTACTTTGCTTTTTTTTACAAGAGGTTATTTCCAAGATTTGAATCCGTGACCTCTTGGTCACAAGGCAATTCCTTATGACAGTGAGAAACAAAAAATCAAAGCTACAAATGCAAATATCTACAGATATTTGTTAATGTGAATTTTTTTTTGACGAAATAGAATAAGAAAACCATGAAGCAATGGCCCAAGATCAGATACATCAAGATGAAACAGCAACAAGCATACACACAAGTGGTGTTTCTCCAAGTTACTGACTAATGCTACTCTAAGTGTCAGGAGTAAAGAGCCTTCAGGACACTAGAAACTCACAGAAGGTGGAGTTGCTTCCAATGAAGGTGAATGTGATTTTGGAATAATGAGGGAGTGCCTGCAAGCCAAGAAGATGAATAAAAGATTTCAGAATGAAATAAATAAATACAACAACAACAAAGCCTTATCCCACTAGGTGGGGTCGGCTATATGGATCCTTCTACGCCATTGGACTCTATCCCCTACTATATCATCATCTATATTTAAATAAATTTTATCTTGTTTTATTGTTGCTAACCAAGTCTTTTTTGGTCTTCCTCTTCCTCGTTTGATGAAATAAATAAATAGTCAATAAATTTGTAAAATAAGATGATTGGGGAATAATGCTTCATTCAATAATCAACATCATATAAAAAATTACATATTGATGATGTGATAACAAAAATATGTCATTACAAACCAAAAGAATACCAGAGGAGGATCGAGAAATAATCAGAGATGAATCAAAACAAAATCAATGCAACTCAACACGAGAGTGTTAGTTATTTCTTTCCTTTAACACCTTTAAAATTGAAGGTGTTATGTTAATGATGATGAATGCTCAATGTTTCTAGATCACAAAGGTCAGATCAGATGGCACACCTGACTCAGCATGAACTGTTCAAACTTCATGATGATGGAATATCGGCAATGAAGCCACAAACTCAAAATATAATATAATTCTAGATTGGATAGCCTTTGTGGCACATGCATAATCTATATGTTCTGATCAAAATCACAAGAAGACTGATGCCCTGATAGGATTCTTCAACTTTACTGAGCAAACATAATGTAATTCCATGTTTATGCTCATTTCAACCAACATAAGTTGCCTAGAGCTTATTAAGCAATATGAGAACAAACAGATGGTGCAAGGACATTGAGGAGCTTGGCTGAATCAAAGAGAGAATCGGGAAGTGAGCATCTAGTTGACAAGGATCTTGACCTTGGTATAGTGATGACCAACAACAAAAATCTGGAGAATGGCAATAGAAAATGATGAAGAGTGAATAGCAAGAAAGACGGATAGCATATAAGAGAATTAGATCAAGGTCGGGGAAAGCTCTATTACATGTAAAATAAGATAATTGAGGTATAATTCTTCATTCAATATACTTTTGAGGTGATCATACATGATACCTATTTTATAAATACCATGACATAAGATAGAAATATAGAAGAAAATACATGTGTGGTAATGTGCCAAACAAAAATATATAAAGAAAATTCCAAAAGCAAATAGAGTATAATCAAAGAGGATTGGAAGAAAAATGTTGTATATCGATAGAAGATTATCAAATAATTTCATTCCTTTAACAAGTTCCAAGTTTAGTTAAATTGCATTATCCTCTTTTTTGTCCATGAAATACTTCAGAGAATGGATATTTAAACTCATAACATACAGCACCATGATCATAAAAAAGCAAATAATTTACCCAGAAGTCAATGGATTAGAGTCCAAAATACATATGCATACATCATCTTCATAAAGCTGCAAATGAAAAACAAAAAAAGGCGATTAAAATCAAGACAAAATGAATAAGGTAAACTGCTCCAAAGTTAGAAGTAGCATGTTGATTATCCATTTAATCTATTAGTCCCTCTACCTAAACCTAAAATATGATTTCCCATATCGGTTCGGAGTTCCACCTGTACATCACTGGAACTGTGTAACACTAATAGACAGTATCAGCACAAGCTATCCAACTTGCTTCCTCCATTAAACTATGTTGATGACTTCAATCATGCAATACAAACTCCATTTATCCGCAAGAAAATTAGGAAAATCCTTTTAAGCATCAGCAATTGACAAAAAGATTTTACGATGATGCAAGGGATAATGATTCTCCAGATTGTAAGAGAATAACACGAAGATTCATCCCAATTGACAATTGAGAAAAAGAGTAAGCAAGGGGGAAAAAAAGCATTCCTGAAATAAGTAAGGGAACAAAGAAATCAATGTGGAGAATGAAGGAACACTGGCATTGGAAAGCCTAGACGGTTCAAAGGACGAGCAGACGACCTTGAACGCTGGGGATTCGCCACGGATGATCCGGCAAAAGACGCACCCTGCCTCCCCAGCCCGCTGAGATTCGGCGTCGTCTCCGCCGCCGCTGCAGCTGGAAGTGGCGACACACAGCGGTTCGTCGGCCTCAGTAGGGCGTTGAGCGACCCCAGGAGGGGTAGGGCCGGCCGGACGGATATGGGAGGAGAGGACGGCGATGCGGCGATGGGCCATCTAGCAGAGATCGGCAGCGAATAGCAGGCTCCGGCAGAATGATGTCGCCATCAAATGACTCCTCTCTCTCTCTCTCTCTCTCTCTCTCTCTTCGCAGGCAGCCACAGCCCACAGGGGTGGAGCTAATGCGTTATCTACTACCAAGTGGTCGCTAAAACCGTATACGAGTAGATTTATACTGACAAAAGTATAAAACCTCTAGAATTTTCCAGAGCGCACCTCCTTTTTTTTATGTATCTTTTCTACTCTCGCCCCCATAGTTTCATTTCAAATAAATTGAACTTTTATAGAAAATTCTCTAACAATGACTTTCTTCTCGTTAAAATAAATAAATAAATTTAATTTTAAAATTGTCTAACTCCCACAATAAATATTATTAATATTGTTATATATATATATATATATATATATATATATATATATATATATATATATATATATATATATATATATATATATATATATATATATATACTATTTGTTTTTTTACGTAATTGGATAATAAACATTTTTTTCCTTAAATAACTTTAAAAATAATTTTGTATAATAGATTGATTATCTTCTCTATTTCATGATAAAATTGAAGTAAAATTTATGGATGCTTACATATTATCCTCTATAATATACTCAAACAAATTCTTAAATGAATTCATAGTATAACAGTTTAATTAAATTTTTATTCCATTTAAACTCATTTATGTTTGCAAAATAAATGAAATTTAAAATTTTAAAATACCCAAAAATAAAAAAGCATATCTTTTTCCATTTTAGGCTTGTTGTCTTCTTTTTTTTTCTCGTTTGCTGGTAAAAAAAAGTCCAATTGACTCTTTCCTAATAAAATTAAATATTTCTCTCTCTATTACGTGCAATAAATAATTATTATGGTATTAGTTTTTAAAAATCAACATCATAATTTAATTATACCACCATCACGGTTAAGTTTTAAAAATCTTTTGATCACTTCTGTTAATTACTTCAAACTAATATTTTTTACACATATAGACTCTAAGACACTTCAGAAACCTATAACACTTAAAATGAATTTGATCGGAGCTTTATTAATGAGTTTCGATCAAAACTCATTGATAAACCTAAGAGATTTGGATTTTTAAAAAATTATCATGTAATTGAAGAAAATAGTACAGTAAAATTATTTATGATGTTCATAGCTTA
The DNA here is from genome assembly GCA_025175895.1 of Wurfbainia villosa. Taxonomy (NCBI): domain Eukaryota; kingdom Viridiplantae; phylum Streptophyta; class Magnoliopsida; order Zingiberales; family Zingiberaceae; genus Wurfbainia; species Wurfbainia villosa. The sequence continues at coordinate 81,365,960 of CM046006.1, read as the reverse complement.
TTTTAATATTCCTATGATAAATTACATATCAATTAATTTTTCTCCCTTTTATATATATGCAACAACAATTATTATGCTGATTTTTTTTTAAATATGTACCACAAGTGGTGGTGTTGATTTTTGAAAACCAACACTAATATAATGCTCGTTTTAAAAAACCGACACCACCAAGTGTGGTGTAGGAGTTTTTTTTTAGCACCAACAGGTGGCGCTGGTTTCAAAAACTAGCACTATCTATTGGTGTTGGTTTCGAAACCAGCACTACCACAAAGTATGGTATTGGTTTTGGAAATCAGCATCGTCTATTCGAGTTGGATTTTTAAAAATCTTCCTCTCTCCATTGCATGCATGCAACAATTAATATGATGCAAATTTTAAAAATCAGTATTACAATTTAATTATATTAATATCACGATTAAATTTTGAAAACTTTTTGATCACTGTTTGAATTTTGAAAAAGTTAGCATGTAATAGAAGAGGGCAGTACAGTAAAGTTATTTATGATATTCATGTCTTGTTTTAATATCCTTACGATAAGTTAAGTTATGTGTCAATTAAATTTTTTTTCTCCTCTTTATATACATACAACAATCACTGTGGTATTAATTTTAAAAATCAATACCATTGTAGTGTTAATTTTTTAAAACCAACACAACTAAGTATAGTGTTGGATTTTTCCTATACTAACAAGTGATACTGGTTTAGAGCACCCATAGGTCGTGTTAGTTTCAAAAACCAATTGCATCTATTGGTGTTGGTTCCAAAACCAACATCACATTGCCACAAGTGTGGTGCTAGTTTGCCCCCAGGGCAATGGCGCGATGGTAACTCACGAGGCTCCCTTCTGCACTTTCAAGGGTCGATTCCGTCCTGGCTGTGCGCGTTGTGCGGGTGGAGGTGCACGATGCCCCCCCGCCCAGCGTGGTCGGGTCATCTAGTGTAGTATGGGTTCAAACGTGCTCTGTCCATCCGTCATCCTGATTTACCCTCATTGACCGGTGGGGACTCTAGTTGAAGGTCGTGGGGCAGGATCGGTCAGCCATCAGGACTAGTAGAGAAGAGAAATCGTACTTGATATTTGATATAAATCAAAACAAAAAAAAAGTGTGGTGCTAGTTTTGAAAACCAATCGAAAACTAGCACCACTACAAAAGTGTGGTGTTGGTTTCCAAAATAAACATAATCTATTTGTGTTGTTTTTTAAAAATCTTTCTCTTTTCATTGCATGCATATAATAATTAATATGGTATTGATTTTTAAAAATTAATATCACAATTTAATTATATAATACCACATTTAAGCTTTGAAAATCTTCTGAGCACTACTTTTAATGACTTTGAGCTTTTTTTTTTTTACACATATAGACTCTAAAATACTTAAAAAATCTATAACACTTATAATGAGTTCGATCGAATCTCTCTATGACCATCAATGAGTTTTGATTGAAATCCATTAATGTACATAAGAGATTTGAATTTTTGAAAAGTTGACATGTAACGAAAGAGAGTAGTAAAGTGAAGTTATTTATGGTGCTCATATATTGTTTTAACATCCCTACCATAAGTTATGTGACAATTAAATTTTTTTATCCCTTTTATATACATGCAATAATTAATGTAGTATTTTCTCAATGATGATCAATTAAGGGGACTAGTTGGTGTCAATTGCCCAGATACCCTTCGTAAATAAAAAAACTAATAATATGGTATTAATTTTTAAAAATCAACACCATTATAATAATGATGTTTGAAAACCAACACCATCAAATGTGGTGTTAGATTTTACCAACACCAACAAGTGGTGTTGGGTTTTTTCCAAGCACCATAAAGTATTTTTTTTTTCTACTTGTAAAAACCTAGACACACTTGGTAGCTAGTGCTAGTTTTAGAGATCAACATCACTTGTTGGTGCTGGTTTCGAAAACCAACATCACCTGCTGGTGTTAGATTTTCTCCATCTAAAAAGATATTTGGTAGTATTGATTTTTAAAAATCAACACCAAAAAAGGGAAGAGAAAAAAATAATTATATTAGAAAAAAATTATATGCAAAGGAGAAAACACAGAGAAGAAAAGATAAGGGAATATTTAGGTTGTGGAAAAAAATTTTATTTTTCATTTTTGTGTTTTCTAATATAGTTTTTAGAAAACAAAAAATACATTTGGTATGATATGTTGTATTTCTATTTTATAGAAAAGGAAACTAGAAAATGTGTTTGGTATATTAATATCGAAAATGTGTTTGTTTGGTGAGAGTGTTTGATAAGTACTCAAACAGTTGACCGATGGTCTAGACCAGTCATTTGATCTAGCGCTCGGGCAATAGGAAAGGTGCTCGGGTGCACGAGTGCAGGTGCTCGGGTGCACGAGCGCAGGTGCTCGGAACAGTCGACTGATGGTTGATCAGTCGACTGACCCCGGGTGCTCTGGGAGAAGCTCCTGACTACGGTGCTCAAGCAGTTGATTGATGATTGATCAGTAGATTGGGCATGGGTGCTCGAGGAGGAGCTCCCAACTGCATTGCTCAAGCGATTGAGAAAGGTTGTGGTTAGGAGATTCATGACAAAACAGTCGATTGTTGTGTTGAAGTAGCCAACTGTATTAGTGATGAGGTGGACAGAAATCTTCTGAATCGACTGACCAGTTCGATTGGAAGCTGCACAGTCGACTGATGGCTTCGTTCAATCGACTAATGGATTGTGCACTAACCCTTGTAAACAAGAACGATGCAATTGAGAGAAATCGAAAATCAAGTTTGTGATCGCTATTGATCTCTCTCTAGCACACACTAACAATCCTAACAAATATATTAATACATATGCCCTAATATATTGTTTTTAGTTTTACGTGTTCATATATATTAAACATAAATACAAAGTTATTTATGGATGATGCTCCACATAATCATTCCACATATGACTTGCAATTTCATCACGTACATGTCTCATCTGAGTTGTTTGGCTTGGATCAATTGGAATCGGCTCTTGATCACCAAAATCATCTTCAACTCTAGACATGAACATATCATCAGAAGAGTATTCCATAAACAAATTATCCATTGCATGATGTCGACGTATGAAATTATGCACCGTACAACATGCAACTGAAATAAATTTTTGCCCATTAATTGGATAGTTTGTCATATCTTTTAAAATTTGGAACCTTGCTTTGAGCACTCTAATGTATCTCTCTATAATATTACGACATGTGATGTGTCTATAATTGAATAACTCTTTCTTCCCTCTTGGTTTATCTTGACCCCCGATAATCTCTCAAGTAATAGCATCGACCTCAATACAGAGCGAGAAACCCTGACATGTTTGGGTGACTAATATCAACAAGATAAAATTGATCTGTGTTAGTGTTTCCATATTAATGATGTAACACACACACACACATATATATATACACCTCTGTGAGATTTAGGAACATTATTTTCATGTATTGTCAATACATCTATGAACACTTTGGAATCATTTTCTATTCTATTACGAAAAGATGTCTGAATTGATGTCAGTGCTCATGCCAATACATGAGTCTCATCGATAACTCTAAGATAATTCTAAAAATACACAATGTGTTAATAACAATATATTGTTAATGTACCTATAAATATTAAGGTACAATATGTACTTTAAAATATGGAAACCATTTTAAATTGTTCAATATGTGAGGATGTACGCCATTTGTGTTCATATGGTCGAATAATATATGTGCTCAACGTATAAATAGCTCGTAGAACTCGTTTCAACCACTTTGCTACTAGTGTAGAATGAATGTTGAAACAGAGGCGAATCCAGAATTTTATATTGGGGAGGTTACCATACTAAAATATAATAACATTAATTAAAAAAAATAAAATTTTGTGAGGATGTACACCATTTGTGTTCATATGATCGAATAATATATGTGTCCAACGTACAAACAACTCATATAACTCATTTCAACCACTTCTACTAGTGTAGAATGAATGTTGAAATAGAGGTGAATCCAAGATTTTATATTGGGGAGGGCACCATACTAAAATATAATAATATTAATTAAAAATAAATAAATAAATAAAATTTTGATAAGAATCACTTAAAATTGGGAGAAGGGGGGGGGGGGGCTAAATCTGCCCCTGGTTGAAATCAATGTGCACATATTCGATGTCATTTGTTGTGACCGATGATTAGTAAAAACATAACAACACCTTCATTAACCGTAATTTTATTTCCATCTTACATTAGATTTATCTCTTTTAATGTTCTATATAAATTCACAAACACATATTTTGACATACGAAAATTGTCAAAGCAAACTGGGGGGGGGGGGGTGCCCATCAAGTATTTCTTGTGTGTGCATCCTCCCGGTAAGAGATGAAGTCTGACACGACATTCGATCAATGTATCCAAGAAATGTAATCATCATGTCATAAAAAAAGAAGCATTTGTAAGACCCAAAGCTATAAGTAAATTGATATATGAACCTAATTCATCATTAGAGCTTAACATGATCTGCAACAAATCAATATTAAAATCAACACACACATGCATAAAATTAACGATAGATTCATCTCAAACCAATAAACAATTCAAATTGTAAAGCTCAACATAGTCTTCAACATTAAATTCCAAAATATCAAACAAGTCGTAAATATTCAAGCCACGAAATAGAACAAACTCCATTAACATTAAATAGTCTTTAACTAGGTAATAAAAGCAATCCTCATCAACTTTCCTTCACGTGCTCAAAATTGAGGCAATCCAACCATTCAACTCTCCTATTAAATGAAATTTTCATGAAAATTTCACATAGACCAAGTTTAAGGAAAGATTATGTAGCTTTTGTGTACGCTTGGGTAGATAAATTATCCATCCCATTTAAAATCTATATACATATGTCTATAGAGTAAGGATCATTAAATCGCTAGTTCCAGAAGAGCAGGATATATCTTGTTCATGTTTTAACTTAGTCGCCCTCAATTCTATGTATTTTTGCCTAGCAACAGATTATCCACTAAGCTATTGTATGGTATTACTCCACTTGTCCATACAAAGCCTCATATTTTTCATTTTTTGAAAGTTTAGGATCCTTACGTTGATGACTATTGGATGATTCTGCACCACGACATCGTCGATTATTAGGTTCCTCATTCTGGTCATCAACAACTTCAATATACGAGTTAACACCTCTATTAATGAATGTTTATTCGAGCTCTATCTCTTCATCAAATGTGAGAGATAATTGAGTAGAAGTCATATGCATATGACCTATTGCAGTTGTCCCATTGAAAACTTCACTAAGAATGTGGAAATAATCACAACCTTCCTTTTGTATTGCCTTGTACTCCTTTTTTATTTTTCTATGCTATTGATTAGGAGACATTTTATTATACACTAACATATAATAAAAAAATATATTTGAATGGATAAAAATATTTACCATATAAAATCCTGCCTACACTTCTCTTCCTCTGGAACATTCACTTTATCAATGTCTGGATCCATTGTCACACTAGTGTGAGCAAGCAATGCAGCAAAAAGTCGTTGTCTGGTGCGTAGACGATTCCACCTACCTTTGAGCCTCTCTACACCATAATTCAACTTCGTAGCTAGATATAATTCTTTGTTGATCTCCTTCTAAATCGTATTACTAAAGGTAGATGTTTATAACTTATTTTGCTTCACTTTTTCATAAATGATCTCAATAAATATGGAAACATTAGCATTTGACCACTTATATTTCTTCACTTCGATACTGAGATTATGCCCTCCTGTAATGTCTTCTATAAAAAATTACCTTAGTATTTATGAAATTTTAATGTAATTCTAGAGAAAATAAAACATACTGAAATACCAATATATTGCCAATGCTACTTGCAGAAAACAACTACGAAAGAAGATGTAGGGGGATGTATACTGTCAGAGGAAACGACGCGGCAAGCGACAAACTCTGTTCGCGATCAAGAGGAAGACACCTATGAAATCATGGGTGGCACTAGAAAACTGCTGTGACGACAATGATAACAAACCCCAGCAGCATCGAGAAGGTGGGCGACACGCTATGATCGTGTTGCAGTCGCACACGTAACTCCGATGAAACGTCGAAGCTGACCTTCGAGCGTGGTTGGACCCTGGCGGTCGCAGTCACAAATGATGCGACACCGCAATATTAGGGAGTGTGCACACAATTTGCCGAGAAGGTGATCACGACGAAGCTGGCAACACCGAGGTGAGGCTGACAAATAGGGAGACGGAATCGACAATGGGCTAGAGCGGCGCATGAGCAACGGGGGCGAAGGAGGAGCGACGATGCAGTGGAAGAGGAGGTAGGGTATGAGAGAAAATAAGGAGAAGAGAAAATAAGTGTTCCGCGTGCGATTGATTAAAGGGTTGTGTTTTCCCTTTTCTTAGAAAAATGAGTTTTTGTCATTTTTTAATTTTTCAGAAAATACATCTCCTTTTTTTTTTTTAGAAGAAGACCATGGAAATTGCAAACTAAACATTTTTTTTCTTTTCCCAAAAAATGGAAATAAAAAATGACAAATCAAACACTCTCTAAGAAATATATCTTTTGATATTTTCAAATTTTGAGATATCTTTTAAACAATCCTAGCCAAAAGATAAAACAACCATCTTAGTTTTGGATAAGGGGCATTTTAAAATTCTGGTAAATTATGGAGCGTTTATAAAATTAGGTTTCATGGTCAGCTGACGGATCCGGCCAATTCCGTGGGCCGCAAGCTGATCCTCGTTTACTCATCCCCTTTCCCGTTCTCCACTCTCCAGTCTCCGCGCATGCTTCAAAGTTGGAAGGACCGCCATGGTCTCTGCCGAAGCAGACGGTCCCGGACGCAGTAATCCTCGCTTCGTCGTTCCTCATCTTTTTCTCGGTCGCTCTTTGTTACGAGAGGAAGCAGCACAAGAATCTGAATGATTTTTTTTCTTGTTGAAGTTTTTTGTGCTTTCTCCCGCCCTAGATGCGAGTGGCGAGTTGATTTTTTTTCCTAGGATTTTCTCTCGAGCCTAGCGAGCGAGGCTTTGGTTTACAACAGCCAAACCCGCAACATGGGATGCGGTAGATGCAGTTTGGAGAGAGATGGAAGTTGGGATATTGTATGTAATCGATTAATTCGTGGTAATTGGGAGCTATGGATACTATTAGGTCCAATTTGATTGATGAAATAATGGATGACTAATATGATTGGAGCTCAAGCTCAAGCTCAAGTTTCAAACGTCCCATTGCAAGAATTTCTGTGGTGGGATGAATGTTACTGAAATTTCTCATCCGTACCAAGATTGTTTTTGTGATTTGATTTTTTTTCACTCTCTATCAATGACTGGTACTGAGACTTTTCCATATTAAAAAAAAAAGGCAGCCCAGTGCGAAGCTCCCGCCTATGTGGGTCCGGGGGAAGGTTCTATGGTACTGAGACTTTTCCATATACTCCATATAAATTGTGCAAAAATTAGTTAGTTCTGCTCTCATTGGCATAAGACATCTGTGATTGCTTTTTTCAACGGCGTCTGTTCTATGTTTAGAATTTGAATGTAATATTTCTACCCAATGAATCTTTTAACAATTTTTATGGATCATAGATTTCAGAGTTGAAGAGGTGTATAAGTCAAAGAAATACATCGCCAATATTGCATATAAATACATGCGAATCAGTGCTTAGCACATAAGTTTCTCTAAACAAGTTTGCATGTTGATACTGCCCATATTTCATGTTACAGATTGCTTTATTGTTGAATTTATGAGATCAGCACAAAAAGTTAGTCCCGTCAACTAGTTGAAAACTTGTGATGTAGCTGTGCCGAAATTTATGGTTGAAATTGTTGTAAGAGAGGGTTATTTCTTAAGTTTCTTGCTAGTGTGGGGTATCACTTTAACTTCCACGTGGATTCCTGTCACTAGCTTCAGGTCTTTGTGACCCAAAATTCAGAAAAATCTAGTTTCATTCACATGGCTTTTTGTATTTGTTTTATTTCATCTATCATTATGAATGCTAGGGGAATTGGAAGGGAGAGAAGGATATGGTCATTATTATATTTTCTTTATTTTTTCTTTTAAATTTATCATGTTGCTTTTTTTATTATTTTAAATTGCATTTTTAATGTATTTTTTGAGTTAAGGCATGATATTCTTAGTCATCATAACTACTAAATGGCTTACTTGGAAACTTAATGGGCAGTAAACCATTCGGGTTCCACAATGTCAGTGGCAGTCATTGGTGGTGGAATCAGGTAATATTCTAGTTCTTATTAGTTTTAATAAGTGCTTTGGCACCTTCTGATTTCTATGAGGTTATGTTATGTATTCTTATAATCCGCTTAACTTTTTATCCACTCTCTTTCTCTCTCCCTCTAGCATAATGTATAAAAGGTTACAATTTCCTTTTTGTTATGGTAAAAATTCCACTATTTGACCCTTACCTTTTTTTTTTTTTTAAAAACAAACAAAACTCGTAAATGTCCTAAGTGGGCATGCTGCTGCATACAAGCTCAAGTCAAGTGGTCTAAACGTGACCTTATTTGAAGCTGAAAAAAGAGCAGGTGGGAAAATAAGAAGCGGTTCTGAGAATGGTCTTATTTGGGATGAAGGGGCAAATACTATGGTGAGTTTACTAACTATGCATGTGTTCTAATGTATGTGAGGAAAAAGGTCCATTTGGATTTACAAGCCTCAGTCATGAAAGCAATCCATTCAATTCAATTCAATTGCCAACACTAAATAATTACTTACGATAATTTCACTATATTTTTATTTCATGACAATCATTATGCTGCAGTGTATGGTCAAGCTATAAGCTTGATATCTTCTTTACTAGAGGTAGTGTCTTAATGTGCAGACAGAAAGTGAATGGGAGGTTGGTGGATTGATTGATACCCTTGGTCTCAGGGAAAAGCTGCAAATTGTAAGTGTTTTTAATTTAATATCTGCTTTATTTATCTGTTTTTACTCATCTGGAGAAAAACATTCATCAGTAACAAAGCTTTAAAATGTTTCTTAAATTATTTTTGGTATATATTCTTTTTTAGAAATTATGCATGATTTCCGTAGGCAATGGTACTCTCAAGAAGATAGAGTTGCATCTTTTTCTGTCAGACTATCTACTTTACAATTTCCATCTATTTCCTATACAAAAATTCCCAAACTTATGTTTCCAAGGATGTTCTAGAACCCATCTTTTTCTAGTGCGAGTAATTGCTCTTACTTTATTTAGATGTAATAATTATGTATGAATAATGAATAGTTCTTTCATGGTTACAAGTGTTTAATTCATGGAAATGCGATTTGAAATTTAACTAGTAGAATTTGTTAAAAATGATAGTATTCTCAGCATTACTTTAATCGTACAGGTGTATAAGGTTTTGTTTATTGAATTGCTGGATTCTAAATCTTTCACTGGGTATAGTTTTAGAGAAGGGAGAGGGTATTATAGAAATAAGTGAAAAGTGACAATTAGCGTTTCTGAAATCAGACCGGAGGATCAACTGATGGACATGTATTGTTTCATTACATGGTTATATAAAGTTGAATTTATAGAGTTACATTGTTAACATTAAAAAATAATTCTAAGATTGTTCGGTCAACACAATGGCAGGCCTGGGATTTTGGTAGGGAAAATATTATTGATATAATTTATAAAGATAATTAGTGCATTCTTATTAAGTTTTAGTTAATACAAAAGTCGAGGAGGAACTGGGCCACTGCCTGCTCCCCTGGGCCTTGGTTCCTTCTCTGTGTCCTTAAGCTACATCATATGAAGTTTTATTTTCAATGGGAAATAAAAAGTCAATTGGGAAGAGTGTCTTATTCATATCCTTGTTTTGTAAAATCAATCTACCTTCAATTTTACAAACTTGCTAGAACTGAACCACAAACCTTGCTTTCCATTTTTTGCCATTTTGTGTACCTTTTCTACTTGTTACATAATGAGATTGCAAACATAATGTAATCCGGTAACACAAAATAATTGAGCTTAAGAAGAATGTCAATATTGAAGTGTCAGTCTTTACTACAAGTACAAAGGGAGTAAATGAAGAGTCCAAGCATCAAAGGGACAAAGTATCTGCTTCATTCTAATGTTTGGTTGGAATCTTATTATCGTTGTATGATGTTCATTATTTAGTCCTAATGCAGGGTGTTCAAATCAGATGGGTTTAATTTACTACAAATGGAACTTTAAACATATTGGCACTCAGTGGTCCTCTTTAGGCCATGATAGTTATGTAACAAGTTCCTGTCTCAGTTCGTAGTCTTGACCTAACTTCTACTGCTTCAAGTTCCATAGTGCTCGATACATATTTATTTTATTTTTCAGCTTAGCACGTACTTATCTTATGTTGCAGCCTAAAGCTCAAAGCAAGAGGTATATTGTGAGGAATGGAACACCGCAGTTGGTATGTCTTCTTTAATGTGTCTCATTGAATCTATATCTTACCCTTTATCTGCTTACATTGTACTCATTTATGCTACTTCTTACCTGTTTCTTGCTTCTGCATTAGATTCCAATGAATCCAGTAGCATTGCTCACAAGTAATTTCCTTTCTGCACAATCAAAGGTTTGTTCACTTTAAATTATTTTGAAAATGGTTCATATTTCTTTTTGGACATGACATCTTGTTTGTGGTCCATTCTTCTTACATTAGTCTATTGATGTTACATGGTGGATTTCATCTTTACTATCTTGGTAACTTTGCAGATATTTTGTTAACTTGCAGGTCAAAATACTGCTAGAACCATTTTTATGGAAGAACTCTGTCAGAAAGCAACCATCAGAAGTGAGTCAAGTGACTGAAGTAAATTTGCAGGAAAGGTGATTATTTATTTATAATTTGCAATTAATTATAGCTTTGCTTCTTGTAGCAACCTTAAGTGAAAATATTTTACTTTTAGATCTTCAAATCATACAGTCATCCACTTTCACCAGTGTGAAGTATTTGTAGGTTGCCTGATATGCCGTCACTATGCTGCTTTGGGTAACTCATCATTTTATGACAAGCTAATGCTGTTGAAATTGACAATTTAACTCATTTCACTTTAAGGACTTGAAACTTATTGCAACAAAATAGTTCTCTTGTCTTTAATGTCCCTTTACTCAGATTCACCTCCATGCATATATTCATACAGATATTAATTGGTAATACCAAACTGATTGCTAAAGATCTATGTTTATTTATTAATCTATTTTGATATACGCCTAAACTTGAATCTAATTGATTTTCTCTAGTTTCTTATTAAAAATATGTGTCTATAGCTCAAAGAGCAAGTATTTTAAGCATCACAATTTGGTTTCTGCAGTGCGGGGCAGTTCTTTCAACGTCATTTTGGAGAAGAGGTGGAATTTTTTTAATTCATTTATTTTATGCTTTGAGATTTGACATTTCATTTATTGTTTTTCCACTTGTGCTGTATAAAAAACTAATCTATCCACAGAATCAAAACCACGTTTTTTTTTTGATGCACTTTCAAAAGCTTTAACAATGACTATATGCTTTGCAGGTTGTTGATTACTTAATTGATCCTTTTGTGGCTGGCACTAGTGCTGGAGATCCAGAGACACTGTCTGTCAGTATTCAATATTATTGCAGTAATATGACACCATGACATGGATATTATCACTGATAAAACTCATATAATTTCTCGTGTTAAATTTGATTTGTATTTTTCTCTTTTTATAGTTAGTTATTCAATGCATTCATGTTCCATACAGGTACACCATGCCTTTCCCGAATTATGGAATATTGAAAAGAAGTAAGTTAACTATTCAATAGTTCACATTTTTTAGCTGATGTTGGAATGTATGTAGATGGTACCAATGTTCTTTTCCAATTTGTTATCTTGACAATCTATTTGTAGTAATTGATTTCCTTAAGCAAATTTCATATTCTACTCAACTTGTATATTTTGGCATTTGAGAATTTTCTTCAGTGGTCATTGTTAATCATGACCTGCTCAAGAGGCGGTTTACCTTTCTTTTATCCATTAAAAAAGTGAAAAAGAGAAGAAAAGAAAAAAAGACAGTGATATACATATGTGGTGCTTGTAATCCTCACTTCTTCCATATAATTACATGTCAGTAAATGGCAAATATAATTTATTGCTGGTCTGTCATTCTATGTGTTTCTTTTATCTGTTTTTTTGTCTTTTACTTCAATTCACTTTTCGATCTGTCTGTTCACCCTTGGGTGCCTATCCGGTATTCTTGTTGCAAGTTTCCACTTATTTTCCACAGTTATACTAGTTAGCGATAGGCATGTCAGATAACATTATGACATGATATTTTTTTTTATACTTCTATTCATGCTGCTTGTGGGAGAAATTTCCACTTCGTTACCTTTGTTTTTTGGTTCTATCAGATTTGGTTCACTCTTAATTGGAGCCATCCGGTCCAAGAAAAGCAGCAAACCAAAAGATAGTGAGGCAAAATATGGAAAGAAAAAGCAACGCGGTTCATTTTCATTTTATGGTGGAATGCAGGTAAATTTGCAGATTTCATAAAACAATTTTGTTGCTTGTTTCATGCATCTTTCTTCATTTATAAGCAAATAACATATTCAAATACTCCATGATGGTGTTTTCTGACCTAGTAAGTGTTATTCTTTAAATATGGTCAAGGTAATTGCCTAATCCTTTTCTTTTCTTGGTAAAAGAATTAATTGTGATGGTTGCATCCTCCATTGACTTGGTTCTGCAAGATATATTTTCATAATTTGTAAGATTTTTGTCTATGATTTTTACTGAATGTATCTTCCTTGGCACCATCTTGTTTAATTTGAAGAGGAATCACCAATAATGGTTCTTCAAAGATATTGCAGTTAGTTTTTTGGATCTGATTTTTAATTATTATTATCATTATAATGTATCACTATTTTTCTAAGAATAGTAATGGCGGTTTTCGAATTTTTTTTATCGTATGAGAAATATCAGGACATCATCAATGACTAAGTGTGATGAATCCCTTCACCACCCCCAGACCTTTTTCTCAAATGTTTTTTTTAATGTAATTATGATTGCAACGGTAAGATTACTGTCTTGTGACCAAGAGGTCATGGGTTTAAATTCTGGAAATAACCTTTTACAAAAAGCAAGGTAAGGCTGTGTACAATGGATCATTCTCCGGGACCCCACATGGTGGAAGCTTTAAACTATGATTGTTAACGGATATTTCTTACTTAACATATTACTTCTTTGCAGACTCTGACTGACAAGCTTTGTGAGGGGGTTGGTGTTGATAACCTGCAACTGAACTCAAAGGTTTTGTCATTATGTTGTAGCGACAGTGGTAGCTCTCCGTTAACTAGTTGGTCAATCTCTTATGGTGCAAATGATGGAAAAAAGGCTGTGAAAAAGGATCAGCCTTTTGATGCAGTCATAGTGACGGTAATTAGTTTTCTGAAACATTCAACAACATTAGTAACTTCCCAGATAAATGGAAATTTTATTGTTTTCTGGAACTTGTTAGGTAATATTTGTTAAATTTCTTGATCGCCCTTCTCTGACTAGCAGATTGCTCGAGCATCTAATTGAATTCCTATTCTTTCTCAGGCTCCACTTTGCAATGTTCAGGAGATGAAAATCATGAAAGGAAAAAACAAATTTATGCTGGACTTTTTTCCTAAGGTTTGTTTTCTGCAATTGGATATTATCCATGCCTTTGGATTGGTATACTGTATTATAGTCGATTATTGTGCACTTGCCTAGTGTGGACAAGTTTCTAGTTTAGTAATAATTATTGAGAAAAAACACCTTTTTTTTATTTTCCCAACATCATCATCGACAAGAAAAGCTATATTACCCCCAACATGTAATATTCTACATGAACCATTTTTTGTAGGTTCCACAAGGAAATTTGATTTTTGATGCTCTGAAATGATTTTTGGCACCTCACCGTTTAAAATTAAAATGGTTTGCTAGGCTAAAATATTGTGGTGTTTTAGCTTTAGTGAATAATCAAAATTTTATGTAGCATCTCATGTTTAAACTACATATTGAGATTTTTCTATGATACTTAATCCTAAGTTTTTCTATGCATAGCTTCTTAGAGCTAATAATCAAAGTTTTTCTATGCAGATGAATTATTTGCCATTATCCGTCCTGATTACTTCTTTTAAAAAGGACACAGTTAAAAAGCCGTTGGAAGGTTTTGGAGTTCTTGTCCCTTCTAAGGAGCAAAAAAATGGCTTGAAAACTCTTGGTAAGATTTTGTAAGACTTTTCATTCTGATCTTTTGTTTTTATCATACTTTTGTATTTTAGCATTTTAACATAAAATCTGGTTGTAGTGAGCAACCATTTATTATTTATTTCTAAATAGTTAAGATGTAGGTACTCTCTTCTCTTCCATGATGTTTCCTGATCGAGCTCCCTCTGATCAATATCTATATACAACTTTTGTTGGGGGAAGTCGTAATAAAGATCTAGCAGGAGCATCAGTGTATGTATTATTTTATTTGATTTTGATTTTGATTTTGATTTTGGATTTACATTCTGAATTGGAAAAATGAGTGTAATTTACATAGTTCAACTGAAATCTTTCATTTTTCCTATAAACTTGTATAGTGACGAGATTAAAGAAATTGTGACCTCGGATCTGAGGAAGTTGTTGGGTACAGATGGGCAACCAACCTTCGTGAAGTAAGTGCACTTGTCCTTTAATATTTCTTATGTTAGTCATTTGAATTTTCAATACATTTGATGCTTTGAGGATCTTCCTGTACACTAAATTGCAGGCATATCTACTGGAGAAATGCTTTTCCATTATATGACCTTGACTATCACTTAGTCATTGAAGCTATAGAAAAGATGGAGGCTAATCTTCCTGGTTTATTCTATGCAGGCAAGTTGATGTCCATGTCTATGATTGTCGGGTATTAATGTGTTAAAAACACAGGTTACTATGCGACTCTGCTTATACCCTTATCCTAAGTAGATTTCTCATTTTGAAACTCCATTTGTTATCATTGTTCAGTTTTCAGATATCAATTAAAATTCCTATATTGATGAAATCTTTTGCATAGTTGTTCATTAGTATGAACTAACTCAAGTTTGATTTATAAAATTCATTATTTTATAATGATGACACCCTTCATATCTTCTGCTCCCAATGAAACTAGAAGACAGTTGCTACATGGTGGGAATACGACTAATCTTGCTTCACGTTCTTTTCTGCATTCCCTTCATTTGTCACCACCTTTACTTAGACATACCTTAACGTTTTATTTTCATAGGCATCCTTCTTACCTTCTAATATCATTCTAGATCTTTGCAATAAACTGATGTAGGGGTATGAATATTCATACTACTTAACTCCTTATATTTCTTGCTATAGTTAGCTTTTCAGTGAGCACTTAGAGTGAAATTGACTGTTAGTTTCACTTAAGTTATTGGTGGATACTGAAGGCTGCGCCTTAAACTAAAATGCTATTGTTGGTGCAATCTCAAAGGATTCTTAAAGGAATAATATTAATTGTTGGGCAATAGAAGTGGTTTTAGAATCAAATTAAGCACACTGTCAGTGTATTTTACAATTTACTTTATATGGCTTCTTATGCAATGCACTTACGTGAACAATATGTTTCTCAGGCAACCACAGAGATGGACTGTCTGTTGGAAAAGTAATAACTTCTGGGATCAAAGCAGCTGATCGCGTCGTTTCTTATCTCAATTGTGGTAGTAAGTAAGAGGCTTGATGATGCATATTATGACAGACTTCAAACTGTTTAGACACTGTAAAAATATATATATTCTGTTTCATCTCTTCATCATGTTTTGAGTTTTGACTATGGAATTAAAAATAGGAAATGATATTCATTCTTTTTGTGCCTTCCAAACTGATAACTGCATCGAGAAATTCTACTCTCGTAGCCAAGAATCATTAATGCTGTTTCAAGACTTGAAGGAGGATTGGTGGAAACAAGGCATCAGAAGCTTACAGTGACATGACTGCCTGGTATAGTTACCTTCCTCTATAGGTTATTTCCTAAGGAAGCATTAGTAAGTGGTAACTTTCTTCTGTTTTGCCAGAGTGAAGGTTGAATTAGAAAGTATAAATCAATGCATTCGTTCAAAGTTTACACTACCGTATCATGGCCTATGAAAACTTTTGTTTCCTTCTCAGCGTCTAGCATTAAATGAAATCTACCCCGTTACATATCTACTGCTTATTCTACCCTCTTCAATAGATTATCTTCCCACTGCTAAGTTCCGATTGATATTAGTTGGCACGGTCAAAATGTATTATTCTAATCATTTAATAATTTTGATACCATGTTATGACAAGTAAATGTTATTGTTGCATCTGCCAATTTGATTTTGATGGTACGATATTCACTTAGGATGATACCTTCAATGTGACTCATCTTTTTGATTTTATGTGCCCATATCAATAATAACTAAAAGAAGTCACTTTCGATGAGTATTAATGGTACGTAGTACGTAAGAAGTAATACTCTCACCTATATATATATATATATATATATATTACAATTGAGGGACTTTCTATAGGGCAATATTGGATTTGTACCATTTTTGCTGAAAATTGACCGGAACACTAATGATATGTTTTCTCCTTGCTGAATGTCTTAATTGCTGTATTGTCCTTCACTCTCTAAGTTTCCTGCCTTAGAGAGGGAGTACAAAAGAGGACCCCAATAGGTGAAAATACATAGGGAAGAAATAAAGGGTAGAGCAGGACCATTTAGAGGTAAAAGTGAAAAAATATCAGAAGGAGTAATCTGGAATGGTGATCTGAGGTGTTGCCACTCAATACTTGCTTGGTCTCCGGAGCTTTACGACACAAGCAAACATGAGTGGAGATCTTTTAACTGCATTTGTTCACTGCTACATTCCTAGTGACCCTCGGCAATTACATGGGTCATGAAAACCATGAAATGAGGTGGACCACATTAAAAGAACCTTTAGGTCTGTCATGATCTTGTCCCAGTTCTTACTGGACTTGGCGACAGCCTCAAACATTCCAAGAGGATAGATCCATACAACACCTCCATTAACACAGTAGATTGTCGATTCCTTATCTGGTTGACAATTCTTATTTCTGTTACTTCAAACCTGCAAACAGAGATGACTTAGGAGCAGAAGTAAAAAAAAAAAAAAAAACCTTCATAATTAGTATTTATCATAACCGGCTCTTACAATTTTTGTTTTTTTTACTTAGAGACAATTTCATTGCTTTCATTGTAAAAGTTATCTCATATTTAATTTTTGAGACTCTCTAGTTGAATATTTTAAATTATCGGGTGGTGTAAAATATGTTTTTCACCTCGAGTTAATTTGCAATCAGTTGTTTTAGTTGCGAAAATTCTAAGTTATGTCATGTTCAACTGTGGCATTTCAAATTGGAATCTCAAGTGTTCTAGTAGCCTAGGATATTAATTTTGAAGTTGATTTATAGATCACATTGCAACATATTCTCACTGTCCTTTATATATATATATATATATAACACAAACTGATTTATAAATTAGTTTATGTGGTAAAACATCACATAATCTCTAGGAGGACGGCAACTGACAAACAAAAAATGACAGAGTTTTATTCAATCTTTATTCCCAAGTCTTCATCTTATCATTATCTTGCAAGTTGTAAGCTCCCCCAACTGTTCATGCACATGGTCTAGGTCCTAGCTAGGGCTTGGCTTTTCAGTCATGAGAACCCTAAAGAAGCATGCAGAACAACAGGAAGAACTTTGGCAATGCCAGTGCTGCTACAAGCCCAAGGTGAATTTAATCTATTCTGCAAATAGGCCCTTGCACTAGTAGAGAGCAACCAATACCCTAAAAATATTTTGACCTAGTAGTAGTTTGTTAGTTGACAGTGTGTCTCTAGATTTGGTTCCATTATCTGGATATTAGCCACTTGGATAAGAGAACAACTAACAGATGCATGCATAGCTAATTCCAAATTATTAGACATTAGAACTTGATCAGTGCTTATGTATAATTAAAATAAAGAACATCATAGTTGTAAATGGTCAATATCATATGTATAATTATTGAATTAGTGAACTTGTCCTGTTTGGTTTTTACCAACTAATCAATGATTGATGAGACATTTGGCTTTAGGATAATTAATGATTTATAGTTAACACTCATGGATATGTATAGTCAAAGCAAGGAGAATGGCTGAGTCAGTGTTATTGGAGCAATTGGGATCAAATGCTTTAAGTTCAAGTAACCATCTGATTTTCTCCCAGTTGTGCAACCAAATTATAGCTATCAAATTAAAAATTCCAAAAGATTTAAAAAAATAAAAATAAATTATAGCTACCAAATTAAGAATGGCACGATAAAAAAGTCGATAATTCTATTAAATTTTTTTGAAATTGTCAATCTAACAATCTTTATTTATTTATTTTCAAATCACGAGATAAATTCATATTTATTTTATAATTGTCGCATTGCCATCCAAATAATACAAAGTCAACAAGAGCATTATGCCGAGGGTGAATAATTCCTGTACATTTGGCATTTACAATCACGAGCTTCGCAAAATTACACGATATGTGAGAGCGAAATCCTCTCATTTTTTTTCTTTCATTTGAAAATACCTCTGAGAGTTTTGAAATTATCAATTTTATCCCCTTTATACTGTATAACGGTAAAACCTATTGTAGCTCTTTACCTAAACGGAACGAAATTAATAACCGAGAAAATCTACAGTTGTAAAAAATCTTGTTTATTCACTTTGATGGGAATTCATTTGTATAAAAGATTAGAACTGTCAATCTAGTGATCTTTATCAGTCCGTTCTCGGATCATTTTAAGGAAGGTAAATCACGGTGAGTCTTTGATTTCCGAGCGTACATTTGGCATTTAAGAATAGATGAAGAATAAAATTCATTTTGTGAGGATTGATTCATTCATTTATATCAATTTTTTATCCCTTTATACTAACCTCCACTTTGATGAAAACTGATATGAATAGTAAAAGGAAGCTAGCCACTCCGATGGAAACTCGTATGAATAGTAAGGAAGCGTAAATTAAAAATGAAACTTTTTCGAGTGTGTGATTTTGAAAGTTTTGGAGATTTTTTTAAAAATAATAAAAATGTAAGGACCAACTGAAAATTTTGTAGGCTGGTGGAGCCGCCTGTAGCTTTTATTTGGCTTTCCCCTTTTTACCTTATTTAACTAACCGCCACGTCTTAATTAACTGGCCCTCGCTCGCCCTCCGCACTATAATTATAAATGAACTCCCCTCTTTCTCTGCCGCGCTCTGCTTTCAAGTTTCCCCAGAACCGAAAAGCAGCAGCGGGGAAGGGGCGGAGATTGATGCCGGAAACCGGCGTCTCCTGGTGAAACCGGCCGACTACGCAACCCATCGGAGACACCGATCGGCGTCCCGGATGACAGCTCTCGCCCGCTCACTTCCCGGCGGCGGATCGCGATCGCTGGCGTCGGCGAAGAGACTCGCGGCCGCGCGCCAGCAGGGGATCCCGGAGCCGGACTACGGTGCGGCGGTGTCGCAGAGGTTGGTGGAGGCGGTTCATCGCCGCGACTCGCCGGCCGCCGAGGAGTGCCTGGCCGACCCCGCGGTCGACGTGAACCACGCCGGCGCGGTGTGCCTGCGGACGCGCCGCGTCGCTGTGGCGCTCCGGGAGGAGGCTGCCCACGAGATCCGGGTAGAGTACGAGGAGCTCCGCACCGACGTTTCCAGCCTCTTCGTCGCCGCGCACGCCGGCGATCTGCCCCTCGTTCGCCGTCTCCTGGTTCGATCTCTCCCCTCAACTCCACGCCGTTCCGTTTTCTTCATCGATCGGGTTCGGATCCGCGAAATCACGTCTCTCTACACACACCCGTTCAGCGAGGACAACAAAGCCGCATGGTGATTGTTTCCATTTCGGGCGAACCCGTCGCTCCTTACCCGTTTCCCCAACTCCCTCAGCCCATGCCGTAAACCCTAGTCGTTTCGCTGGCAAAATCCCACTCCTCGATCCCAATCGTCTTCCTCCCTCTGCCGCCTCGAGATGCGAGATCTGTGATACCACATAGCTGGCATCCCTGTGCTCTCTAATGGCGGAACAGTAGATTAGCATTGATTAATTAGGGTTTCCGTCACTTACTTCGCCCTGGGAACTAGGAAAGAGTTCCACTCCTGTACCTTTTACCTGTGGGCATCGATTTGACTTAGACTTATCCACAAATTGCCCTTGGGATGAGAGCAGGAAGTGGAGTTGCGGCGTGCCGTACGGCCGCGTACGCCTGCAGCACTCTGCTTTCACGCTGCACGCCAGCTGTTCGATCTGGAGACACCTGAAGAGAGCGGTGCTTGTCGCCGAGCGTCGGTGCGCGCAGATGTGTTCGATCTGCATCGTCCCCACGACCTTTTTTTGTCCCTGTCGAGTGAGTAACCACCAAAAGATTTGGAGAGGAATGGAGCGTTGTGGCTCGTGGTTTGTTGTCGTTTCTCGTTTCCGTCCAAATCGATATGGATCGATCGAGTCCCATCGACACTGTTCGGGATTTCACGAGCTTCTTTATGTCAATTTTTCTCTTTTTTGTGGTTCGCTGCTTGATTTGAGTTTGCTGATTTTGATGGCTGGGCGAAGGAGAGAGGCGCGGATGTGAACCAGAAGCTGTTCGGCGGACACGCAGTTACGGCGGCGACGAGGGAGGGGCGAGCGGAAGTGGTGGAGGTGCTGCTCAAAGCCGGGGCGTCGCAGCCAGCATGCGAGGAGGCGGTGGTGGAGGCGAGTCTCCATGGGAGGGCGCGCTTGGTTGAGCTTCTTATGTGCTCCGATCTCGTGCGTCCGCAGGTCGCCGTGCACGCGCTCGTCTCCGCCGCCTCCCGGGGATACGTCGACGTCGTCGACAGCCTCCTTAAGGTGTTTTAGGGTTTCATTGGCATCGGAATTGAGATTTTTAAGCTGGAATTCTAATTTTAATTAATGTGTGCGCGCGCAGTGCGGAGTAGACGTCAACGCAACCTCCCGTGTGCTGCTCCGTTCGCTGAAGCCGTCGCTGCACACCAATGTCGACTGCACCGCGCTCTTCGCCGCCGTCGTCAGCCGCCATGTCGCCGTTGTCCGGCGTCTGCTTCAGGCCGGAGTACGCAAGGAGGCGAAGGTTAGGCTGGGCGCGTGGTCCTGGGACGCCGCCACCGGCGAAGAGGTCCGCGTCGGCGCCGGGCTCT
This sequence comes from Wurfbainia villosa, assembly GCA_025175895.1. Lineage (NCBI taxonomy): Eukaryota > Viridiplantae > Streptophyta > Magnoliopsida > Zingiberales > Zingiberaceae > Wurfbainia > Wurfbainia villosa. The sequence continues at coordinate 81,344,822 of CM046006.1, read as the reverse complement.
CGGAGCCCTACGACGCCGCGTGGTGCGCCGTTGAGTATTTCGAGGTCACCGGCTCCATCCTCCGCATGCTCCTGCAGCACCACTTCCCCATCGACGTTCCCCACCACGGCCGCAGCCTCCTCCACCACGCCGTCCTGTGTGCCAATCCCGGGGCCGTCGACGCCCTCTTGACCCTCGGCGCCGACCGCGAGCTTCCAGTCAAGGCCGGCCGCGACGTCGACTTCCGGCCGATCCACCTGGCTGCCCGGTTCGGCGTCGCCTCCGTTCTGCGTGTTCTGGTCAACAAGGCCGGATGCGATCTAAACTCGAGAACCGGAGCGGGGGAGACGCCGCTGATACTCTGCGCGCGCCACAACCGCGACGACTGCCTCCGGATCCTCGCATCTGCCGGCGCTGATCTTGGATTGCGGAGCTTCTCCGACCATTCGGCTGTCTCCGCTGCTGCTTCGAGCAATTGGAGCATCGGTTTCCGAGACGCCGTCCTAGGGGTGATCCGGACCGGCGCCGTTCCTCGGTCGAGTAATCCTGTCGTCTTCTCGTCAATCGCGTTCGCCGCCCATCACGGGGACGTCGCATCCTTGGAGGTGCTATTGAGGCGACCGGAGATCGACATTGACGAACAGGACAGCATCGGCGACTCCCCTGTCACGATAACGGTCAAAGACGGCCATGTCGAAGCTTTCCGCCGCTTGGTCTTCGCTGGCGCCGACGTGAATCTCCGAAATAAAGACGGTGACACCGCGATAGACCTACTACAGTCGAAGGAGAATCGTGAACTATTCGAGCAGGTGTTGCTGGAGTTCACGCTGGAACGTGGCGAAACCACCGGACACTTCCACGCCCTGCACTTCGCCGCTCGTCGGGGCGACATGCCGGCGGTGAGGCTCCTGACCAAGCGGCGGGGGTGCGACGTGAACGCCCTCGACGGAGAGGGCTACACGCCGCTGATGCTGGCCGCGAGGGAAGGCCACGGGGGGACGTGTGAGGCGCTGATCCTCGCCGGAGCCGAGTGCCGCCTCGCGACGCGGCGGGGCGAGACGGCGCTGTCGCTGGCGAGGGCAAATGCGAAGCTGGGGAAGGAAGCGGAGGAGGTGATATTGGACGAGTTGGCACGGGCGATGGTGACGTGCGGCGGCCGCGTGAAGAAGCACACCAAGGGCGGGAAGGGGGCGCCGCATGGGAAGGAACTGAGGATGGTGGCGGCGGCTGGGGTGCTCCGATGGGGCAGCGGGAGACGGAGGAATGTAATGTGCGGAGAGGCGGCGGTGGGCGGAAGCGCAGTCTTCCGAAGGAACAGGAAGGCGAAGGGAATCGCTGTCGACGAGCCTGGGCTGTTCAGGGTGGTGACGGCGACAGGGAAGAAGAGGGAGGTGCACTTCGTCTCCGAGGAAGGGGAAGAGGGAGCAGATCTGTGGGTGAGAGGGATTAGGCTTGTGACCACAGCAACCTTGGGAAAGCTTCCCGGCAGCGTGGTCAACTGAGATTGATGCCGAGTGTTGTGCAGTTGGACTTCACCTCGAAGTCAATGCTCAAGTCGTTCGTTCGTATGGGAGCCCAAGTAGTGTGCCATGGTGCAGCAGCGGGACTTCATCTTGAAGTTCCATGTCTGCTGGTCGTAGTGTCTGTTGCTTGCTGTCCAATATCTGATGTTTCCACGAGAGGGAAAGTGGTGTGTCATGTTCATTTGGATGTCCATCTCTCTGGTCGATGACCTTTCTCAAGCTTTCTGCTTTTCTCCTCTCTGTTCGCTCAGTGCTCACTACTAGATATCTGTGCAACTGATGCTTCCTCATGTGAGGTTAAGTGGTGTGCCATAGTGCAATAGTTGGACTTCCTCATAAAGTCAGCTCTCTAGTTCTCATCTTAGGAGAATGGAATAGGCTGAAGTGAGTATCAGAAATCAATAGAACTCCAAATTGAAATGCCAAGTTTAATCAGTTAACTTGGGTACGAGAGATTAACCTGCTTTAAGTTGAAAGAAGCCAGTTGAATCAAACAAATCATGACTCAAGGCTTTGCGACTCACTTCCTTCAGTTGAATCTCGATTTGATTCAACAAATCGAGCAGCTGTGAAAATGATTCCTTTTCCATCTAACTAAATATAGGGTTTGAAGACGTAGTAAAATGATGCATCAGGGTAAAGTGTCAAATTCAGATACAAATTTCTCTGGTATGTACTTTACAAAGCAAGTTTTATTATTTAATTCATTCCATGCTACAGAATCAAAAGTGTTGTCTGTCGAGACGGGATAATGAGGTGTTTCGATGGTGAAGATGACAAGAACCGACAACTTGGATGAACGAGGTTGACGTGGAGGGAGAGGTGTATTGTCGCCTTGGCGACAGGTCGAGCTGAATGGGGTGAGTTGCACCGGATCGAGAGGTCTGCAAAACAACAAACAGTTAAGGGCGTCGAAGTAGATTTTGGCCCGACCCTTCCAACGCTCAAGGTAGATATTAGTAGGAAAATGGAGAAGCGAAGTAGAGAATGTGCGAATCCCACCTTTTTTCCTCCTCTGAGGAGATTATATATAGAAGAGAAATTTTTCTGTCAAATGGTACTGTCGATGAGGGCGGGATGACTTCATGAGATGTATACGTTTGCTCCAAGAAGTAATAGGAGCATCACCCTCATAAATGTTGCAGGCACGTAGGTTGCAATTAATACACATGTAGTTGATAGGAGACAATTCTTCATTAATGCGATAAATATTCTTCTGAAATCCAGTATGAGCATCTATTTTTTGGTCGAAGAGAGATGTTGACAAGGACTGTCTGGTGGGCCCTAGAGCAGAAAATATCTACCATGTCTTCCGATTAAATAAGATAAATCATGTGTTGAGAAGTCATACGTATGAGATAATGTGCGCATGGAATAAGCTATAGTCGAGTCGAGACGCGGGACATCTGGAATAAGAGATGATCGAGCCGAGACGCGGAGCGTCTAGCATAAAAGATAACTGAGTCGAGATGCGGAGTGTCCAACATAATAGATAACCGAGTCGAGATGCGAGACGTCTAGCATAATAGATAATCGAGTCGAGACGTAGGGCGTCTGACATAACAGATAACATAGACCTGGCAAATCGGATAATGGATTGGATTCGTGTCTTGACACGATCTAGGCACGATCCGAAAACGTTAATCCATATCCAATCCGTTTAATTTTTCGTATCAATGGGTTCAATCCGAACACGAACCGCTTAATTTCGGGTAGACACGATACGATCCATTAGACACGAAAAAAGACGTGTAAAACGGATTGCAAGATACGATCTGAACCAATAGACACAAAACAACTCATAATTACACGAAAATGCAATAACTTAAACAAAGTATAAAATAGATTATTAGACATGATCCACACTAATAGATGCAAAAAGACCTGTAAATACACGATAATGTAATAAATTAAACCAATGAGCTTACAAAAAATTAACAATTCTCACAATCCACGCTACCCAATTATGATTATAAGTGCATGGTCATAAAATATACATCATAGAATTATCATAAAAATATAAAATGAATTTCAAAGATTGCAACTTATAGAGATTATGCAAATGTCATTCATCTTCTTTCCTTTACATGTCTAAATTTTTTTAAGTAAAAGAAAAGTAAACGGGTCTAACGGATCTAACAGATCCAGAAGACAAGACACTAATCCGACACGAAATTTTTACGTGTCTAACAGATAGACACGAAATAGACACGAATCCAAAAATGCACGATCCATATACGAAAAAAGCGGATCGTATTCGTATCATATTTTCGTGTCGTGTCCAGATTTGCCAGGTCTAAGATAACATGGTATAGATAGTTATGTGTCTAGTCATAGATTAGTTTTTTCTCCGTATCAAAAAGCATGAAATCTATCAAATTTATTTCAAAAAATAAGGGTTAATTTTCATAGATTGCAAAGCTTTTAGAGGTATTTATTTTTCTTTCTATCGTATTTGCTCTTGATTGAATAAAAAATATTATTTATGATTTATTTTTCTTTATCTAATTGCGAGATCCATGATGAAAATGAGATGATGATCCCAATAATCAAAAGCATGAAACTTAGGCTACATTTGGTAGGGCGTAATATAATCCAAGTTGTAATGTAATCTAAGTTGTAATGGAATGCAATGTAATCTTGATTACATTACTATGTTTGGATATAAATTGTATGTAATCTTGGATTACAAAGGTCATTACATTCTTTTGTTTGGTGTCCATTACAAAGACGATAGGAATGGATCGACGACGATGACGACGGCCAACTAGCGATCGATTGGTCGGTTGACGATCGACCGACGACTGGCTACCGATCACCATCGATCGTCAACGATCGGCCGTTTGCGGTCCGTCGATCACCGTCGATTGCCGTCGATCGTCGCCGGGTCGTATCGATCGCCGATCCCGGCCGACCATCGATCACCCGTCGGTCCATCCGATCCGTCGTCGATCGGCGTCGTCGGTTAGTCGCCATCGGTCGTCGATCGGCCGGGCCGTCGTCGTCGCCTCGCCCGGTCGCCATCGGCCGTCGATCGGCCGTGGCCGATCGGCCGGCCACGGTCGCCGATTGATTGTCGACCGATCGACCGATCGGTGTCGATCGCCAAACACAGTCTAAATCTCATTTGCATGCAATAAATCACATTTGCATGCATGCAATAAATCACATTTGCATGCATGCAAATGTAATTTATTGCATGCAAATTGGAAGCTTGTAATGTAATCTGGATTACATAGGTTTTGGTTTGTAATCCAGATTACAAAACTTTAGTGTCTTTTGTAATTCAAATTATATTACATTACAGCTCTAAGACAATAACAAACAAAGGAATCTGCCTTGTAATGTAATCTGAATTACATTACAAGGCAGATTACGGCATACCAAACGTAGCCTTAATGTTTCTGCACTTACATGGTTTGTTCTAACCAAATGCAAAAGGTTAATTCTGGGATCCGACTCAGCAACTGGCCATTTCTTTCTCCTTTGCCTTGCACATGTCATCTCGCCGACCTGTAGATGAGAAAAGAACACGAACTGAAACATCTACTGGTGCATCACTTCCACCTTTTCTCTTTGTCAGCGATGCATTAATAGAACTCGTGTTCAGTTGACTCTTTCTCAAGCCTCTTTATATCGTCTTTTGGAACTCATGCAGCTTTCTGTATGCAATCCTGTGCCTGCAAAGTACACAGTGCAATTCTGTGATTAAGGCTGCTTCAAAATTTAGTGGCCGAATCTGATTAAGCCACTAGATATTGATCAGAAAGAATCACAAAAATCGTATTGGTCAGTAAGAATGGTCTGTCAACGCCCCAGGTTCTCCAAGGATTCTCTCTACGCATCGTCCAGTTCTTTCAGTACCAGATCAGATCTCTCTCGCGATTTGTAGGCGACGAGCCCGCAGATCAGTTTGCAGAGGTACGTAGAGTCATTAATGGCAGAAAACAAATCATGCCAACTCGAGCAATTGGACTATGGATGAAGGTATAATAAAAAATAAAATAAAAAATGGTTGGAAAAATCAGCTGATCCGATCCAGATTGGCCAAGTTGGATCTGCGATCAAGCATGTTCGATGCGATTCTTCCCTTGATCTGAGGTAAATAATATTACAACAATAATAAAGTCTTATCTCACTAGATAGGATCGACTATATAGATCCTTCTATGTCATTGGATTATACCCCTTATTATATCATCATTTATATTTAAATACATTTTATTTTGTTTTATTATTATTAATTAAGTTTTTTTTTTTGTATTCTTCTTCGTTTGATGTGTATATTTGTCATCGTTTCATATCGTCTAATTTGAATATTTATTGACTGTTTAAATACATGTCCGTACCATTTTAAATGCATCTCTCGGAATTTTATTTCAATAGATGCAACATCGATTTTTTTTTTAATGGTCTTATTTCTTATTCTGTTCATTCTCGTATGTCTGCACATCTACTTTAATATCCTCATTTCTGTAACTCTAATTTTTTTCTCATGTGTTCGAGTCGTAGTTCAATATTCAACTCCATATAATATAGCAGATTTAATCGTCATTTTGTAGAGCTTCCTTTTAAGTTTTAAAGATACTTTACAATAACATAAAATATCCGATATTTTTTTTTTCCATTTTAATCATTCTATTTATATTATATGTAAGATGTCTCTCTCAATCATTCTATCATCTTGTAAAAATAATTTTAAATATTTAAAACTCTTAGTTTCAGATAATTCGTCATCTCCTATCTTAATACTTATCTTAGATAAATAATAAGAATCCTAAAAGCCTTCGAATAAAACACTACAAAATCAAGAGATTTGTTTAAAAAAATTTTTGATAAAATTAGTGTTCCTAAGCACCTTGCAACATAGAGCTATCAAAATATTTAAAAGCATAACCAAACACCTTCTTAGTTTCTACGGACATATGTATATCTTGTTCTTGATCATTGTATGTAGTTTTATTTTATTTTTTATAAGAGATTATTTTTAGAATTTGAATCCATGATCTCTTAATTACAAGATAATAATTTTATCGTTGAGTTAAGACTTGCTTTCTAACTCTCATATCTACTGAAAAATCACGCAGGTTAAAACTTACTGTGACACTTAATCGCTGACCATCAGGCGTTGGATTTAAGCCCAATGGAGAGAGATTATTACACTCTCTGTTGCTTTCGAAGTCTGCATCACACAAGTTTTTCTACAATGATCAAGAACAAGATATGTATATGTCTGCAGAAATTAAGAAGGTATTTGGTTCGCAGAGAATTTTTTATTTTTTATTTTTTATTTTTTTTTAAAAAAAATAGAAAACGAATTTTTTTATTTTTTTATTTTTCAAAAAATATTTTTTTATTTTTTGAAAAATAAAAATAGAAAATAATTATTTTTCGTTTTCTAATTTTTCAGAAAATGTTTCTTTATTTTTTTAGAAAATAGAGATAAAAACGCGAACCAAATATATTTTTTCATTTTCTAGATAAAAACGAACAAGAAAATAGGTGTCAAACGTTCCCCTAAAGATTGTTCCTGGCAGAAAATAGCTTAATGAACAATATCTTCTAGTTTTAAAAAAATAAACGGATTCTCCGAGATTTGACATTGAAAATTTGGGTAGAAACAACTTATTACTTGATTAACTAGCTTAAAATTCAATAATTTGGAATTGTTTGGCTTTTAAAAGTCATAACCATAGAATATTCTGAGGTGACATTTGATTTGAGTTTGAGAATAACAATGAAAATAAATTTGATAATAGGGTATAATGAAAATGGATTTAGTCATTCTAATAATATTGTTTAATTTATAAATTAAGAATGAAGGCGGAGACAACATCGATATCGTTATCGACGATTGCGACTGTCCACCGTCGATCGACATCGGTGTCGACGATCGCCGATTGTCCACCATCGACCAACATCGGTGTCGACGACCGTCGACCATTGACGGTCGACGATCGTCGATCGTAGGCGGCGATGGTCGCCGATCGTCGGTGGTCATCGATCGTCGACAACCATCGATTGTCGACCGTCGATCGCCCGTCGACCATCGTCGGTCATCGATCGTCGTCCATCGCTCGTCGGCGCTAGTCATCGGCCATCAACAACTGACAATCAACGACTGTCGGACAGGCGACGATCGACGACCACCACGATAAACGATCATTTATCATTTCCATTTCCATTCCCAAATTCACCGTTTAAATCGGATTTCATTGATTCCTAAATATTTAGAAATCATTCCAAAATCACAATCCCAAATTCACAACCAAATACTATACATCATTCTCATTTCAAATCCTTCAATCAAACGCCATGCTGATTTTCAGAACTTGCTCATTTAATTTAGACAATAAGCAGACGAGGACCTGTATTTTCTGGGATTCACTATAACTAAAAAATTGTATGGTTGTAGAAGAACAGATTTGGTACTTTATTACACAAAAATGTCTGTGAGCATCATAAATCATGCTGAATATTGTCTAATGCATCAATCAGGTTTATAATGACAATATTGAATATCCGATAATGCACTTATTGTTTAATGAGGCGTTTTCTAAGAGGGTTTTCCCCTCTCTAATGTTGTTAAAAGATGTCGAGGCTCACTTATAGCAAGTACACCGTCGTTTTTGCTCCATTAGAAACCCAGGGACCAGGTCACAAAATTGAACTAACAATTAGGCAAATAGTCCAAGGCACATTTCCGAATAAAGATAATTCAGAAAGATGATCAGTCAAATATCATTTGATCCGTTAAGAGGGAAAAGAATTAATATTAAAGCAAAACTTCAAGTACACAAGCAGATCCAATCAGGTGGGTACAAATATAACAAATCTTTGATAAAGTAGCACATATCTTTGCATCCTTTAGTTTTGCATTCTCGATATATTTACCAAATTTTGAATTAGAAAACAACCACAGACATCAGTATATTTTCTAAAATTTTATTGAAACAAACAGGTCAAAAATTAAAATTCAGAAATTTTAAGCAAATTGCATTAACTAGACCAACTAGACATGCAACCTGATGATTAATCACACCCAAATTGCAGTGCATGCTTTCAAGATTAATCAAAACAATGACTTAAGGCACATATATGACTCGATCAGACAGCGCACCACTGAACGGACAAAGTAGAATATTGGACGGTGCACATGACATATGTGCGGCTCGAGCAGGCAGCGCACTGCATATGATAAATTGTGTCTTGCAGGATAAGTCACGCAGAAAGCTTGGTGGTGCACATAGCATAGGCGTGGCTCGAAGCAGGCAGCGCACCACGCATGATATATTGTGCACCATTGGACAGACATGGCAAAGTACTTGGCGATGCACATGTAGCGCACCGCGGGGGGCTGTGACACCATGCATTGCAGCGTATTTGGCACTGGGTGAACAGGCGAACCTCCTTGGGAGGCTAGTGGCGCCCTGTGGTGCGGGCCGCCAGTGCACTATGGGGCACATGGCACTGGGCGGACAGACATCTTTCAATGGGCTGCTGACAGAGGGTTATGGTGCGAGCGCTTAGCGTGCCACACCACACTTGGTGCTGGGCGGACTAGCGAACCTCCATGGGAGGCTAGCGACGGCTCGTGGTGTGGACCACCAGCGCACCACGGGGCAATTGGCACTGGGCGGACTGACAGACCTCCATCTTACATAAGGTAGGCGACAGCAGACATGACATACAGATTTTTTCGGCCGCAAGGTGTCGCGGTGCTTTGGGTAGCGGCGGTGTGGCGACCAGGCATTATGCCTAAGCATCACTTCATCTACTAGCTAGTGGCGCAGGGAGAGTGCGCACGATGGATCGCATGTCGTATGAGCTGACAAAGGAGTGTGCACTATATCATTTTGCGGAGGAATCCAACGCTCACATCTTCTTCCGTTGCTCCTTCACTAATCGGCTATGGGGTATGATGCGGAGATGACTATATATATGACCCCAGATATACACGGTGCCTCATCTCTTCTGGACTTTCCGACGTGAGATGCGTGAGAAAGGATGAGTGAGGAAGGCGCGCGACTTGACTATTTCTTATATGATCTATCTTGTGTGACAGATCCGTAATTGGAGCCGCTTTGAGGACCATGAGTCTAACATCAAGAGGTCGTTCCTCATGATACAAACTCATATTTATCACTTTGTAGAAGTATAGCTTATGTATTTTTTCACATTTCGTATATAAATATTTACCATTACAGCAAAAAAAAACAATGACTTAATTTGGAGAAACAAGATTGACAATATCAAATTTACACTTGTTAAGTTGCAGCGGTAATTTGTTCCAAGCATTCACATCTCGAGCTTGATTTATATTTTTTTAGCTTTTTCATCAAGTTCTATCCATTCTGCATGCTAAATTTTCAGTGTGTAGCTCCTCATTTAATGCCCTTTTGGTCAAAACATTTTAAAGTAAAGGTAAAGTTCTGTTAAACATCAAGCATATTTTCCTTGGTATATGCAAAAGTACTGATAAAGCTAAAGGTGAAATTCCTATAGATTTAAATGCTAATCTAGTGCTTCTATACCTTTACAGGTAGAAAAAAAAATGAATAAATGAACTCTCATTCTATAACAGTGCCTCGGAGATGTATAACAGGAAGAAAAAGGAAGCTTGATTCTGCAATCGTATAATCCAGTTTTAAAAATATCCACTTAAAAAAGTGAACTTCTAAGTCAAAGATTAAGGTCTAATAATTAGAATCTCTTACATTGGGATCATAAGCAGTGTCTTTGAATCTATGACAGAGACAACAGCAACATGATTAAGAGCCACTTTTGCACCTCCTGTCTCCACCAAAATATGATGAAGCATTCCTGCAAATGCTCTTCTGGTCCTGAGTTTACTCAACTCTCATGACAAGGCAACAATAGCAGCCTCCATTTCCAACTGAGTGGTTGACTTCAATGTAGGGCCAAAGTCAGGGTCAACTTGGTTTCTGTCATCATCATCTTCATTCACTAAAATATCATAGTGAAGGAAAACAAAACGATAAGGAAGTACAAAGATATAAGAAAAGATTGCTTAAATTCTTACAAATTTTATTGCTGATAGATTATACACAGATTTTACCTATCTTCAATGTGGCTTGATGATCAAGTTCAAATTTAAAACAGGACCAGAATATTGAATAAAGTAAATCAAATGATCTGTAATAATGAGTTAGATTAATTCTACTTTCTGCATCAAATTATCCACTAACTCATGGATATTAATATCTTCTACTGTTGCTGGTAAAAATGGCACAACCTAATTGACCAAACAACAGGTAATTGAAATCAAGGAACATATGAACACATAAGCTGACAACATGTCATATGTTGACCTAGATGCCAAGGGATCCGCCTTCGTTGTACTATAATGAATGGATTGCATTCACATGCATTCAAAAGCGGTATTCATGAAAATGATTGCGATTTGCACCTTAGAATATAAATCATATCCATGCTCCAGTACCTTGAGCTTTGTGGAATATCATATCCAATCAAAAACTATAACGGAGGTAAAATAGCAAAAGGAAAGAGTTTGCACCCTTGCTTGTTTCCCTCTATTATTATGCATACTATTTTTCCTTGTTTAGTCAAGAGATTGCTTATTTCCCATGAACTTTTTCTTGCATTTACAATTCCTTTTTCCTTTTGGCCTTGAACACAGGGGGAGGCCAAACCATACAGTCAAGGCCATTATGTAGTTTCTTGTTATATAAGCTTTTAGGATAATTAATTACTTGGTTAATTTTCTTAATATGATATCGACCTAAGAGAGCATGCCATCAAGAATCTTAAATTTCTTATTTGTGTATGATTGGCTTTCATTATCTTCTCTTTACATCCATATATACCAAGCCTAATTTCCCAATCAAATGTGCCTTCACTGGGATGTTAGATACATTTTCCTTACCTCCACGCCTTCATTGTCCCCTCCGACATCCCATAATCAAGGTATTTGCACCAGCCAAGTTTTCTATGTTCAGCTATGATGTAGGAAATATCTGGTCCGAATTTAGATAGGTTTAAATCGTTATCTTGGTTGAATCTTATCCAGTGGAAAAAGTTTATCTATAACTAGGATCTACTAATTTCTAGTAGCTTTACATTGATACATGAAATATGTGCCCAATGTACTCCATCATGAGCAGGCAAATATTAGGCCATCCTCCAGAAATAGCTTCTAGTATTGGTGGTGAAGTTTCTCTAACCAATATCAGTTGCCCACTGTTTAACGAAGATAGTAAGCTATGTCAGTACGAATCCATAAGCAAACTTGACACAGACAAATGTTCTCTTCTTCACCATTACCCCAGCCAAAAGCAAACTACTGCCGAACTAAAAATTTCAACTCCATGAACCGAGGAAGACGGAAGAAAAATAAAAGGCAGCAACTCACTCGATTTCCTTCCTTCGGCGAAACCCCTCCGACTTCCCATCAACGAACCAATATCCACACGGCACAATCCGCTGCGAGAGCCGCAATGGAGGGACGCCGCGTTCAATGCGGGATCGCACCGGGAGAGTTAGGAGAAGAAGGCTCCTCGATCGAAGAGGTCTTACGGAGACAAATCGCCATGGCTAGGCTCTTTGCTCTCGCCGGCGAGAAGCGAGAGCAGCCTGGCGCCTGGAGAAAGGGTTTGATTCGAGCTCGACTGGACGCAGTTCAAAAACTGAGCTCTGCCCTTTGAACTCTGATTATTTACGATACTGGCCAACCGTACATTTTCCAACCGACGCATCTATTTTTAGATTTTACAATCTCCTCCTCGTGCACTTCCAAATTCAAACAATTTTTTTTTTTATCGTATTCAAAAGAAAGATCCATGCTTTTAAAATATCAACTAAAATCTCTATCTTCGATCCAAATGACATTCACTCAACGAAGTGATGACTGCTTTAAGGGCACAGTACAACAATAAAAGTAGAGAGATATTTTATAGAAAAATATAGTTCAATTTTTTACTATAATATCATTTGATGACGAATTTAATAAAAATTTATTTGGACCACTCTGGGACTCAAGAGTTTATTCAGTAGATGGAATATGATTTCAGTGTTAGATCGTGATTCAGAGATGACACGACTATGAAGTCCGGATTGAACTGTAAAAAAGTCACAAGAACTTTTTAAATTTATCCTTGATAGTCGGTTGATGTCTGTCGAGACCGTGATGGCGAAGTGTCCAGGCAGCGTAAATCGGTAACTGTGGATGCTTCGGCGGAGAGATGCGTAATCCGTGATCGTTGCGCTGATTACGGAAGATCGATACCGCCAGGTAGCCGAGCAGAATGATATGGACTGAGCCGAATGGAGAGTCTGCGCAATAGCAATCGGTTAAGGGCGCCGAGAGAGATCTCGGCACAGCCCCTCCGACGTTCAAGACAGAACTTAGTTGGAAGAGGAAAAAAGAACTTAGAGCAACTAGTATCAATGTTTGGAAAAGTTTATCTCCTCTTTCCCCGGAGGGTCCTATATATAGAAGGGAAGCTCTGTTCTCAAGGAGCTCTGTCCACAGAAGTGACGGAGCCTAATGGACCGTAATGTATAATCATTGTTACTTGGACTGCATTCAGCGCGTGGGCTGCCATTACTACACGTCGTGCGGTTGATAGGAGACAAGTCTCAATTAATGTTGCGGCTAATCCCTTGAGATCTTGGCAGGGAAATCTGCCTTTAGACGAGAGCAGTAATTAATACATGATGCGTGGTTGATAGGAGACCATTCTCCATTAATGTCGCAGATATTCCTCTGAACTTTGTCAGTGACTTATCCTTTCAAAGGGGAATATGCCTTGATGACATGACCTTCTCCTTAGCTTACAATAAAATGGACCCTTTTTCTACGACTCTTATATTTGAGGGCGATATAAAGGCGTCCGGTATATAAAGGAAATGGCGTCGGTATATGTGAAGAAGTCAGGAGTCGAGACGCGGGCGTCCGGCATATCTGAGAAGTCAGGAGTCGGGGCGCAGGCGTCCGCATATGTGAGAGAAGTCAGAGTCGGGGCGGGCGTCAGCATATCGCGAGAAGTCCGAGTCGAGACGCAGGGCGTCCGGCATATGTGAGAGAAGTCCGGTCAGGGCCGGCGTCCGTATGTGAGAGAAGTCAGGAGTCGGGGCGGCCGCGTCGTATGTGAGAGAAGTCCGAGTCGAGACGCAGGGCGTCCGACATATGTATATAAAGATGGGGCATTCGCAGCGGGTTCATCCTGTTTGTTTAAATCGTCTTTCAGTCTTACTTGGGTACCATTAGGTATCACCTGAGTATTACTAGGTATCATGAGTCCCCCCCCTTGAGTCTAGTCGAAGGATAGGCGCAGCCTGACTGACTAGACTGGTTCGCACCAAACCATGATTTTCCCTCCTATTGCTCTTTTAATGAGGCATGGTAAAGGCTCCTCGGGAAACAGAGAGGGTCTGCTTTTGGACACATTCATCAACGTTCATTAATGCGACGATCCGATGACGATCCTTCTATTCTCCCTAGGGTTTCCCTGGTTGCACCACGTGTCTTTCCAGAAGAAACCTCGGAAAAAGAGGCCGCCGGGTTGCCCCTATAAATAAATCCCCCTCCTTACTTCTTCATCGTTTTCTTGCTCGCTGCTTCCCTCCCCCGTTCCTCAACTATTCCTTTTTCCTTCCCCGGCGCTGCTCTACTAGTAAGTTCTTCATTCCTTCTTTCTGTGATTTCGGTTTTCGTTTCATGGCTCCAAAAATCGACCTCTGGTTTTTGAGAACCCGTAACACCGTCGACTCGGAGATTCGCTCCGAGGCACGGGTTGCTTTTCACATTCCCCACTCCTACCGGCTTCGAGCCCCTCAATCGGACCAACACCCTCATGAACCTCCCCCTGAATTCACCACCTTCTTTCTTGATCAACTGCCAGCCGGCCTTCGGTTCCCTCTTCATCCTTTCTTTACCGAATTATCTATATACTTTGGGATACCTATTAATCAACTGGCTCCTAACGCCTTTAGTATTATTAATGGCTTTATTATTATCTTCCTATTTTATCACCTCCCACTTTCTGTCGAAGCCTTCCATTCCTGTTTCTTCCCAAAGAAGAAAGAAGTCGGCGTCTTCTTCTTCTCGGCTCGACAAGAAGTGAAATTCTTGTCGAACTTGATCACTTCTCACAAACATTGGAAGTCCAAATTCATTTTTGTCCGTCCCGAATCCCCTTTCCTATGGCCTACCGGATGGCAACTCAAGTTGCCTCCTTCTCCTTCCATTCGGTCGTTTCGAAAGTCCCAAACTTATCAAGAGATGGCCTCAGTTCTACTCGGCCTGAGGTTCGATGTGAGTGTCTTGCTGGGAGGAAGGACTTTTACATCATTTTGATATAAGCCCAGCCCAATAGGAGCTCAGTTCTCCTCTATGCTTTTAAAATATTGACTAAAATCTCTTATCTTCGATCCAAGTGACATTCACTCGATAGAGTTGGGACTACGTTGAAAGGTTCCTATGGGATGGTGTGGTGATTAAATTTATGACGATGTTTGAAGATAAGACATGAGTCGATTTCGAAGGAAGTCTAAATTTTTTTTCTAAATTTAAATGATTTTCACGTGTTTTGATTATTACGTCAAAGTTCATAAGATCCTTCGTAATTTACCTTCCTCGTAATTATCGAGAATAGGGCGATAGGAACTATTAGGTTGATGATTCTAATCTTTTACAAACTATTGAGAGGATTCGATCGGTGACTATATATTAAGAGGATTCGATAGTTTCTTATATAAAAGATTTTTTCATATGTTTATGTTTATGATCTTTTTCGTAACTTATTTATGCTTTTTAAATTCATTCAAATTCAAACAATTGTTTTTATTGCATTCATGAGAAGATCCATGCTTTTAAAAATATCAACTAAAACCTCATATCCGACTATATTACCTTCGATTCAAATGACAATCACTCTAGAGAGTGGTGACTGTATCAAGAGGATTCGATCGCTTCTTATATAAAAGACTTTCTCATATTTTTATGTTCGCGATCTTTTTCATTTTGATGATTTTTTTTACTAGTATAAGATATTACCTTTAGATTTCTTCATTTTTTTTTGATAAAAATTTTATCCACGATAGATAGCGTCGGTATTCTTTAATCCAAAAGGCATATAACTATGTAAGAGTAGAGACCTCCGAAAGTAATGGAACTAACTCGGCTCTAGTCTTCTCAGATTAAGAGGATTCGACAATTTACCAAACAGTGCTTCTGAAGTTTGGAATTGCCCAAAAAGCGTCACATACTTTCATATTTATCAAATAGTGCGCTTAATTTCTTTTTTATCCTTCAGAAATAACACACTTATTTTCCGAATGTGATGTTAGGAATTCAAATCTCATCACCACTGTGGTGCTGGGATTTGAATTCCCAACACCACAGTGATGGTGCAATCCCAACACCACCACTGTGGTGGTGCAATTCCAACACCACATTCGGAAATTAAATGCGCTATTTCTGAAGGGTAAAAAGGAAATTAAGTGCGTTATTTGATAAATATGAAAGTATGGGACACTTTTTGGACAATTTCAAACTTCAGAAGCACTGTTTGGTAAATCGCCGAAGAGGATTTGATGATATTTTTGATAGACATCCACGAGAGATACCACTTTATATCCTGTCGTAGAATCAACTAAGTAATCGATCTGAGACAAGAGATAGTAATTTTTAGAGCATACTTTATTTAAATTATGAAAATCTACACATGCATCGCTGTTCCAATAGGTTATGAACCAACATTACATCGGTCACTTACTCAGGAAACTAAATCTTCTTCACATGCCAAGCTTGTAACAACTTTTCTATCTCTTCAACTACCACCTTGTCTTTCTTTGCCTTGAAGTGACATTTCTTTTGTTTGATGGGGCGAACTCTATGGATGAGATTTAGGTGATGCTCTACAATTTTTGGATCGATGCTCGTCAAGTTGTGGACATCTTCGGCGAAGACATCTGAGTTATTATCTTCGGCGAAGACATCTGAGTTATTATCTTCACAGACAATAAGATATTGTTTAACCTCTAGCTCGATCGCCACTCATATCACCTTTTCCTTCATAATTTCCACGAATTCTCCTTCTTCCAATGTGCTTTACTTCAGAGTTGGCTCCTCTATCACGTAGATCTCCTCACCGAGTGGTGCCTTGCCTTTTAGATCATCAATCCGAATCCTTTTTTGTTCGACTCGGACTATCTCCACATAACAACCCAACAAAAAAAAAACTCAAATGCATAGTGAATTAACCCATGAATCAACAAAATTTAAGATCAAATTTTATTAATTCAACAAGTTTAAGATCTAATTATATTAACTCATTAATCTAACATATTCAAGATCCAAAATTAATTTCAGACTTAATACTTTGATCCACTTTATTTTAGTTATACTGAAGTAAAACAAATTAAAACAAATTTCAAAATCGATATGTTCTTTGTCTCTAAAATCTCATTTTAAAGACACAGTAAAAGAGTGACATTTAGTAATATATCCATGGATTGTCATCCTATTTGAAAAAAAAAATTCATCCAAATTTATCATAGCTGAGAATCGAATCGTAAATATATAAAAGTCAAATTAAAAATCTTACCACTATACCATAGTCCAAGAGTTGCCTATAGATGTCCCCACGAGGATGGTGCGGTGGTAAGGTAGTGTGGTTACTTTGGAATAGGAGTGGGGTCGATTCCGGAGGGGGTCTAAAATCCCCCCTGGGTTCAGATGGCCCCCCCACTGCCTTGCCACCGTGTTAAGGGACATAGTCCCCCCCGCGATTTACCTCCCTCTCACCGTAGCCCTGGGACGAATGGCAGGGGCTGCTAGTTGGGCAGATTCCCAACTTTGGAAGAGTTGCCTATAGATTTTTTTTAAGGTCTAATTTTAACTTTCAAAATTTAATCGAATAATGAAATTTAAATATTTAAATAAAAAAATATAAACCTTCTTAGGATGCATTTGGTTCAAAGTTATCATGGATAACTTTAATTTGTTAGCGATAAGTAATTCTCAAACAATGAAGCATGTCCACCATATCAATAAATGTGATATGCAATTCAGAATCATATTATTTAGGAAGGGTAAGATTTTTTATTTATTTCGAAATTAATAAATATTTTTTTTCCAAAATTATCTTTTAAATTTTATTAAATCTCAATTTAATCCCAATATAATCAAAATCTTAGTCGATCGTTCATCGATACCGTTGCCATCGCCAATCGCTACCTTTGCCGACCACCAACCATCGTCGACCACCGTCGCGATTGGCCATCGTCGCCGATTGTTGATCTTCGGTCGCGATCGCCATCGCCGATAGTTGATCGTCACCGACAGTCGTCGTCGATTGTCGACCATCGATCATCGATTGTCGATCACCGATCGTCGATCGTCATCCACTGTCCGTCACCCTCATCGTCCGTTGATTGTCGATCGTCGCTACAGTCTACCATCGCCTTCGTTGTCATCCAATGTCGTCGACTGTCGCTATCATCGATACCGATATCAATACAATCATATTTCAGAGTAAACGAAATTTTAGAATTGAACTAAGGATAATATAATAAAGTATTAAATTAAATTATACAATAAAAATTCTAAAAAAATAAGTTTTTATTATATTAAAAAGATTGAATCAAATAATATAAATTATATTTTATTCTTTATAATTTTAATTATGTGATTATTTGATAATTAGGCAACTAAGATAATTCGAATCAAACGCATCTTTATTTGCATTACTAATTCAAAAATTTTGTTTTTTTTTTTTTTGGGTTGTTGAGTGTGGTGGTGGGTGAGGAAGGTGAATCTACCTTCTTTTGGTAAGGGACCAAGTCCCCACCCACTGCCGGTACGGTGTGCCCTCGCAGGATCTAACAATCCAAATCGGACGGTCAATGTGTCCGTTGGCCTGAATCAAGGGCGTCGATGCAAAGAGATAAACGGTTCTACGTCGAACCGGCAAGGTAGCGTTCGACGCTAAAAATCCTAAACCAAATCTTTTACGGCGTTGATAAAGGGTGCGGCGTATTCGCTCGGTGGCTGCCGTAGAGACTGGATCCGCGCGTAAGAACGAGCACGGAGGAGTTTGCAGGGATGGCGAGCGGCGCGAAAGTGGTTCTCGATGACATTCCGTCGCTGGATCTGATGTCGGAGCTCCTCCGCCGCATGAAGTGCGCATCCAAGCCCGATAAGCGTCTCATTCTCATCGGTATCATCTCCTTCCTCCAAAACCACCTTTGGGATGGACTCGGCCATCTTGTTCCCTAGCTGTTTCCCTTCAGAATTGCTATCTGTGGGTTGTCTGCGAGCGTCTTTTTTTTTTTTTTTTTTTTTGTTTTTCAAGGATATTTAAGCGTATGTTTCTTTTCACCAATTTTGCAATCGCGATCCGTAAAGTAAAGTTTTTTTAATTTTTAATTTTTGGTGTGTATGTGTGTCTAGATCTCATGATTGTTCCGTAGATGCTGTAATTTGTCAATGCTATACGTCAGAGTTGATTCTTAAATAAAACTGTCGTTGGATGAAAATGTCGCTAGCTTTCTCAATAAGGGAAAGTAGATATCTCATCGATGGTGCTGTAAGGCGTTGATGTTGTTGAAGAAGCCTGGTTCCTTTTTAGATCTACAGTGCTTGTTTATATTACCTTGGGTTGGCTTATGAATCTCAATGACCATTTTTCTTTTTGAGGGCTGATTTTACTCAGCAAAGTTGGCTTGTATATTTTTTTGCGGCATATGTTATTATAAGGCTAGACCATTTTTCTTTCTGTCTGGTAAGAATCTCCTGTAAATTTTGAAAGTAATTAATGTCCAATGCTTCCTTTTGAATTCAATCATTCATATGTCTCAGGATAGAACAACTACCTATCCAGTTCTTTTTTCTAGTAAGAATTATGCACCCCCACCATCTACCCTCGCAGTTTCTTTTTTCTGATGCAGCTGCTTAAGTTTTAGGGTTATCTGTGTTGATAATTTCATTTAATGATAATCACTTCCTATACTTGTGTTTTTACCATCTATTGTCGAATATTCTCTTCTAAACTTTCAGATTTACTAGATTGTTATATGTTAGGATTTTTTGTTTTCCAACTAGGTTGTCACTAGGCAGGTTTTCTATTTGCATCTGTGGTCATAGCGCATTATCTTGCACATTTCTCCTTTTAGTGTTAAAATCAAGGCAGGATTTAGCTTCCGATAAACCATCATGGCATGGCAGGTCCGCCAGGTTCTGGAAAGGGTACCCAATCGCCTATTATCAAAGATGAATTTTGCTTATGCCATTTGGCAACGGGTGATATGTTGAGAGCTGCTGTGGAGGGTAAGACACCACTTGGAATTAAAGCTAAAGAGGCAATGGATAAGGTATTTCTTATTTTGATTAGCAAAGTTGGAATTCAAAGAAACAGTGATTCTTTTGACTTTTTTTTTTGTTATTATTCTAGGGGGATCTTGTTTCTGATGATTTGGTTGTTGGAATTATTGATGAGGCTATAAAAAGACCATCGTGCCAGAAGGGTTTCATTCTCGATGGATTTCCAAGGACAGTCATTCAAGCAGAAAAGGTAACTCTTGCATTCTTTTTGTAGTGCTGGATTTGTTTTCCAGAGATAGGTTTTCACCTTGTTTAAGAATCTGCACTCAGTTTCCCCCTCTAAATCTACTTCATGCAGCTTGATGAGATGCTGGCAAAGCAAGGCACCAAGATTGACAAGGTGCTGAACTTTGCTATTGATGATGCCATACTGGAGGAGAGAATTACAGGCCGTTGGATTCATCCACCCAGCGGTAGAACTTATCATACAAAGTTTGCTCCTCCAAAGGTTCCTGGCATTGATGATGTAAGTAGTTGGTGCATGGTGAATGTATTCATATTTTGTTTAGACACATTATACTTTCTTACTTTTGAAGATACTGCAAGAAGGCCATTTTTATTTTTTTCCTACTTTCATGTATGTTGCTTGGCTTGGACAATATTGTAAAAACACCATTGCAAACATTGGAAGAATTTCACTTATGATATGTCTGTAGGTAAGTATGAAAAAGGTCCTCATTAGCTCTCATAGCCGATTCCATAGAGTTCAAATAAACTTTCATCCATCATTTTTGGTTGAAGTGATAAGAATATGTTAGTCCTCTTCTTAAAATACATATTACTTATTTTAACATTATATGTTGTTGTATTTAACATTCATTTTAATATCGTATATGACATGTATGTAACTGCTTTTTTTTTATTTTGTCTTCAAACTTTTTTTTTCTTTTTTGTTGGTATTGCATGTTATTGTTATTGGTTTTACTCTTCCTCTCCAATCATTTGACCATCATATCTAGCAAATCCAACTATCCTTCCCAAAGCCAAGGTCTAATAAACTCTTGCAGATCTTGGAAACTTTTCATATTTTTGCTGTGCTGCCGTTTGCTAGGGATTAGGAATAATCTTTTATTTGAGTTGAAAGCATTGGTGCAACTCATGACCATTAGCACTTCTACGATTAACTTGTCACAACATCAAGAAGTTTGGAAAGGCAATGCTGAATAACTGAGATAAGTTTGGATCGTGTTTTTCTTTTGGTCTTATTTCTTTGCTTGCTTGACCTTCACCATCCGATTGATCTGTTGAGTAGAAATATCACTTCTGGTCATGCAAACTTGTTCACGGCAACCGTAGCTGGTTCCTAAACTCCTTGACCTATAGTACTTCAAAAGGTTTTCCGAATCGACAAATTGAACAGTCACTTGACTTTGTTGTTTGTCTGTCATCTTTACTTTATCTATAGGGGCAGTTTGCTTATCGATGTCATGCCCATTGCCCAGATCATATATACTCAGAAATCCAAGGGTTGCTATGTAGTTATATATGGAATCTATTTGACAACTAAGTGATTGCCATTTTATGTTTGAGAAACACTTCTGATCGTAGAGACTCAAAACTTAATATTATATCATTGCAGGATTCTGAACTACTAAATAGTTTGTTCTTCATTACCTGTATTGCACAATCCATTCTCTTTATGAACACGTTCTTCCACTTGTATGTGAATGCATTTACTCCTGGTTTATTCGATGTTTACTTCTCATCTCTCATTTTTGTTGAATCATGCTATGACATGATAAGCTATCCCATTTTGGTTTGTCTAACATGATAAATGCATATTTATTATTATTTTTATTTCTTTGAAGGTATCAGGAGAACCCTTGATTCAGAGAAAGGATGACACAGCTGAAGTCCTAAAGTCAAGGCTTGAAGCCTTCCATCGACAAACTCAACCTGTATCGTTTCTTCTCCATCGTATATTAAATAAACACAGAGAGATTATTATCTTAACCCTGTAAAATAGTAGATATTTTGGATCAGCCAGAATTGGACCAACTTCACTAGCTGAATTGGCAGATTGGTAGCAATCCTTCCAATCAAAATATGACCGAATTAGTTCAATCTATATCAAATCCTTCCAGTCCTTTGCGAACAATGCTATTTGCATATTCATGTTATAGTGAATCAAGTAACATACTCTAAGGAGGCTTCAGAGCAACAGCTTTATGGAGCCTCCAATTAGTTTCTTCTAGAATTCCTCGCACCATTTTATTTATTTATTTTTTTGTTAGACTTTAGGTCTTGGATGTCTGAACAACCAAATAAAACTTTAGTTGTATTGGTCACAAACGATTGATAGCTGGCCAAAGGTATCCTTCTAGTGCAAATGCAGTTCTTATACTTGCTAGAAGCTAGGTTATCAGAATCGATCAAGATCCTACCGATGAATAACAAAAGCATCGTCAAATTGTATTGCATTCGTTATCTAGTATTCCATGAACATTTCATATTTGCATCGTTTTAATATCGCAAAGCAAATTATTAATGTAGTAAGTATGGCTTGTTTTTAATTATAACATTAGCGTTTGTTGCTGTATGGCATCTACTTATAGAGCTAACTTTTGAAAGATAGTTGTAATGGAAAAAAGTTTGGAATTTTTCTTCTAATTGAAAATAAAAGACTTCAGTTATAATTCATTTCTTTTATAACCGATATTTTATGAAAATTTTGTGTAATATGGTAAGGTAATTTTTATGCCTTTATATCTTGGGAAACTTTGTCAAAGTTTAACTAGTTGTGTTTGACTCGATTAGTTAAGTACCATTGCAGTCAATTACCGAACCTTTGTTACAGGAACCTGCCGCACCTTTTCTTTTGTTCATGGATTACATTGTGATCGTCTCTCATTTGCTATTTTAGTTTTCGCAACCACATTCACTTTAAGGGAAGCCTTGATGCAACGGTAAAGTTATTGTCATGTGATTTAGAGGTCACGGATTCAAATTCTGAAAACAGTCTCTTACAAAACAGGATAAAACTGCATACAATTGATACTTCGTGCACCGAACTGTCTTTTTTTTAAGCACATTTCTCTATACATTTGTGATTGTGTTGTGTGTTCCAGGTTATCGACTACTACACCAAAAAGAGTGTTGTTGCTCAACTTCATGCGGAGAAGCCTCCTAATGCAGTCGCCGTCGAGGTGCAGAAGGCTCTTTCATGAATTAAGAGGAGAAACCCTCCGGGTCTCGGCATTTAGCTTTTGATGCCTCTTTCAGTTATACAAAATTTTCCCGTTCATGCATGAAATCGGAGAGCTTCGTTCGAACTGCCCGAATGCTTCCATGTTCATGGAAACATTTGCAATTGCATCAGCTTTTAATTTGAAATAATTAAATCGGTATTTTTCTGATGAAACAAAGAGTTTTGTTTTGTGGGTGTATGATTCACTAGAAACAATGAACTGTAGAATTAACCTCAGTTTTTTTTAGGGAATCAAACTTCAAAATTCTGCAATTTGCCGTCTTTCTGGAAGTTCATAAGTTGTGATTTGTTTGATCTGTAAAAATAACTATCGTCGAGGTATTTCCGTAAATATCAGTCATTCGACGAGGTGTATTCGTCAAAACATTTTATATCGGTAGAAAAAAAAAAAGTTGATTATGTTTATCCCTAGCGTCCTTCGCAATCGGTCTTTCAATGATAATAAAGAAAGATAAATTAGGAAAGCTATATCTCTCGATTAGTTGGTCATAACAACGGAGAATTTTTTAGTTTGGATCAGGATTTTCAAGAATTCGATTCTTATTGATCTATAATATTAGTATTGTTCTAGTCAATGTCAAAACATTTTATATCGGTACGAATATAAGATGGTGAGGATTAGGATTAATAATCGAATATTTTACCAAATGTACAATCAATTTGGATGTGCTTACTATAATGGATACTAATTTATTGTTTGTTGAAGTGTTTTTGTCAAAATATTTTATACTAGCACGACCATACGATGGCAATAAAGTTTAAAGGATCGAATATTTTGTCAAGTGCACAATTACTATAATGGATATTAATCTACCGTTCTATTTACTTGAAACAGGTAGTTTCTAGAATTTAAACATAGTCGATAGTGAACCATATTTGAATAACATTTAAAATCTTGAGTATTTGACGTAGGTCGAGGTGTTTTTGTCAAAACATTCTATACTAAAAAAATATAGAATCGTCGTATTAACAATCTCTTACAAGTGACTCACTTGAAGAAGGAAGATAAATCGAAAAGTGTCTACGTGGACAACCTTAGTTTCCTAAGTTTGTTATCTCATAGAAAAAAATCACATAAATTTTTCATAACTAGAGATCACATTATAAATATTTGAGAGTCGAATTGAACATCCCACCGCACTCCTAGCTTAAAATATTCTATATTAACATGACCATAGGATGACAATGAAGAATAAATGATCAAATATTGTATCAAATACCCAATCAATTTAGATACACTTAATATAATGGATACTAATCTATGATTATATTTACTTTAAATAGGTAGTTTCTAGGAAATATATTTGAATGCCACTTGAAATCGCAAGGACTCGACGCATTGCTATCTCTAAGAATAAGCATAGAAGGCCTTGAACATTTTGTTTATCCAAAAATATTTGCTACTAAGAGTCAACGCTAATGTCGATGACTTAGACGTGTTTTAGGGTTTTTAAAAATCCGAGTGGAGCTTTGACTTTGAGCCGATCTAGTAGTGTGTTGGAAGTCTCAGGTCAAAGGGGGGAGCTCAGTCAAAATTAGAACCCAAACTTACGGTTGACCAAATTATTAACTCGTTCTATTTATCTATAATAATTTTACATAAATTTTTAAATAATATATGATAAAGAGAAAAAGCTCGTCTAAGTCCAAGGAGGGGATAAGGCAAACTTTTTGTATTGTCAAATATTTTTCTTCTAATATTTACACAATCATTGAGAACTCTAATTAATTATTTAACGAGAGTAAATTGTACTGACTCTCGCATAAAAAACCTAGTCGCTAGCGCATGTGAACCTTCTAATATTTACACAATCATTGAGCTAGCATATGACGGATTCTAATCTTTTATATCATCGAGAGTAAATTGTACTAAACTTTTCGTTTTAATTTATTCTTTAAATAAACAAAAACTTGATAAAAAATTTTGAGACTAAAAAATATTTAAAAATTCACAAAAGTAAAAGAAAAAACTTTTCGCATGGCATAAATTCAAGCAAATAATGAATTTGCCTCCGCCGGCAAAGAGAGATGACCAACGAGTATAAAATTACATAAAAAAAAAATATGAGTCGATTCTTCATCGTTGGATAGAAATATCAGTCGAGTTTTATGCCCTTCGCCATGTCAGACGCTCGTACGACCAAAGACCGACCATGATTATTCTTCTCTCCTCGCTGTGAGACCGATGAGAGAGAGCCCTCCGATGTGGATTAATACATTTTGAACAATAAATTTAATTTAAAAAAATAATGATTGTTGAGACGATATGAGGATGAATGTATAGATATATGAAAATAGATAAAATAAAAAATAAAAATATTAAAAAAAAAAAATTGAAATGATATTTATTGAGAAAAAATTTGTAAAAGACACATTTAAAATAAAATAAATATGTATTTAAATGATCGATGAATATTATAATTAGGTATTTGTCCTCACACACGTACATCGATGCACAGGGACAGGCACCCAGCGCATCATATGGTGTTGATATCGTGTATCTCCTTGCGTGCCAATACGCACAAGGGAGCGCACACCAAATCAATCCCATATATGAGCGCTAATATGTTGCGCACCTCTGTGCGCGACTGAGAGACATGCCAACGTAACAATCAATGATCAATACTAGACCTGGCCACGGTCCGGGTTCGGTCCGGGTCCGGATCGAAACCGTCGGATCCGAGTTGATAAAATACCGACCCTTAATCGGCCCGCTCGTGGCGATTCCCGGTCATGGTCACGGCCCGGCCCGTCCGGTCCGTCCGGTCCGGTCCGGTCCGGAATCAAGTCCGTCGGTCCGGTCCGGTCCGATCCAGGTTAATAATCGTCGTCTTAGTTAAATAAATAAAAAAATAAAAAATAATGTAAATAATTAAAATAAAAAAAAAAATTCACAATTAAACTTATAAAAACTTTATCAAATATTTCATTATCTCAATACAAAATATATTACATCTTAGATTTAAATAAAAAAATCTATTACAATAAAAAAATCAAATACATTTCAGTCGTATTCGGTATTTCCTCCCGTCGTCGTAGTTCCGGATGTTCTTTCTGTTTCGTCTTGGTCTTCTTCGTCACTTTTAATATGTTGGGTTCGACTTGCAGCTTTTGACCAATCATTGAGTAAACATTAAGCTTCAAATTTTCCGGCCTTAAGCTAGAAGCGTCTCTCGTCAATGTATTTCCTCCGATACTAAAAGTTTGTTCCACTATCGCAAGTTAAACCGGACAAGCTAGAATTTCTTTTGCCATTATAGATAAGATTGGAAATAATTGAGTTCTTTCATGACCACCATTTTAGAATGTCGAAGCTTTCTTCATCGCATCACTAAAATCAAAGAAGTGGTCGAATAATTCTCAAGTTCTGTTGGAACTTGAGGATCCTCGTGGACGTTTAGTCCATTGTCTTAATAACAATTGTACTTTAGTGAGTTTAGAAGTAATAATACTAGTTGTAGTGGATTGATGTGTTTCATGTCCAATAATTTGTTCACCATATTTAATGTTATATTCATTATAAATATCATGTAAATGTGTTTTAATATTAAACAAAATCAAAGGAATATTAGGAGCAGTTTCGGTAATAGGGCTTAAAGATTCATAATATAATGTTAACATATCTTACAAACCATCTAATTTAAGTCTAGGATCTAAAACAAAAGCACATAAAAATATTTCAGGAATGTTTAAGAAATATTTTTCCCATTTTTCTTTCATTACATAAATACATTGAGATAAATAAGTATCATTTGATTGAATATGTTCATTAAAAATACATGCAATATTACAACAATGTGTTAAAATTAAATGTGAAGTTGGATAATAAACACCTGATAATTGGTCACTAGCATCACTAAAAACTTTTAGAATTTTACAAATACTAGTGCATATATTCCATTGATTTGAAAACAAATAAATATCACGTGATTGAACATGTTGATGAAAAAACATACATAATAAATCTTTATATTCAAAAGTAGATAACAACAATTTATAAGTAGAATTCCAACGAGTTGGAACGTCACGTGCAAACCGTTTAGGCTTCATGTCATTTATTTTATAAAATTTTCTTCATTCTTTCATTACTTGAGGATGTGTCCATAAATAATGAATTGCACTCCTAATTGGTTGAATATGTGATCCTAAATTTTTAAATCCATCTTGCACACACAAATTTAAAATGTGACATGTACACCTAATATGAAAAAATCTTCCACCTATTGATGGTTTACATATATCAATAAGTTCACTAATACTAGAGGTATTTGCACTAGCATTATCAAAAGAAATTGAAAAAACTTTAGAAGTTAGACCATATTCTTCTAAAATAATAAAAATAAGTTGTGAAATATTTTGTGTCGTGTGTGTTTCGTTAAAACATCTATATGCTAGCAATCTTTTTTGAATGTCCCAATTATTATCAATCCAATGACAAGTAATACCCATATATGAACAATTTTACCAATGATCACTCCAGATATCGGAACACAAAGAAACTTTACTGTTTAAATTAGAAAATTCTTTAATCAATTCTTGTTTTTGTTCTAAGACTAATTTTAAAAGTGTACGTTTTAGAGTATTTCTTGGGATACGTTTAATAGAAGGATTTGCACTTGTAGAAAGTCAATTTTCAAAAGATAATTTATCACTAAAACTAAAAGAAAGTTGTTCAATTGCACAAAATTTAGCAGTTTCTTCTCTAAATCTAGTTTCGTCAAATTTAAAGAGTTTAGATTCGTTACCCCAACCCGATTGAGAAGAGAATGTCGGAATTTGAGTTTGAGAACGATCAATACCAATTTTCACCTGATGATTTCTCTCCACGTGTCGAGTAAGGGTTCTGTAACCTCCTCCTTGTTGAAATTTGTAACATTTCGAATAATATTTGCATTTTGCTTGCATATCACCGGAAGGGAGCGTTACTTTTTCGAAATGTTTGGTGAAGATATCGGATGCGGGGCGAGACACTCGAGTTGGTTTTGTAGCCGTAGAACCCGCCATCGTACTGGATGTATTGCTCCTACTTTCTTGACTTTGATGATGATGACGTATTTGAAATTCATCATCGGAAATATCAAGATCATAGTCGGCGCCGATATCGAATGGAGGTGAATTGCCACCTTGCTCGAACTCGAACTCGGGCGGTGGTGGCATTATGCTCTTTCCCTTTCTGGCACCGGCCGCACCCTTACGACTTGATCCGGCTCCAGACATTTGTAAAAATATGACTTGAGAGTTGAGACTTGAAAGCAAATTAGGGAATGAGAATTAGAGAAGAGAAGTTGTGATTTGTGAAAAAATGAAAGGGAATGGAGGTGTATTTATAGGAAAAAAAAAACTTAAAAAAAAAAAATTTCAACGGCTGACCCGCCGGGTCCGGGTTGGCCGTTGCACAACGGCCACGAAATCGTGGCCGTTGATCATCAACGGCCACGAAATCGTGGCCGTCGGTTCTTTTTCTTAAAAAAAAAAAAAAAGGCGACCCGCCGGATCGACATGCCTATGCTCGGCTGTGTCCAAAGCCCGTGTCGTTTTGGTACTGCCCGTGTCGTGACGGACAGAGAGCAACACGTCTCGGCTGTGCGACACGCCCATGTCGTGACGGACAGAGAGCAACACGCCTCGGCTGTGTTGGATCGAAAGTGTCGCTAGAGGGGGGGGGGGTGAATAGCGATACGGTGTCGTTAAAAAAAACTTTTGCAATAAGTAAAAAGCAAGTAGAGAGTGCACAGCGGAAATATAAAGTAGACAAGATATTTTTACGTGGTTCACAATCTTTCGATTGCTAATCCACGGCCCTAGTGATCCTTGATCACGTACGGAGGGCAATTCACTAAAACCACTCCTCCTCGTTGGAAGTAGGAGCAACGATCACAAAAAGAAATCAAGGCAAAGAGACACTCCCCCTTTCCTTGTTACGATTAAAGCACAAAGACAATTTAAAGAAGTAGAACTTAAATAAATATACCGACAACTCTTATAAGTAGAAGATGTAGCTTTCGTTGTCGGCGGCACTTCGTCGTAGCAAATGAGTAGTAGTAGCTACACGATGACGCGTGTTGAGAGCTCTTGTTTTCTTATATTTTTTGCTTGTCGTGATCATGTCTATTTATGGTTATTGTTCTTTGAATTTAGAAATAGGTAGTGTCCTAGGTGAGGTTATTATAACCCACGTCTTTCTCATCCACATCCTTTGCGCCAACTCAAGGTTGAGGTGTTTCATCCAACCACCTTGCTCATCCAACCACCTTGTGCCACCTCAAGGAGGCCTTCACGCCAACTTGTTGGAGCCATCCAACTTGTGCCACATCATGGGAGCCAACCATCTTGTGCCAACTCTCCTCATTTTGGGCGCCCAAGCTTGATGGTGGTTTTCACAACCATCTTGTGCCAACTCACCTCATTTTGGGCGCCCAACTTGATGATGGTTTGGATGTCCACCTTGATGCCACATCACCTAATTTTGGGGTCCAAGCTTGGTGATGGTTTGATGTCCACCTTGATGCCACATCACCCTTTGTACCAAAACACGAGTCAAGTCCAAATTCACCCCTTGAAATTCGAGCTCTTCTCGAGGTCGAACTAGACCAGCTTGATCTAGTAGTAGACGACATCGTCAAAGGGTTTTGACCGCAGACATGTTAGCTTAAAATATAAAGTACGATGGTTCTAACTAATCGATCTCGACCTAGACCTTCCATTGGAGGTATTGGGTCGGATCTACGCTTAACGCCTTGCCGCTTTCACACGAGCTACCTTGTAGCCTCGCTTGCCTTCACCGAGTACCTCGGCTTCTCCGAATCCTCTGGCGTTGCCCGACCACCTCGGTTCCCACCGGGTGTCGCAGACCTTCCGCTCAACTTTAGCATTTCTGCACACTTAATTGAGCTCGTAAGATAACAAATATACTCTTAACTATTGAGTTTTGCCATAATCAAAATATCGGTTCGACTTTGGTGCCCATGCACCAACAATCTCCCCCTTTGATTCATGGCAAACCACACAAAGTTAAGGAAAAATTAAGCTAGCATAATGATTAAGCATGAATGAGCTAGCATAAAGATTAAATATGAATGAGCTAGCATAATGATTAAATATGAAGAAATATTATTGTTTCAAGTTCTCCTTTGAGGTAACCTCCTCGAATCAAGGTGAGTTCTTGAAAATAATTTTTACTCCCTTAATAGTTGCTTAAGTAATCGGAATTACTTAATATAAAAGGTAATAATTTTGTTTACTTTCTTCCCTTTAATTTTGGTTAATTTTGGTTACTTTTGTGACTTTCTCCCTTTGCCTTTAACTCAAAAAGTTTGTAAATATATTTTAGGGTTTGTAAGTCCAAGCAAGTTCCCAATATATATATATATATATATATATATATATATATATATATATATATATATATATATATATATATATATATATATATATATATATATATATTTAAAAAATAAAAATCTTGAAAATATCTTCATATAAAATGCATAACTTCTTGGACTTGATTGATATAGAATGATCAATAAGTCTCAAAGGAGTTGATTAATTTTAAATAATTATACTCCATGGTTCATATCGATGCAATCAATCTACATCTGAACTGTGAGTAAGGTCCTAACATCTCACGCCTGGCTCACGCATAAGTACACAAACACATTAGTCCTATGTGTTGTGAGATGTGTTGGCTCCTTAAATCTATAGGTATATGATTTCTAAGGTAAGACTTAGGCTAATTTCATAAAAAGAAGTAAAAATAGAGTACATATATAGAAAAATTTAAATCCTACTCTATTACGCACATACCTAACTTTCGTCTTAATAAACTAAATTCGGCTTCGCGTAGTGGTTTGGTGAAGATGTCCGCTAGGTTTGATTTGGACTCAACATACTCTAGTTGTATAGTTCCATTAGTTACATGTTCCCTAATGAAGTGGTGTTTAACTTCTATATGTTTTGTCCTAGAATGACATATTGGATTTTTAGTTAAGTTAATTGAACTGATGTTATCTATGTAGGTTTTAATGTTGTTAAAGATTAAGCTTAAGTCTTGGAGAGTGTGCTTCATCCACGTGAGTCGAGAGACACACTCACCCATCGCAACGTATTCGACTTCGGTGGTAGATAAGGCAACGCAATGCTGCTTCCTACTGCACCAACTCACTAGACTCGAGCCGAGGATTTGACAACAACCACTCGTGCTCTTTCTATCGAGTTTACTACCGGCATAGTCGGAGTCGGAGTAGCCGATTAGATTAAACTCGGTAGATCTAGGGTACCAAATACCTACGCTTAGCGCCTTTAGATATCTAAGGATACGCTGACTAGGGTTAGGTGAGACTCCTCGCACGTGTTTGTAATCTCGCACATACTTACCGCAATAAAATGTCTGTCGGCTCGCGGTTAAGTATAGGAGACTTCCTATTGCGCTCCTATAGTATTTTAGGTCAACGGGTTTTCCTTCTACATCTTCGTTTATATTAACATTAGTTGCTATAGGTGTATTAATTATTTTAGCATCTTGCATTCCAAATCGATTTATTAAGTCCTTAGTATATTTTTGTTGATGTAAATATATTCCATCTTTAGTTTGTTTAATTTGTAAACCTAAGAAGAAACTTAACTCTCCTACTAAATTCATTTCAAATTCACTTTCCATAAGTGAGATGAATCTGCTTAGCAGATCGAGTTGGTAGTTCCAAAAATTATATCATCTACATAGATTTGGGCTATAAAGATTTCTTTTCCTACGGTTTTTACGAATAAGGTTGGGTCGACTAAACCTTGGTTGAATCCTTTGGACTTAAGATAGATCGAAAGCCTTTCGTACCAAGCTCTTGGGGCTTGTTTGAGTCCATATAGGCTTTCTTAAGTCTAAGGACATGGTCAGTTTATCTAGATTTTCAATCCGGAGGTCGACCGACGAAACTTCTTCCTTAATGTATCCATTCAAAAATGCCGACTTGACATCCATTTGAAACAATTTAAAACCTCGATGTGCAAAGATATGCTAACAACATTCTGGATGGACTCTAGTCTTGCTACGGGGGCGAGGTCTCATCGTAATCTAAACCTTCGACTTGACTAAACCCTTTGCGACTAACCTAGCTTTATTTCTAACTACTTCACCTTTATCATCAAGTTTATTTCAAATACCCACCTTGTTCCAATAATTGATTTTTCTTTAGGTGGTGGTACTAATTCCTGCATTCATTTCTAGTGAATCGAGCTAGCTCTTCTTGCATAGCAATAATCCAATGGATCAAGAAGTGCTTGTTCAATAGTTTTGGGTTCGATTTTGGAAATTAACGAGATTTGACTAATGTTTCGATATGAAGCTCTAGTTCAACTCCTAAATTTGGATCACCTATAACTTGATTGATAGGATGACTTAAGTTAGGTCATCTATCACTTGGTCGATAGGATGACTTGGGTTAGGACGAGATTCAAGTTCAAGATCGTAGTCGGGTTTCGCTATAAGTTGATTTGCTAGTTGGTTTTGTTAAGGATTGAACGGGTTCGTGTCCTTCGTCGAAAACTATATTAATGGTTTCTTCGACTCTAAGAGTGTCGTGATTGTATACCCTATAAGCTCCATCGTGGTTGAGTATCCTAGAAAGGTTCCAAAGAGGTTTTGGATTTGAATTTCCTAGGTAATCCTTAGTGTTTAAGATATGTACCTTGCATCCAAATACCCTAAAGTATTTGATGTTCGTATTTTATCGTGATAAATCTCGCAGAGGACTTTGGTGCCTCTTACCATATGATCCTATTTTGGACATAGCAAGCCGTACTAACGGCCTCTCGCCAAAATCTATCGCAGGTTATACTGCTTAACATTGTCCTAGCGCTTCTTGTAGGGTTCTATTTTTCCGCTCGACTAACCCATTTTGTTGGGGGTTCTAGGACATGAAAACTCATGGTGGTATCCGCTTAGGTTACGTAAATCAGAACCTCGTGGTTTTCGAATTCACCACCATGATCGCTTTCTAAGTCTTTTTAATCTTAAGGTTCTTTTGATTTTCGATTAACCTACAAAGATTGATTAGTTGGTCTAGGGTATCATTTTTATGTTCGATAAACCTAACCCAAGTAAATCTAGAATAGTCGTCAATTATGACTAAGCAAAATTGACTACCATTGAGTGACTTAGCTCCATGTGAATCAAATAGATCCATGTGTAGGAGCTCAAGAACACTTTTGGTTCGTTCTTGATTAGTTAATTGATGTTGTGTCCTAGATTGTTTACCTTGTTGACAAGCATTACATATTTTATTATCCAAGTTGTTTAGTTTAGGCAAACCTATAGCAAGCCACTCTTTACTCATCTTGTGGACTAGTCTTAGGTGCGAGTGTCCGAGTATTCTGTGCCATAACCAAGATTCATCTTGCTGTGTCATAAGACACTTGGTTGAGGAGTTGGGTAAATTTATTGTGTAGATGTTGCTACTCCTAGTTCCTTTAAGTATTATTTTAGATGTTGCATTTATTTTGATTACGCATTCATTTTCTAGAAATATGACCTTATAATTGTTATCACACAATTGACTTACACTAAGTAAATTATATTGAAAGTTTTCTACTAATAAGACATTTTGAATTGTAAAGTTAGAGTTGAGCTCAATATCACCTGATCCGATGATTTTGAGCTTGTCGTTATTTCCGAAGGCTACCGATCCTTGTCGTTTGAATCGTAACAAAATTTGAGTTGATCCCGGTCATGTGCGAGCAATCGCCCAACATCCATTGATCCTACACATAAGGTAGTTGGATCGGATATTGGAATTACTAAAGGGTTGTTTGTAAGTTTTTAAACCTAAATCATCTCACCAATATCTACATGATCAAAACATGTTATTCCTATGTGTTATTGTGAGATGACTTTCAATTTTACTTGATTAATTTTAATGAATTTAAATTAACCAACATTAGGTTAGATTCGGATTTAGTCTAAGCTCATCAAGTAATCTTTTCAAGAGATTAGCTTCCAGGTCGTGGCGAGGCACAGAGGCCTTCTTTGATCGGAACAACGACAACTTCCTTAGACAAAGCTAATTTCAAGAAATTGATAACTCGACTTACTTGAGACTACATCTTGGTCTAACTAGTTATTTTTGAAAAGAGGCTCCCCGAGGCTCAATCTTTTCGTAGGATTTTAGTTGATTATGAGTCCTATCTAACCATTCTAAAAATAAAGGAAAAACTAAGCATGCAATTTCTAAGACTTAACAAAAATACATTTTGTATTGGCTCCCCCTGGACCATTGAATCGAGTGGGTCTATTCACATAGTGAATTTGGTCCTTGGGAACCCAATACATGTTAGATCCTAAAGTTGAAATCAAAGTGATCTTAGGGACCCATGCTTGGACATTTTTCTTATGTTGGTTTACTATAGACATATATGACTTATTGGTTGTATTTGAGTTAAACCCGAGTCCGGCCTTGTTGTACACGGCCCTTTGTGATCCAAGTAAGAGGTCAAGTCCCTTGGATCCCAAAGTGAACTTTTCCAACGTGTTCCTAAGGTCTTCGACTTGTGTTTTCAAAAGCGAGTTCTCAACTTCAAGCTTTTCAACTTGAGTTGAGTCCTCCTCTTGAATACAAGTAGTCGAAGAGGTTAGGGAGACCTCATGTTTGAGGAGGTTAACCTCCTCAATTAGGGTCTCGACCTTGGACTCGGACTTAGCTAGTTTCTTATTTAAAAATTTAATTGCACCATACAAAGTATTAAGTAACGACCGACTTACCCTTAATGATTCTTTTGAACCGGATACGGATCCGTGGCTTGTCTTGAATGGAAGCTCATCATCGGATTCGGACTCGGACTCTTCTTGATTTCGAGTCGTGCTCAGTCGGCTTGGCCATTAGAGCTTGGATATCGCCTTCTTCCTCCGACAACTCCTCCCAAGTAGCGTTTAGCGCTTTCTTGGTCTTTGATGCGTTATTCTTTAGCTTTGGGCACTCGGACTTGATGTGACCAACTCGCTTGCACTCATAGCATCTAAAATTAGAAGTATTTGAATTAGGTTTAGGCTTACCTTGAGTTGTTGGTCGCTGCCTCTTGATCATCTTCCTAACTAGATTGACTAGTTCGGATTCTATTTCGAGTCTACTTCCGATTCGGACTCGCCTCTTCCTTCTGGGGTGGCTTGCTTTATGGGCTTCTTCTTCTTGGAACTCGAACTAACGCAATACTCTTCTCGGCGGACCACGTTAGTTTGCTCATGTAATTCAAGTTCAAAACAATTGCCTAACCTAATTTTAGAAAGGTCCTCGAGACCTTGTAGGCATCGACCATGGATGCCCACAAGGTGGTCCTAGGAAACGAGTTAAGAGAATACCCGATAAGGTCGCGATTCTCGACCTTTTGTCCAATGGCATGGAGTTGGTTGACGATGTCTTGGATACTGAGCATGTAGTTGAGTTGCGGTCTCGTTTTCCTGCATTTTCAAGTTATACAATTTATTTAAAAGTAAATCTCTTTACATACCTTCGTGTCGCTTGGTGCCTTCGTGTAGTTCCACTAGCTTGGTCCATAAGTCCTTTGACTAATGAAGGGCCGACGCGGTTGAGCTCTTCCTTGACAACCCACATTGCAAGATTTGAGTTGCCTTGGCATCGGCTTCTACTTGTTTTTTCATGGAATTTGACCATTGATCGTAACTCCAAAGATTCACCATCTTCATTAATAGGAAGTGTGAAACCGGTTTGGATTACGATCCACATCTCGATTTGGGTTTTAAGAAAGCATTCCATCCGACCCTTCCAATAACGAAAGTCATTACCGTTGTAAACGGGGTCAAGTGCTAAACCCTTCGAGATGGGCCATTTAAAAACAAGAAGAAGAACGACGAAAAAAGAATCTTGCAAAACACACACGAAGAATATTCCAAGACTTTCGCCTTGGATTAGTAGCAGAAGTAAAGAAAAAAATATATATAAAATGTAACTTGCAAAAGAAATAAACAATCAAATGCGAATGTCGTTGAAGTTCCGGAGGACAACCTTACTCGGGATCTAACCCGAAGGACAACCTTATCCGGATCCTAAAGCCTCTAATGCAATTCTATATGTAGGAGAAGATAAGCAAGTGAAATAATTATACGAAAATAGAAATAAATAAATAAAAAATCTGTGAAAAAAAGAAAAACAAAGCTAGATTGGTGGTTTCACCGAATCTTAGCGCCCCCGGCTCTGATACCAATTGTTGGATCGAAAGTGTCGCTAGAGGGGGGGGTGAATAGCGATACGGTGTCGTTAAAAAAAACTTTTGCAATAAGTAAAAAGCAAGTAGAGAGTGCACAGCGGAAATATAAAGTAGACAAGATATTTTTACGTGGTTCACAATCTTTCGATTGCTAATCCACGGCCCTAGTGATCCTTGATCACGTACGGAGGGCAATTCACTAAAACCACTCCTCCTCGTTGGAAGTAGGAGCAACGATCACAAAAAGAAATCAAGGCAAAGGGACACTCCCCCTTTCCTTGTTACGATTAAAGCACAAAGACAATTTAAAGAAGTAGAACTTAAATAAATATACCGACAACTCTTATAAGTAGAAGATGTAGCTTTCGTTGTCGGCGGCACTTCGTCGTAGCAAATGAGTAGTAGTAGCGGCGTTACGACGGCGTGTTGAGAGCTCTTGATTTCTTGTCTTTGCTTGGCGTGAACATGTCTATTTATGGATATTGATCTATGAATTTAGACATAGGTAGTGTCCAAGGTGAGGTTCTTATCCCCAAGTCTTGCTCATCCACATCCTTTGCGCCAACTCAAGGATGAGGTGCTTCATCCAACCACTTTGTGCCACAACTCAAGGATGAGGTGCTCATCCAACCACCTTGTGCCACCTCAAGGAGGCCTTCACGCCAACTTGTTGGAGCCATCCAACTTGTGCCACATCATGGGAGCCAACCATCTTGTGCCAACTCTCCTCATTTTGGGCGTCCAAGCTTGATGGTGGTTTGCCAACCATCTTGTGCCAACTCACCTCATTTTGGGCGTCCAACTTGATGATGGTTTGGATGTCCACCTTGATGCCACATCACCTAATTTTGGGGGTCCAAGCTTGGTGATGGTTTGGATGTCCACCTTGATGCCACATCACCCTTTGTACCAAAACACGAGTCAAGTCCAAATTCACCCCCGAACTAGACCGTGATCGTAGACGATCGGTCAAAGGGTTTTGGATGCAGCAAGTTAGCTTAAAATATAAAGTACGATGGTTCTAACCAACTAATCTCGACCTAGACCTTCCATTGGAGCTTACCTTGTAGCGGTCTTCCGAGTACCTCGGCTTCCTCAAAATCCCTCTGGCGTTGCCCGACCACCTCGGTTCCCACCGGGTGTCGCAGACCTTCCGCTCAACTTTAGCATTTCTGCACACTTAATTGAGCTCGTAAGATAACAAATATACTCTTAACTATTGAGCCTTTTGCCATAATCAAAATATCGGTTCGACTTTGGTGCCGCACGCACTAACAGTCGGCGGCGACACCGTGTCGTAACGAAAACAACGACACGCTGTACTGGCGACACGCCCGTGCTCGGCCACGAAATCGTATCGTTAATTTTTTTTTTTTTTAAATGCCGGTTTTTTTGTTTTCCAGTTCGGTTTTTTAAAAAATCGGGACCGGACCGCCTAATAGGCGGTCCGGTCACGGGTCCGGGTCAAACCCGTTGACCCGATTAACCGGACCGTTGACCACGGTCCGGTTCCGGGTCAGGTCCAGGTTTGACCCGGACCTTGACCAGGTCTAATCAATACTGCCACATAAAATGCACCCCTCAATCGTGCACGTGGGCACACACAAGGGACACAGCAGATCAACCCTGCATATGGATGTTGATATGCTCGGGGTCTCCTTGTGTATGTCATATTGGACAAAATAAAATTAGAATCCATCAATCTAATAGCCTCTATCAATCTATCTTTAAATCATCGTAAGAGAGATAAATTACGAAGAGTCTTTGACTCAAAATTCGTTGATAAATTACATGGAGAACTAATACCTCTGCAAAAGCGGAGAATTAATCCCGAGTAAATTCCATGTGTTTCACCATCCGAAGTAATCCGTGAGGCTCCTTGTGCATGTTTGCAAAATGTTGAAATCGTAAAACTAACAACCCTCACCGGTCTGTCCCATGATCATTGTGAGAGAGATAAATCATGAAGGGTTCTATAGATCTTGACGTGGTGACCAAAATACGCAGGGATCATTTGAATCCAGAAAAAAACTTTAGATTTCCTTTGGAATTGACCCGCACTATATCTGTAAGCACCATCGTATTTTAGTCATCACGTCATTTCCGTGAGAATTCCTTGTGCATGTCACGGACACCGTGCGCGATCGAGGGTGCAGCCACGTGCCAATCAACTGACAACGTTATCATTGGGAAACCGTCTGAATCCGGTTCGATCAAATTGACCCATTCTGAATCGGACTTGATTTTTTTCTTTATTATTATTATCATTATCATTATTGTTGTTGTTGTTGAGTCGTCGTCCTCCGCCAGCCGCCAGCTTCCACTGCTTTCGCCTCCCGTTGACAAAAAATTCTCTCAACAACCGGCCTCGAAATCCATAAATAGCAACAAAATTGGCATCCAAAGATCAAACTATCCTCGTTTCCTCCATTGGATCCTCGTCCTCGCTCCGGTAATTTCTCCCTTTTTTGTTGTTTCGTTGCCTTTTTCTTTTTCCTTTTCATTTGGATTCTTCTGCAGAAGAGAAAAAGTTCATCTGATAGATCTGTAGCTCAAGAGGGGGAAAATCGCATCTGGATACTTGAGCTACTTTTCGTATTTCTGTGCTCTTATAGAATAGCAAGAAAAAAAAATGGTTTTCTTCCCGGATCTTCGGTTGTTCTTAAAGATGTGGATTCTCCTTTCGAAGTTTCCTGCGTTCCTCCAATTGAATGCCTCGTGTCCTATTACATATGCTTCAAAGGGAGGTTTTAGATATAGATTTTATTGTTCTATGGGTTTGTTTTTAATCTGCTGTGATTATGGTTCCGTTTCCTCCATTTTTTTCTCTCTCACATTTGCTTTTATTCAAAGATTAGGGTTAACTTTTTGGTTTATGATTTCTTCTGTAATTATATGTGGAGAGGAGTTCTTAGATTTACTGTAAAGAGATCATGCTAATTTGCTTGCCTCCAATGTCTGTTTTACTCTCGGCCTTTATGTTCAACCTAGTGATCTAGTTATTACATCTTTGTGATGGAAAATTATGATACTTGTTCTGTCCCTCCCATGATTAACCTCTTGTTTGGGGAGGGGAGTGCAAGTAAATTAAGAAAAAAGGGAGAGGAGGGGAAGGGAGGCTTACACTCCAAATTGAGGTGCAAGTAAGATTGGATTTTTGTAAAGAGTATAAGTTCCCTTTCCTTCCCCTCCCCTTCTCCTCCCTTTCCCCTTCCCTCACATTGTCTTTTTTTCTCCCTTATTTATTCTTGTCCTTCCATTACTTACACTTCTCTCATCTCCTCTCATACAAGCCCTAAGTTTCTTGAGAGGGAATTCTTATTAAGCCCCTAGGACTAGTCTAATTGATAAGTACAAAGAGAACTCTTAAATGGACAGAGATCAATTCTCGAAAAGATCATAACTTTAGATTATCGATCGATTCCCTCCTTTGTATTTGTCATTTAGATTTCTGATTTACCCTGGAGGGAGCCAAGGCAGTTCTATATATATATTTTTTTTTTTGAGAGGGAATTCTTTTTGTTTGAGTATGCTTCGTTAGATGAATGGTATTATGAAGATTGTTATTGTTATTCGACAATGTAGATGTTGGATGTGTTTGCATGGAAAAATACTGGGTATGAACTGTTAATCTCTCCAATAATGTATTGCTAATCTGCAGCCCTATCCTAGCTTATAACATATTACAAACATTGTGTAATAGGCTTGTTGCTTTCTGCCATTATGTATCATTTTCCTTTGATAGAGAAGTAGATTCTTTATTTGCTGCAAAATGTTTGTGCCAATTTGTTTTCTGTGGTTATCATATGTATAATGTAACTTGTTTTGTATATACAGATAAATCATTGAGCAATCCAGAATTTACCGGATAGTTAAGATCTGAAATTTTGGATATGAGGTAAGAGGACAAGGATCATCTTGGGTTTTTGGGGCATATGACTGTTATATTCATCTTAGCATTGTCTGGTTTTATAAGTATCTGCTACACATCTAGTTTGATCTATTTGCTTCTGCTTTTGTACTCTTTTGTTCTTTTTTCATGTTCACTTTAGTTTCTGCAAAACATTCTCAGCTTCTACTCATTTGCTGGTTTTCCTACTTGTAAAATTGTAGTCTTTGCTTAATTGTTTTTCATGTTGCCTAGCATTAAATCGGTTTAAGTGACAATGTTGTGGTCAGTTAAAGGGGGTGTTCTTGTTGCTGAATGTATACTTGCCCTAGTTCTTCCTCAATAAACTAACCATAAGAGTTACACAATCTGGATATCTTTAGTAGGAGGCGAGTGAGATGGAACGAGGACAACTTGTACGAGATTGAAGCCAATAAACCAGTGAGGCAAAGAATCACTGAACCTAAAACGCCTTACCATCCTATGGTCGATGATGACGGTAAGTCTGGGGAACTCAATTTTTTCGGAAAATTTCCACTTTACTCCCACTTTTAGGTAATGAGCTTATGAGGGTTCTATTTTTCAAATGCAGGTCCTTTATCACCCAGAAGAGCCTTTGATGAATGCTTGGATGATGAAGAAGCTACGAAAACAGCATCTGATGATGCATCTTCTTCAAGCCTAGGGTTTTCTGAGAATGGGGGTGGGACATCTGAAGCTAATGACAGATTTGCCATGGAGCAAGATGAAGGTTCACCATTACTACTTTTGTATATTCTTTATTATGGAGCTGTCTGTGTTTTTGCCTATACCAGACGACAACCTTGTTAGTTATTTCTATTCGACTACAACTTTCAATGAAATCTTTGCATCACAAAAGTAGAATGGGTGAGATTGTTGCTTATCTCAATCTCACTTCCCATCTACTTACTAACATTATTTCCACATTAAACCTTCTCATGCTCTATCATTATGACATCCAACTAATCTATACGGTATCTTAACTATGCAAGTGGATTTCTGTTTCTTCAATCATGCCTAACCCCTTAATCTCTTTCAAGCCAATCACAAGACTTCTTGAGACCAATCGTGGGAATACATTAGAGCAATACGTAACTGAAACGAAGCATTGAATACCGAAAGGTGAAGGAGCTCATGCAGTCACAATCTCTAACAGATAAAGAGGTGTGCGGAGATGGTGCTGGCAAAGAAAACACCGGCGAAGGCAAGAATTCACAGGATCTAATGTGAGAAACCAAAACCTACATGCATGATGGCCGGCGAGATGGATGCATCAAGGAATCACTGTATTCATTAGGTTGACAAAACTCAGTAGGGATTGGAGAGCAATATATTAATTTTTAGTTTGTTGCATATTGTTAATCAGGTCATTGATTGTCTTGACTTCACTTTGTCTAATTAAGATTATTTAGAGGAGAGTAAAGTACAATCTGTAACTTACACCTAAACTTTACTGCAAGTTTATTTAGAGGGTGCCCTAAACTTACTTGGAAGACGAGATCTTGTTGTGAGATTTGGTTTTTTACTTTCTGATCTTCATGATCACGTGAAGGTGGTCTCGTAGAACTTGATGCTTCCCTAAAATTGTTCCACCAGGTGTGTTTCCTATAAGAGAAGAAACTGGGAAAGAAAGAAATATGATTACAGAATTTCACCACAAAATGCCGAGAGAAAAATATTCATATAGCAATAAAATAAAATAAGAACTAAATTTAAAGACTTACAGGTAGGATCAGAGTCTAGGAACACTTGAGTTGGATCTGTTGTGGTAGAAAGTTACTTGATAAACACTGGTGTCCGATAGGAGCAATTTGGTGCTGATCCTAGAAGCAGCTGAAAAAGATAAAATAGATGTAAAAATTTCTAAGTGGAAAAGGCATAATACTTTATTCAACGACATTACAACTCCTTGGCTAGATTTAAATACCATAGAGAAGTACAATAATGACAAAAATTACAAGGGAATGAAATCACTAGTGCATCCCTCGAGGAAAAAAAAAAGGTAAGGAAAAAAAATACAATAGCACTCGCATAGCCAGATAGCGAGGAAAAATGGAAGCAGTCACCAACTTCACATTCCTCCCACGAACTGTTGCCAAATAAATCAAGATGGAAGGAAACATGGTACTACTCTGAAATATACAATCATGTCTTCCCGGAAAAGAATATGCTATACTGAAGAAAATCACATCGGCGATGTTGAATTTGCAAACGACGAATTGCCTACATCACCCTGCAGTTGCACTTGGACTCCGGCTTTGGGGGTTTCACACTGTCATCTACGACTGAATCTTTATTATCGGACGGCGTTATCTCTGTTATTTCAACAGATGATAACTTATCGGCCGTTTCTGGCTTTCTGTGTTTTGATTTTCTTGGGCTCTTAATGTGTCGAATGGATGCTTCTTGGAAATCCTTATGGCCGGGGACACTACTTGCTAGAAATGCAACCGGCTGAAGTGAAAACTTATTAACAGGGAATTCCTTATCTGCGGCAATTGTTGCAGCTTTGTAGGCAGTATCGTGAACAATGGAACTGCAGAAGAGAATGGTATCTGTGGCTTCTTCCAGGGTAAAAGACCTTTGCATTTGTTTCTTTGGAGATTCAGCAGCAGCGACTGGTTCTCCTGCAAGTTCCAATAATGAAAGAATGATGATCTAACAAATTTATATCATGAAAACCTTGGAAATGCAGGCAATTATCAAATGGATTTCAATAAACGGTGGGAGGCTTCTGAATACTTGATGTCGAATTTCTATGAACTCGTTAGAGGTAAAACATCCTAATTTTTTCAAGAAAAAAATTGATTAAAAAAAAACTGATGCTTATTAATGCCATTGAGACACGTAGCAAATTTAGTACAGAAGGTAATCCATGTTGATCATATCCTTTCGCTGCAAAAAATGCATCTCAGTTAGGGGATAGATAATTGTTTCTGAAAGCAAGAAATCAACAAACACCTGCATATACAACATGGAATTAAAATACTCAAAGCTTTGACCGAAAATGAGAATACTGTCCTTTCCAGAAGTAGAAATGCAAATGAATAAAGGTCCAAATAATTCTCTAACAATTAAAACCATTGGTTTTGATATCAAAAACTCAAATCAGTCAGAAAAAGAGACACATTCTGCATTTTAGTTGAAATTATTCAGCTCAAACTTGTTCCGTAACTACATCTACATCTATATATTTCAACTATGGACTAGTTTGTTAACTTACTGTCACGGTGATTACAAACCTTACATGAGAAGTGAGATACAATAAGCGACAGTAGGTAAAAAGAACTTTAAAATTGCCCCAATTAACAAATCAACATCTGTTAGCAAATTGTTGCATATTTATTCAAAATGCATGCAATCTGGCACTAAAATGTTGCATATAGATGCAGTCATCAAGCATGGAGTGAATGCCCAAGAACTGATTAACAAATTCTCGACTGAGAAAGCGAAGTATCAATAGTAACCAAACCAGCATGTTGAAAGGATACAAGTTTCGATGCCAAAGAATATGCCATTAAAGTTGATTATCATCATTAAGTGCCAATAATAAATTAATACCCATTATGACATACCAAAGGTTCGATCCTGAGCAAACTTAGATTCCAATTCAGAAGACAATACATCCTTGTCCACTGTTTTTGAAATGCAATCCACTGTTTTTGAAGTGCAATCTTCTTGGAAACCCTCCACGTGAATTGTGGCTGCAGCAGGTGTACAGTCAACTTGTGCATTCTGGCAACTTGTCATTTCACTTTGTTGATCTAAGATTATAAGAGGTGAGCTAGTTGTTGCAGTGTCAAAAATTTCTCGAGTTCCACAAATCATGTTAGTTAGTGTATAACCATCTTCAATTGAAGATGCTCCC
The DNA here is from genome assembly GCA_025175895.1 of Wurfbainia villosa. Lineage (NCBI taxonomy): Eukaryota > Viridiplantae > Streptophyta > Magnoliopsida > Zingiberales > Zingiberaceae > Wurfbainia > Wurfbainia villosa. The sequence goes on along the minus strand of CM046006.1, from coordinate 81,300,762 downwards.
TCGTTAGCAAGCCTCTCAATCTCTTCGTTGCTCCTTTCTCTGTTATACAACCAAACTTCATTCGTGTTTCCACAAGAAATAGAGCTTCTACCTGGATTACTTGCTATAGAAGTATCATGTTGATTATTTTCTTCACCCAATTGCAGTAATGTGCCACCCATTGCCAAAGATGAGGTACTATGGGAAGAAACTTCTGAGCCTATAGCAGCTTGCTTTGGAGTACTTATATCTGACTTCCCACCAAGATTGTCAGGCTTTTCAGCATTGGAAATTTCATTTTCCACTTCATCTTCAACAGCAAAGGTAATGAGAGAAGAAACTTTTTCCATTTGAATTCGGGGATAAATTGCCTTATCAATGACAGTAGATTTTTCTGAATCCGAATGGACGCTGACGAGGCATTCACAACTCGCATTGTCAATATCATCCCTCCTAAAGCTTAACTGGTGCAGAAGGTGCTTGTATGTTTGTCCAGAGGGCCCCAGATCAATAGAGGAAGAAGCAGAAGAACTGTCCCTCCCAAGGCCGTGCTTCATGGCATTCATATCAGTTCCTCCAGAACAAGGATCTGGAAAAAGAATGTTTGTGGCAGAAATACTCTTGCCTTGCATGGGAGGCCATTTTCTGCTGCTTGTTCTGTTCATTAGGAGTACTGCAATGCCTGTGCCCTCAGACTTGCCAGCATTGTCACTTCGACAAGAAGTTGATTGTGATGGTGGAGATTCACATTTACTATAGGATTCTGGATCATTCAATTCATTCAGATTCAATATTTTATGTTTAGAAAGATCATCCATGTCTTCATCAGTTCTCAAGTATGGTTCACAGCCAGTAGAGAAATCAGCTTCTACTTTTTCACGAAGCTGTCCATGCTGGTTGGGCATAAAATGATCTCTACTATCATGCAGTACGGCCAATGTCATTTCCCTTTGCATCCCATACCCCAGTTTTCCATCAGGATCATCCTGGGTTGTAACTTGCTTGGTTCCAGAACCTTTCAATGCTATCAACCCATAAATTGCATCACATTCTTGACACTTATCCAAAATCATATCCTTGACTATGAAGCTTTTTCCACAGTTCAAGCAAATACTTAAATTGTCAACAGAATCAATTTCCTGGGTAGGAACATTATTCCTGGGTTCCTCCAAACAATATGGTACTGAACATTCTTGACAAACATTCTTGTCCATTTCCAAAACATTGAAATATTTTCCACTAGTTGAGCATGTACTCATTTTTTCAGAAGCATGATATGAAGAACCTTGAGAAGCTACAGTATGTACCACACCACCATCACTGATTGTTAAATTGCCCAACTTGGATTCAACTTCACTGGACATACTCATGTTAATAATCTCAATACTATTTCCACATTTCGGAACAGAAGTGTTATGGCAAGTATCTTCATTAATCTCACATAATTTATCAAAGACAAATACATCCTCTTGCAACCCAGTAACCTTTGCGCTGTCCCAATCGCCTGCCAGATCAATTTGATCATTATCACTATCCAGCAAGTTCAGAGCCACACCAGTGCCCAGCTCAGAGCTGGCATTGCTGCTGGTTGTAAGTGACGAATTCCTAGAGAATATAGGCTGATGCACACTGCTTGGCTTTCCAGAGTGAAATGTCGTAGCAGGAACGCTTGATAATAATGGCCTGAACATATTTTGTGGTGCTTTATGGTGATCCTACAGAGGTTTTGTGTAAATAGAGACTTCAGTGAGTTCAAAGATGGGCACAACCCAAGTGTTTCATAAATAGCAAAATACTCAGAAATGAACATAGCATAAGTGAAATACTTGCTAAGACTTCTAACAAGTCACGAGTCTCAACAATGTAGGGTCAACTAAATGGGTCTTATCCCTCCACTTAACTCTATGTTAGTATGGCTAGTAATATCCAGATTTATTTTAAAACCAACTATAGTAAACTTATCCTCCACTACACTCTATGTTCGGGCATATATATCACTAGAACTGTTCAAAATTGTTTAAGTTTAAATTAAATTAAATAGAGTTTTCTTTGGGGTCTCTCTTTACCCCAGCAATAGCCAATTCAGTTTATCTAGATCTAAAATATATTGGTAAGTTTGAACATGTTCATCCAAACTTATACGACCTTAATTCATTTTGTGCCATTCATTAAATGTTAAAGATTCACCTATTTGTTCTCAGGTAGAAGAATTATATTATTACTTTTAAACATTTTGCCGGTTGTCCAAAACTGTTGTGTCAACACATGCAAATGACAGAGATATAATATGTAGATTGATATCATAAAGCAAAGTATGAGATTCCCTCTATCTCAGCCCTATCAATTGAAACAAAGAAAAGATCACTAAAAGAATCATGAGGAAGAGAAGTACATTAAAGCAAGGGTTAAAATTTCTTTATGTTTTTGAAACAGCATTGATGGAACTTACCATTCTTCCCATCAACCAAAACCGAAACTGTGTTGACAGACATGAGGAGACCGAGATACTGTTAGTGCAGATTGGGTATCATTAAGCAAGTATCTTCGGAATCCAACTGATATACCACTTCAAATTACACAGACTAATTAAACAACATACATATAACATGATTCCCTATTGCTTACCAACTTTTATGACTGCAGTTAAGCTTTACAATTTAAAAACTTTCCTACATATAGTGACAGTGGATATGTGCAAAACAGTTATACCCAAAAGAACAATCCATAATAAGAGAAGAGGAGTTAATGACATACAATTTGTTGTGCACCACATAAGTTATAGCTAGAAAAACATAAAAGTAGACAGTTAATGCACAGTTAGCAGCTCAACAGAATTGGCTATAATTTCAATATTAAAAGATAAGGACTATAGACAATTGAGAATAATTAAAGAACATGTCTAGTCTAGCACAAGAGTTAATATTGTGTTTGACATCTCCCTGCTTCTATATTGTCAGATTTATCAATTCAAGGAACAAACAGTGGCTTATAGATAGGTTCACCAACAAAAGTAGATCATTTTTACAGGACAATAAGAATATAAAATGTACCAGAAGCAGGACAACTTTACCAGAGTGGCATAGCATTACCATAAATTAAGCAAAAAAAGTCGTTTTTAGCACAAATCTAGAGTGAAAAATTAAAATACATTCAAGAATATAAATACAAATAAAGGAGCAATCATAACTGATAAACAGATGACATTTTACCATTTGTCTAATAGCCAAATCAAAGGATCTCTCTGGTGCAGAACTTGAAGAGGGAGATCTTGAAGGTTTCTTGGAGAGTCCCATAGCTCTAGTGTGCGGAAAATCTTTGTCTTTCGTGGCAGCTGTATTATAGGGATCTCCTATCAAAGCATGTGATTCAGAATCATCTTCAATGGAAGGTGCTGCAGATTGCTTGCTAATAGAGATAAATTGCTCTCCACTATTGTGAGATGCGGTTACACTTTTAGAAGAAGTTGGTGATACTGAGTGCCTTCCACAATTTGATGAAGACCTCCTTCTGTGTCCAGATATCGGAGACAAACCACGTGAACGTGTTGCTGAGAGATCTGTCAGAGAAGTTCGGAGGTTATGTGGTGCATCTGTGGAAATACCAGGAAGGTCAATTTGCCATCCTCGCAATTTTGGTGAGGCAGAATTTCCACGACTACCAGTTACAGGAGATGTCCACCTTTTACCAATGGATGAACCTGTACTCATCCTCCGTGATGTTGGAGTCAAAGACCTTTGAGCAGGTAGTGAAGGTCTTGTTGAAGGTGTAGAAGGTCTTCGTGAGTGCAGTGCAGGTTGTCGAACTGGAGATGGACTTAAGTGAGTAACTGAAGTAGGCCTACTTCTTGAATGAGAGACACTATAGCTAGATCTAGGAGATGAACTTAATCGATGTGGACTCTCACTGCTTCTGTTTGGCCTTGGAGTCTTTTCAGACTGCGGCAACAAGAGGAAATAAAAATCCTAGTAAAATAAGGAGACTGTAATGAAATATGTTGTCACAAAAGCATAGCATACCATGGCTGTTTTGGAAATTGGGATAGATTGAGTACTAGTCCTGCCTCTAGACACATTCACAGGTTGTGACGCGTCATCATCCAGTGAAGCAAAAAGAGGAGTTTCAGGAGGAGTCAACAGCCTGAATTGGAAGCAATTAACCAGTCACCACTAGATAAGGATAAACTTTCAAGAAAATGTATTACAGTCATCTCCTTGCAGAGATAGATTTAGACTAAATCGAAAGGCAGCAAGTTCAAACATTCATTAACGCTAAAGTACCAGCAATTACTTCAGATTGAACATTTCACTCTCAGGACAAACATAGCAATAGTCCATTCCACATTCAAGACGGCCTCTTTGCGGCACAAATTGGAGGGGGGCTTTGTCATGTGCCAATAAGAAATATCGCTTATAAGAGAGACTTACCAATCATAGTCATTTTTGTCACCATCGCCATTGAGTAGATCATTGCCCTCTGCTCGAGTAGGTATCATTATCCCAAGATTGATATTTGAAAAATATCTCAATTTTGCTGATCATGTGTGAAAGAAGCAGTTGATAAATAAGTACAAGAAAAAAAAAGACTGGAATGATATAGAAACAAAATATCCAGATAGGGCCGAATAAGGTCATACATATGGATTCATCAAAATCGTCCGAGTATAGCAAGGAATTGTCTCTTTCACGGTTCTACACCTCACTAAACAGGAGTAGATCATCATCCTTGGCCTTGAGAGGATATCCAGTCCCCAAACCGTGACCCCTCCTTTGGGCGCTTTCCACTTTAAGCTCCCTCGCTGGGGAGCGCCTCGGCAATGGTGAAGAAGGCATCTTTCAGTCTTCTAGTCCCCTTGTTGATGACAAAATTAGATCCTCACGCATTAATATTCATTCATAGACGCCAAAAAAAATCAATGGCATAGAACGTTCCATCCAGAATGAGTTAGTCTCCAGTATTCCAATAGCCTGCGGACCAAACTTGCAGTTAATAACGTTCGAAAACAACTTCAAAAAAAAAAAAAAAAACTTTGTTTTGAGGCAAAGAACCAATTCTAAAACTCAAAAAGTTCAGCTTTCTTCTAACCGTCGTTAACCGTTTAACGCATAGTGCCAAACCATAATGAACATGTTCTTGGTAAGCAAGCAACGAAACAACAGTTGAGAATAAAGGTAGAGATGATTTTTTCTGTCGTCAAACACGTTTCCAAATTATTCGGAACTTACCAACTACGTCAAACCTCGAGCTTCCCACAGAATCTTTCAAAACCAGGACAGACCAAGCCAAAGCGAAAGGGAAAATAACAATAAACCGGTAAACCCATCTCTAAATTGCAGGTATAAACACCATTCGAGCAACAGGATACCGACGCGCAAAATCCGGCGAGTTATCATTCCTTACCTCTCGAGAAAACGCCAATAACCACCTCAGGCAGCTCCCGGCTTAGGGCTTCTGCACCAACCCGAAGGCCACCCTGAGCACGAAGAAACCGCAATGAGCGGCGGAAGCCGGGATCCGGCCGCGGATCCGTGGAGAAGCACAGCGCAAGACTTTCTCAGAATTGCAAAGGTTTGGATGGGACTGTACTGGGGAAGGAGGATTGGAGAAGCGGAGAAGAATCTAGAGAGCGGACCGATCTCGTTAGGGTTTGTCTTTCTTCTTCGATCTTTCTTTTTCAGCTTTTTATTTGTTTCCCACACTGTTCCACGCTCTCTCTCTCCTTGTTCTCAGATACTCCCACGACAACCGCTCTCTCTTCTTTCTCTCTCTCAATAAATGGCGCCGAAATTACAAGAGTGCCACTGCAGTTCATCGACACTTTTGTTTTTTGTTTTTATTTTTTATTTTTTTTATAAAAAAAAGGTGAGACCTAATTTTGGAGTTCGGACCATAGAAACTTTTCATTTTTGCACCCCAAGCGTTTTACCATTTTTCTGTCACCCTCTGAATTTAAAAAATTACAATGTGCTCCGAGATTTAAAAAATATACCTCTCTAGACGACTGGGCTCAGCTCCTCCCAACACCATCTTTTCATCTCGCCCCCGTAAGTTAATAAATTACAGTTTGATAAGTCCTCGTTGGGTCAAAATGATGGTCAATCATAAAATTGCATTATTTTAATAAATATTACAATCTATACAATTTCGATTTGAAAGAGCCTCTTGATTCAGCGGTAGAGTATTCAATTCGACTTTTAAATATTAACAGTTTGAACTCCAATCACAATATATTTATAAAATTTCCTTCTAAATTATATGATAAATCAAGTACGTTGCAATTGCTGAGATTATCTATGTAAATATTTTTTGATTACTTAACATCATATTAAAGATCTATACAACAAAATCAATCATTCTCATGAGTATTAGTCAATTTGAATGTTTGGATAATTGATATTAGTATAGTCTATTCTCTTAATTTATTGAGATCTTTCTTTAATCTTTTCTTGTATCATTCTAACATATTTTTTAAAATATTTTAATCTTAAAAATTATTTATTTAGATATTTTATAAGAATCGATTCATAATATACACCGTTACATTAAATTCATTTGAATCCATTATTTGAAAGAAGAATCCTAACGAGTATCATTTTTTCCCCTTCGCGCTATAAAAGCACTTAATAATTTTTTTTTTAAATTCTCTTAATTATTCTTAGTTTCTTTATATTTAGTAACTTTAAAAAAAAAGGATAAAACTAATTTAGCGTCCAATAAATCCCATTGTTAATGTATCAGAAATAAATTTAAAAGGGCAAGAATGTTATTTGCGAATTCAACCCTCCAATTTATCATTATTAAATCAATTGTTAAATTTCAAAATAAACTTTATCGACCAGAGGGCCTATATCTTAGAAAATTATAGAGAGAGGATCGAGCTAGAATTGATTTTGCAGGGTCAAAAGCTAAATTTAATTCTCAAAATAAAATAGAAAATATTTAATCCTAATACCAGTCATTTCAAATAATTTTTTAATGCAAAAAAAAGTCCAAAAAAAAAAAAATTATTGTGACTTAATCCTTTGATTAAAACACACTCAATAATTAAGAAATCATTCGTCAACTAACAAAATTGTGTTCTCAGTAGCTTCCTCTGCAATCAAAGAGGCATCATTGCAGCAATGCTCTATTTTAAAAGTGGATAATCATCAAATAAATAAATAAATAAATAAAAATATAGAGAAAAAAAAGACAGCAGTTTAATTTTGCACGTGCGATGCGCGTGTTTGCCGAATTGCTTTTTATGGAAAGGGGTAAAATTATAATAATCGCCAAATGGCTGGGGCAGAAATTGTGGGTTTTAAAAAAATTGGACGGCGGAACTGTAAAATTGGGCGACCGATTTGGAGGATCTGCTGCAGCAGGGGGGGAGATTCGAAAGGGAGCTCATCGGGATCTTCGGAAGCGAGAGCTAGGGGCGATCGATCGTGAGCGGCAGCGATATGGCGACGGATCGGGAAAGGGAGAGGGAGGCGGAGCTCGAGAGCGCAATGTACACCAACTGCCTTCTGCTAGGCCTCGACCCGGCGGTTATCGGCGGCGGCGGCGGTGGCGGTGGCGGGGTCGGTGGCTCCAGGGTTGGACACTTCCGTCACTCCAACCCTAGGCTGGGGGAGCAGCTCCTCTACTTTCTACTTTCCGCGCTCCGCGGCACCGTTCAGTCTGCCAAGGCAATCAGACCGTTCTCGTTCCCTAACTGGTTCTTCGTCGCCGACGAGTTTGCTTCTTTTGATTTGTGCTTTTTGTTTGCTGATCTTGGTCTTCTTCACGTGTCAGGATTTCGACAAGGTTTGGCCGATCTTCGATTCCACTCAGTCCCGTGAATTTCGAAAGGTTGGTCGATCTTTTCTTCCTGATCCTTTAGGGTTATTCCTTGTACTGATCTCTGCTCATAGCGTTACTTTTTTTGTGTTGAAGATAGTACAAGGCATAATAAGCGAGTTGGAGTCACAAGGAGCTCTGCCTCGGAGTAGTTCGAGGGTCTCGTCTCTTGCAACATGCTGTGGACCGAGGTCAGTTTTATCCTCCTTATGCAAAGTTTTGGCCACACGAAAGAATGGGGCTTGAGTTGGCCCATTGTAACGTACTTCGTTGTATCTGAAGTTCTACTGGACTATAGTTGTTTCGCAGAACCACTTCTTCACTAGATTCGAGTTAGTTTTCTGGCAAACTTCTTGGGAACTTATCTTCTAGATTTTTTTTTTTCTCGATGCACGACATACTGATGGATCAGGTTTTTCTATATAATGCATGGTGGAGATGGAGAAGCTGGAACAGAGTAAACACGGAACTAGAGCCTGGATTAGCAGTTTTAGCATATGTTTGTTGGCACCCAATTAGAGAATTGGATCAAAATTTATAAAAGCAGTGTGTTTCTTCATTTGCAAGCAACATCCTAAAGTCACAAATCTTTATCCTTTACCTCGTGATGAGGTTATGTCATTGTTAGCTACGCCTGGTTGGCTATCTCCAATCACCCCAATCTACAATGTCCTCAAATATGGCTTTCTGATTAAAATTTGGATGTGCTGATGGAAAACAAAGTTAAAACACTCTCCTCTGTTTCAAAAAACTTTCTCCATTGAACTGAGGAAGATTTTACACCAAATCATCAGCAGTCCAAATTATATGGTATGGAAATTTCACTTTGAGAGAGAAGTTACGTTCCATGTCAGCCAATCTTCATCCGTGATGTTTTCAGATGTACTTTTGGTGTTTGGAGAAAAATCCATGCAACTTGAACTGATTTATATGTCTCACTATAAGTTAGGGAAATTAATAGGTTTGATTGGGATCAGGCCATAATTCCATAGAGGAATGATAAAAATTGTTCATATTTGTTTACCGTGAGAATAAACTCTTGGAAATTACTCAAAAAGAACACTGACTGAACATTGTGCAAGACATCAGAAACAAACTCATTAAATTCAAGTGATAATTCTTGTAAAAGAATGACTAACAAGAGTAGGTAGACTAATAACTGAGCAGTTAAATTCAGGGACACAATGCTCTTATAGATGATGACGACCTCCTTTAAGTGTTTCCAAATGCACGACAATGTAAAGTTTTGTTCTAGTGCTTGATTTATTCATCTCAACCACGGATATACACTACTGACTGAATGTGATTCTCAAGCAGCAAGTCTATTTTCTGCTTTTAGGTAATAACAAAGTGCATTCAAAAGCAAGCTTCTTGTTATCAATTAATGCTTTTCATAGATGGAGAAGGGTGCTCCTTAGTTCTTTCCTTTTGTTTCATTGAAAGTTGGATCATTATGAGATTACACCTTAAAAGAAATTGAAGTGATTAGGCACTACTGCCAACAAGCGAAAGGATTGACATCTTTTCTTTGCTTTGCAATGGGGAAAAATTGCATAATCTCAAACATATTATATGCCATACCATCTAATGCATAATTCTTGGAATTTGGAAGTTCATTTGCTAAGATAGTGCAGATTATATAACCTTTGCAAATTTTCAAATCTAGTGCAGATTTGTTGAGCTTTTATGGCAACTATCTGTGCATGCTTTACGAGAGGTTCACAAGAGAACATTTACAGCTGATGTGACTTCTAACCCTTTACCAGCTTCACTGACTGATGCTTCATATCTTAATGCTGCTGCACTACTTCCTGTGACCAAGGTGATTGAGCAACTAGACTTTTCATTCTGCTGTATTTCTGGTTTAGCAACGGTCACTTTGTTTTTCTAGAACTGGCCAGTTTTTGTACTGGATATGGTCCACCCAATCCCTTTTTTCAATTTTTCAAAGAAGTATTCACCACTCAACTGTGTTAACTCGTCCACATTTGTGATCTAACTCATCCACATCTGTGATCTCCTCTATTGAAACTTTCAACCAGCCACCAACCTTCTTTCCTTTTTAAAATGATCAACCCATGAGACAATGATGTGATGAACCGTCAGTGGATGGGAGGAGGATAAGCGTGTTACGATAAATGTATCTGATGGTGCTTGTAGGTGAGAGGAGCTGTGTTTCTTGTCAGTGGGAGAAGGTGGGGTTGTTCATGGCGGGCAAGGAAGTGATTGACGGAGGCAACTTCAATCAGAGAAGAAAACTCAACTAGAGTTCTATTGACCCTAACTTGCATAGTGTGTGAGGCTAGTTTGACAAAGAAAACATCCTGTTTTGGGGAGGGTTACATAGGTGGGCTAATGTTGGAGGGTATTGTGGAGTGTTTTGGGCCTACTTATGTGGGTTTGCTCATGAATATTTGACCACGGACTATGTTGGGAGATAGTGGGATATGGTCTTCTGCCGACAATTGTGTGAATGAAGATTACTAGTCGAATCAACTACTACAGTGGCCTTAAAAAACACTAGCCTTGAAACTTGATCTTCATTAGTTTTGTGTTGATGACCAGGAAGGGCTAGAAGATTTTCAACATCTTCAACATATCTGTATTGAGTAGTACAATAAATACTCATCTTCAGTTTATTTATATTAATATGCTATTTGGATAAGCAGGCTAGGATAGCTCTTGAAAGGAGGAAATTCCTTGAAAATGCGAACATTGCTGTTCATAGGCAAGCTGCATGGTCTGACTTAGCTCACGAGATGACTGCTGAATTTCGTAGCCTATGTGCCGAAGAAGTATACAATACTTTTGTAGTCTATTTTATTGTTTTCTTTTTTTTTTGTTCTTTTACTAGTAATATTATACTTTTTTCAATGTGTTAATTTTTTTTTAATAGGCCTACTTGCAACAAGAGTTAGAAAAGCTTCAAGATATGAGAAATAAAGCGAAGTTGGAAGGGGAATTGTGGGATGATAGAATCTCCAGCTCTAGTCAGAACCATCACTTGGTCTCCAAGGCTACCCGCCTATGGGAATCACTATTAGCTCGACAGAGTAATATTTTAGTCATTGTTGGCCCTTTAGTATTTCTGTTGTTTTCACTCCATATATTTAATGCCTTATTTCGAGTTGTTTTACTCAATGTTGAAATTAATCTTGTAGAACTATCTTGTATAGAATATTAGCAATGTAGTCATTTAATTGTTGAATCTTATGCTTTAATAGAAGATGCTCAGTTTTTTATATTATTCTCTATTTGTAATTTTTGAAACTATGGCCCTTTGTTATTTTTGGACGATACTGTAAGAATCTAGTTGCCACAAATCTATTAATGGTTTATTATGGTATTGAGAGTATACATTGTCTTAGTCTCATTGCCACAAATCCATAAGGCATCAGTAGCTAGCTGGCAGTGCTCGTCCCTTAAGTGTATATGAATTTTCTATAAAACAGGAGCAAAAAAGGATTATGAATTGGCTTTGTGACCAACCAAGGATTGCTATCCTAAGTTCAAGTGCATTTAAAAATATCCTGAATTTGTAAACCAGTTTTACATGAACCCCGGTTATTTCATTTTGCATTATTTTCCCTGACCAGGTAGAACTCAATCCTGTCATGAGTTCAGTTAAAATCATGATGATGTCTTGGGACAATTTGTATACGTGTATAAAGTGTTCTGCTGAAGGAAATCATGGAAAAGCAAATTATTGCATTTGTTGATAAATCTTCGAGAAACATTTTAGGTGCCAAATTATGGAGTTCCTTTTTCGTAATCTGCATCTAGAGTCCTTTCTAATATACTAAATGAAATTGAACTACCACGTGGTGAAATGACTGTTTACTATCAGGCGTCAACTATGCCCTGGATATGCGGAGACAAAATTATTATAGAGAGAGTGCTCTTCAAAATATATAGAAATTTAACTGATCCACATTGCAAGTTGCATATATATATATATATATATATATATATATTGTAATAATTTACTAATGTTTTCAGACTTTGATGAATGTTCGGTTAGATTTAGTTTTTAAATTGAACAATCTATTATTCTAATAAATAGATATACATCATTATTTTGCCAATTTGACCACTTAACACATGATCTTGATTCTATATTGTCTTCTCTATGTTCTCCTTCCTTTTCTTGCCATGTTTTTCTCAATATGAGGACATTCAAGGATAATAGTACTATTATTGTCGCACAAATAGTTGGCGTTTTCTACATGATGTAAAGATTTTCCTAATGTGCAGACCAACATGAAGTTCTAGCTTCCGGTCCAATCGAGGATCTAATAGCTCATCGAGAGCATAGGTGAAAAATACAGAAAAGTTTGGCATTTTTTTTCTTTGTTGTTGTTGAACTACATCTTGAAATTTGTTATTTTCTAATTTGCCAGGTACCGCATCTCTGGATCATCTTTGCTTGCCGCCATGGATCTAAGTTCAAATCTCCCACATTCTGATGTACTATCTATTCGTGATTCTGAGATGTCTTCTGAGTTAGATACTCAAGAAAAAAAAGACTTATATCAGGTACAAGAACAGAGTGATGCTCATCCCAGGATGGATGACAGAGGTGGAAGAGTTCATCCGACAGTTGATGTAGCTGAAGTTCTAAGGCGTTGGACTCATGCTCTACAACGCATACACAAGCAGTCACTCAATTTGGTAAGTGTATCCATTTTGTTCCACTACACAGAGGCATGGTTGTGAGAATGAACTTTATCCAACAGTTGCTATTGCCTGAAGTAGCTAGGAATATATCCTCCTTATTTCTTAACATCGTTATGAATAGGTTCTTAGTATCTTAACCATGGTTTTGCTCCATTTATTGATATCTGAAACATTCACTCTTGGTGAATGCTCTGAACTTGTATTATTATTCTTCCCAAGTTTAATTTTCTGCAAATTGGAAACTTTATTTTACAGGTGAAAGCTAATGACGGGGAGGGTCCAGATATACTTCGTAGTGCTTCTGATGGCAGTAGCATTGGACACGCAGAGTCACTGGCTGCTACACTTGCAGAACATCGACAGCATTTGGTTAGCATACAGGTATAATGATATTTGGATACTATTCATTACTCATGTATATACCAATGTAATTGGGCGTATTGTGCATTGCCTTACTTATCTCTTCATCTCGTTTATTATTTGGTATGTTATTATAATTCATCCATGGCTTGATTAATTTGACTGTGTTTATTGCTGCAGCATAATAGGTAGTAAGCATAAATTCAGGGTATTTTCTCTCTCTAGATCTTCTAGGTTCTTGTATCCATGAAACATTTTTTTTTTTTTTGTATCCATGAATCATTCTTGAATAGTTTGCTTGCTTAACTACATACAGATAAATTTCTTTCTAGAAAGGAAAGTAAAAGAGAGTCAATATTTTATTCCTAGGAAGACTCGGGCGCTTTTCAGTAAATAACCAATGGTGATATCTATAGGAGATATCTTCCTCTGATCACTTCAATTTCTAACATTTAACACATTTGCAGTAGAATACAATTTGAACTAATGAAGGATGTGGCTCCAGTGTCTAGGACTGTGATTATGTGTAATCAAATTATTACTCCACTAGCATTATATTACTCCCTTTTATCTTTTATGATATGTTAAATAAGAACTGCCTAGCATTGCTAGTTTGGCCAACAAATCATGATTCAAAGTCTGAAAATGTTTTTTCTCCCAGCTTGATCATAGTCGTGTTTAGGTAGAAGGTAGTGGTAGGCTGATAATTGTCACATACACAAAAGTAGTAATGGTTGTAATGACTCGGGAAGATGGACAACTTAGAAAGAAATGAATGGAAAGAAGCTTGTTGTGTTGGGCATGAGCAGTGAAAGATTTGACATCAGATAATCCTCATTATAAATTCCTATTCTTTGACAAAGAATCAGATATTTGGATCTTATGAGAAGCTTCAGAGCTGCTGTTGGTCAAATTATGCTCGAGCAACAAGAAAATACTGTGTCGTATGATTTATTGGCCCAGTTCTAGTAATGAACTGCCTTTATCGACACTCATTTACATATGTCCTTTTCCTTTTCCTTTCCTGCCAGAAATAAGATTTCACTTTTTGTTTTGGAACCTGAGCTTTTTAATAATTTCATGTTATCATTCAGGGACTCATTGACCAGCTAAAAGAAGCAATTCCAACGATGCAGCAGTCGATTTCTGAGCTCACTGAAGAAGTAAATAATATTTCAACAACAGTAGATGGATTCAGTGCACAAACAACCACAACTATCCAAAGGGAAAGTATCGGGAGACCCCTAGTAAGAATTGAGTATCTTATTGTTTTAATTAAACTAATACCTTGAATACTACTGTTTTCCCTTTGCCATTTAATCTATATGATTAATTAACAGGAAAGTATCACTGACGACGTTGCTGACATCACTTCAAAACTCTCCTCTGCTCAGCTTGAGAAAATTTCCAACAGTCCTACTTTAAAACTTCCTCATTTGTTCAACCTTACTCCAAATTCATCGGTAAAGGGTACCCAAGCAACCAGACGTCGTCCTGTAACTAATCCAGTGAACCAAGAAACGGCGCCAGTTCAAAATGTGGCAGCAACTAAACATTCAAATGATACAGATGGGGAAGCACAAGGTTAGCAGCTTCATCCGTTTCTTTTGCGGTTGACTTTAACTGCATGCAATTGAAGGAAGACTAGAACATGTCTTGTACTGTCAATGTTGCCTATATTTTGTTTAACGTGTATGTTTCTGATTCTGTAGAGAGCACTGATAAATACGCACTGAACATCAGACGTTCTGTGCGTGGAGCTGCACTGTCAAGCTTGTCGTGCAAATTGGTGTCCCAAGATGGAGGCAATTATGATGCTTCAGAACACTTCTTTATTTCTCTACCAACTGGTGATTTTGCAACTAAAACAAATGGACAGAAAGAGTTCACTAACAACTCTTGCCTATTAGATGCTTCCACAGATGATACCCTGAATCATGTCTTTTCTCCTCCATTGCTACTAGAATCATCCTTCTTCCAGGATGCTTACGAGGATTTGCTTGGTATGATCATCTCTCTCTGCATAATTTTTTAACAATTGATTAACATTATTTTTCCCATTTTAAGAGATCACACACACACACACACACTGGATTTTAGCACAAATTCAAAATGGTTTGATCCAGATTCTTTTCTGTGTATTGTAGTGACCAAATGGTTTGATCTGTACTCCTTGCTACATATCATTCACCGCAACTATTTTTTTTTTTTTCAAATTTTTTGGCAGCACCGTTGTCTGAAACTGATGCTGCTCTTATGGAGCATTAGCGTTCGAAGTCTTGAGTAATCATCTTAGTCGATGAAGCAAAAGCTACAAGTTCAACTTGTTTTGATGCCCACACAACTGGATTTTGGTTTCATGCCAACCAACTCCAGCTATGTTGATTGAGCAGTTGATTCATTAATCAAGTGGGATTCACATCGATTGTTCACCGTATTGGTTGTTCTTGCAGACGATGATGGTATGTCCACGATGTAATTTTTGTGCTCTAGCTGTAATTATGTTGTAGTTTTCTCTACTAAGAGCTATTAACATTTAGTTTGGTTGTTTACTTTGGGCTTCCAAGCTTGTACCTTGCCAACATAATCATAATCTTAAGCCTGGAAGTGTTCTTTTTTTTTCTCTTACAACTCGTGAATAATCGAACCGAGATCAAAATGGTTGGTATTCTCCCCCTGAAGAGGACTGTTGGACCATTGTTTTCTCCCATAGATGAAAAATAGAAGAATAAACGAGCATAAGCAAATGAATAAATAATTATTTAATTTATTTATTTGCTTGTTTACGTATAAGCGAAAGGATTTATTCATTTTTGTACTCTCCAACGTAGATTGCTTGATAAATTTGCTAGCACATACTCATCAATTTGTTTGAGGTGATCTCTCTGTAAAAAGTTGAAATTGTCAATCTAGCGGTCTTCACTGGTCTATCTCACGGTTATTGTGAGAAAGATAAATCACGGAGAATTCTATGGATCTTGATGTGGTGGTCAAAGACACATGAGGTCATTTGAATTTAAGAAAGAATTTTAGATCTTTTTCATAATCAATTCATATTTTATTTGTAAGTATCGATGTGTCTTAATCACCACGTCATTCACGTAAGGTGATCTCTAACCATTATGACCTATGTTGTCTAATTAGCTCGATGCTTCTCCATTAAATTTCTCGACTCTGATTTTAGAGTCACCTGGGAATACCCATACACAAAAATCATGATAGAAAAGACAAATTTAATACTCGTGTTTCTAATGAATAAAATTCAACTTTCAATCCATATATTTGATAGACATTGTCCCTTCGGACTGATTCGGTGATTAGAACGGTATAAATGTTGTTATAAATGGATAAGAATTGAATTTCGATATAAAATTTAAAATTTTATTCGGATTTAAAAATTCTTTATTATTTTTGATTATCAAATTAAGAGATATAATTTTTTATAATTTATTTTCTTCATCGTTATTGAGAAATCAATAATAAAGAATATAGAGACGAATAAAATCATCTTTTGTTGCATATAAATATTAATTTTTTTATTACTGACCAACATGAGAATTTGCCCTAATAAACTGCAAGAGAATAATATTTTAAAAAATCACGTTCATCGTCATCCATTTGCTCAGTTTTCCGCCCACCAAAGTAAATTATAAGGGGTTTTACGCTGACACAATGATCTCTTTGGAGAGAGAAAAGATTCAGTAAAATATTTTATATATTCGATGAAAATTGAACTTAAAATCTCATACAGATAACCACTGTACTAATCTACATGGGCAACAAAAAAAAACCAGCGGGTCCTAGTTCTAATGACTAGCGTGGAGATATAATTCGAGTCCTTAATAACAATTGATCGAGAATCCTCTTATCAACTCGTGAAATTAAAATTGATCGCGGTAGAGTACCACGCGTTAAAAGTTTACTTGTCATTTTTTGCTCGGAAGGAGCTACAAATGAACAACGAGTAAATCTAGATCTAGTCACGGTCCGGGTCCGATCCGGGTCCGGGTCGAAACCGCCGGATCCGGGTTGATAAAAATCATGACTTAACCGGCCCGTTCGTAGTGGCTGGTCCGGGTTAGAATCGCCGGCGGTCGGTCCGGATCCGGATTCGAAGTCGTCGGATCCGATCGATCCGGCGTCCGGGTCCGATCGTCCGGTCGGATCCGAGTCGGGTCGGGTCCGGGTCCGGGTTCGGGTTCGGGTCCGATCCGAGTCGGGTCGGGTCCGGGTCCGGGTCCGAGTTCGGGTCCAATCCGGTTAATCGTGTCTTAGTTAAATAAATAAAAAATTAAAGAATGATATAAATAATTAAAATAAAAAAATTGCACAATTAAACTTATAAAAACTCTATCAAATATTTCATTATCGCAATAAAAAATATATTACATCCTGGACTTAAATAAAAAAATCTATTACAATAAAAAAATCAAATACATTTCAATTTTCATTATATTCAATAAATTTCAGTCATATTCGATATTTCCTCCCGTCGTCATAGTTCCGGATGTTCCTTCTGTTTCGTCTTGGTCTTCTTCGTCACTTTTAATATGTTGGGTTCGACTTGCAGCTTTTGACCAATCATTGAGTAAACATTGCGCTTCCAAATTTTCCTACTTAAGCTAGAACGCCTCTCGCCCAATGTATTTCTCCGATACTAAAAGCTTGTTCTAATCGCAATGACAAGCTAGAATTTCTTTTGTCATTATAGATAAGATTGAAAATATTTGAGTTCTTTGCGATCACCATTTTAGAATGTCGAAGCTTTCTTCATCTGCATCACTAAAATCAAAAGAAGTAGTAAAATAATTCTCAAGTTCCTAATTGGAACTTAAGGATTCTCGTGGACGTTTAGTCCGTTGCCTTAATAACAATTGTACTTTAGTGAGTTTAGAAGTAATAATACTAGTTGTAGTGGATTGATGTATTTTATGTCCAATAGTTTGTTCACCATATTTAATGTTATATTCATTATAAATATCATGTAAATGAGTTTTAATATTAAACAAAATCAAAGGAATATTAGGAGCAGTTTCGGTAATAGGACTTAAAGATTCATAATATAATACTAACATATCTTGCAAACCATCTAATTTAAGTCTAGGATCTAAAACAACACCTAAAAATATTTCAGGAGTGTTTAAGAAATATTTTTCTCATTTTTCTTTCATTACATAAATACATTGAGATAAATAAGTATCATTTGATTGAATATGTTCATTAAAAATATGCAATATTACAATAATGTGTTAAAACTAAATGTGAAGTTGGATAATAAACATCTGATAATTGGTCACTAGGATCACTAAAAACTTTTAAAATTTCATAAATACTAGTGCATATATTCCATTGATTTGAAAACAAATAAATATCAAGTGATTGAACATGTTGATGAAAAAACATACATAATAAATCTTTGTATTCAAAAGTAGATAACAACAATTTATAAGTAGAATTCCAACGAGTTGGAACGTCACGTGCAAACCGTTTAGGCTTCATACCATTTATTTTACAAAATTTTCTCCATTCTTTCATAACTTGAGGATGTGTCCATAAATAATAAATTGCACTCCTAATTAGTTGAATATGTGATCCTAAATTTTTAAGTCCATCTTGAACACACAAATTTAAAATGTGACATGTACACATAATATGAAAAAATCTTCCACCTATTGATGATTTACATATATCAATAAGTTCACTAATACTAGAGGTATTTGCACTAGCATTATCAAAAGAAATTGAAAAAACTTTAGAAGTTAGACCATATTCTTCTAAAATAACAAAAATAAGTTGTGAAATATTTTGTGTCGTGTGTGTTTCGTTAAAACATCTATATGCTAGCAATCTTTTTTGAATGTCCCAATTATTATCAATCCAATAACAAGTAATACTCATATATGAACAACTTTGCCAATGATCACTCCAAATATCGGAACACAAACAAACTTTACTGTTTAAACTAGAAAATTTTTTAATCAATTCTTTTTTTTGTTCTAAAACTAATTTTAAAAGTGTGCATTTTAGAGTATTTCTTGGGATACGTTTAATAGAAGGATTTGCACTTGTAGAAAGCCAATTTTTAAAAGATAATTTATCACTAAAACTAAAAGAAAGTTGTTCAATTGCACAAAATTTAACAGTTTTTTTTCTAAATCTAGTTTCGTCAAATTTAAAGAGTTTAGATTCGTTACCCCAACCCGATTGAGAAGAGAGTGTCGGAATTTGAGTATGAGAACGATCAATATCAATTTTCACCGGATGATTTCTCTCCACATGCTGAGTAAGGGTTCCGTAACCTCCTCCTTGTTGAAATTTGTAACATTTCGAACAATATTTGCATTTTGCTTGCATATCACCGGAAGGGAGCGTTATTTTTTCGAAATGTTTGGTGAAGATATCGGATGCGGGGCGAGGCACTCGAGTTTATCTTGTAGCCGTAGAACCCGCCATCGTACTGGATGTATTGCTCCTACTTTCTTGACTTTGATGATGATGACATATTTGAAATTCATCACCGAAAATATCAAGATCATAGTCGGCGATATCGAATTGAGGTGAATCGCCGTCTTGCTCGAACTCGAACTCGGGCGGTGGTGGCATTATGCTCTTTCCCTTTTTAGCACCGACCGCACCCTTACGACTTGATCCGACTCCAGACATTTGTAAAAATATAACTTGAGATTTGAAAGCAAATGAGGAAATGAGAATTAGAGTAGAGAAGTTGTGATTTGTGAAAAAATTAAAGGGAGTGGAGGAATATTTATAGGAAAAAAAAATCCAACTACGACCGCCAGTCCGGCTTCGAGTCAAAACCGTTGACTTGCTTAACTGCATCTTGACATGGTCCTCCTGGTCCGACCCGACCTTGGCCGAAGTCTAGGTCAATCCGCAGGCGAGTTCCGGCCTCCACGTCGGCACATTACGTCTCAAGGGTCAAAGGTCTACCATAATTTATCTCCCTTACGATGGCCCAAGGGCGGGCTAATAGGGGCCGCTAGGTTGACGATTTTAACCTTTTGCACAAATGGGCAACAAAAAAAAAATGATGCAAGTGTAACAAAAAGATGATAAACTCATTCCAAATATTTTTATCAGTCGATCTAATATTCATCGTAAAAAAGATAAATCGTAAAGAACTTTTTGATAGTCCAATCGAATGCTAATGAGATGGAAGGATAAACGCCTGTGAAAAATTTTACAATCTCTAACTATTGTAATAAATCTATCATCGTACTGACCATCCGATCAAAATGGATGAAACTACGAGCGATATTGAAATAAAGTCGATGCCCTTAATTAAATTTGCACGGTCTTTTTGGATAATTTTCTCCATCAATTGACTTGAAATGACAAAAAAAAATTTATATATAAACACACTCACTCTGATTATAAGGGATACTTTTATCTAACTAAGAATTAGCACGGTAAAAAGATAGATATACTCCAAAAACATTTTACAATTTTTAAAAATTAATCTTTATTTTTTAAAATAATTTTATCGTCTATATTAACCATTTGATCCTCTCGTCTACATCTGCAAAAGATTGGAACCGTCAACCTAGCGATCTCTATCGATCTATCCCATGACCATTGTGAATGAGGTAAATCACAGAGAATCCTATGAGTCTTGATATAGTGATCAAGACACAGGATCATCTGAATCTTTAAAAAAACTTTAAATCTCATTCAAAATCGATCCATAATATTTTTACAAATACGATCGTATCTTAATCATCACCACGATCTAAATGGTGAGGAGAATCATTTGATCGTCTCGTGGACCATATAAACACTCTTTCCGGACACACGTACGGCTACAAATGATGAGGAACAAAATGCGTCCATATTTCTCTCTTTCTTTGCTTTTTTTTATTGCTCGCTCTCGCAGTACTCTTCTCAAACAAGCTTCAGATTAATCCCCTCGTTAGTTAAATTAAAGAAGGACCATGAAATTGGGGTGCAACTCGTTCTTCTCATCTGCGTGGCGAGCGAGACGTTGAAGATTTGGGCGGAAGCAGGAAGCTTATTGCTTAAACCACAAAACCCTGATGCATGCGGCGACGCCTTTCCCCACATCACAGTCCGTTTGATCTCAACAGCAATTCGGCGACGACCTAACCTTTTTTTTTTTTTTTCTTTCTTTTTTTTTTTTAATAAAAATAAAATTCCGTGTAGCCAATCGCCACTCTCTCTCTCTCTCTCTGCTATCACTCCAAACCTTTGGCCTTGGCGCCTTGCTCTGCACAACCAAAACCACATTATTTTTAGCAATCGTCGCCTGTTACAGCAACGTAATTAATCCCTTCTTCTCCGGAGCTGCTGCTGCTTCTTCTTCTTCTACGTGATTTTTATTTTAAAGAATAATATTTGATTAGATTTGCATTGTGTTTGTATAAATAGGCGGCAGCGGGTACTGTTTCGAAGAGCAGGGAAGCGATGGAGTGGAGGAGGTGGATGTCCGTTTGGCTTCTCGCCGGACTGCTCGGTGGAGTCGCCGTCGGTGGCCTGCCGCTGTCGACGTCCGGGCGGTGGGTGGTGGATGACGGCGGCGGCCGGCGGGTGAAGCTGGCGTGCGTGAACTGGCCGGCGCACCTGAAGCCGGTGGTGGCGGAGGGGCTGTCGAAGCGGCCGGTGGACGAGATAGCGAAGGCGATACGCGGCATGGGGTTCAACTGCGTCCGCCTCACCTGGCCCACCTTCCTCCCCACCGGCGACGCCTCCCTCGCCGGCCTCACCGTCCGCAGCTCCTTCCGCCGCCTCGGCCTCAACTCCACCGGCGTCCAACGCTACAACCCTGCGCTTATCGATCTCCCCCTCCTCCAAGCGTATCAGGTCAATTTAATCGAATAATCCAATTTTTTTTCCTAAAAATTTTACATGTTTGAGCAATTTTTCCTTTTTTTTTTCTTTTTCTTTTTCTTTTCGATTCGATAAATTAAAGCTGTTTATAAATTTCCGGCAAAGGTGATGGATCATCATTAAATGTTCCATTTGGCTACTTGTAGATGAATCAAAATCTACGTTACCAAAAAAAAACGAAAAATGATCTTTTTTTTTCAGCCAAAATTTAAAAATATATATATATTATTTATAGAATTACATTCTGTAAAAAATAACTATGCGGAAGAAGCGCAGGCGGTGGTTTCGAGCTTGGAAAAGAACGACGTGATGGTGATCTTGGACAACCACCTGAGCAAGCCTGGATGGTGCTGCAGCAGAACCGACGGCAACGGCTTCTTCGGCGACACCTACTTCGACCCGGGCCTGTGGGTCGAAGGCCTTCGGAGGATGGCGGCTCTCTTCCGGTCGCACCGGAACGTCGTCGGCATGAGCTTGAGGAACGAGCTCAGAGGGCCGAGACAGAACGTAGACGACTGGTTCAGGTCATCTTCCGTTCCTCCTGATCGCCTTCGTCGCCCGTCGAACATCTGGTTAATCGGTTTGTTGAATTTCTAGGTACATGCAGATGGGAGCGGAGGCCGTGCACGCGGCGAACCCCGACGTGCTGGTCATCCTCTCCGGCCTCAACTTCGACTCCGACCTCGGCTTCCTGTCTCGACGGCGGCTCAACGTGAGCTTCTCCGGCAAAATCGTGTTCGAGGTGCACTGGTACTCCTTCACGAACAGCGGAACGTGGGGCGGCGAGAACGCCAACGACGCCTGCGGGAGCATCTCCGGCGGCGTCAGCCACCGAGTCGGGTTCCTGCTCGACCGGGGATTTCCCCTGTTCTTGAGCGAGTTCGGGATGGAGCAGAGCGGAGGCAACAGGAGGGACAACCGGTATTTCAGTTGCGCCTTGGCTTACGCCGCCGACCGTGACTTGGACTGGGCGCTGTGGGCGCTGCAGGGGAGTTACTATCTCCGGCGAGGGGTGGCGGACATGGATGAGACTTATGGAATGCTCTCGTCCGATTGGAGGAGCGTTCGGAATCGAACTCTGTTAGGAAGAATTCGATCGATTCAGCAACCATTTCGTGGTAATTAATATGGAATTAATTCGTCCATCTCTTTTTAAATCGAAACAGGGTAGAATTTAAATTTCCGGATGCAGGTCCCGGCGTCGCTACAGTTCCTCCCTACAAGACGATCTTGCATCCATTAACAGGGCGCTGCGTCACGATCGACTCGTCCTCCCGCCGCCTCGTCCTCGCCGCCGGCCCGTGCGGCCAGCGGTGGCGCTACGGCGACGACAGGACGTTGTCTCTGGCGGACTCGTCTGCCTGCTTGACCGCCGTTGGGGCAGGGAAGCCGGCCAGGGTGGTGAACTGCAGCGGCGGCTTCGGAGTACTGGGGAGCTCCGCTGCCGCCTCCAGGTGGGTGCTGGCGTCGGCGTCCCACATGCACGTGTCGACCAGAGTGGAAGGGGAGAACAGGCTGCTGTGCTTGGACGTCGGCGGCGACGGCCGGAGTGTGGTGACGAACCCGTGCCGGTGCATGGGCGGCGACGCGAAGTGCGACCCGGAGGGGCAGTGGTTCAGGCTGGTCACCACCGCCAGGCGCGTCGGATGACCGGAGGATGCAAAATCTACATCGACCGCGACAGCGTCGATGATTCGTTTGGAATAATCCGCTTTATATGGACAATAAATCGAAGATCAATATTTATTCACGAAGAGATAAATTCCATAAATTGTTTCAAAAATAAGAAAGGAATTCGTTGCCCGAACCCGTTGACTTTGTGGCACTCCGAACAGAATCCACGACGACGCGATTTAGCATTAGATTTTGTCAGCCGTCAAACCGACATTAATTCAATCACGGTGGCTTCGATTATCAGATAATATTTTAAAATATAATCAATTATGAGTTTCACAATCTTTTATCTCCAATGATTCTTATAATCAATAATAGAATTGTTATCTTCTCCTCAAACTTTACAATCTCCATGATTTCAAAGTCAACAACTTAATGATGTTGGTAAAAATAATATTCATGCGAATATTTCTCATGATTGATTTTTTAATTTAATAAAGAATGATAAATTATAAAAAAAAAATATTTTGACATAATGATATTTTGTATGCATTGAAAATTGATCTCAAAATATTATATAATAAGTATTCATATAGTTACCGTCCACAAGCTGTATAGCTTCAGTATGAACTATGTATTATTCAATTTGGCCACGACAAAGAGGGTCTCTTTCGACCTTTTCTTCCATGTCACGTGACAATGATCACGTGCAAATAAAAATATTCGCTTCTATAAACTTTCTTGTTAAAGTGATGTGTCCGCTTCATTTTTCGACACGTGTTCTTTCTCTTTCCTCCAAAATCTATTCGGTTAAAGTTGGAGCGAAGATCACATTAACCCTCTAACCCGAATCCGAATATCATCGAGGAAATGTATACGGTTTAGGAGCAAAGTGACATCGAATCCGCAAATTAAGGGGCGACCCGACCCGACCCGTTTCTGGACTTTCTTTGTCGTGTGACAGTGCGACACGGCACGAAGTTTAAAGGAGAAGAGCGACCCGGAACCAAACGCAAAGAGAAGTTATTTGGGTCGGGTATGGATTCTGTCGTGCGGATCCGCTTTCTTTCTAAATCTCTCGCCCTCGAGTCGATCTCCTTCTCCTTCCTCTGGCGATCGATCTCGACGGAGACGCTCGTCGCTCTTCTCCGTCGTTGCGTTTCCTGCCATCTCCTGAGTACCTAGTGATTCGGTTGTGTTGGATTTGATCGATTTGTTCGTGCTTTCTGCCGTTTTCTGGCGATTCCATTTTGCAATTTCGAGTCTCTCTCGGGTTGGGGCTTGCGGAGTCGTGGTGCCGCAGAGACATGTCCAGAGGTTCGTCTGTGGAGAAGGAGCCTGACGATCTCAACCCCGATTTCGTGGAGATCGATCCCATGAGGCGATACGGGAGGGTTCGTTGCCAATCTAAAACCCAACTCCGCATAGAAAATCTAGTTTCTCGGTTCTTAGAGGATACAAATTGTGCAAACCTAATTTGTTCATTTGATGTTGCAGTATAATGAGGTGCTAGGAAAGGGCGCTTTCAAGACTGTGTATCCTTAATGCTTGATTCTAGGCTGAAGTTTTGTGTTTTTTGGTCCTCCTTTTATCGTGATTGTGAATTCGTACGTCTAGCTTTGAATTGGCATCAAAAAGCTGGTTGGTATCCTTGACGAGGGTGATCCTTCAGGTACAAGGCTTTTGATGAATTGGAAGGGATAGAGGTTGCTTGGAACCAGGTGAAAGTGGTAGATTTGCTGAGAAACGCGGATGACCTGGATAGGCTCTACTCCGAGGTTCACTTGCTGAAGACCCTGAAGCACAAGAACATTATCAAGTTTTACAGCTCGTGGGTCGATGCCAACAATAACAATATCAACTTAATTACTGAGGTCTTTACGTCCGGGACCTTGCGCCAGTCAGTATTTCCTGCCAGCCATTTTCACTCTCTGAGGAACAACCAGATTGGTTTTGCTAATATGATTTCTGACCTTATTGATAGAAGTATTATTTCATGATCAGGTATCGGAAAAGACATAAGCATGTAGACAAGAGAGCATTGAAGAAGTGGTCGAGGCAAATTTTGAGTGGGCTTCTCTATCTCCATAGTCATGATCCACCAGTTATCCATCGAGATCTGAAATGTGATAATATATTTGTGAATGGAAACCAAGGGGAGGTGAAGATAGGTGACCTAGGATTGGCAACCATTCTTCGCCATGCTAACTCTGCTCACAGTGTTATTGGTTAATGCATTACTTCATTCCGTTTGTTCACAATGATTAATTGGACCGTATCAAATGATGACAGATCATTCATCTACCATTTATGGTTCTATTGCAGGGACGCCAGAGTTCATGGCTCCAGAACTTTACGAGGAAGAATACAATGAGCTTGTAGATATATATGCATTTGGCATGTGTTTACTCGAGTTGGTGACATTTGAGTATCCATATGTGGAATGCAGCAATGCAGCACAAATATACAAGAAAGTAACTTCGGTGAGTTTATCAAGTATTCTTTGTGATATAATTTGTTAGAACTAAACACTAAAATATCATTATGGATTACTTGATTTTTTTTGCCATTATTTGGTTTGACTCTTGAGCATTGCAGTTCCAATGTTGCTTTAGATATAATCAGAAAACATAGTTCCATGATTGCGCATGCATGTCTTTTGAAAACCTCAAGAAGGTTTATTTGATTTATGAACTTTTTTTTAGTCCTTTTTTTTCCCATTATTTAGATTGTTTGGATCCCCTTTAAGAGTGATCATAGATTGTTTTAAGACTCATATAACCGATGCTATAATCAAGCTGTGGAAAATCATTTATGCATTTCAGTTGTGATTGCAATGAAAATTATTTTAGACGACCAATAGGCATGCAAAAGACATTCGTTGATGTTTTTACTTGAGTATTTGAAATAGTCACTTTGTGTTTTGTTGTCAGCCAATGTATAACCCACCACGATAGGCACACAAATTGTCTCAACACCTGTTAAGTCAACTAATCACTCTGCAAAGAATCACATATAGATGTTTTTCAAATTGATTATTTTTGTAACCCTTCATAGTACGAACAATAAGAAATAATCAATCACAACTATATAATCTAAATCTTACAATGCTAGCAATAAGCAAATGATAACATGAACAATAAAGTACATAAAGAAAACCCTAACTGCACCGATTAATAAATAAATGGTGATGAAAAACACAAAATTTGATATTCTCAAAAAAAATAAAATTGTTACCAAGTATTCTCCACTTCGACGTGCTAGATTTTATCCCACTTTATCCTAAAATAGCTTCCACTGGACGCCTTGAAGCAGCAAGTGAAAAGGGTCGGTCGGGAAAAGTGAGCAAGTTAAGCAATGAATGTGCATAAGATAAACAACAAGGATTGACATGTCAAAACCGACCAAGGTTGTTTAAAAAACTTGCAACTTGGTACTTTTGTACTCTTCATACTTGAGCTTGAACTTAATGCATGTTCATGATGAGTTAGCTGTCTTTCATTTTGATGACATCAATTCCTCCAAATCATGTCTTTGCATCCTTAAGCTGAGTTTCACGTTTGAACTCCTAGTGAATCTATCTTCACGAAACTTGGTGCATATATTACCAAGAAACTAATTATTGAGAGATAGAAAGTCATTCTACCAATTCGTAAAACTATTGGACCAAAGCATTTTGCTGGCGAAAGCATTGCCATTGCAGATAATTACTTGCATTTTTTTTAAATTGTAACTGGAGTTTGTCTATTTATAATAAATAACACTGTTTAGTTTTATGCCATAATCATAGTATAAACTATATCTCAGCTATTCTATCAACTGATTCTCTGTTTGCCTCTCTGATACATCTAGTTTCTCACGTGTAGGGAGTGAAGCCTGCCTCATTAGCTAAGGTAAAGGATCCAGAAGTCAAGAAGTTTATTGAACAATGCATTGCCAACGTCTCTGAAAGATTATCTGCCAAGGAATTATTACAAGATCCTTTTCTCCAATTGGACTCAGAAAATGATCTCACCCATGGACCAACTTCAAATGAACCAGGTAGAGAAAGCTACGACTAGCTTCATCATGGTTACACTATTTCCTTGATATTTATGAGATATGCATTCTCTTAGATTCTTTTGCTCTCTTTATTTTGATAATGTTAGATTGAAATGCAGATAATGGCGGGCAGTCCAATGCAAATCCAAATTCTGACCAGGCAGAACAAGGTTCAAGCGGCGTAGATTTTACCATGGAAGGTCGACGCAAAGACATCAATACAATTTCTTTGAAGCTACGCTTTGAAGATTCTACAGGTTTGCAAGCGTGCATTTTATGAGTTGTTGAGTCGCGGATTAACATTATGACCATTCTTGAGTTATAATCATTATTGTCTCGACTTGTTCCAGGTCAAGTTCGGAACATTCTTTTCCCATTTGATATTGTAGCGGACACATCTGTGAGTGTTGCAACAGAAATGGTGGCAGAATTAGACCTTACGGATCAAGATGTCACAACCATTGCAGCAATGATAGATACTGAGATACAAGCCTATTTTCCCGATTGGAGACCTTTTGAGAACGGAACAGTTTCAGACAGCAATGAACATGACTCTGAAGCTGAAGATGAAGTCTCTGCTTTGCCCAATGAGTTAGATCCATCAGGTAATTTCTGTCTGGAGCGTCTTCCTTCTGGTCGAACATACTGGTCTGATTCTCCCAAGGCAGCTGGTGCAGACTCACCATCATCCTTTGCACAATCAAATGCATCTATCGAGTTGATTTCGCATGGAAGTCAGGATATATCTGTTGAGGTTTACGATGGGAAAGACGACTCGTTTCTTAAAAACCAAAGGGAATGTCAGTCAAATACTTCTCCACCGAAACCACAGAGAAATTCCCAACATTTTAGCGATCATGATGAAAACAAAGTAGCGATTGGTCCATCGCCATTATCTATATCAAATAAGCAAGCCTCTTGCAACAAGCCAAGTCAAAATCATGAACAAGCAGTTTTCTGCACTGGATCTAAGACATGTACCTTTGGTTCCAAGTTGGAGCAGAACGAAGAAGAAGACCATAAGCAATTGCATGAAACACCACAGCCTCTGGAGTCAGAAAATATGCAGTCCCTTTATCAGAAACTAGAGCAACTGTTGATTGAACAACAAAGGGAGCTTCATGAAGTACAGAAGCAGCATGAGATTGCCATAGCAGATACGTTGAAGGAGCTACCTCCTGAGCAGCATGGTATAGTCCTGAACATGTGTCGCACGAAAGTTACTTATCCCAAGAAGCAAACATAGTAGTCTTGGGTTCATGTGACCATGTCATCCAGGCTAGGTTATGTCATGTGGATGCTCCAATGGAATTAACTACTGTACCTAAAACCACTGACTTGTCTTATTTTGCAACCACTTTTGCATTATCAGTTTGTTATTTTTTTTCTTCTTCTTCTTTTGTCAAGGAAGCAACTCAGTTTTGAGCATGCAAGCCGGTTGTTTCCAAGGATGTCATTTTTTCTATCCTTGAAAAGTAATCTTTATCTTTGCTTTCTTGTTGATGACTATGAATCACAGGGGAAAAAAAAATAGAACCGTCGCATTAACAAGATGCCATGAACGGTTAGTATAACAAAGTGAGCTAATAGGTGCAGAATATTGCACCCCATCAGAATGGTCGACAATTTTACAACAAATAAATTTTATCCCATTAGATGGAGTCAGTTATATGGATCCTTCTACGTCATTAGACTCTATCCCCTACTATATCATCATTTATAAACTACAATCCGGTGCACGAAGCTCCCGCCACGCAGGGTATCAGAGAAGGAATCCATTGTACGTAGCCTTACCTTGCTTTTTTTTGCAAGAGACTGTTTCCAGGATTTGAACCTGTGACCTCTTGGTCACAAGGCAACAACTTTACCGTTGTGCCAAGGCTCCCTTCTACTATATCATCATTTATACTTAAATAAAATTTATTTTGGTTAATGTTGCTAATTAAGTCTTTTTTTGATCTTCCTCTTCCTCGTTTGATGTGTATATTTGTCATCGTTTCACATCACCTAACTGAAGTATTTATTGGTCGTTTAAATATACATATTCATACCACTTTAAATGTATCTCTTGGAGCTTTCCTTCAATAGATACAACTCTAACTTTCTCTCTAATATTCTCATTTCTTATTCTGTCCATCCTTGTATATCCACACATCCACCTTAACATCCTTCTCTCTATAACTCTCATTTTTTTTTTTATGTACTTGAGTCGTAGTTCAACATTCAACGTCATATAATATAATAGGTCTAATCGTCGTTTTGTAGAACCTCCCTTTAAGTTAACTTAGAGGTACTTTACGATCACATAAAATACTCGACGCTTTCTTTCATTTCAACCATCCTGCTTATTTCTATATAAAACATCTCCTTCAATCCCTCCATCACCTTATAAAAATGATCCTAAATATTTAAAGCTCTCAGTTCCGAACAACTCGTCATCTTTTATCTTAACATTTGCTTTATTACATCTAATATTACTAAACTTAATTTTCATATATTCTATCTTTACTAAGTCTAAAATCTTCCAGTTTTAATATTTTCCATTAAAATTCTAATTTAATATTTATTCCTTCACGTATTTTATCTACCAATTTAATATATCTACAAACAATATGCATCATGGTATTGTTCTTTTTTCTATCACTCTGGTTGACAATTTTTTTTTTTAGATGTCTGATTCATGAATTTTAATATAACTATAAACAGACACTTCCCGTGGTAAAAATATGTTAAGCGTATCTCATGAATCATGATCAATCTCTCAACTTCATAAAGAATGATAAATCATGAAAAAAATTGTCTGACAAGAGAAAATTGAAATCCAATAAGACACCCGATGACAAACACCTATACAATTATCGACTATATCAACTCGTGAAAAGTATACACAGACACCTCGTGGTCAAACATAAGAATACAATCCCAGAGAACATCTAATCCATCTATAAGAACAGTGAAAGTAATGAATCTCATGACAGGCAGATTGACTTTGTCATACAGGAAAATCGTAAACATAGAAATTTTGACATACATAATCGTTGTTTGAACTGTCTTAGTCAACCCCTCGCTTCAATCCAGTGCCGATTTCATAAACCTATCAAGAATCAACATTACAGATATGTTCTGATTCTCTCTTTCTTTCTTTTTTTTTTTTTTTTGTTTAACAGATCATGAGCATTACTTCATTTCTTCCAAAATGTCACGCACAAATTGATATACAAAAATCAGAAAGCAAACAAAAACTCTCACATACATAATTGTACAGAATACATACTTCCCTGATGGAGGTAAAAAAAGGATTATCTCGAGATCATTCAGATAACGAGAGAATAAGCGAGCGAGGACTTCCCCAAATTGGCAACCTCATCAAAGATTCCAGCAATCTCTCTTCTTTTTCGTTGCACAATGATTCCACATAATCGCAGCTCTCCGAGAGCTTCCGAAGAATCGCTTCTTGAATATGCACCTAAAATAAAGAGAGGTTGGTAAATCAGTTGATTCGGAAAACAAACCCTAACCCTAGCCCTCAGAATTTCAGCAGATTACGACTGCTCGGGATCGTCCCTCCCGTACCTGAGAAAGTAGGCCATCGACTAAGGACTTCCGGATATCTTCTCCAGGATCCGGATGCGCAGGCTCGGCCACCGCTGGCGAAGCTTTCGGAGCTGCTTCGGTCGGCATCGCGGGGATGAAATCGACAGGGCCTGACGAAAGGGGCTCCAGAAGCTCCAGCTCCCTCCGAAACAGATCCCTGAGGTGGAGGAGGCACCGCCGCCGTAGATCACGGCGGCACCGCCTCTGCTCCGCCTCCGTATCCCCTGCCGCGCTCGTGCCCGCCTCCGCCTGCACTAACTGCAGCACGCGACGGCGGCGGCGCTTGTAGATGAAGCCTCTGTCATTGCATATCTCCCACTCCCCGTCGCCGGAATCGGGCTCGGAGGCGACATCCATAAGCCGGCCGGCGTCAGCAGAATCCAAAGTGCGAGAGAAAGAGAGAGGGGGAAAGCCAACAAGAGGGAAGGGGGGAGATTCGAATTTATCTTCAAATGAATGTCAATGCTTAGTGAAGTTTCATGCCAATTATATATATATATATATATTATCAGCCAAAATAGGCCATTTAGGGCGCTTTATAAATATAAAATATTTTTTGGGGATTTAAAAAAAAATAGGACGCAATGATAAAATATTCATAGGAATAATAAAAAAAGATTAATATTTAAATTTTAAGTGAGATAAATATTCTAGAACTCTATTTTTAAATATAGATATAGATTTATTTGGCAGACAAATAAGAGAGAAAAAAAAAACTATTACAATTAAAATTTGTCAACTTTTATATATATATATATATTCGATCCTTTCGATTGCTCTTAATCGAAAAGAGAAATAAATTTAATGAGTATGAGCATGAATTATTTGAGTAGACTTAAATGTTTAAGAGATTGATTTTTATTTAAAGAAAAATTCATAAATACATTGTAAATAGAGATCAATTCAAAAATTTCTGATGTCCAATTAGTGCAAAAAACGATTCATTTATCCTTAACATCTCGTTAATCGGTCTTACAATTAATACGAATAAAGTAAATTATAGAAAATATATTGTCCAATTCAAAATTAGCATGTCAGAAAGACAGAGATTCCAAAAATTTTATAATATTTGAAAATTAATCTTTGTTCGTGATAAAACATTTGATGCATTTTTAGAATAATAAGATTCAAATTTTAAATATAGAGTTGAAAACTATGAAAGTCCATTGATGACACGTTAATGTAGGGTGCGTTTGGGGTTAGAGTTCATCATGTAATAGAATGAAATATATTATTTAATGCATTTTAAATAATAGAATAAAAAATTATTTATTCAGATTTTCTAATTTAATTTAATATTTTATTTAATTATATATTTTTTATTCCTTTCTAAAATTTCATTTATTCTAAAACATATTTATTTATAATCGTATCGATCAAGACGATCACCATTCTCGTCCGATGAGAAGGCGACAAGCGACCACTGACAATTATGATAATTACATTAGTATTTGATGGTGGCGATGATGATGATCGACAATCGACGACTAAGAAAGGTGATCGATGATTGACGACGACGACGGACAACGACTGACAATGATAATCCATTGGCGATGGACAATGAGCGACGATCGACAGCCAATGGTGTGGGCGCCCAATGACCGCGAACAATCGACGCCTACTGATTAGCTGTCGATGAGCAATGATGGTGGTCGAATACTAACAATGGTGACGAGCGACAACATCGATTGATGATCGACGATGGGGCCAACGACTGATAATGATAATCGACGATCGACGACGACGACCGACGATTGACGACGACGACGACGACCGACAACTAATGACAACGATGGATGATGGTCGATGGCTACAAACAATTGACTAAAGTTTTAATTATATTTGAAATTAAAATTTCATAAAATTTTAACGATATTTTAATTCGAATGGATAAAATTCGAAGAATAATTTTAGAAAAAAAGATATTTGTTAATTTTGATATAAGAAAAACCATATAATGTGATTTCGAAGAATTGTGTATCCTATTTATTGACATTGATATGACATATACGTTTAATTACTTAAGAATCACTGATTTTTTTTAATCAAACCAAATTAATATATATAGGTTTAGATGACTCAGTAATCCAGATAATCTCGAACCAAATGTCCCCTAAATCTTCGGAATTTATTGGATGGGTGAATTAGAAAGAGTATTGCTCATTTTTAAAATTAATTGAATCTATGAAAATCTGAATCTTTAGAATTAAGTGTGAGTAATATGTACGTAGTCGCGGGACGACTAAAATACGATTATATTTATAGATATAGTATAAATCGATTTCAAAGAGATTTAAAATTATTTTTTAAATTTAGATAATGTCTTAATTACTATGTCAAAATTTATATAGTTTTTTTTGTAATTTATCTCTTTCATAATGATCGATAAAAATTATTAGATCGACGATTTTAATTTTCTTATATAATTAAAATACAGTGAAATACATAGACGTCTCTAAAATTTGTGGTTGGTAATGGTAATAATATTCGAAATCTTAACAAACTCTGCTGCTGCTGATCAGGTCACCGTCCTTTGAGAAGTCTCAGCTCATAGTCAATAGACATAATAATTAAGCTGCTCCTTCAGGATCTGCAAAATCCAAGAAACAAACTAGATACGCCTGTTGGCTGCCTGTAACCAGCAGTAATCCAATATCCTTCCAGGCGATGATCGATCACCATCCTGCTGCTGCAACAACACGTTCTTAGCCTCACAAGCGCAATCAATCTGTGCAGGGGAAGCCCCAAATCAAGAGCAAGCAGAGAGCATCAGCATGTGAGATGTGTCCGACTGTCTGCTGGGACAACGAGTCCATGATGGATACTGAAATGGAAGTGGAACGCCATCAAGATTAGTTTTATTGCCTCATCTTTGGCGGGCACACACAAAGTCAGATTTCAGGTGGGGGAAAGGAAGAAGATGCGAGCATCGAGGTGTCAAATCCTTTTGGTTATTGCTCTTCCTCTTTAATGTTCTCCTCCGGCGGAGAGGATGGCTTTAGGGAGCAGCTGTGGGGAACACCGTGTTGAAACTGGTCCCGTTCGTGGCGAGCACTGAAAGCAAAACAACGCACAAACTCAGAATCCAGCCAACGTAATGGCGGTATTCTGTCAGATCTGTCAGCGTGACATAAGAGGTGGTCATGGAGTTTGAGCTGATCTGTGAGATTTATGCCATGGCTAAGATGAACTAGTTCGTTCTCGAAAGATGAAACAATCATAGACTAAACAGTGGCCTAATCAAAGAAATTTAAACTCATTTGGATGGATCAATCTGCTTCTCGCTTGCTCTTCTGTTCATCGCCAGCAGTAGCAGTTTACTGATCATCCTCTTGGGCTTCTTGGGGAGCGAGCGCAAGGCTCGGAACCGCGAGGAAGCGCTCCTCAGGAGGGCTTCCCGCGGAATCAGATCGCAGTCGATCTCGTCGTCTTGCTCCTGTGCGAGCTTCATCTTGAGAGTTTCGAGCTTCGCGGTCGGACATTTCAACTTTGAGATGCTCCAACCGTCGTCCGGAAGATCAACTGCCTTGTTGTTGTTGTCTTCGTCTTCAGCCGCGGTCTCAGCCAGCAGCGTCTTGAGGTTGCCGGGGAGCTCGGTGACTTGGCAGCCTGACAAGGCGGCGGGCCGCGATTGCTCGGAGAACAAGACCTGCACCACCACCCTCAGGGGTAGCAGCTCGTTCTGCGCCGCTTCCATGCAGGCCTCGACCGAGAGCTTCTTGCAGTCTAGCATTCTGCACAGTCGCTTCCTTGCGTTCTTGTCGAGCTCCGGGTGTGACTAAACCAGGCAAGGCGACAAGATCAAATCAGTTCTGAATTGCACGTAAAGATTGCAGAAAAGATCTGAGAATTACCCTGAGGTAGGTGTCGATGACTCTGTAGAGATCATCGTGGTCAACCCTGGCGAAATCTGGAACGGCTTCGGCGACGGCAATTAGCTTCTCCATGGATAAGTTGTCGTCTCTGGCGATTTCTTGGAGGTAGCCGTCGATGAGCTTGGCTACTCGCAGCTTGGAGCTGTGAGAGGCCGAGGAGGATCGCCGACCTTCGAACTCCACCTTCTCGGCTGACTGCGGCCGCCGCCTCTCGCTCTTGAGCTTATCCCTCGGCGGAGTTGTCGCAGGGCTCTGCACCTGCAGCAAGAATTCGTCTAACATGGTCACCACCATGTCCACGTCGTATAGGGTGTCGGTGGAGTTGGATGGAATCAAGAGATCGTCGGCGGTTGCTTCTTCCAGCTGTGATCCAACTCTTCTGGCCAATTCCAGCTTCAATGAAGTCGAAGCTTGGAGGAAGTTTGCTGCTTTGAGAAGCTTCAGCAAGAAACTGCAGGAAACAGAGCCTTTTTCCTGCGGCAGCAAGCTCACTATCTTCTCCATCACCAGCCTCTGCTTCGCGGTGACCTCTCGGCCGTCGTCGTGGATCGGCAGCCACTTGAGGGCGTAGACCCGCAGCGCCTCGCCGAGGAGCTTGGCCGGGACGATCCCGGCGGACTTGACGGCGACCATGACGCGCCAGTAGTGGTCGACGCAAAGTTCGGTGAGCTCGTCGTCCCACCAGCTTCCGGACGCACCCGGTAGCAGGGGATTGGCGATGACGGCGGTGGCGACGGCGTCGACGCATCGGCCGGTGATGCCGAGCTCCTCACAGAGTGGAGGGGCGTGCTGCCGCGTGCTCTGCAGCGCGACCAGCGTGTCCTTCCACCGTCGGAGGATGCAGGAGCGGAAGAAGATGTCGAGCTTGGCGAGGAGGTTGCAGCGGTCGGCGTCGTCGCTCATCCGCAGGTAGTGGGCGGCGCACCAGACGGGGACGATGTTGAGCGCGCTGAGCGTGATGGCGATGCCGTAACAAAACTTGGCGCAGAGCTCGAAGGCGTCGGCACCGCAAGGGAAGTCCGGCAGGCGAACGACGGCGACCTCACCCGCTTCCTCGATCTCAGAGCAAAGCTGCTGCAGGCGGACGCATTTCGACAAGAGAGGAAACTACAAACCAATCGAGAAGCCATTTTCGTCAACAAAACAACAAAAATGACAAATCTTCTACGAATTCCAACGACTTCCGACTTCGATCCCACTGCAATTCACCTTGTGCAGGCGGAACAAGCTTCCATGCACATGGATTTCGAGGTCCGTGGAGACCTCCGACGAGACAGACCTGAAATCAAGAATCAGACGAGCAGAAAAAGCATCAAAAACATATATTAATTCCTTATGAATCAACAACAACCTGATTGATTCAGCGGTGAAGAAGGAATCAGGTCTGTTTCCAAGCTTCATAAACTTCATCTTCGCCGACTTCTAGTTCATCACCGATCGCAGCAAATTATGATGGCAGAAGAGGAATTTAAGAGGAGGAGCTGAGTGAAGATCAATCAAAGGACAGACTTCTCCATGGAGGGGTTAAAAATGCTTACTAAACACACACAAAACTATATTCTCTATATATAATCAAATGAAAAAGATCAATTCGCCATTAGTGTTTCAGATAGCATTAATCTTATTCTTTCGCTTTCAATATCCATTGTCGCAGCTTATCCTCAGAAAAACAAAGCACGGATAAAGGGGGGGAACACATTGTGCCTATTTTTCAACTTTTCTTACCACAAGTCGCTCTGCGCTTTGACTTTATGAAAGCATGCAATTAAAGAGGCGAATGCTTTGGCAGTGTGGCGAAGGGGAGAGAATGATTGAGTGGTTGTTGGTCCTGTGCCTTTTGACTGCTTTGGTTCTTTGTTTGTTTGCCCATCTGATCTCCTCCTATTTGTCAACTCTTCCTCTCTCTCGTCTTAAGTTTTTCAATTATTTTAGATCGAATTGAGCTCGATCTCTCGAGCTTTCATGGATTCGATAGACTCATACAAATGTCATCGTTCTGCATGGCCGGTAGTATTTTAGGTAACCTAATCGACCTAAACGACACTGTAGGATGCTGAAAGGCGAAGAAGATCGATCGATCGATGGAACTGACTAAGCGAGTAAGTCAACGCACTCGATGGATCGGGGGAATCTACCACTTGTAGCTTGTGGAGTCAAATGAATAGTGCAAATTGATCGATGGATGAAATCATGCGAGTCGAATGAAGTTGATGAAGAAGAAGTTTACTTGCATTAACTTCAAAAATACAGGAGTAATATGTAATTTATGAAACTCTAGGGGGCAAAATGAATAATTCGGTCAAAGCAGGAATTTTTACGTATTATTTCGAGAACATCGCTGCTTCCCGTCTGAGTGTCTTTTTCTTCTTCTTCTTCTCTTCGGCTTTGGGCTTTGCGTCGAACGCTTCTGCTTGAACCCTAATTCTAGCGATTCGCCGTCGCGTGATCGCGAGGTCTTCCATCGTATCGGCTCCTCAGATCTCTAGCTTTCCTGGTCTGGTCGTCCCTGCTCGACTCGATTCTTACCGAGAGGTGTGCTTTTTTTTTTTTTTGCCCTTTCGTTTGGATTTGATTTTGAGGTTTTCGTCTGTGGTTGATGGAATTTATAGTTGACGTGCTGGGTGGTTCCACCTTGTGGATGTTAGATCGGAGACAGCAAATGCCAGAAGAAGATCTGGTGGAGCTCAAGTTTCGGTTGTATGATGGATCGGACATCGGTCCTATCCGTTATTCTTCCTCTTCCACCGTCGCCATGCTCAAAGAAAGGATAATATCAGAGTGGCCTCGAGGTTGGAGTCTCCTTTTCCTTCTACTTCATTCTAATTAGATTGATATTATTGTTTTTTATTTTTCTGATTTCAGATGAAAAAAAAATTCGTTTTTCGTCTGTGTTTTTGGTTCTTAGATCTGGCTAAAAATCTTATATTATATATATCCCAGGTTTGTGTTTTCATTTTCTGTTTCTTTGTCATATTCCATAAATTCGCTTTGACAATTTCTTTACTGTTTTGGATTGTTGTATAACGTGGTTAGCACACTGGGTTCACAGTATCCAGTGAAATGTAGTCATACTAATGCTATCTGTTGTTATTAAGTCTAATTCTTAGGAAATCATTGAGCATTTCCAAATTAGTGAACCACGTAACTGTCAGCTCGCTGCCACCGGACTCGGATGATATTGGAATTCCCATGTTGTAGCCTTGTAAGAAATCGTATTGAAAATTTTATCTAAAATCTCAAGTAGAATAGCTAAGAGTTGTTCCCAAAATAATTTTCTCTGTTTCCCTGGTTTATAATTTTTCTAGTTATTTTCTGTACGAAGTGGTGTCATCTAGTTTGATGTATTTCTTAAGCAATCTAACTTGAAGCTTTTCCCTTACTACTACAACAATAACAACCAAGTCTTATTCCACTATGTGAGGTCGGCTATATAGACCATTTTACATCATTAGGCTCTATGTCCTACTGTATCATCCTTTATACTTAAATAAATTTTACCTTGTTTCATTGTTACTAATTAAGTCTTTTTTGGTCTTCCTCTTTCTTGTTTGATGTGTGTATTTGTCATCCTTTCACACCACCTAACTGGACCATTTATTGGTCATCTAAATATATATCCGTACCACTTTAAACATGTCCCTTGGAGTTTTCTCTCAATAGATACAACTCCGACTTTATCTCTAATACTTTCATATTTTTTGTTTTATCCATCCTCGCATGTCTATACATCCATCTTAACATCCTCATCTCTGCAACTCTCATCTTTTGCTCATGTATTCGAGTTATAGTCCAACATTTAACACCATGTAACATAGCAGGTCTAACTATCATTTTGTAGAACTTTTAAATTTTAGCGGTACTTTACAATCACATAAAACACTCAACGCTCTCTTTCATTTCAATCATCCTACTTGTGTTCTATATAAAACATCTCTCAGTCCCTCCATCTCCTTGTAAAATGATCCTAAATATTTAAAGTTCTTAGTTCCAGATAACTCGTCATTTCTTATCTTAACACTTGTCTCATTACGTCTAACATTGCTAAATTTAAATTCCATATATTGTCTTTACTCTACTAAGCATAAAACCTTTCACTTCTAGTGTTTTCCGCCAAGATTCTAATTTAGCATTTACTCCTTCATGTATCTCATCTACCAATATATTCTGGTTCCTCTACTATGTATAATTTTCTGATTCCTTTTAGAAGTTTCTCATACATACTTGATGTGATATTTCAATATATGCCTGGTCATGTGGTGCCTTCTTTTGTTAGTGCATTGGCAATTTTTTTTTTTTGATGAAATAAACGTTCGAGATTTTTTTTCCAGGGACGTAGAATTGCCAAATTATTCCTATGCTTTCTCGAAAATAGGGTTACAGTGAATATTCTTGATAGACCTTGCTCTTTGTGATACTAGTTACTTTAATTTGCAGTAGCTAGCTGTGATGCTGAATGGCTCACAATGGGACCTTGGTTAGTTTGGATGAGTTATTTTTTTAGCCATTAGTATTCTCATTTCTGTCCAATTGATGAGATCTTTCAGGGAACTTGATGTGGATTATATATGCCTTATTTCTTGGTGCCAAATCTATGGCCCTAGTGTTAGACCCTTAGGTTGTGTTTCTCAGGTGAATGGGAGTTTACTTTTGTTGTTTCAAGAAAAAAGGAGGATTCCTAATATGCTATCATCTTTAACTTGACATTTCTTTGCACTTTTCAATGCAGCCTTCAAACTCTTATCTTAGCTACTAGTGTCCCTCACCACAGGGATCTTTGCTGGCAACAACAAGCTCAGGTTTGCATGTGAACCCCACCTGTTACAGTATCGCAACAAGCTCAGTGTTCCAGTGGTCTCTATTGATCATAAGAAAATTGTATTGTGTGAGCTCCAAGGTTGATCATGACGACCATCACAGACAAACTTTGCTGATGTCAAAGACCTTTCCATTGTCCACCTCCAGCTTTCCGTTCCATGCGTCACAGTAGATATGGTCAATCAACTTCATTAGTGGCACAGTGGAGATGAGTTAGTAATCTACCTAATCAGCTTAATTGATGTGTTGCCTTCTTTCACAAGGGCTCTTCTGATGGGATTTTTTTTTCCATAATGCTGGAGTTCCATTAAGGTGCATGGACAGGAATGCCATTGGTACCATTTTTCAGAAAAAGTTATCTTTCTACCTGACTTGTGCCGGACCAAAATGAGAGAATAAGTTCTGAATTTCTTCTCCCTCAACATCATTCCTTTGAAAATTTGTTTTTTTTTTCAATCTACTTTTCCCTACCTCCTTTTTCTTTCTTTCTCTCTTTGAGCTTTTTCTCATAGGAAACACAGCCTTGATCTTGTAGCAGGAGCCAGGAGGCATGAGCTACTGCTTATTTTACTTTCTGATCAACTCCAGTCATCTTATTTGAGATCATCCAACATCTAGTATCAAGGAAGTATGCAGATCATGTAAGACGTTTAAACTTTTATAATGTACCGACGATAAAAGTTGTACTGACTGTGTTCTCTGTGAATTGTTTAAATATTTATAGTAGGCAATTCATTTATGATGATAATCACGAGTCTTTATTCTTTAGTATATTTGACATTTTATGAATTTTTATCTTAAATTTCTAATTACATCATTACTGTTTTTTTGTATATGCCTATTATGTTATATAGTTCTACACCTTCAAGAATCTTGGTGATTTTGATGTTTTTTACTTACTAGCCATTGATTGTGTCAAACTTGTATTGTTTGTAGATAAGAAGATTGTGCCAAAAGTCGCTAACGATGTCAAACTTATCAACGCTGGTAAAATATTGGAGAACAGCACAACAATTGCCCAATGCAAATCACCTTTTGGTGAGCTCCCTGCAGGGGTTATCACCATGCATGTTGTTGTACAACCTACATTGGCTAAAACCAAAACAGGTAAGGTGAAATTATTTGTTAGGCTTACTTTTGTTGTAAACTTCAGATAGTATAATGTTTTTTTTACATCTTCTTGGTGTCGCTGAGGATAAATTAGATTTAGTTGTCAATAAGAATTTCATCTGTTAATGTATTAAGTAGCTTTCAATTAGGTGACAGCTGGTTTTTCTATTTTTAAGAATAACTTGGATCAATCTTGTTTGGAGAGTTCCGATCTAGTGTAGACAGGAACTCATTTCTTCTTAGAAAAGCTTAAATCTCCACCTTTATTGATTTGTAACTGGAAGTTACTTGTCTAGATTCACAACAGTAGGTTCTTTGCCATTGTGATCTTGCACTATTGGTACACTTGTATTAGTCGATAGCCTGTATGTACCTAGTATGACTTAAAACAATGAACAGTAATGTTGGGTGATTGCCGTGCATAGAATTCAATACATGGACCATATTGGTGAAAAAGTTGCAACGGTGGTGAAGCTCCACTTTTAGTTGTAGGAACTTGCAATGTTTTTTGGGTGCAGGTAAGTTTGATTGAAGATGCTTCTTTGTGAACTCAAATCCATTGAACTTTGTCATTCGTTTGGATTGCTTAGATAATTTTTTGAATGCAAATGAACTGAATACATTGTTTTCTTTTAAAAGCCTTCTAGGTCAAAGGGCTGAGCACTGATAACATCACTCAACAGTCGGTTGATAGATACCATCAATATCCATTGCTGATCATTATAGCAATTTCCTGCTTAGATCCCACCAAACCTTTTGATTTAAACCAAATAGGTGTTGTATTTCTTTATGACGTTTAGTCTCTCCTGCAAACAAATTTATTTCCTTTTTATGATGATCTAGAATAGTAGAATCATTCTCCTTTAATGTTGGCTGTTATAACTTTTGTTCAGGTCGCTACAATTTCTTTGTTTGGTAAATCTCTTTAGTCGATGAACCCCAACCACTTCTAAATTTGTGTCTGCCTATTTCTAGTAATCCTTTCCTTATTTTCATATCCTATGATTTGTTTTTTTTTCTCGTCTTGTTTTCGAATTGGTTCCTAATCATTTATAATAACCCCAGAAAAGAAGGTTGATGAGTTGCCAAAGAAGACGACCTGCTCCTGCTCTATAATGTAGAGCAAGGAGCTAGTTCATGTTTCTCTCCATCGGTAATATCATGATCTGCTATGCAGTTTACTGGATGAAAACAAAAAACACCTGACACGATTCCTTGTTTCGTTAAGAGGAAATTCTGTGTCATCTTGTTTTTTTCCATCTTGTTGCCCAAATTTTAATTGTTGCACGCCTGTGTTATTAGTCTTGACACAGGTAGATAATGACATGGGAAAAGAGTGCCTTGTAGCAGAGCCTTGTGTACTCTTAGGCTGTTCTTGTGGATTTCATTTACAAACTATAGTTTTTCTTAAACATGTTATATATGTTTTGATCACATTAACTGCAAATCAATTCGATAACACTGATACTATCTCAGCCATATTCGCATTTGCTTGGTCTCTCTGGTGAAAAGAAGGAACTTTTGGAAACATTGAAACATCTTACTTTGCTCATGTTGTTAGTCATTTAAGTTTGTGATTTTGGTGTGCTGGATAAAATGTGATGGAATAAGAATGAAGAATGAATGCAAATGGCAAGTGAAAAGGATGACTCCATTCTCTTGTGTTGGAGGAATTCTTGATTGCAAATAAGGTTCTTTGTGCCGATTAGGCATGCTTATCGGTTCTGGTTCGGTTCAGTTCTAACCGATTTCGGATCCGTCGACATTGGAACCGGTTGGAACTGATTTCGAATCGGTTCTGGTTCCAAAGTTTTAATTTTGAAACCAATTCAATCCAGATTGATTTTGAATCGGTTTCGAAACGATTCCGAACTATCTTTTTCGAACTTGAGCTTCCAAATTCATCTATCGCGCTGGTTATCCTATTCTTTTTTTCTGTCACAAAATAATATTGTAGACATGTTAGCATGCTAAGAGTTTCCACTTTTAAATTAGCAACCGGAACGAGATTCAAATCGGAGTTCGAATCGGTTCTAAAATCGATTGAAACCGAATCGAATCGGATCGGAACCGTCGGATCCAGAACTGGTTCATCTGAATCGGTTCCGATTTCGAATTTAACGAATTGGTTCCGATTCAGTTTCTGATCGAACCGGTTCGTTAAACATGTCTAGTGCCGATTCGCTTATCGAAAACAAATCCATCATACACGTAGAGGTGTTGTTCTTCATGCATAAGTTTTGATTCACTAATTATAACTCGAGCTGAATTATTTAAAGTTACCTTATTACAGTTTTAAACTCGATTCAAATGATGAGTAGACCCAAGTTGACTTATTTGCGAAGAAAGTAGAGATAATTCATGGTTCAAAATACTAATAATTCTGATATTGTACAACCCAATTCTTTAGATAATTTAGTTAATCTCACACCTTGCAAACTTATTTATTAAAATATGTGTAACATTTTCCATGTTTTTTTTATGATTATAGATTTGAATACAACACGCTGAATCTTAAAACGCTTGATAAAAGGAAGAGCTGAATTAAACCGTTTAGAAGAGTCAAAGATGGTGATATTTCCTTGGCGATAAGCAGTGCAACGTTTCCTCTACACATAAAATGACATAAAATATTATGTGGATATGTATTGCAACAAGGAACAATCACTTAAATCCACCAGAATATATATATTGGTCAGATTCTTGTTCAGAATCTTATCCAAGATCTTCTATGGCGATAGCTTGTCTTTATTCATGTTTGCTCTTATTATTTCAGGTCGACTAAAGTGATTACATCTGGTGACATTCATTTTCACTTTCAATTCTTCAAGTCTATGGATTTATCAGTCATCTTCAGGGAATCTCTAACTTATTTTGTGTCGACATCAGACATTAGACATTGCTTGTCGATCCATATGTTCATGACAACACAATGCTCGACAATGAATCACATCATTAGAACAAGATCTTTCGCTTAATAGAATCTATATACAAATCATGTCAGGTATGTACATCCTCTCTGAATCTTTAGTTCATATTCACATCCATGCGCAATTGCACAATCTAGCAATAATGATACCTCCTGTAAATATCTATTCTGTCATAATGCTAACCGGTCCATCGATCGTGTATGCGTGGAGCGGTGACGATGAATATGTTGGGGGTTCATGAGTAGGATCTTATCAATCGGAAGCTCTGGAACGATACCCTAAAGAGATTGGCAAAGAAAAGACTGACAGTGCTGACCACTTCGGGAGGATTCGACGGCTGCTGTGTGTTCTGCTTCACGGTTAGGTTCGTTAGGCCAAGTTGTCTGCGTATCAAATCGATTTTATCAGGATCCACAGGACTGCCTGATGTTTCAGAAACATAGAAATTGTCCGATACTTGAGCTCCTTCTCGTGAGATCTCGGCTCTTCGGATCGTCAATCCATTCTCACGGAACACCCTCGTGATTTCCGAGAGCGAAAAATTTGTCTCTTCTCTCAATTCCAATGCTAGACCCTGAGGATAAAAAACACATCGATACAAATCTGAATACGAGTAGCAGCCTAGCGAACATTGTTTACATTGTGTTAGACTTTTGTTGTACCTCTGAGGCTCTTCTCTCTATAGCTGCCTCAAGGCACTGAATCAGGTGTCGTTGTTCGTCGTCTTCGCTTACGGGAAGGCCATCGGCATTTCTGATATAGTATTCCTGAACGAAGGAGGACTAAATGATTAG
Organism: Wurfbainia villosa; assembly: GCA_025175895.1. Taxonomy (NCBI): domain Eukaryota; kingdom Viridiplantae; phylum Streptophyta; class Magnoliopsida; order Zingiberales; family Zingiberaceae; genus Wurfbainia; species Wurfbainia villosa. The sequence continues at coordinate 81,256,293 of CM046006.1, read as the reverse complement.
CAAGCTACTTGTTAACCAGAAGCATTAGGCGAACCGCATTAGTATCTACCTGATAAGCTTCATCTGCATCTGAACTAACTGTGCCATGATACACAACGTATTGCATATCCGTGAGCGTGCAAACTGTGTCGAAAAGAAGCTTTGGCCGGTCCTTCGACCTCAACATGACCACAGTGTATTCCCTCTCCAAACAGTTCATCATAGTGACTTTGGGTCTGCATTCGTCCTGCACAACTTCTTCGGCAATGACCCTCTCGTAATCCCGATCGTCGAACATCATCTGATGCAACCTTCTTTCTGGGTGGGTAAGCCCCATCGAGACACTCATCCTAGCGGTTCTCGGATCATTATCGCCCCTAAGCACATTGCACACGCGCTCCTTGATCATGGATAGCCTTTGGGGGTCTTCGATTGCGCCCTTGGTGGACTCATCCATAACATGAAGCACGGCTGCCACTCTGCTGTTGTGTGTCCATAGCTCAGCCTTCGCCACACGACACGACTGATTTGCGAGCACGGCACATATTTCAGATAGCAAGCCAGGCCTATCATAGCCTGCTAACTCGACTAGCGTGTGCTTATTCGACGGCGTTATACCGACTGAATTCCGTAACTTAGGGAAGAACAAATCATCTGATTCTAGGGACTGCACAAATCCAACAACAACAAACATGATTCCATCTAACAAGTAGAAGATTACCATCTCTAGATTCATCTCTGAAAAAAACATATGTTTTGAGTCTGAAAAACAAAACAGGTAACACAAATAATACCTTCTTGATGTAGGAGATGACCTCTTCGTCCAACACTTTCTTTCCATCTCTATCAGTCACATAGAACACTGAGAAAACACCAAGAACAGTGTAAAAAATTCAGCACAGAAGGATGAAAGATCTTCTTAATTAGGTTTCTACACTTTCAAATTGTTTCCCTCTGATCGAGTGTCCACTCGAAGAGCAAATGCTTACCGTCCATGAACCAACTTCCATCTGATGTTATGTAGGCCTTTCTGATGAAAAGGTTCAGGTCAGTGAGGACTTGAACTACCTGAAGTAAAATTCCATGCTTGTTGACGCTGTCCACCTAAACCGATCAAGGTAAGAAACACTAATAACTTTTACAAGAAAGATTTAAGTTTCTTACTTACTCTGATTACTGTTGCATCAGAACAGGAATCATTGTCTACGACAACCCTGCAGCAAAGAACCTTATACTTCAGATGAGCTTTTGAAGGTTTTTTTTTTAAATAAAAATAAAAAAAGGATCGAGGAGCACTATAGACATGGTTAAGAAACAATCAAATAGTAGATCCAAGCAAACAAGAAGCAAATCTAGGAGAAGCCCAACTTCGAACAGAAGAAGGAGAGTGATCTTTGAAGAAAAATAAACTCCAGGAAACCATAGGAAAAGAAAAAACTAAAAAAAAACACCCAAAATGAAAGGAAAAGAGAGAACAGAATTTAACCTCGGGGAGTTCGTCCATCTGATGAGCTTCGAGAACTCATCGTCGTCCACCTCCAGTTCTACTACCAGCCGAGGAGGGTTCGCCATGGATTTGCTAACGAGGCTCTGCTCCTCGAAGGCGGCTCGAGGCGAGAGAAGTGAACAAGTCCAGAGCGAGGAGAGACAGGAAGCTCCGGCCGGTGTAAATACGGTGGACAAAAGAGGCGAAGGACGTGGAAAGAGACAGAGAGGTCAGGTCCTTATGGCGGCGGATGAACGGGATCTTCCACGCAGTTTCCTTTAAACGTTCTTCCCTGAATTATATTTTTTCCTAAAATTTGGGTGATTTTCTTTTTTTTTTGATTTTGTGTATAATCGAACAGAAAAAACTATATATATATATATATATATATTTTAAAAAATAGAATGATAAATTAAAGATGCTATAGTTTATTTAGATAATCGATAAGAAATTTCATTTTCGGTGTGTAAAATTTAAATACTTTTTAATATTAACAAAAAAAAAGAAAGAAAGAAATTTGCGGTTAATTTTGTTGACGTGGCTAGAGCCCATTGGTTGGGCGGCTGCGCTGGTGCGCATTGAGTCACCCCGCGATGGAACGGCGTCAACAAGGCGGCGCGCGCGCGTGCGTCCGTGTCGGACCGACAGGCTTTAGATTCGGATGGCAATCTAGTCCGTTAGATGAAATCTAGTGAATTCTGTCCACGTCAGCCAAGACCAGTTAAGCAAGTTAACGGCTTTTGCTGAAATTTCATGGACTTCTCGCGCCACCTAAAAAGCTTTGGACCACCTGAGCAATTTGGTCCTTATCAGAATACGCTTCGCTTCTTGGTTTCTTTCTGCCAGGGACCCCGAGCTTGTGGGGGTACCCTTAAAAAAAAAGTTTTCTTTTTCTCTCGCAAAGGAAATTTAGCGACTCGGCGACGAGATCGAATCAGCGATGCGATATCGTGAATCTCATCCCTTCACACAGCCCTTCAGTGAGCTAAGACACCCTTAAGATAGTAATTACGCAAGCATCGCACTCATCTATATTCTTAGACCTATCCACTCACATGCTCTTGCTTCTCGTTCAATTGGATCTTATGGCCGCCGAGCGTCCACACCTTCCTTAGTCGATATTTGCACACGCGAAGAAACACACTTAAATTTTAAAAAAAAAAAAAAAAATAATTTGCTATTTAGAGGCCCAATTAGGATCCTCTTTGCCCAAGCCCATTAACAGCCCAATTCAGGCCCAACTTGAATGTTTGGTTTTCGAGTGTGCCAAACCTTAGCATATCTTACATGTAGGTCTGAGCGACCCGGCAACCCAACATGGCAGGATCTAGCTCGTGTTCGTAACGAGCCACAAGACGTTGGGTCGTGTTATGCTAGGTCCGACCCGAAAATCCAATCGGGCTGGGGGATAAGGGTTTAAATCGCAGGCTAGGTCGAGTGCAACAAAAAAGTGCCTAGCATGAACCTCAAAGTATTCTAGGGCTTCAAACACCCAAAATCACTAAAATGCCCCTCAAATTCTAAAAATAACTAGTTTAAGTATTCCTCTCTGCCTTCCACCCAAGTAAACAGAGTTTTTTTGTTTTTTTTTAATCTCTAATTAGTCGCTAATATTTAACAACTGATGATAACAGAGATACATAAATGATCAGTCAGTTCTCAAATTTCCTACGAGAAAGGAAATGTCAACCCTCAGAAATAATATTTTTAGAAAGAGATGGCGTACTAATAAACATAACAGAATGTGATCCACAATTATACGACGTATACTTGGAATAATAGAAAGCCTCTGTAGCAAGGGACTACATAGCTAAATATAAAATGGACATAGAAATAGGAGCAGTCATAATTTGAATGGAGAAAAATTATCTAAGAGACGTAGCACAAACCTCTTGGGAAACTTACAAAGAAAAATTTCTTGAAGAAATAGTCAGGACTGACTGATAAATCAAATTGGATAAATTTCCAACGAATTCGGAAAGCTCTTGAATGACTTCATAACTTAGCACCCTCTTATATAAACATTACAATCAGCTATGAGAGGCCGAGTTCGATTACAAACTTAAGTGTCAAGACATATACATGGTTAATGAATAAGTTTGGGGAAAAAAAAGGTTTTCTAAACCGGTTCTATCCCAGATTTATGTTGTTCACAGTAACATTTCCCTTGATTATTGCACAAACATACTTGGACTGCACTAGGGTAACCCTTACTACTGGGATCCTTTCTGCCATTGAATTTCCTTGGATGTTTCCGCCCAAGGAAACACACCCTCAAGGAAATAATAAACACAGTTAGGGAATACATTATACTATCCTAAGGTACACTCAGTAACTGTGTTTGTGCAAGTGCCTCCGACACATCCCAACCGTTCGAGTACCGGCTTGTACGAGTGCGAGACACAATTATCGCCTTGGCACGGTTAAGTGAATCCTAATTCACAGAGCAAAGAATGAACTTGATCTTCAATGTGTTCCAACGCATTCAGGTGTAAGATGTCAAAATCTCAACAAACAAACTTGCATCTCTTCTACCAGTTACAGGAAAGGAAAATAAGAAAAAAAAAAGAAGAAATTTTGGTTGTAATACTTCTGAAGACTGAACCATCCAATAGATACGCTTGATGGCACTTTGTAGGCTTTGCAACCTGATAAAGATGTGCAATTTCTAAGGTTTTTCTAGATAGCAACCTGATAGAGATGTGCAGTTCTTGATGGTAAATTAATGTGCAAGAATTGTTATCCTTTCATACATTAGTTACATAATGGAACAAACACAGCAGCTAGCGGTTGAATTTTTAAAGCAACAGGTTTAGTTTGACATTCATCATACATGTTATACCCCTCATGTAATCCGGTAATCAAGTTAAATAACGACGAGGAAGGACACTAGAACAAATTGTCTCAAAGAAATACATGAAAATATAGAATATGAGAAGGTAAAAACTATATTAAGATTCTCACCTGCAATCAATTAGCTGAAACTATTTTGTTAGAAATGGAATCGCCTTGCAAGGAAATAGAAAGGTTGGCTTTCAAGGTGAAATGAGGTTTCAAACATTAGAACATGGTCTCCACGGCATCAAGAACTACCCAGCAATCTCCATGTAGGAATAAAAAAGGTTAATGGTTAGATAACACCATCAGCAATTGTCGTAGAAGACGCGAGTAATTCATCTTAGCCTGGCATCGTAATCCAAGTTATCATAGAAAGATCAATGAGACTTCTTTCTGAAGCTGTTTTTTTCCTTTCTTTTTCTTTTTTTTTGTGAAGAAACAGTATGTTTGATTCCAAGGGTTGGCCCTAACAGATGAAGAATTACTTACCTTATCTTTGTTCATTCAACTCGATACGCACATCTTCCTTGACTTCGGTAATAACCTGAAGAAGTTCAACAGGTGTGGCCGCCGGGTCCAATTCAAGGCAGCCCTTTAGAGCATTATGAGCTTCTTCACCAGTAAGCAAATACGAAGGAACCTGATGCGAGAAACGAAACATTTCTTCCCTTGCAATCCTCTTAACCCTCATTTGGTCCATATGTGCATGGAACACTGCTTTGAAACCAGCAACTTTCACCAATGGGATGACAGTAACGCCGCATTCCTCTTGATAATCATCGAGTACTTCTACCATTTCGTATTTGTATATCACATCATCAGGTGTAAGCTCATTCCAATCTGGAGACCAATTTCTGTATAATGCCCAGATATCACCTTTCTTAGGTACAATTCTAATAACTCCTCTGGGACCCTTCTCCCATCTAACCCGATGGGAAAATATATTAACTGTATCGGTGATACGATACCTGCCAATTCTGAAATCTCCGCATGTTTTAGCATATCCAGAAGCTACCCAGTTAATTGGTCCTAGTTCATTATTGGACTTGGAGGTAAGAAAACTCATGCGAATCCTAAAAGGATTCCGAGACAAAACTTTCTGAACCATGGCATAGAGCCGAGGCATACCGTCTTCGCTGTCATAGATAGCCCATACCTGATCCCCATGAAAAGTCTTTTCCAAGCGATCCTTATCAAAATCATAAAAATCAGGATCGAGTACATCGATTGATTCTGGTCTAAGGATTTTCTCATCTGCACAGTCATTCGCCGGTTCCTTCATGCTGGAATCAGCTAAAAACATTTGTTTACTAGCTTCCTTATATACTGCACCTGCTTTCTGTCCATTTGCCTGCTTAAATTGGACCTTTTCTTTCAACCTCTTGGTCTTAGAGAAGTTCCATTGGTTCAGCTTTTTGCAAATTGCCATCTTAGCCTTTTCTACTAGCATACCTCGAGAATTAACTTGTGAAAACTCCTTGAAGGGGTCGCTCTGTCTGGCATCCATCCTTAATCTAGGAAGTTCAGAGATGGCACCGCCGGTCCCTTGGACTTCAATATCAAATGGTTTTCTATCGAAAGCGGGAATATTTTGGGATGCATCTGTTCCGTGACAAATACTGTTTTTGTCACAGTTGTTTCTCCTTTTTACTGCTCTGCTAACCTTACAAATAGACTGTTGCTGATCAGCAGTGTAATTTCGAGAACCTTCAAATGAACTCTGGTACACATGAAAACCTGCCTTGGAAGATTCTTCCCTCCGAGCCGCTGCTTGTGCCTTCTCGTATTTTCTTCTCATTTTCTCGTATTTCTTATGGTTTAAGTTTGCAATATGAAATGAAGAATCTGTTGTCCCAGCAGTTCCAGCTGATTCAGCGAAAGAACTCCATTGGAAGTTCTGATGATTATAAGAATCAAAATTCGCACCGTGCTGGAATTCCATAGTTCCCGATCTAGGAAACGTAGAGGTGCTGAATCCAGAACTATATCCATTCTCTACACTGTAATTATGATTTGAATTTTGCTGGTGTTGCTTGCTCGACCAACAAACAGAAGACTCCGCAGCGTTACCTGGAATACCTATCTCGACAGCCATGAAGGCTTGGTGACAATTTGGACAGAGAAGATTGTGGTTAAGGTAAACCCGAAGGTATTCGTACTGCATCCTACACCGATTGCATGATGTCCAAAATGTGTTCAGATTAACTGGATGAACCTCAGCAGGGGCAGCAGCAGAAGTCGCAGAAGAATTTTTTCTCTTGCGAGCTCTTTTGCTAGGCACGGTGGGACTCGAAAACGTGTAGAAACCGTTTGCAGTATTGTGTGAAGAGCTACTACCATGCCGTTGAAAGGCTTTGTTGCAAACGCCGTTGGCATTTCGGATCTGATCAAATGCCATTTTCCTGTTTTTGTCAGACAATACACTCCAAGCCTCTGAAATGAGTTTGAAAGCATCTTCTGCCCCCACAGACTTGTTCTTGTCAGGGTGTAGCTGTATCGCTAACTTCCTGTAACGCTTCTTCAGTGTCTCTTCGTCTGTCGACGCACTCACAGAAAGAATTGCATACCAGTCATGCTCCCCATTTATCTTCTTCTCTGCTGCAAGGTAAACGCCAAGAGTCGAAATCATTTGGTTTATGCCTTCAAGCGATGGAAATAGACTTTGGGCCTTCAAAGACGACTTCATCGCACCCTTAATGTCCATAGCACTGAATTTCTTCTCAGCATTTTCTTTCGCCTTGACGGCCGCCTCCCTATTACAATCCATTCTGTAATCTTGCTTCTGCTGCTCTATTAATGACCTTGTAGATGAATCCACAACAGACAAAGTAATATTCTAGCCACACTTGTACTAACATAAAAGATCCATTTTCTCCTGCAAAATGGTCTGATATTATCAATCGAAAAGAATTCGATCAAACATGAACTTTTTTATACTGAAGTGAATTCTAATCCATAATAAACTACAAAAGAAAAAAAAGAGAGGGTAATTCTTGACGCAATGTGTGTAAGAAGCACTATTAACCGAACCATGGCACACTAGATCCTGAAAGTCAAAAAGGAAGAGGGGCAAAACCCTAGAGATTGGAAAAGGAAATCACAGTTCAATCACATTGCAGCTAAGAACATCACATCCAAAAAGAACTCGCGAAGCTAACTGATGTAAAAGACTGTTACTGGATCACTGGAGTTAAAAAATAATTTTCTTTCCGAGATCCCAAATTTGTCGGCGAAGAATGAAACAAGCAACCGAAACACTAAAAAGCAAAGATTTTTCAGCCTCCTACAGCTCAATTCGAGCACGAATCAGCCAACAGTGGAAGTGATTACGCATTGAACTCGAATCGCAAAACCCTAGACGTCCTGATCTCCACTGCCACAGATCAGAGGCTGGCAGTGAAGAAAAAATGTTGAAAAAAAAAAATCTCAAAAATCAAGGCAAAAAGAGCTCACCAATTTGGGACGAGATCCGCAGAAATGACGAAATTACTAGATCCGAGCCACCTGCAAGAGATTCCTCAAATTTCCTCCCAAAATTCATCAAAAATTTTAAAAAATTTATATATAAGGGGGAAGTTGAGCTCCTTTCCAGTCAAACCCCTTCTCCGGCCCCAAGCCACATTTTTCCTAAATACCTAAATGCTTATGCAAGAAATCAGAAATTAAAAAGGAAAAGATAAGAGCTCCTGTGTAACCCTAACCTAACTTTATTACTATTATATTCTCCAAATGCTTAACCAAGGTTAATTTTTGACCCAGTGTCTGTGAGATTTTGCCCTCTTTTTTTTTTTTTTTTGTTAATCTCAGTGATTCGGTGTATAAAAATTAGAATTGTCAATTTAACCTAGTAGAGGATTATATTCGTAGAAGACAATGGATGATGATCTGAATTCTAAATAAAGTTTTAAATCATCTTCAAAACGATCCTTATTCATTGTACAAATTTATCCATTGACTTACTAATGCATTGCACTCGCGGAGGTTTAATTTCAATCCCGCAAAAGTTAGAATCCGTCAACCTAACGTCTTCTACTGATCTGTCTCATCGGTCATTGTGAGAGAAATAAATTACAGAGAATTCTATGGATTTTGATGTGGTGGTCAAATCACGTGGAGGTCATTTGAATCTAGAAAAGAGCTTTATATCTCCTCCGAAATCGATCCTTATTTTATCTGTAAGTTTCTCTGTATCTTAACCACCACGTTATTCTTATAAGAATAAAAAATCTCAACGATTCATGTAAATTGGAGAAAAAGTTTCCACGCACTGTACAAAATTTAACCCTTTGCTATGCAATATTTTTTATCAATAAATAAATTGAGTAAATTCAGCTTCGTTGAGTGCATATAGAGAGTCACAGGGTTTCCTCCTCTCTCTTTTCCCTGAAATGGACACTGTGAATGGGGCCCTGTGAGACTCTAGGGCAATTAACTGAGGGAGTTTAGGGTTTCCCTTTTTGTTTAGGGTAAGTTCATATTTTAGCTCGATGCAGGCAGGGCAGTGGCCAGTGACCAGCACTGAATGCCATGTGACTTTTGCAGGGTTGAGAGTTTCTGTGTTTAAGTCTGCTCGTTTGCTCTTCTTTCTTGCAAAATTCTAATGAGTACAAAAGCTTTCCCGCATGAGTGGAAGCTCTACATCTGCCACAGACAAGGACCGCGTGCCGAGGACGGTCTGAGGTTTTCGTACTATTCACAAGTCATCGTAAAGTATTGCATCCGGTCGGTCGCAAAGTTCATACATCGGTTAGATTAGAGATTGCATATTTGTGGGTCTTCGACTTCAGCTATGAGTCTAAAACTAACAAACCGAGCAAGGAAGGAACCACGGTCACATCGATCGATCGATCGATCGATCACAAACTTGAATTGTAGTTCTTGATTGAATGTTAAAATTTTCATTGAAAGAAAAAAGTTAGGAGGAAGTATACAATTGAACAAAGCATTAAAAGGTTCCCAAAGGGAGGAAAAGGAGAACAAATTTTAAAAAATAATAATTTAGCAACTATTAAAGTTTTGCGAAATATACAAATATAATTGGTTTATATAAGTTCAATGTGACATGATTTTTAGTATCTTTAATTTGGATATTTTGTCTTGAAGGATTGCACAAGAACCACTCCATAGCATGGAATGACATGAGGATTCTATAATTCTCTTATGTAATCATTATTTTGAAGGTTTTGACAAGAATCAACGAGTGGAATGATGATTCAGATAATTACTTGCTTACTTTTTTTTTTTTAAATTCTTTTATTCTCTACCCTAAACATTATTTTCTGTCTCCAAGAAAATAATAGATTTTGTGAGTGATAATTTTATTTTTCGACATTTTCTTTAATATTTTTAAATCTTCATCTCCTCTTTATATTTTTAGTTTGCTGTCAAAATGCTCTACAGTTTATTGGATTTTAAAGGCATAATTAATCAATTAATTTCAATCTTCAAGTTATTTGGTGAAAGAGAATTAAAAATAAATAAATAAATTTTCATTAGATTAAATGGATATTTGCCCGCTTTCTAAAATTTTAAATTATTTTCATGAATTGTTTTACTAAACACCTCATGAAACAACATAATTCCAACAAAAAGAAAATTAAATTAAACTAGTGGGAAGAGAGCAAGATTTGATAGAGTTTAGCCGAGAGTCGAAGGTTTAAATTTGCATGATAACACTACTAAAAAAGGTCCCTAAATAGAAAAAAAGAAGATTATTTTACATTCAGTATAACATCAAGACACTTCTTATGTCAGGAAAAGAATGAACCTTCAGTGAAAAAATGGCTGCAAATAACTTTAATTTTTTTTTAATGAAATCTATCTAAATTAGCGTCCTACAATTTGACAACACAGAAATAAGGGCTCCTGTAAGAGGGTGTGTGTGATTTTTGCTGTTACTTGCTGCAAACTTTGAAAGAGAGGAAGAGTTATAATGATAAGCAGAGAGATTTCAGGCTGATTTCTCTTTTGCCTCAAATTTTTGAAGTGGTAGAGGTGCTCATTGCCAAACATTCCTGACTCTAGCAGTGCAAAATGGATGCCGAGCCGCCGCCGCCACGGCCGATGTCTGCTCGAAGGCAATCATTAAGGATCACCATGGCTGTTATGTTAGAGATTTCCTGTATTATCTGCACTCCTGTTTACCACTGAAGCAAAATTGCTCAATATTTTCTTTAGCTTGGAGCTGACTTGAGGTTCAAACATTAGAGGCTTCACATGTGGAGACCGGTTGGTTTCCTTTCCTTTCGAAGAACTTGCTCTGGAAATATATGGTAGAACCCAGAAACAAGTAGGAAGTATCAACTTATTGCAAGCCTGTTGTCATCCAAGAATTTGGGAAGGCAAGTGGAAGGACTTCATCATCATTAAAAGCTTCATCCTTCACCCATCAAAAGGTAGGCAACATCCCTTCAAAAGCAAAGATAAGAATTATGACCAGCAACATACTCCTCTCAGTTGTAAACCAAAGAACAAAATATCAGCTTGCATAAGGAATTATACCATTCAAGAAAGAAGACTGAAAAGTTGCACTGATAAGATACCCCTGGCTCGGATGCTATAGAACCACTGGGCCAAAAACAGAAAGTGGACGTCTTTGTAGGAATATTCAACTGGAAGAAGACATCGACCTTATCTGTTTCAAATATCTAAACACTGAGAAATATCTCAACTTTGGAAATATCGATAAACGACTTACAGTTAGTGAAGCAGGATAGATGAATCTGATAAAGCACAAGATTGCCTTTCTGAAGGTACAATATTATGCGGAGAGAGTGCCTCCAAAAGCATCCCAAGCTACTTTAGTGCATAAAAGTGAGAACAGTTGCACTGACTTCTCCGTGGAAAGAGAAGAAATTCTCGATTATGCTTTGGATATTTTAGCCTTCTATTATGTGCTGATCAGTCCAACATTTACATTCTTATCTTTCTTTGATATAGACATGCTATGGTACTACTATAAATAGGACTAGAACAGAACATCCACACAAACCATTATCGAAAAACAAGAGCTTAGAGACATAATGGAGACCAACCGCAAGCGTAGAGGATTGAAAGGCAAGATGGCTGTGGCCTTCTATCGAGCACCAAAGCCCTCAGTGCAATACGCAAACAAGATTATGCCAACTCCAACTCCTCCAGCTGCCACAGTAGTAAGCAGACATGTGCAAGATGAAGCTGTTGTGCCTTCAACCAAGCCAAGACCTTCCTCGATCAAGAAGGAAGGGATCAGTAACTTGGGTACCTATGAGGTAGCTGCCAACGACTTGGACACCATCAGTGAGGTAGACAAGCGAGCTGAAAACTTTATCACCTATGTTCAAGAGCGATTCAGGCTTGAACGAATGGATGATGATTGGAGGAACCATTAACGATAGCAACAAAATGGGTTCCTTGCAAATAGTTGTAGTTTTCATTCAGCAACTCCTCTACACTACAAATAAACCTACCTTTGGTATTGTACCTGTGCAGAATATAGTTTTTTTAGGAATATAAAGGGCTCCTTGTTTTCTTATTCCTTCTGTCTGAACTCTCTGAAATCATGTGCATGCAGGCACACGCACGCAGACATACACAAAATTTGATATATATATTTAGTCAAACAGGGAAAATGTTTTTTCAAGGATAGCATTTATTCTTGGTTCGTCTTTCACAACCAAGAAGTTTTAAACATCTTATTATTATGGACTTACATGTTTATTTTTCATATACAACGGGAAAGGCAGTGTTCCAACTGACAGCAATAGAAATGACTTCTAGCATTGTATCTCCTTCCACATATTACCTAAATGCACCCCTAAGCAATTTCTTTAGAATCAACCCTCAAAAAACAAAAAATAAAAACTAAACCTTTAACAGAAACAAATATTCTAAAAAGTGGTAATGCATGTGGATGCTGCAAAGGAGTCATAGCAGAAAAAAATTATGTCCAACTTCGATTGGTCTAATCAAACATATTTCAATTAAAATAACAAAAGCCTTTAACCAACATAACTTGATTAACATGCATCATCGTATTGTACTTTAGGAAACGGATGACCAACCTCCTCATTTGCACTTGTCATCTGGGATCTTAATTTATCTCCTCCACCGATAGGGGCAGTCGGAGGGGATTGCAAATGTGGCGGCTCCACATTTTTAGGAAACGGATATTCCTTATTTAGATTGCTTGGGTTAGTTAATTTGATATATTGCAGTAGATGCAAATTAAAATTAGCTATTTTCATTAAACTTTATGCTAGTTCAATTATTATGCATGAATTTAGATGTGAAAATGATAGCTGAAATTTAATTTCTCATGTTTGCAACTGTAGTTATAGCCCACAATATCAGACACAGCCAGATAACACGCCTCAACTTGGCATGAGACATCCCAGATATATTACTAACTTATTTATGAGAATAATTCACTCTACGAAATAACATAATTTATGTCATATAACTTAATTCTTTAGAGAGGTTATTTGGTCTTACACCTTAAAAATTATTTTTTTTAACTATAATAATTTTAAGTTATCTCATTTACTTTTTTAGTTGGCCTGAGTAAAATAACTAATTTATGACACAATTAACACAATCCGAATTGTCTCCTCTAACTACAAGAAACCAAAATATTTGGCAGCTGGTATTATATTATTGAAGCATTTTAACCCAATAACTTAGAACCACCTATGGGTGTGGTGCTGTGGTAAACACTTAAGGGAACAAGTAGGAGGACCAAAGTTTGAATTTCATTAGAGACGAAAGCCTTTGAGTGTGCATAAGTTGCACTCCAGATTTATCATAAGATTTGGTTGTTGTTATTGTTCTACGCATTTTTTGTTTTGAAAAAACAGGAATTTGATAAAGCACAGTACCTAGTATCCCAACATGGGGGGATGTGAGCTAATTCCAAAAGACCAAACTCGATCTAGCAAGTTCAAAAGGCATCGTTCTGCTTTCTAGAGTTTCAGGACTTCAGATTCATCGTTCTTAAACAAGGACCATAACAAGGCAATGCCCGATCCAATCCAATCCACACGACCACATTTTTCATAGCTAAGCCCCAACATTACATCTCGCCTGCAGCACAAAATCAGTCATTCTGCTAAAAGAACTTCCCCTTCAACACGGATAGCAAAAAGGCCCAAACCGGAGATGGCAAACAACAACTAGGCAAGCCAATCAAAACTTAACGAAACTGAAACAAGAAGTAGACTGTAGACTCAGCGAGCTGGTGGGGTTCAAGCACGTACTTGGTGGTTGGCCGTCAGGACATAACCGCCGGGAGTGCAACCGGAGGCACGTACAGCGAGACGGGGAGCGGCCATTGCCATCGCCCCAGGGTGGCGTAGCGGCGGCAGAGGTCCCAGAGAGAATCGCGGAGGAGGAGGGAGCGAGAAGCTTCGGATGGGATCGAGGAGCCGAGGCGTCGTTTTCGGTCTGCGTCATTAAAGATCCGACCCGTTAGGATGACAAATTTCGTCACCGTCTTTCAAGATCCGACCCGGCTAAAGCTGTCTATCAAACAGAATGAAAATGGATTAGGCTACGTTGGACAATATAATCAAGTTCGTAATACATTATTACGTTGGAATAAAAATTAAATATAATTTTGAATTATAAAAATAATTATATTTTTTTATTTGATATATATTATAATGACGATTTACGATGACGCAGATGGCGATGAGCAATCGATTAATCGACGGCGACGGCGATACGATTTAATCGACGATATCGACGTCGATCGATAATATCAATCGCCGATCGTCGATCGATAACTTATTAATCGATTTTAAATTACGATTTGATATGTAATCGGATTATATAGATTTTACTTAGTAATCAAGATTATAAAATTTTATTACCTTTTATAATCTAAATTATATTATATTATAATTTTAAAAATAATAATAAATAAAATAATCAACTTTTTAATATAATCTAGATTAGTACTCGGATTAGTACTCAAGGCAGCCTAAATAAGTTAGTTACCGGATTAGATTTTATGGGTGCAATTAATTATGCGACCATGGTTCCTCGGTTCGGGTTGGACCCACCACCCACTGGGTCCCACTCCAGCTCACAGACTCGCCTCGCCTCGCCTGCTCCTCGTTGCTTCCGTTACGTTTCTTCCTTTGATCCTCCTCAAGAAAGGCGACGCCTTTGTGCAGGAAGCTACGCGTGCACTCTTCGACTTCGAGTCCGTGGTCTTCGCCGCTCCCATCGATCCCCGCGACGACCGAGGTCAAACCTCCTCCGCACTGCAGCCGACGTCGAGCCTCTGTCGGTTCCGCCTCTTTTGTTTACTTACTTCTATGACCCTGCTTCTTGAATCTGTGGGGCTCGGAGGCTGACGAAGACCCGGGAAGAGGGATGGATGAGGAGACGGTGGATCACCGGGCGGTGCGCTCTCTGGGGCGCGGATTCGACCTGACCTACGACTTCAGGCTCCGCTTCGCCAAGGAGATCCCTGGCGGTGGCCGCCTGGTGCAGCTCGATGAGGGCCGCACGCGGAACGTAGTGTTCCCCGGGGGGCAGGTAGTCTTCGGCGTCTCCGAGGACATCGGGTTCGACAAGGGCGATCGGATTCGGTTCCGCACTGATGTGTTCGAGTTCAACCAGGTGATTTTGGATTCTAAAACAGATCTTCATTTTTCGGTATTAGAATTAGAGGAGTGTAGCGTAATGAGATATTTGATAACTTCTCATTCGATCGATTGGTGCATTCCTATTTGATCTTTATAAAACCTAAGCATGAACTCAGATGGCTTTTCTAACCTGAGTTCATATAGATCCCGTCCAGGCTGCAGCATGTCTGACAATATACTAGATATTACAGTTCCAATTCTAGTAAATTTATGTATGGTATCTTGCCTGTTGAGTACATCAAACATCTTTAATTGCTCTAAACTTCCAAGTAGAAACAATTTACATTCTTCGGATTGGGATATTTTATTGATCTATTGACATTAAAGCAGGGTGGTCTACATCTATTTTTTGAAGAGGTTGTCTTGCCTGTTGAGTATCCTAAACATCTTGAATTTCTGTAAACTGCCAAGTAGAAATAAGAATCTTTTATTGTTCTATTAGTATTTAAAGCAGGGTGGTGTATATCTATCTTTTGAAGAGGGTGATTGTATTCCATCTAGCAACTTTTAGTTGACTTGCACAGGATTTAGGATCATGACTTTGTTCTCTAATATTTTTTAGTTGATTGTTTAATATTGATATTGTGGTGCTCATACCATAATAGCATTTTTCTTTGCAACAGATGTCTGAATTTCTCAATCAAAAATCTTCAGTCCAAGGAAAAGTGCCTTCAGGTTATTTTAATACACTTTTTGATCTAACCGGCTCATGGTTGGAAGATTCTAAGGAAACAAAGTGTCTTGCCTTTGATGGACACTTCATTTCCTTGTATAATTTACACCTAAAAGCCTCTCCTTTGGTTCTTCATGATGAGGTTAAGAAGGCAGTTCCCTCAAAGTGGGATCCCGTGGCCCTCAGTTGGTGAGTACTATTGCATTGCGTAGGACAATGAAGTTAGTTTATAACACTAGATGTTAGCAAATATAGTGCTCTTGTGAGTTACAACGTGAAGTGGTTAATGATATAATGGCTTCTTTTAGATGTAAATGGATGAGTTATTTGTTACAATGCTCTATATTGCAAAATCTGCCATCTTATTGACTAGCAGTCTAGAATCATTCATGATGATAATAATTCTAGCAATTTGAAGATATGGTTCCTTCTCACTATGAGGTGGCACTATTATACTCCACCTAGTAATATTTTCTTAAAGTAATAAATATATTTTATTCTTTCTCTTAGGTTCATCAGGACGTTTGGAACACATATAATTGTAGAGGTAGCCATAGGAGGTCAAGATATAGTTTGTGTTAGGCAAAGTCGTTCTTCAACAATCTCACCTACTGAGTTAAAGATGCATCTCGAGGATCTTGGAGATTTTTTATTTTCTGATGGGAGTAGTTTTTCTCCTTTACATCAGAAAACCAGAGAAGGCAAGAACAAGGTATATCTATTTTTCTGATGTTAGCTTCTCTCTATCAAAAAAGTTGATTAATGTCTTTCATTAGTAGGTGCCTGAGGTCTTCACAAAAATCTTGCAATCTAACACCTTGCGACTGCCTGTCCGTTCAGAAGCTTCAACCAAGGAAGTATGTTTACACACATTTCCTTGTCGTAGATGTTGCCTTGGATTTCTACATGAACTGGATGATTTTGAACTAGATATGTTCATTTATAATAGGGGCTCACGGTCATGTGCTCAAAAAGAGGAGGTGATGTGTATGCGTCAAGTCATTCCAATTGGCTACAAACAATACAGAATAATCCTGATGCAATTCTCTTCAAGTTTGTTCCCATCACATCTCTTCTAAATGGCATCCCCGGCAACGGATATCTTAGCCATGCTATAAATCTGTATCTTCGTTGTAAGTTGACACAGGAAAAATCTATTATTATATTATTTTCTCAATAGGCTCTATCTGGTTGAATATTTGTTTGCTCTAATGAATGTACATAAAATGTAATAATTAAAACATTCCATGCCAGCAAAATTTACAGTGCATCCTGATGCCATTGATCAGATCCTAGAACATTTAGGTAGTTGCATTTATTAATCTTTCATATAATACTAATGTAATCTTCATGTGTTATTCGCAAAAAGACACATTTCAAAATTCAAAAAAAAATTCACAGGAGCATATACTTTAGTTGAGATTGAATTAATAATGCTATGCTCTGTTATTTTGATCGCATTGTCTTTTTCATTTGCCACTTGCCAGACAAACCGGATCCTGAAGAGTTACAGTATTTCTTGGAATTTCAAGTCCCTAATCAATGGGCGCCAATGTTCAACGAACTAGCTCTTGGACCTCAAAGAAGAAAAGCCTCCTATCCACAACTGCAGTTTAGATTTTTTGGTCCAAAACTTCATGTTAATACTGGTCAGGTAAACTTCTGATTGTATTCCAAAGCTGCAACTTTGATTTTCTACATGCTAAATGCAGAAGGGTGTGACTGATAGTGTCTAATGTCTATGCAATGCAAATTACTTTCTGTTATATATTGCCTGTGCTGGATGATGTACCATTTTAATCATAAATCAACTTTTTTTGTTTCCTTGCATACATTGCATTTTTTACCCCATTATTATTATTATTATTTTCATTTAATGCATCTCCATAGATACCATGCCATTTTATTTAATGTGATGCCTTAGAAGTTAGAGCACAGCTCCGGCACACTGGCACGATGGTAATGTAAATGGCTGCAAGTCATTGCAATCCATATGTCCTGTGTGTTAAAAGGAGTAGGAAGTGAGATATAGATGATAAACTCTAAACCCTACCCTCCAAGTGAGGATTCATAAAATATATTTTCTGTTATAGATATGTTCTTAAATATCTATGGATTTCGCACCTAAGTGCATTAAACACTATGCAACATAAGCATGTGACATCAAACTGCAATGACTCTGGTGGTATATTCTCTTTTCCTATCTTTCTTTATCTTGTTTTTTTTTTATTGTCAATAGTATTATTCTGTATTAAGCTGAGACAGTTTAATAAATTTTCTGCATTGGTTGGCAAATGCAAATTTGTAAATAAACTTCCGATTCCTAGGTTCATTGCAACACTAGAACGCACTAGTTGATTCTTCTGCAGTTTGATAAGTAGGCTTATTTTCCTTTTCAGGTTTTAAGTAATCAAAAACCAGTAATTGGTATGCGGTTATACTTGGAGGGCCCGAACTCCAATCGATTAGCCATACATTTGCAGCACCTTTCCAATATCCCCAGCATACTCAGAAACTCTGGTTCTTCCTGGAAGTTCGAGTGGCAAGGATCCGAAGACTCAGAGTCTGGATATTTCGAATCTATCCAATGGAGGAGCTACTCATCTATTTGCACGTCAGCTGTGAAGCACAATCCTGCTTGGTTCCACAGAGTGCCCAATGGTGTGTTTGTCATAACTGGCGCACAACTTGTCACAAAAGGAAATTGGTCGAAGAAAGTGCTTCATCTTCGCCTTCAATACATGCACATTCCAAATTGCACCATTCAGAAGACTGAGTGGGCTCGTGCTCCAGCAGCTTCTCAGAAGGGGAGCTTCTTGACAAACCTGAGTACCACACTTAGCATACCATTCACAACGAGGGAAACACATTCTCCTCCAAAAAACGAACCAGCACAGCTGAACTCAGCTGTGTATCCCGATGGCCCGCCCGTGCCAGTCCAGTCGAGAAAGCTCTTAAAGTTTGTGGATGTGACCGAGGTGGTCCGTGGTCCTCACAATGTGCCTGGGCATTGGCTTGCAACGGCAGCCAAGCTTGCCAGAGAAGGGGGAAAGATCGCGTTGCATGTAAAGTTCGCCTTGTTGAATTACTCAGCTGAACCGGAGACAGCAACTGATGTTCATACACAAGGTCTCACCCATTCCGTAGATTGAAGAGATCTGATTGCGGAATACAGTTATTTTTTTTTATCGGTATAAAAACTGTGCAGATAGTGGTAATAATTCACATGAAATGCTTAAGCTGTGCCAGTCGCTGAGCAGAAAGTCTGAAACCAAATGCATCCATTTGACTTTGGATTTCCCAGTCATAACTAAGGTTGTTAAGGATGAAGAAAAGGACATGTCTGGCGTATTCAAATCAGTTGTTTTCTGCAAAGTCAAAGTTGGCTGAATCTAAGGCGGCTTTGGGCTTTTGACTTGGCAGCCAATTATTCAAACTCTACTTGATCTTCATTGTC
This sequence comes from Wurfbainia villosa, assembly GCA_025175895.1. Taxonomy (NCBI): domain Eukaryota; kingdom Viridiplantae; phylum Streptophyta; class Magnoliopsida; order Zingiberales; family Zingiberaceae; genus Wurfbainia; species Wurfbainia villosa. Next base: position 81,237,229 of record CM046006.1, on the reverse strand, counting down.
TTCCAGTAGGACATATCTGACCAGAGGTAGAACCGCAGAACAAATCCATCAGTTTCTTGTGTTCTACAGCCGCCTTGTGTAACTCCTCGCGATGCATGTGAACTGTTATCCTTCTCCCTGAATTGATCCATGGAGATGGTAATTGATCATCGTCGATCGGAACCATTGTGAAGGCTATTATTGAGAGTTATTGTGGTAAATTTTGTATGTGCATCCATTCCTTGAGATTTACAAGGTATGCATCGGACACAAATGAGCCCATAGCAAACTTAAATCATTCAGGATATGCGAGCTGTGGATATTGATTTGTTGCTATGATATCATAGATGCTTCCCTCTTCATCCATTCTTCTACTTCATCCACCCAAAACCATGTGAGATTCTAACTTGTTCTTGCTTGCTTTCCCTCTATTTGGGCTCCTTTCTCTACGAGCAAACACAATTACATACAAAGAATAAGCTTAGAGATTTGCACGAGTGTAACCAAATGTTCAATAACAAATTATTATTATGCCCTCCATTGTGTTGCAGATGATTTTATTAGCTTGATTGAGTTTCCTTATATTTATAGTTATATTTACGGAGTTGAATGATGAGATGCAGTTTTTGTATGCAAGAGGGCGGGCCAAATACTTTCAACTTCAATGCTCTCTTCTTGATCTCTTCATCTCTCTTCTTCATGTTCTCGTTGGATATCATTTCTTCTTCCTCCTTCGACTTGACTTCAATCTTTATGAATTATAGGGTATCATCCACAAATTTCAGCAGCACAATTCTTTTAGTATTTGTGTACTACTTCAACCGGGAGGAAGAGTTGCGATAGCTCCTATTTTTTAACCACATTAGTAGAGAGGATCGTTCTACGATGGGGTGAATTAATCCGTTATAAATTCAATATTTAATGGAGAGAGGGGTGAATCGATCCGTCAACTCGGCAGATTGATAAATCTCCAATCAATCCAAGACGAGTTGCGAATTAGGCGAGCCAACTCGCGGATCAAAAAAATTAAAAAAATATATTTAAAATTATTGAGGTATTGAGGACTTGAGACAATGACCGATAAGACAGATGAGATACCATAATTAAAAAAAAAATAAGCATTTGAAGTAATTAAAATCTTATAATTGAGATTCAATTATTAATCTACAAAGTTGAGTATCGATGTTTTTTATTCCTTTTCAATATTTCAAAATATCCAAATCTTGATAATATACAAATGTAAATTTTTGTTTATCTAAATAGAGATTCAATTGAGATTTTCTAGTCCATGTAATTATTTGATTTTGATATGTCATTATTGTCTACATTGATTAAAATAGTAATGATAAGATAATATAAAATAATTAAAATATAAAAAAGACAGAGTACTTCATCTTTTCTCTTAACTTTTTTTTATACTTTGTTGAAGTGTATATGTAATAGAAGAAGATTGTGATGGTGAAAAATTGTTTTGTTAATATTAAAATATTAGTCAAAAAATTTATACAATTTTATTTTCACATATTCCATATTTTGATATTTCTCAACTCACGGTTCAATTCGTGCCCACGACGGGCTAATCCGTCTAAACCTGCAATCCGTACAGGTCGATTCGTTTAGGCTCGCAAAAATAACAGATTGATAAAATTTCAATTCAACTCGTTTAAATTATTTAGCGGAACGAGTCAACCGACTCAATCTAATTTGACAGCTCTACACATTAGTAGTGTTGGATCTGATATGAGGCCAAAGAAGTGTTCATCTCATTTTGTTCATTTTATAAATTTGATGTGAGGTCAAAGAAGAGCTGATCTCAAGCTCATTTTATAAAGTTTTAAAAAGGTTCAAGAAATTTAAAAATCAATCTATTAATAATTTTTTTAAAATTCAATTGAGACCATTAATCTATTAATATTTGATAGTACCAAGGAACTAATGATGTTGATGATGAAGAAGAATGTTAGACAAATATAATTGTTTATTACTACTATTACAAATAATAGGCAACAATTTATTTATTTTTAATAATCTTTCAAATGCATGCACATAATTAATGATCGGGAGCCTCTTTTATATAAAAGTATGTATTTAATTAAGCCGACCCTTTCCTAAAGCTATCAAGTTGGGTTAGATTCGTCGGATTGGTTCGCCCTGCTAAATAATTTAAACGGGTTGGGTCGAATTTTTATCAATCCGTCATTTTGGCGGGCCTAAACGGAGCAACCCGTGCGAGTTGCGGGTCTAGACGGGTTGACCCACTGTAGGACGGGTTGACCCGCGGATTGAGAAATGTAAAAAGATAAGTTTTTCATCGTTACAATCTTCTTCTATAACACATACACCTCAACAAAGTATAAAAGAAATTAAGAGTAAAGAACAAAAGAATATTTTTTATGCTCTAATTATTTTTTATTATCTTGTCATTACTATTCTAATCAATATAGGAAATAATAACATATCAAAATCAAATAATTACCCAGGCTAAAAAATCTCAATTGAATCTCTATTTGAAAGAGCAAAAATTTACATTTACATATTATCAAGATTTGAATATTTTGGAACATTAGAAATGAATAAAAAACATCGGTACTAAATTTTGTAAGTCGATAATTGAATCTCAATTATAAGATTTTAGTTACTTTAAATACTTATTTTTTTTAATCATGGTACTCTATCTGTCTTACAGATCATTACCTTAAGCCTTCAACACCTCAATAATTTTAGATATATTTTTTAAATTTGTGTGACCCGCGGGTTGGCCCGCCTAACCGGCAACCCGCCTTGGATTGGGTTGGGTTGAAAATTTCTCAAGCCGCCGAGATGACGGGTCGGTCCGCCCCTCTCCGCTAAATATTGGATTTACGATGGATTGACCCGCCCCGTCATGAATCGGTCCGTTTGACAACTCTAATTCTTGCTCTCACACAAACCCTATAAATCCACACTAAGATCCAAATCATCGACGAGAAACCCTACGTAATTAATTTGCTAATCACCCCCCAAAAACAAATTAACAACCTTCCAAATCCATCAATTCAATCCGATGACATACCACCCACCCTCCAGGTCTATCCCCCGGCCCCATGCATCCTCACCCTTTCACGGGCCATTATTCTCGTGATCAATTATGAAATAGTTTAACAACATAATTAGTCCATTAATCATCTCAAAATCCCTATAAATACTCATCATTAGGAGTTCCATTGCTCAAACTTCTTTTTTGACTTGGCGTCAATATAATTAATTAATGGAGTTTATGTTGTTCGTGATCAGAAGAGTGGCCGTCGTTGTGCTCTTGCTGATGCTGCTGGAGATCAGCGGCAGCCGGGCCATATGCAACATGTCGCAGCAAGGTTTCGACGCGTGTAGGCCGTCGGTGACGCCGCCAAACCCGCCGCATCCATCAGCGGCGTGCTGCAAGGCGCTGGCCGCCGCCGACCTGCAGTGCTTCTGCTCCTACAAGAGCTCGCCGCTGCTGCCGGCGCTGGGAATTGACCCTGCACTGGCCCTGAAGCTGCCTCCCAAGTGTGGCCTCAAGGCACCAGATAATTGCTAATTAAGCAATTAGGGGATTATTACTTGTCGTTAATTAGTGATTAAGTGTCACTATGTGGAGTGATTAATTAAGCTGTTTAAGGCATCCTATTTCCTCCGAAAAGATGTGTATTTATATGTGAATATTTATGAGCATCTTTATTATTTACTGTCCGATTGTTTGTGTACTGTGATTAATTTTTGAATCTTAGAAAATCAAAAGATGAATAATAGAGATATTTACGAATAAATTATGCAAGATAATATTTCTATATATTTATATGCATATATAGTAAGTATTTTATCTTGAAGTGCTTAGGCATTATGTGAAGTTTATAATGCATACAAGTATTTTGTTAGAGCGTAGTGTCTCCGTTGCCGTTCGATGTTCAAATCCGACTCCACCGATGTATAAACCATATGTGAGTGGCCTTTAGTCGAGATGACAATGTGAGGACGACTATAACTATTCGATAAATTTGAAATATAATTGCCTTAGTTCTCTAAAAAGATTGCTAGGATTCTTTGAGGACCATTAGACATGATCTAAAATGGATAAAATGGGAAGAATTTGTGAACTTCAAGTGGTGTTTTGTAATATTTCTTAAAAGGTATTTTGGAAAGGAGTTGTGAATTGTAAAATGGACAAAAATAAATAAATTATGAGGGGGTGAAATGAAAATTCCTAACACTGTAAAAGTATTTTTTTTTCTATCTTAAAATTCAAAAAAGAAGAATGAAAACCATAATTTTCTTTCAATGCCGGCGGACGGCGTTGAGCGGTTGCGCCGCCGCGCCGTTCCCGGCCGCCGTTCTACGGTTCCCTGTGTTCAGGTTGCGGCGCAACGCCCGTTGGATCTCCTCCTCCGTCATGCTCGGCCTACATCCCCCAACCGGTTCCCCTAAGTATTGTTGCACGACCAGCACCGACGCCGTCGTCGTCGCGGAGTCCGCCGACGCCAGAAAGTCCCCCAGCGTGCCCAGCTCCGGGCATTCTGTCCAATCCGCCAACCCGGCCATCAGCACCAGCGCCGCCTCGCACTGCCTCCGCCCCACCACGATCAAGTCGTACCTCCCGTTCTCAATCGTTCGGATCACCCCCACCATCTCCTCGGTGTTGTTCACCGCGTTCTCGGAGTAGGTCGCCGACTCATCGCCCACCTTTCTCAGCCGGAACTCGGTCAGGAACGCGTTGTCCAGTTGCTCGTCTTGGAGGCCGTCGGCTGATCTCGCCGCGGAGGCCGCGTCGCCGAGGGCGAACCGCACTATGGCGAGATTGACGAAGGGGTTCTCCGCCATACGCGCTGTGTAGGCCAGCGCCTCGCGGTCGTCGGGCCCGCCGAAGAAGAGCTGGGCGACGCTGTAGGACTGGCGACCAGAGCGGCTTTTGCTGCTGAGGCCGCGGTCGACGAGGACGCCGACGGAGCAAGGCGAGGCCGCGAGCATGTTCTCGTTTAGGGTTTTGATGGAGGGGTCGATAGGCTCCATGCCGCCGTCGACGGTTTGTTGCTTGTGGAAGGGGAGGAGGATGAGGACGACGTGCTTCTCATCGGCGAGGCTGCACACGTCCTCGTGCATCGTGGCGTAGGGCGAGACGATGGTGAGGGTTTGAACAGAGACGCTGGCGGTCTGCTGCTCGTAGCTTTGGAAGGCGTGGGAGATGTGGTCGGAAGGATGCTCGTTCGCTGCGGCGGCGTGCTTGCGGCTGCCGCTCATGCTCCCGCTCACGCTGCCGCTCCCGCTCGTGGTGGCGTTGTGGACGACAAGCAGGGAGGAAGCGCGGCCGGTGAGCTCGAGGAGGTGGAGGGCGTAGACGAAGATGGGGGAGCGCTTGGTGGGGCTGGAGAGCTTGAGGAGGCTGAGGATGGACGGGACGTTGCGGGTGTTGTGGACGCAGGCCATCACCCGGAGCTCCGCGTCGGAGTTCGAGCGTTGCAAGGTCCGGCGCTTGTACCCCAAGCGCCGCCGCACCGGGCGGTGGAGGTACCTCACCGCCGGCGTCACCAGCGACGTTAACACCAACGAGGTCATTACAATCACTGCAAAGGCTTCATCGTCCAGAACCTGAACGGCGGAGCGATCAAGTAATTGGCCTCTAAATCACAAATTGTTCTGTTCTCGACGGAGATTCTTACCCTTCGATCTCTTCCAATTTCGAGAATGATCATCTCCACCACGCCTCTGGTGTTCATCAAGAAGCCAAGCGACAGGCCCTCGCGCAATGGAATCATGTAGAAGAGGGCAATCAGAACGGTACCGGCGACCTTGCCGACGCTGGCGATCACGAACACTACGACGAGGAGCGCCGCCGTCCTACCTTCTGTGACGGTGGAGAGATTGGTTCGGAGCCCGCTATTGGCGAAGTAGAGCGGCAGCAGCAGCCCGGTGACAAGGTCCTCCAGCTTCTCCAGCAGCGCCACCCCGAGGGGGCCTTTGTTGGGCACGGCGAGGCCGAACATGAATGCCCCGAAGGCGGAGTGGAGGCCGATGGCATCGGTGACAGTGGCCGCCACCATCATGCCGGTTATCACGAGGCAGACGTGGAAGTCACCCACGGACTGGCCCTCCTCAATCCGCCGCCGCATGAGCCACCGCATGCCCCGTCGGGCGCCGTAGAAGCATAGGAGGACGAAGATGGCGCCCCACGTGAGGATCCAGAGGGAGGCCCACGCGGTGCCCCTGCTCTGCGTCACCGCGATGGCCATCGCCAGGATTACCCACGTGAAGGCGTCGCTGATGATGGCGGCGGACATGGAGAGGCGGCCGATGTCGGAGTCGAGCAGCTTGATCTCGGCGAGGATGCGCGCGAGGACAGGGAAGGCGGTGACAGAGAGCGCGAGGCCGAGGAAGATGAGGAAGGCGTTCTGGTGGATGTTCTTGCCGGCGAAGCCCTGGAGCATGAAGGAGGCTACGGCGCCGGTGGCGAAGGGCAGGATCATGCCGGCCGTCGCCACGGCCAACGCCTTCCGCCCCGTCTGCCACACCATCGTCACGTCCATCTCCACGCCGACGAGGAAGAGGAAGCAGAGGAGCCCGAAGTGGGCGATCGTCTCCATCACCAACAAGCTCCGCGCCGGGAAGATGTAGTCGCCGAAGATCTCCATCCGCCCCATCACCGACGGCCCAAGAACAATGCCACCCTGCAGCGGCGCGGATCACGGCATCAACCATCTAACTACTACCCACCGACAAGGATCAAAGCGGACAAAAATTTACGAGGATCTCGGCGAGCACGCGAGGCTGGTTGAGGGGGCGGAGGAGGAGGACGAGTGCGCGGGTGGTGAGGACGACGAGGACGAGCTGGAGGACGAAGACAGGGAGCCCGTACGAGAGGGGGCTGATGCCCTGCCAGATCGTGCTATTGGAGACCACCATCGGCTCGAAGCACATGATCTGCCGGGCTGCGCTTGCGGACGTCGTCGTCGTCGCCATCTCCGATCATCTACTTGCATGTCAATCGCGCTGCTGCAATGCGATGGGAGAGAAGAGAAAGGATGGTAGATTACAGCAATGTCCATCTGCTCCAAGACTCCATTGGCGGAGCGGAACGATCTCTCCGATCCAGTGATTAGATCTTACCATATTTAGGGAGCAAATATATATATATATATATACAAGTTCTCAGGGGTGTGTAATCGATCAACAAATCGACCGAATTTAAAAGTTTGATTTAGTTCAATCGAAAATTTAATTTTTTTATTAAAAAATATCAATTTATTCGATTCGACTTCCAATTTGAACGGAAAAATTCAATTTAATCGAACCGATCGATTTTAACTAAAACATCAATCGACTGATTGAACTATCAATCGATTGATTTGAGTCGTCAATCGATTAAAAAACATTGTGCTCCTGATCAATGAATTCAATCAACTACTATATAACAGCAATCGATTAATTGGACCATCAATTGATTGATTGAATCATCAATCGAGTGATTTGAATCACCAATCGACTTGACGTAAAAAATTAATTTTTTTAACTTTTAATAGAAAAAATCGATTTTTTTTTTTACCAAATCAATTCGATTCGATAAAAAATTTCGATCGATTCGATTTAATTAAAAAAATTGATTTATTTAATTTCGATCTTAATCGATTCGGTCGATTCGATTGTACACTCCTACATGTTCGACATCAAATATCTGTTATTATTCGCGTTTTTAAATCCATTATATAGAACTCATTGAAAAACAAAAACGAAAAAAAAAAAAAAAGAAGACACATTTTGCATAAAATTACCGTCATTTCATTTGGGCAATGGTCTGACTCTGCACACTTCAGCATCAAACCCACCGTCCATGAGGATGAGCAACCACGCTCGCTGCTGCTCCGAAAGCCTATCGCTCGGCCCTTTTACTTCCACGAGCTTCGCTTCGCCTCGACTGCTACTTCCATGGAAGCGCCACAGCAACAGATCCGGCATGCCGCTGGACCAACTCCGGTAGTCGACTGCCAGATGCCGGCAGAGAGAAGCTAAAGGGCAGCCTCCGATGCACGAGACAGCAGCTCGCAGGTCCGGAAGCGAATGGCGTTCCCAGTTCACGCCGCGGCAAGCCACCCCCATGTGGGACTCCCAGGAGCAGACCAAAATCTCCTCAGCCATGCCGTCTTCAATCTTCTGCAACTGGCATTCTATCGGATGCTCCCTGCTCGCGTAAAAGTCGTCCGTATCAAAATCTAGCGGAGCAGTCTGTTCGAGACAAAACAACAAACAGTCAAATGACAAAAGTGGATCCACTGTCTCATCGACCTCTGGAAGAGGACGGTACCTGAAATCTTGATATGAAGACGTCCGGGACATTGCAGAATATAACATCCCACATGAGAAGGCCATAGATCGTCAACCAGATCCCACTTTCCGAGTGGACGCCGCTCCATCCACCTTCTTCTGCATAGTATTGCAAGGCCAGCTGCTCGACTCCACACAGTTCATCATCGTACCCATAATACAAATTCTTGGATGTCGTCTCATTAGACAAAGGTCTTCCAGTTACACAAACCTAGGCATGTCAGGAACAAAACCTTAAAGAGAAAGCAGGAGTATAATTTACCAGCGTGCAAAGTTTATATCTCAACCTCTTTGATTTTTCGCTTAACAGAATCTGCATAATCAGGTACCCTCCACCGGCGTGGCGGTTTGCCTAAACGGAGAGCACGTCTTTGCAATGCCATTTTTGAACCAGCGCGAACCCAGGGGTCTAATATTCCTGCTTCAGCCACAGAGAGACTCTCATTGAAACGATTCATATGCTCCAAATTAACAGAGAGCCTCAAGGTCCAGTATCCTCTCCTACTGTCACGAGTGACTTTTGTGAGGAGTCCCTTCAGAATCCTCATTGCATCTTCATACCTGGGAAATTCAAAATGTCCTCAATTCAGAATACTTGATAACAAAAACCGAATAAAAACTGAATAAAACTGAGCATAAACTAGATTTCGTGTAGCTGTATATCATAGAAATATTGAAATCTCTTGGTCCATTTTAATTACATTATTTGGAGTTTTTTCTGCTCTCCCACTATCTTTCAAATATTCAATTTATCTGACTACAGAATGTATTGGTCATTTTGTAGCATGCTCACATCTTAATCTATTTTCTTTCATTTTTATCATCTTTTAAAACTCCACCTAGTTAATCTAGGTTAGTAATACATTTTATCTGTCTACTTTAGTAATGCCAAACATTCATCTAAGTATTGTAATTTCCATTATATATATTTTTTGAGAATGGAACTTCTAAAATGTCTATAGCTCTGATCCATATGGCACTTCTAAAATGCCTACAGCTCTTATCCATCAAGTACGGAATAATGTATGCTAGTTTTACATTTTTTTTAAGCACAAGGAGCACACAACTCTAGGAGTACCTCTTCATTTCAATCATTCTCTTTATCCTATTAATGATAGAATACAACATCATTTTGTTGAATAGTAGATCTTAAAGAATCTAAGACTCTTAATTGTATAAAATTCATATCCATTCTATTTGTTTTATTATCAAAAGTATATTGCATACATTCAATTTTAACTCTATTTTAACTTGAAAAGTTATGGTTTCTATAGTTTCTATGATTTGAGCTTTAGATTTAATCTGTATACGCTCTTGTTAAATGATGCCTGAAAATAGCACATATTAACGAGATATATAACAAGCTCAAGTAAATAAAAATCATATGCTAATCTCTTATTATACCTAGAATTAAGTTTTATACAAAAATAGAGCAATTTGCTTTGCAACTTAAGCTAAACTAAGCACACAGAATATGATCCTTCTATGCAAGAGGTAACCACCATACTTAAGGTTCTGTTTACCCATCCAAGAGAAACTGGTCTGTCAGATAGTACATGTCTAGTGGCTACGACTGTAGATGGTTTAGACCAACTGCGAAAAGGCAACATTGAAAAACAAAGTAAATTTGAACTGATTGAGGAGCCTAAAAAGCATTTACAGAATTATTGTATTAGTATCTATGCATTATTTTATGAAAGAAAGAATTTATTATACCTATGCTCGCGCTCAAAGAAGGAAACACCCAGTGATAGCACTTTTGAGTATACAAATGATGCTGAAAAACATGAATAAAAATGTGGCGGAGAATCAGTGGTAAAGTGATGTTTTCTTGTAAAGCTAGTGTGCAGACGGACATCAGCTATGTCAATGCATCTTGTCACCATTTCGACATTATTTTCTTCCAGAGATTCATCCACTATCTGAGCCACTTCAATGGCCTATTTTGAAAACAGGTTTTCAATAGGTAGATGAAAGGACAAACTTATTACCTCTTCAATTGAAAAGTAGACAAAAAACTTACCTCTTCATAATCAGTAAGATCAGATCGATCTTGAAAAATTTGGTGAGAAAAATTGCAGACATAATCTGGAAATTTGATAATACCAAGATCAACTAAAAGAAATTCTGAAAGGTCCTGATCGCCATTAAGGAAAAAGAGCCTCTGCATAAACAACAACATGATAGTATACTGAAGTCAGATGGTAAATCCAAATTCCTAATGAAATAACATTCTATTAGAGGGGAAAATATTAAGAAGCTAAATGCAGCACAATAGAATGGTTGAGAAACCTGAATGCGCCAAAAAAGGATATCCGCTAAAGAAGAAATTCTTATGCAGCTTCCAGTTTGTTTGAGAATCATCTTTGGTAGCAGTGGGCTGTCGCATGCAACGGTTAAACCTATAAACAAGAATAAATCTAAAAAACACAATAGTAGAAGTGATGGTACCATGCTCCACTGGCATAAGCAGAGAAGAGGATGTTTAGAAGTTCATTTCGACGACTGCAGTTGATTCCTTTCTGAAGAACAACCGAAACAGGAAACATAACCAAAAAATAAAAAAGGTATTTAGCTCGAGCAGTTGTCAAAGATTCAATAGTTTTGAAGAAGCAAAACAAGGTTGAATGAAGCATGTACACGGAAATTTTCCTGTACTTTAGCAGCATGTTTGTACAACAATAACAATCAACTCTTATCCCATTAAATGGGGTCGACTATATAGATCCTTCTATGCCATTGGACTCTATTTCCTATTTTATCATCATCTATACTTAAATAATTTTATCTTATTTTATTGTTGCTAATCAAATCTTTTTTGGTCTTTCTCTTCCTCATTTGATACTTGTCATCATTTCACATCGCCTAATTGGAACATTTATTGATCGTCTTTCATATATATCAGAGTATTATATTGTGACATAAAAACAAATGTGACTTGCATTCTGAAAGCATTTTTATTTAAGTTAAACTTTAACTGAATTTAGCAGCTGTAAATATCAACCCTAATAATATCATCAATATCAACATTTTATTATAGGAGTAACCTAATCCCATTCTTGTACTCATCATTCGCTCTGCCCTTCACTGTCTCAAGCACAAACATGCACACTAAACTCAAAGAAAAGACATCTTCATCTTCCTATCGCTGAACTCATTCGCAACGGTCCAAGCACTCAGTGATCATGCACTGGATCGTTGTCAAACTTACTGCAAGGTAGTCGCAATTCTGCTTGAGTTCCCAAATTCACACAGACAACTGAAGCCTCTCTTCACGAAACACCTGCATCCACTCGGCGTCCCCTTAGTTGTTGTGCTTCCCTCGATATCAGAGCTTCCTAGGATCAGGCTCTGTATAACTCCCTTGGACATGGTGTTCATCAGCTCCTGCACTTTTAGCTCTTTCTCCTTGTGTACTCCTCAGACTCAACATCATAAAACCTGTCTAGAAGATCAAGTTCTAAGCTCATCATCTCCTGCATCTTCCATTGTGCACTCCAACTCATGAGGGCAGGAAGCTGTTTTGGTGTCTAGATAGCCTGTCCCTATCTTTTGCTACTGTTCATCAGCAGCATCTACCATCTTCTCCTGCGGCAGTTCACTTAGAATGCACTATCTTCCATTGCACACTCAAACTTGTGACATCAGGAAGTTCTTTTGGTGTCTACACAGCCTGGTCTCCCATCTTTTGCTACTGTTCATCAGTAGCATTCTTCTCCCGTGGCAGTTTACTTAGAATGCACTATCTCCCTCTGTGATTCCCTTAGTGTTTAGACAAGGCTAAAAATCATATTTCCATTAACATTTTCTAACAAAAGACTTACAACAATAATAACCACTAAGCTTTATCCCACTAGATGGGATCAACTATATGGATCTTCCTATACCATTGGATTCTATCCCTTATTATAACATCATCTATATTTGAATAAATTTTACAATAGATATCTTGGCACAGAGATTGCTTAATTAGGGGAAGACATTTATATTTTAACTAAAATATTTCTTGATATGTTTGAAGGAAGTTGGAATTCTAGGAGCTAAGCTTGTTGCTGCTCCCCTAGATACAAATAACAGACTGATCATAAGACGACGAGAGTCATTTTTTGGTTGAAGTATTGGAGATCAGTTGCAAACTTGAACTATCTTATTGTTGCCATCTTATTTGGTATTAGTTTAATGAGTCGACTTCTAACCCTATCTTAAGATTATTACAAGGCAGTTTTAAAGGGAGTCCAAGAAAAGATTTCCTATCATGACTATAACGACCTTTTGGATTAGACTAGTACTCCCAGCAATAGGGTATCCACAGTAATCTATTACATTCTTCAAGGAGGTTTACCTGATATATTGAAAGAAAAAAAAAATTATAATGGCCAGAACCAAGTGCTAAGGCAATATACAAATTCATGGTTCAATGCATATGTGTTCCTATTTGACTAAAAATTGATAACAAATTTGGTAGAACTTCTGCTGTGATAATTAAGTTGTCATGCATATTGATTTTAGTCCAATTATTGAAAAGACAGAAAAATTACCACTACATCAGGGAAAAACTATAGTCCAAAAAGATTATTGCTTCTCTTATTAGTTTGTAATGCTTCTTTTATTAGTTTGTAATGATCCATGTGATATTTAGCAAGACTTGAAAAGTCCTAAAATTGAATTTGATTGTAACAAAAAAGGATCTTACAATATAGTTGAGTGCAATTGCTGAGGTTATATTCTGAAATATATCAATACGGAAGTATATATAAATTGACAATGGGAATTACTAAGGGAAGAAACTCAATTAATCATTTAACATCTTCTAGAAGGAGGATATCTAAAAAGGTTTACTAACATGTATATCATACAAGTATGTGAACTGTGGAATATTTGAAATATACTAAGACCTATAAAAAAAAATCAAAAGATACTATCACAAAATAAATTGGCTTACAAAATGAAGTGAGAAAAGGAATATGTAAGCTGCATAAATGTATATATGTCGGACCCGTATCTGTCCACATACTAGCTCTTAGTACGTAGTCACCAGAAGCCCATGTGTCAATTTAGGAGCACTACTACGGTAAAATCCATAATTAGGAAAAACCATCCGACAGTACTCCAACCTTTACGTAAGATAGACCTAGATCGTCCTGCACATATACTGGCGTGCATAGATTATTGAGACTGATCAAGGTATTTTTTTGAAGTAATAGTCAAGAAATGTTGGATATAGGCAGTTATCTGGAAGAAATATAATTAGGCAACATACAATCATATTTACCAGCAACCTCCATCGTTGGTAAGCCCACAAGTTGACATGACTATTCTTATACAAAATTTCCTCGCAATTTCCCAACGGGCATAATATTCTGTTCCAAGTAGACCTTAACATTTATAAGCATTCCTAGCACCAATAAATTATGATAGCCGTGTTCTTTTAAGTATAAACTGATTATGGGAAGTGCTATTTAATCAAAGAACAATAATCTATTGATCAATCGTACTAAAATTAGCAAATGTCAATTAACCATGTTTGAAATCTTGTACTGTGCCAGATGAAATGGTCAAAATGTATCGTTCTAATAAATCACCAAAACTTGATACCACTTGGCATCCAAATTTAAAATCTCAAGTCGTACCATAGTTTTGATTTTTTACTAGAAAGATATTATTCTAGTATCGTGTCAACGATCCAATGCATAGTGTTGATAACATATTGAAGATCGAAAGAGGAAGGAGATAAACCAAAGGAAGCAATCATTATTTGTGTTGGGTGGTATCAAGTTTCGATAATTTTTCAGAATAATATATTTTGATAGTTTTGCTCCGCATGGTAGATTTAAAATTATACTCGGCATAGAAAATGTCTCCTTCCTATGCTTGATCTCTTTCCTTCTTCAACTCAAATCCATTGTTGGCATTATGCATCAAAACATCGGCACGATACCAAATCATTATCATTCCAGTCAAACATCGAAACCTTGAAATTTCGAACCTTGCAATTAACAAATGAATGTTAAACAATATAGTGGTGCAAATGCATTGTGCTACATGTAACTGATGGATCATATCTAGCAATCATGTCAAATCCATATGCATGCAGTACTGCTGGTTCAGATCACCTAGCACACATAATGGCATTCCAGCAACATCATCCTCATTTTATTGGATGATTGAAACCTTCGTCCCCACTAAGTTCACTTACAAGTAATGACTGGCATTTCTCAGTACAATAGTTTCACGCAGTTGAATATATCAGAGAATTAAGATGGAATTTGTTATTCAAAACATATTCAAGCAAACACAAATATCTAGAGAGAGAGAAATAGGATCAGCAATATAGAAAAACTTAAATGAGTTTCCACACAAACCTTTTGAACTTCAGAACTTATGATTTGACGCATTTCAGAAACATTTAGCAAGTCAAGAACCTCTTTCATGTTGTATGTAAACGAGTCATCACATGAATGAACTGAGTAAATGAAACCTGCCACTTAATGATAAGTAAACTTTAGTCATTACCTTTAGTAAAATAAAGTAGAAAACATTAACTAAGAGGTTCGAGATATACACTGTAGTTCCTCAATTGCTTTTTGTGCATCTTGAATCTCAGGGTAGGAGATGCTGCTTACCCTGAACCACGGTCCTATTACAAACATAAAGCGGTTAATAAAATTGTAATTTACAAAGGGAGTGGCATTGAAAATTCATATTCAATTATTCATGACCACCAATCTCCACAACTGTATTTTAGTTATAAAAATATATCCACCTAACAGAATACAATAGCAATAACCAAATCTTATCCTAATAAGTGGGTCGATTATATGGATCCTCCTAGGGCTCTATCCCCTACTATATCATTATCTATATTTAAATAAATTTTATCTTTTTTATCATTGTTAAGCAATTTTTTTTTGTTTTTCTCTTTCATTTGATTTGTATATTTGTAATAGTTTCACAATATAATATAGTAGATCCAAATGCCGTTTTGTAAAATTTTCCTTTAAATTTTAAAGATACTTTACGATCACAAAGAATACCTTATGTTCTTTTCTATTTCAATCATCCTTCTTAAAAAATATTTTCTTCGAAAATCTCAGAAAATACAAAAATATCCTTTTTTCTAGAAAAACAAAAGTGATCTTAAATATTTAAAACTTTTAATTACAGACAACTCATTATCTCCTAATTTAACAATTATCTCATTGTATCTTAAAAAAAGACAGTTCAATGCACAAAGCTTCCGTCATGTGGGGTCCCAAGAAAGGGTCTATTGTACGTAACCTTATCTTGTTTTGCAATAGACTATTTTCAGAACTCAAACCCATGACCTCTAGATCATAAGACAACTTTACCATTGCAATAATACTCCCCTTTATCTCATTGTATCTAACAGTGCTAAATTTAAAATCTATATATTCTGTCTTTACTCTACTAAGTGTAAGATATTTCGCTTCTAGCGTTTTCCTCTAAGATTCAAGTTTAGCATTTACTCCTTCACATGTCTCATTTGCCAAAATAATATCATTTGCAAATAACATGTACTATGATACCATATTTTAGATATGTCTAGTGAGTTCTTCATGATTAGTGTAAAAAAATAAAAACTTAAAGTTGATCCTTGATGTAACCGTATCTTTATGAGAAACACTTCAATTAATCCTCCTGACATTTTCACTCTTGTCATTGCATCCTCATATATATCTTTAATTATTTCAACATATATTATACTGACACCTTTCTTTTCTAGAATTCTCTACATAATTTTCCTTCAAACTCTATCATAACCTTTTTTAAAATCAATACATATCATGTGAAAATCTTACTTTCGTTCTCAAAACTTTTCAATTAGTTGTCTGAGAAGATGTACAACTTTTATTGTTGATCTTTCCGAAGTAAATCCAAATTGATTTTCGATCACCATGATCTCCTTCCTAAATCTTTTTTTTTTACTTTTTTTTCAATAATTTCATAGTATGACTTATTAGTTTAATACCCTTATAATTTGCACAATTTTGTATGTCTCCTTTGTTTTTATATTTAAAAAATAGAAAATTTATCCTCCACTAATCAGACATTTTTTTCATTTTCAATTTTAAGTTAAATAACTTTGTAAGTCATTCAATACCTTGCTTGCCTAGACACTTCCATACCTCTATCCAAATATCATCTGATCTAACTATTTTTTTATTTTGCATCCCGTTTAAAACTTGTTCTACTTCTGAAAGTTGAATTTTACGATAAAAATTTAAATTTAAATCCACCTAACAGAATGGAGAACAAAATATCAAGCGACTAATAAAACTCTTCCAAGGGCATGGTTCTTAATCCTGAGAATTTAGGCATGATTCCTCCAAGTGCTAGTTTAAATATGCCCACATTAGATACATGTTAAGAGTGAGCACCATATTGCTTTAGCATTACAAAGTGTATTAAGCTCCAACACTTGGAAGTTAAGTACATAACTTCAGAACCACCAAGTGTTTGATAAAATCTTCATCGACATTTTTCAAATCTCATTTCAACATCATAATTTGGTAAACATAGACTTACAGAGCACTTCTTTAGTTGTCACAAGCATGAAACGAATATCATAACTAAAATATAACATAAAAAAAGACATATATTGAAATCAAAAAGAAAAGTAACAAAATATTATTATATTCTTGATCCATTAATCATACCAAGTAAGCTAGACATTGAAGCATGTTACCAAATATCAATCGATCAAAAACTTAAAATACAAGTCTTAGGATATGGAAGAACCTTTACGAGAGTATATTCGTATAAAAAGCCTTTGACCTTCATCTGATAGCGATGTAAAATATCCTGCTTTAAATTGACATCACATGAAATTCTAATTGAAAGTGAAAAAAGAAATAAAAACTGGCAACTAATTAAGCACAAGATACTAACACGTACCTATAAATGTTTTTTCTTCAATAGTAAAAAGGTGTGAATGATGACTTATAACCTCTTCAATCATCAAAGAAAAGTTATTCTGGTATTTTATCATTTTGAGTTGATGCACCTTAATATTTTTAATAGCAACCACCAGATTGTTCCATAGGGATTCAGAAAAATTACAATCAGCATATGTTTTCTTGCTTTCAGTGCAGTCTAAATTTTTTCGGCAAACCAGTTTAATGGGAACATGATCATGAGTGCGCTGAGGAAGAGAATCTACATACCCCTGAAAATGTTAAAGCAAGCGTTCACTAGAATGATAACTGGCTAAAAAGGTACAAACATTACCTATAACCTAGATGAAAAGTTGCTTTGTTTCCCTGTTCCACTTACTGATTTTGAATTGAACAAAAATCAAACAAACATATCAAAAAATATAACCACCAAGGCATAAGAATGACTTATAATTTTCTTTTTTTAGAAAAAATAATGCTAAAAAAGAAAAACATTCATAATAACTGATCTAAGAAACATCTACCTAGGCATTAATATTGCCATACCAAAATACTTCACTATGCTTTAGAATGCATCAGATGACATCAGAAGAAGAATATAAAAAGGCATAGAAAGAAATGAACTTGCACCAGAACTAAAGATAGATCTAGGTGATGAAGTGAAAGAAACATGTTCTAGCTCAAATAAAATGAGAACTAGAGAGGAGTGCAAAATCTTCACCCCTACTAGTGAGAGAAATGTATAAGAGATTTGTGATATGAGAATATATCATTTATAAAGTTAACTTTACAAGATATAATACAGTTAAATCAAATTCATATTGTTTTAACAAGGCTATGAAAGACAATGGAGGATGGTTGTTTTCACTCTTTACTACAAAGCCATGTATGATGCATTTGCTTTCAAAAGTAAAGTCAGGAAAAACTTCTGATAATGTAAGCCTTGCCTCACATTCTATGTAATGATTATCAATTAATGGAGACAAATACTTTGATAGCTCCCGAGGCAGATATCCAAGCATAACCCTACAATCAGAATCTGCTCCAAGTACCTATTGGAAGAAATCAAACCATGTTGGGAAAAACAAAAATACTGAAAATCAAGTAATGATAATCTATTACCGTGATAGCGTTCCTGTCCTTGACATTTTTGGAGTCTCTAGCCAACAAAATTCTTGCACCTTGTTGCCACTCAACACTTGCATGGAATCTCCGGCCCACAATATAACTTACAAATGTCAGCACAGAGATAGCATCTTTAGTACCATGTTCATCCAACTCATCCTTATTTAAATGAGATATATAGGGATCACATGAATCCACCACCTGATTAATGGAATCACCTAGGAAAGTGTTCTCTGGAGGAAGAATCTTTGTAAAGGTTCCTAGATTGCTTGAAGAATTGTCAGAGGGATCTGATTCGCATATGCTACCATTTCTAATTCCAGAGAGATCTTTTGGCAATGCAAAAGCACTAGCATATTCTTTTTCATCATTATATTCTGTATATGCAATATCTGCTTCCTCACTGTATATATCATCCAGAATTGGTTCTGTTCTATTCCTTTTTGAGAACTGAAACTGAAGAAGATTGCTTTGTGTTAATTTCCTCTTTGTTCCTCTTGTTAAGCAGGCATCTGTAGGCATGTAGATTTGTAAATATCTCAAATTTTATGAGTATTTATCTGATTCACATTGTTTTAGCATATGGTTTAAAAGTTCAAAATGAGCATTACATCAATGTACTTTAGCACATATATACAATAGAAAGTGACCAAGTACAAGAAAGCTCAAATACCCTATAAACCAATGCATACTCAGATAGAGTTGAGCATAGAGAAGGACAAGTCGTTCTAGAAAAAAAAAATATCAATAACGTAACATTCTTAGCCTAATTTCCTATTTTTCTAGGGAACAGGTTAGTTATCAATTCGCAAGCTGAATGAGTGTCTTCGCATTTGGTGAGCATCTCAATGTGTAAAACGAGCTAAACACAAAAATCAGATCAAGCTACAGGCAGGCACTTTAAGGAGGATACTTAGGTGAATTGATGCTTTACAGGCCTCACTGAACTACAGTATTAGACTGATCAATCATCACTTGTAGTTACTAGTACACTGTATAAAATCCAATTTAATGACTATACTAGATGACTAGGAGCTTAAAGAAAACACTCCCATACGCTTTGATTCCTTGGTGCTCCTTATTTAAAGTCAAAGCAACAAATCTAGGGTCTAACACTTGCAATGATAAGCAATCTAACCTTTTATAAACTTTAATTGTAAATTTTTGCTTTTCTAAACCGGTGGATTTGCCTGCGAAAAAACTCAAGTTTTGAGTAGATTATAGCTCATTCACGCTCAATCGCAACAAAGAGTTCCAACAATTAAAAAAAGATTATCCATTTAGAATAGTAAAACCTGCAGCAACAACCGGTCTAACCTTTTAGAGACTTTAAATATTTGCTTGCGGGGGAAAAAACAAACTTGAGTTGACAATCAATATCAGGCAGAAAGAGTTCCGACGACTGGAGGAAAATCAAATCAAAACAAAACGTACCTAGATGGGAATTCACATTGTAATCTATTCCACGAATCGATCTACCACAGACAGGACAAGAAACCCACTCCTTGTCAAATGCTCCACGTAGCTCTGATTTCGGTGCCCAGTCTTTCTCAGCCGACGACGGGGAGGCTTGCGTCTGTCCGCGATGAATACCGTCATGCGTCGAGTTACTAGGAGAGTTCTGAGAGCCCGGACAAGCAGATTCCATTTAGAACCTAAACAAAATCGGAAGGCGAGAAATGAACCCTAGATTGGAAAGGAGCCTGACCGACGGAGATAGAAGGCGAGAGACATCAGGGGAGATGGCTCTCCGCCGCTTCCCGATGAGGCGTTTGAGTGCTTCCCACCCGTGGAGGTGCATGGCGGATTCGATGGGCGCCCGCCCTAATCCATCGAAGGTGTCGGACTGGAATTGGATGGATCAAACTTTGATGGCTCTCCCGCCATTTCTGTCACGCGAAAGGGCATCACGGTCGTCTCAGTGATCATTCTCGAACAACTTATTCCAAAAGATCTACCGTATTTCTATTTTACAATTATTGCAAGAGAAACAAATCGTGAAAAATTTTAATCTTGTCGTGATGATCAAAATATATAAAGATAATTAAAATTAAAAAAAAAATTTAAATTTTATTCGAAATCAATTATATCACTTATGTAAATATCATCGTATTTTAATCACTGTATACTCCTCAGGAAGACAAGAATTTACTTTTCAATTTATCAAGTGTGAAACAGTCATTGACTATCTAATTTGATTTACCCGAATCAAAATAAATAAAAAATAAAAAAATAACACGACAACAACTCATTTATTTATAAATGAATTAACTCAAGCAGCTTAACAGATAACTTAGTTTTAAAAACTTTTTGATAATTAAAGCATTACAGTTGTTTGTTGCAAAAAAAAAAATGATAATGTTCATCCAAATATCTTTGGATATCAATAAATCACGATTTGATTCTACTGACACTTAATCACAATGAAAGACAAATATTCCGATAAATATTTTCATCCAACAACAAAGATTGATCTTTGTTCATTTGATATAAATTTATACTACATTAATCATCTTTATCCATGGACACTAAAAGCATTATGTTCCCTTTTTTTGGTCAATTCATCGTGAGTTTATCTATTTCATGTAGTGCAACACGGTATCTTCTGGTCTTGGAACATAGACTTGGCATGTCTTGTGTAAGTGAATTGATTATCTAAAGCAAAACAGGAAGATACATGTTGGATTAAATGGCAACGAAATAGATAATTCATGATCAATTGACAACAAAAAGGGGAAATATAAAACCTGCAGGCCACAGTTGGATGGTAAAATACGATGAAGCCACAGAAACGAAAGAACAAAGTTACGAAAAGAAATATGACGAACAATAAATTGGAATGCTGAATTATTCGCTAGTTTAGACGAAAGAAAATTATGAATCACATTTGTAGATACGATGAATCAACTTGAGTACCCAACCTATCAGGTAAAGAAAAATTGTTTGCTTGAGAAACAATTAAGAAGAAAAAAGGAAATTAGAAACATGAACAAGATTAAAAAAAAAAAAATCATTTTGATTAGCAACACAAATGGGAAACGGGCAGAAGTGAGAAACTTCTAAGCTGTGGAAATCTCTGGGGCAATAGTACTTGGGGTTGGTATCAAAGCCAACATTTGGTTTTTAATTATACCCATGCAAGTCTCAATTTCCCTGTAGATTGGAAGGTTATGTGGAGAACATGGTTGCAAACTTGCGAGAGCAGAATCAAGAATCTGGGTAATCTCAGCAGGTGGATACTGTCTCTCTGTGCAGACCTGCACGATCAATCCAGATAAAGCATTATGAAAAACAATAGGAGAACGTTCATTTTGAAGGAGAGAAGAGAATATTTAATAGTTGAGTGGGGTATGAAAATTTAGCAAAAACTATGGGATTGTTTCAAAAAATATCACTTTTGCGATGCTTATCAATTGTATACACAATTTTGCTAGGTCTGTGAAATATTAATGTTGAGGGTGGTGCTATCAAGTTTAATACAAGAAAAAAATTTGATGACGGCATGGATTGTTATATGATTGTTGCATAAATGAGTGATCATGTGATCCACCGAGGGCTAAATATTCTCTCGATTACAAGGGCAGGGTTAAATGAGTTTTTTGTTTATTCAGATACGTAGAGAGGTAGGCAGCAAAAGCCACAAACTGGGTCTATATGGGAGGGAGAATCATGGTTTAAGGGAGGAAAGGGTGATGGACCAAGTCAAAGCGTGCGGTGGGGATGAGGTCAACAATGTCATAAGTGAAATGGGAGAAGTGAGGAGTAACAATTTACAGTTAGATGAGTTTGAGTGGAGAGAAGGATGACCGAGTGTGGATGCGAGGTGGAAAAGTGAGGTTGGTTCCTGATATAATTTGACTCGAACACCAGCAGGAACCAAGTACATCAGTCAACAATATCAAATGTGTGCATGCCTCAATCAGTGACTTCTCAAGAGAGAATAGAATAAATAGTAGGGGAGGAAAATTTATCATTAAAGATTCAATGAATAAAACAACAGAAGCTGCTGAACTTTTAGATATCTTAAAATAAACCAATCTCCCAAGACTCGTTTAAGATAAACTAAATTTGCTAGAAACAATCAAAGTAAGAATAATGAAATTATCCTAGACTAGAAATGAAAGAAACTCGAAAATTACATCCTGCAGATTTGTTCTTTCTAAAAGGGTCTATTTTTGCTTTCCTTTTTGCTTGCATAAGGCGAACAGAATATATTCTACAATTTAGATGAACAAATGGTAATACAAAAAAGACAATATCTTTTAGATACTGCCAACAAAATTTACCTGAATCATAAGCAAGGTAGATACACATGATGATATTAGCTCAGAAGGAATTTGAAGATCAGCATCGGATGGATGATTAGACTTTGGACTAAATGTTGCAGAGTCAAATATCCTTCCTGTGTGCTCTGGATTTGCTGTATTGCCATGTCCAGAATTAGGAGCCCCTTGAACCACTCCTTTACTAGAAACAGAATTATTTGCTAAATCTAAGGCTGCCCCAATTTTATTAAAGGCATCGTCTCCTTCCTTAAGTGTGCACATTGCCTGAGAAACAAATCAAAAATAAGAAGAATTGGTCTGTAGTGTGCATATACACAGAACATAAAAGAAGAAATTGAAACTTGAGAGGGGAAACTAGCAGCTATCAATAGAAACATGAAAGGGCAAACTAGTACTAGGCCCACACAGATAAATAGTTCCAATGAAGCTGGACATTGGATAATAATATATGTAATGAAGCCAGGCTATTTGGAAGTAAAATGAGTAATGAAGGAACATTGACATGTTAAAGCATCAAAATACCTTGACTGCTGCATCAACCATTGCCCTTGCTTTTCGCTTTGAAGTTTCAACAATTTCCACTACATTAGATCCAAATTCCAGATTGAGAAGAGCAGATGAATTGAACATTTCTGGAAGTCCAAGAGTTTCAGAATTTTCTGATGGCCTATTCCATGGAGGTGTTGAGTTACCATAGTACGTGTTACGCTGTCTTAGAGAGAGCAGAGCAGAAGCGACCTAAAGCCCAAAAATGCCATAATTTAGTTTAAAGATATTCCGTGAATCAACATGCCAATTGGTTAAAATTTTGCAAAAATCAGACCTGATCATTAGCATCACGTAGCTGAACAAGCACCATGGCATACTGCCTTCTGAAATGCTCCAAATCTTTTATGGTATCACCATCCTGTTGCTTTTCAGATACTTCTTCGTTCATATTCCTCAATTCCTTCAAAAGAGCTTCCTGTAAATGCATCAGAACATATTAACTACATAATTACTAAAATCTAGTATATGTTAAGAACATGGACTTGATGAGCTTCTAGTACAGGAATGGCGAAAGCTTACAAGCCAGAATCACATTGAAAGTTTACAATCTAATGTAATTATTCAACTTCGCTGTTGTTTAGATGTAAATCATTTGAATTAATATTCTCTAACTGAAAATAATAATAATAATAATATAACAAACATCTAAATTATCATTGAATTCATTTCATTTCTTCTTGACACATTTTGGTTTGTCAAAGCATGTTGATTATTGGCATAATATGGTACTACTCGAGACAGCACAGAAAAGATTAATAATACAAACCAATATCGGGTTTCAATACCAGAATAGAAAATTTCAGCCACATTGAGTGGCATGACAAGAAATTTCAACCAATAGATAAAACACACTAAAATGATGTTGACATATCGAAAAGTATCCCAATCCTTTCAAATAAATATTGCCTTTAATCTGACCTTTTCTGAGACAATGACTTTAATAAGAGAATTTAGAAACTGAATAGCTCAAGCTCGTAGGATCCCCCATCAAGCCAGTTTTCCCATTAATCCATAAGGTTATAGAAGAATTAGTCAACAATTGTCTCATTTTCACTACCTTCTTTACAAGATCAAGTTTCTCAAACTTCATCAGCATTAGATCAATGTTGTGTGATGCTCTAACTCTAGTAGCTTCTAAGCTTTCTTGATGTTGGCACTTGGCATCATTGTCAGTGAGTGTTTGTACTATGCACTATGTGTTCTTCACTAATTTCTCACACTAAACTATCGATTAAGCTTGTGAAATTTCACCTTACTATTATAGTAAAGTAAAAAGTTGATGAAGCTCATCCATGTTGATATTGGCTAGCTATTGTACAATGATGCAACCTATATAGTCCTTATTGTTTTTTGCACAAAAGAGATCTATATCTTGATCTCTTCTACTTGTTTGTCTAGATCATAGTATTAAATTTTGACCCGTTGCGAGTGAAACACCCGATTTATTTCATTCCGACGAGGAACCGGCACCGGCACGCGGGCGAGATTCCAGTAAGCAGCAGCAAGGCAACGACGGAAGCAGCAGGGATTCACTGCTGGAATGCAATCAGTATCGCCGGAGCGCAATCGCATTCGCGATCGAGCACCGAGAAAGCGCGCTCACGCTCTGGGAGCGTGATTGCTTGCGGAAACAAGCGATCGCGTTCCGATCACTGCGAAAACGCACGAATAATAAACATTTGGAATCAAACTAATAATAAACATTTTAAATAATTAAATATTAATATTTAAAAGATAAAAAAATATTAAAATAATATCGAAACGGACAATACGGTATCGAAACCGTATCATTCTGATCGCAGACCGAAACTTCGATACGAATCGAAATTTTAAACCTTGGTCTAGATACATACCAACAATGTTACAAAACAAAATTGGGTGTAGGATACCACGATGAATGATGAAACCTATATAGTCCTTATTGCTTCTTTCACAAAAAACATATATATCTTGACCTCTTCTACTTGTTTGTCCAGATACATACCAACAATTCCATACAAAACAAAATTGGGTGTAGGAAACCATGAAGGGTCGTTTGAATGTTGAATAACTTGCTACATTATTATTATATTATTTACTATTAGGCAGGGTTCCAATGAAGAGGATTGCTTGCTAGCATGGTTTGGAAAGACTATCATGTTGATGTCCACAATAATATTTATCAGATGCCTTTGTCCCATGAAAGGAAAGAAGCAACAATGATTACCTTGCGATGAGGCACTTCATTAGCACCAGCCATGTCACGACTACAAGATATATTGTTGCTTATAGTCTAGGGAGGCACAATTTCTGGATAATTTGTGTATCATTGCCACAACCTTCAAATTCAACATAGCAAAGTAGCAAGATGCTTCAAAATCTCATTAACTGAAATCTTCATGTTGTCGGTTAGAGAATTTAGAGGCATTAGAATGAATGGAAGGATTAGTGAAGAGGAGAGGAGCCTGATGTGTTTTGAATAGAGATGGAGAATGCAGAAAAATGCCGAAGACACGCGTTGGGAGGAGCCTCGTATAGGCCAAGCAACACATACAACAACATCCCAACTTCAATGCATCTTAGCAGCTAAGGTAAGTCCAATTGTAGCCCCCCTGATGGGAGAAATACGTTCCACCGAACAAACGACAGATTGAAACCTTGATACATGTATTTATCTTTTCTTTCAAATTATGGTTATGATATTTCAGTAAAGGGGTAATTTAATTTTCAATATTAATAAATTCATTAATCTCTTCAATCAATTTGTATGATTTTGGAAGTTTGAAATTCCAAATGTTTATCTACTTTCAATATTGAAATGCATTTGCCTTTGTTTATATGGGCATGGAAATTTGCTAAATCAATGATTGCAGCAAAAACATGCAAACTATAAAACTGTGTTTGGTTCAGCTAAAATAAGTTGCTTGGCAATGACTCAAAGAACTATGTCTTCACAATTTGAATATAATGAGAGGTCATAATAGAAACTATATTATTGGACTGAACAAGTATACAAACATTACCTTTTTATCAAGAGCACGTGATAACTCAGCAAGAGCTCTTATATCGGCTTCTCTCTCCTGAATTTGTGATAGAGAACAGGGTTGATTATACATTGCCTGCTGTGCGGCAACAGCAACTTGATTTACTGTAGCTTTAGCTTGCACAATGGCATCTAATGTGTCCCCCTGCCAGAAGTTCATTGTATCTGATGACTCACTAACCTTCTAGAATGCTACAGATTATAGTATACAGTGAAAATGAGTAACCTTGGCATGTTTCATTAATGTATTCATTTGATAACTAGTAGTAGAAGTAGGGGAACTCCCACCACCAATGTCAAAACTCTCATTCGGAGTAAGTCTCATAGAATTTCCATTTCGCCAATCCTTGGTGCAATCTTCTAGTTTTAGATCCTTCAAACTGTTGCTGTGTCTGCTGAGACCAATATTCCTTCTCAATGCTTCAGGAATGTTTTCAAAGGGATTCAGTGGCATGCAGTCAATATCCTGAAAAATAAGTAATAATAGATGCATGACATTCAAGAGTCAGTATTATCCTCATTGTGGATAAAGAGTCAAGTCATTTGAGAGAAAGAAGAATTCAAATAAAAACACCACGCAACCAGATAAGTATAAGGATGAAAAGACCATGTTGCATACTTGATATAAAATAATGCTCGGAACCTAACCACATAAGGCATCTAGGCAAGTCAATAACATTCACATGCTTATGTGTTGGGGTCCATACATGTAACCAAATAAAAAAGCTTGGGTCAAAATTAGTCACAAAAATGATTTGATCAAACTTGCATGTAGCCCAATGCAATGAAAGAATAAGGATAGAAAGAATTCTAATGATGAGTGATTTAATGATTGTAATTGTTAGAATATTGTAGATATGATTAGGGATAATTGTTATCCCTAAATATCATTAGGAATAATTATTTCTTAAGATAGAATTTTGATTTATTCCTAGGATAGGGTTTGATTTATTCTTTTGAATAAGCCCTAATCTTGTCTATAAATAGGGCTTCTTTCATGTAAGTTAGGAATCTCTAAGTTACGAAATAACATGGTATCAGAGCATTAGGTTTCTTTTTAGGTTTCCGCATTTTTTTTTCCCTCTCTCCCGCGTTTCTCTCCCGAACGCGCCTCTTCCGCAGCTGCTCGTGTTCTTCTCCCTCGCGGACAGAAGAAACGCTGCGCTCACCGTCGTCCGCGACATCCTTCAGCGTCGCCTCCGCGTCGAGCGCGTCCAGCGCCTCCAACACGTCGAGCGCGTCCGCGACAGTGCGTCGGCTTTCCTCACTCACGTGCCGTCGTCCGCGATCTCCTTCGTGCTCCTTCCTACGAGCGATCCAGTCTACAGCAACGACGAGCTCCTCCGATCCGCCTCCCAGTCGCCAATCTCGTCCGTTTCGGAGCTATCTCCCGACGGTGGAGGAATCAGTGGACATCCGTTCACTTCCTCGACTTCAACCCCGATCCCTAATCCAATCTCCACGACGACTCTGAAGCCTTCGACGGAGCCTTCACCGGCGTCTTAAACCGCCTCCAATCGGAGTTGGAGAACAACCTCATCGGCTGCAGTATTGCGCTCCCCCTCGACGTCAATAGCATCATCCTTCGCCGCTGGCTCAATCTCCTCCGAGGCCGGTCCGTCCGCGACCTTGTTGTCCTCGGCGACACAAGACACGTGTTCCTCTGTTCCTTCCTCAGCCTCTTCCCTTCGCGTCGCCTCCGCCCTCCAGCGCCGTCCACCAGCGCCAGCGTCTCCAGCGTCGCCTCCAGCGCCTCCAGTGCTGCTAGCGCCTCCAGCGCCGCCAGCCCCTCCGCCAGCGAGTTCTTTTCTCCCTCCCGCAAGCGCGCAATCCGCAGGCCTGTACCCGTTCCTCCACCTTTCTCTCCCTTGGCGCCGACGCCGTCTTCTCCATCAAAAAGTCCGCTGCCATCTTCCTCCAGCAAGTCCTCCGTAACAATAACACAGTACGGACCATGCCGCTCGCCTCGGTGCAGTGCAGATTTAAACAACTCCAATCGCGGATGGCGGTTCTAATTCTCTTCTTCTTTGTTACACAAGTTGGTATTTCCTTTATTGGTATATCTCACTCTGCGAGTCCTTGGGTACTTGACTCTGGGGCCACCGATCATATCACTGGTAATAGATCTCTTTTTTCTTCACTATCTACTTCTGGTTATTTACCATTTGTCACCATGGCAAATGGTTCTCGAATTCAGTCTCAAGGTATTAGTATTGTTCATCCTTCTCCATCTCTTTCCATTCATAATGTTCTTTATATGAGCCCCTTTAATTTGTTATCAATAAGTCACTTACTCTCGGTCTCTTGATTCGTGCCTCGTTTACTAAATCTTACGTCATTCATGAGGACCGAGTCTGAGGAGGATGATTAGCTCGGATATGAGTCTAGCCTATATCGATTTCACAGGCCTCTTTTGTTGGTTGTGCGCGTCTCCACTTGTTATTCATGCTCGGTTAGGACATCCTAGTCTTGATAAGTTAAAACAATTACATCCTAGTCTTTCTCACTTAAAGTCTTTATCTTGTAGTCGTATCGATTAAGCGCATGTTCGTAGTTCATTTTCTCCTCGCATTATAAGTCAGACGTCTCCTTTTGCTTTAGTTCATTCCGATATTTGGGGTCCGAGTTGTGTTTCTTCTACATTCGGAATCACGATATTTTGTTACCTTCATGACGATTTTTCCGTTGACTTGGTTATATCGATGAAGGATCGTTGAATTGTTTTCTATTTTCCAATATTTTTAATGAAGTCAAACACAATTTGGTATCCCTCTTGATCCTCGCAAAGTGACAATGCACGTGAGTATCTATCTACTCCGTTTGGACCTTCTTAGCGTCTCGGGCGTATTACATCGAGCGTCTTGTCCTCATACTCCCATAGAATGGAGTTGCGAGCAAGAATCGACATCTTCTCGAGACCGCCGGACTCTTCTTCATCACTCTCGTTCCTCTTCGTTTTTGGGAGAAGTTGTACTTACTCCATGTTATCTTATCAATCACACGCCTTCCTCTATTTTACTGAAATACCTATCATCGTACTTTATCCAAATCGGTCCCTTCATCCTTACCACCTAGGGTCTTTGGTTCTACATGTTTTGCTCGTGGTCTTGATCCTGGCATTGATAAACTCTCTCGATCGCATAAACGTGTTTTTCTTGGATACCCACGGGCCTCAAAAAGGATACAAGTGTTATTCTCCTACTCTCATTCGGTATTTCATCTCTGTGATGTCACGTTCTTTGATTCGGTTCCTTTCTTTGGACCGTCAAAGTTTCCTCATACGTGCCTCGCGGTCTTTTTATCCTCCGGAGGACTCTTTATCACCCGGCAATTTCTCCTCCGCTGAGTTTATCGGCGTCGTCTTGACTGCTTTATGCGCCGCCTAACACTAATTCTCTCGTGGAATCATGTCAGGAGCCGAGATCCTCCGCCCCTTCCTCGTACAATCTTACGAATCGATATTCCCATATCAGACTGCAAAGGTATACGCTCAACTCGTAATCCTTCTCCTCACATTATGTGTCTTTGAGTTATCATCACCTTTCTTCTTCCTATTATTCTTGTCTTTCCTCCTTGTCTTTCTCTTAGAAAGCTGCGGGAGATGCATTGCCCATCCAGGATGGAAAGCAGGCTATCTTTGGGCCGAAATGAGTGTCTTACAATTTGTGGGACTTGGACCTCGTCCCTCTACCACAAGGAAAATCAGTTGTTGGCTATCGATGGGTATATACGGTGAAGGTTGGTCCAGATGGAACGGTTGAAAGACTTAAGGCTCGTCTTGTTGCTAAAGGCTATACTCAGATCTTTGGATTGGATTATGGGGATACTTTTTCCCCTGTTGCTAAAATGTCTTCGATCGCCTAT
This sequence comes from Wurfbainia villosa, assembly GCA_025175895.1. Lineage (NCBI taxonomy): Eukaryota > Viridiplantae > Streptophyta > Magnoliopsida > Zingiberales > Zingiberaceae > Wurfbainia > Wurfbainia villosa. Next base: position 81,207,164 of record CM046006.1, on the reverse strand, counting down.
TCATTCCATTCTTGCGATTCAACGGCCTCTTTATCGATTAGACATCGAAGAATGCGTTCTTACATGGTGACTGCTCGAAGAAGTCTACGTGGAAGCGAACCTCCGTGTTTTGTTGCTCAGGAGTCTTCCGGTCTTGTATGCGCTTGCGAAAATCTTTATACGGTCTCAGCAATCACCTAGAGCGTAGGTTTGGTAGATTGATTGTAATTCATGATTCGGCATGACTCGGAGCGAGTGACCATTACATCTTTATCGCCACTCATCTTGGTTGCATCTATCAGTGGTTTATGTTTGATGATATTGTCATCACGACGTGATTATCTTGGGATTTCACAGGTGAAACAACATCTTTTCAAACATTTCAGAAAGATCTCAAGAACTCAAATATTTTTGGGGATAGAAGTAGCCTGATCCGAAATGGGATCATTATATCCGAAAGGAAATATCGCAATGGATATTCAGAAGAAGCGGGAATGTTAAACGCAAAGCAGGTTGACAACCCTATGGATCCTAATGTTAAGCTCCGCCAAATCGGGGAGCCTCTGCAGGATCCCGAACGATACAGGCGATTAGTAGGGAGACTAAGTTACCTTACTGTTACTCGTCCAGGTATCTCATTTGTAGTAAGTGTAGTAAGTCAGTTTCTCAACTCTCCGTGTAAAGAACATTGGGATGCTGTGATTCACATTATTTGATATATTAGAGGCGCTCCAGGAAAAGGTCTTTTGTTCGAAAACAAAGGACATACTCGAGTTATAGGGTATTCTGATGCAGATTGGGCAGGATCTCCAATTGATAAGAGATCCACCTCTGGTTTTTGTATATTTGTCGGAGGTAACCTTGTTTCTTGGAAAAGCAAAAAGCAGAATGTTGTGGCGAGATCCAGTGCGGAGGCAGAGTATCGAGCTATGGCTATCTTGATCGAAGAGCTTATATGGCTTAAACAATTGCTTCAGAAGCTCAGGTTTGGAGATGTTACACAAATGTCACTCATATGTGATAATCAGGCCGCCATGCATATCACGTCAAATCCAGCTTTTCATGAGAGGACAAAGCATATTGAAGTCGACTGTCACTTTGTCAGAGAGAAAGTCATATCTGGAGAAATATCTACTAGTTTTGTTAACTCGCATGATTAACTAGCAGATATGTTTACTAAGTCTCTGAGAGGTCCCTGAATTGACTATATATGTAACAAGCTAGGTGCATATAATTTATATGCTCCCGCTTGAGGGGGAGTGTTAGAATATTGTAGATATGATTAGGGATAATTGTTATCCCTAAATATCATTAGGAATAATTATTTCTTAGGATAGAATTTTGATTTATTACTAGGATAGGGTTTGATTTATTCTTTTGAATAAGCCCTAATCTTGTCTATAAATAGGGCTTCTTTCATGTAAGTTAGGAATCTCTAAGTTACGAAATAACAGTAATGATGAGTTATTGATAGATAATTATCTCCTAAACAGGATCGATTCTTATAACTGTTATCAGCTAGTGAATGTTGTAGCTAATAATTAAACTTCTCAGAAATTCATAGCTAATGATTTGGTGCTGTAATGGTTGAGCAGTAGACTATGAGCCGGAGGTTAGTGAAGAAAACTATTTGTGACACCAAGCACAAAACGCACAGCCATCTCAAATAAAGTTCTAAAAAATAATAATTCTCATTGAAAGCATATATCAATTTATGTGAGGAAAAGGTTCAGATCCAACGGATATATTTCACAGTATTCTTAATGAAACAATTAGATACATTATGACTGAACCAATGGGAAAATGGAAACTGAGAGGAAAAAGAATAAACATGTACAATGGAGAAAATTCATGCAATTAAGACAACTGAAAGGGATAAAGATGAGGTCAACTGGTGTTTATTGCCTTGAAACTAATGTTGAGTTACAAGTCAATGAAAGGTGGCTGATAGTCACTTGCAATGAATTAACCACAGGTTACACCAGAGTGGTAGATGCCATATAGTGCTAGATTGGCACAATACAAGTCACAAGCATATGATGTTCTGTGATGCTTATACAGCAAGATAGTATATTAACGTCTTTATTTGAGACTTGTGAGTAGCAGGAAAAAGAACACTTTATCAGCAATAGCAAATAGTTGTGAATAATAATGTATGAATAGTCATATTAATTCACCGACTACCAACTTCAAGAATGTTTAATAACAGGATGAAAGGACTCAGCCCAATAGTTTTCAAAAAAACAGGAAAATAGAAAGTTATTTTGCAGTAACCAAGAAATAATTTTACAAGTCATAGTTCATAATGCAAGCCAATCAGAGAAAAGTAGAGGAAACAATTTAGCAATCTGTAAAAACAGACTAGATAAACAATATCAATTAACCGATAGAAAATGCAGTGAAGTAAAGGATTACCATAACAAACTCAACCCCTAATTCAGGACGATCAAATTGAACCCTGCATCTACTACGGTCAGCAGTCAAAACACTTCCATCATGAAGTTCTCTTGTTTTAGGGTGACAAGCGATGACCCTTTGGCCAACCGATAAAGGGCGAGCTAGGTCTGGTGGAAGCCCTTCTCTAAGACCAGCACGAAGTTCAGCATAGTGTGTCCTAACTGATTCTCTATACTGCTCAAGCTTCTCTCTTTCTTCCTTTAAAAACTGTTTAGAGAAACGCCGTGGTTTTCCAAGAGAACTGAAATTTGAACCAACAAGGTTATAGACTGCAAGTCAAATTAAGAGTTTTGGTTTTAGATATACCTTCGTATGACACCCCACTCTACACGAGTTAATCTAGGTATGTGTCCTAACCTCACATGATTCAAATACTCCACAAACTCACTCTTGGTAAACCATGGATAGTCAATGGCACTGTAAAACCACTCAAACATACACCATCTACGCAGCAATTTAGATGACAGACAATGAGAAAGTTTTCCCTGAAACGAAGTGAATAAAACATTATTATTAGTAGTAATATTTTTCTAAAAAAAAATATTGACCACATGAGTATACAAGCACCTTAAACTCAGATGTGCTGCTGCTTGAATGAGAGAGTCTATCAGGATGATCAGCTACACTGCTAGGTTTAAAATCCTTCCAGTCCGATGCTTTTATCAGGCTTATCTTGCGACGATTTCTATTTGCATGAAGCAATTTACCTTGGTTTTCAGCGGCAACATGAACAACTGTTTCGCTTAAGTGTATAGCTGTTCTTCCAGCATCAACAGGAGAAGAATTCTCTGGTGCTTTAACAAACTTGTCATGCCTAACCAATGAAGTAACTTGACTTACTCGTCTACCCTTAGCACTGAATCTTTTTCCTTCAGCAGAAACCTAGTGAACATGATTATAACAGCATGAATAAAAAAACATACAATTTCAACAAAAATGTGTACAGGGGAGTTAGTGGAGAGATAAGATCAATGTAGTCAACCTCAAATAGTTGTGAAAAACATGGCTCTTTGATGATGATAATGATTATATAGGTGATAAATATGTGTGTTGCTGAAGCCACAAAAGATAAAATCTTTAAATCTTTAGTAAAATGGTATCCACAGACAAAATATTAGAATCTCTAGGAAAGGCTGGCCTTATGTGCATATATTGCTCAATTTATAATTGTTGGATAATCTTTTGCCTTCCTTCCCTTCACACTCAAAAAAATATCAAAAACAAAATATAAAATCTGAGGAAACGAAAATTACCTCATTCCTATGTGATTCAATTTTACGAGGGTCATTGAAGAAGTCCAAGCGTGGAATCTGTGAACAGTAGATAAACAGGGGAAGAGAAAAACTTCTGCATCATTGGAAATTTAAAAAAACTACTATAACTGCATAAATCAGATAAAGGTAAAATATTTAAATGATGATAGATCTCATACTTTTGAAGAGAACATTTTTGTTTTTCTTTTCTCTGTCAGATCTATGCATTGTTGGGCTTGAAGATTCATGTCAGCAATAGCTTTTGCATCAAGCTGTGAGCCCTTCGCAGCTTTAGAGCTTTTCCTGGAAAGCATGTCAGAACCAACACTTGAAGAATTCCGTCGCTCCCTTTTTCCCGAAACTTTAATCTTATCTCTATGGCAATTTAAGGGTAATGATTCAGATATATTTGGCTTCTCGTCCATATCCATATTTTTTTGTTCTTCTTTAACCCTGGCTGATGATTCTACAAATGAAAAGATAGCACAAGAAACATAATGCTCTGATAATGAAAATGAAATCGAAGACAATATACAAAAAAGGTAGAACAGATGAATCCTCCTAGATATATAGGTATACATAAATTTGGATTAGATTATACTAATTCAGTAAAGGCCAGAAGCAAGTTTCATGCGTGCAAAGCAGGAAACTAAAAGGATGACAAACGGTCATCATGTCTAATATTATACTTAGAAAACTTATAATATCAGAAATCAAGAATTGGTAAGAACGGAATGAGCAAGGATCAAAAGTTGTTATAGTCCCATGTCAGCTCAGTGTTCACATTTACCTAAACGGACCCTACTTCGTGGCATTGTGGATGTCACCATCCCAAATGACATCCAATCCATCCAATATGTCTGTTTGGGCATCATATTCTACTAAGACCATTTGGATTGAATTGGGTGATTCAAAATTGCCTACCCCATTTTTCTGTATTAATGCGTTATGCATAAACTTCAAACAAAAGTAGACTCATCTAATGAATCTTCTACAAGCTTTCTGAGACGATAAAAGCACTTGAAGCTTTTGTTGTCTGAGAAGACGAAGTCACTCGAGGCTTCCATTGTCTAAGAGGAAGTCATTCGAGGCTTCTACTTTGGAAGATGAACCACAGCAAATATGAAGCCACTCAAGGCATCCGCCATTGCAGACGAAGCTGCTTGAGCCTTCCAATATCTGAGATGAAGCCGCTTAAAGCTTTTGTTGTCCCAGATGACAAAGCCACTCAACCATTGGGTGCAACGATGATGACCACTACAATGCCACTACAATGCCAGATGATGATGCAAGCTCTGTGACAACAGCACAATGAGGTAAGAGTTTTCTTTCTTTTTTATCTTCCAATCTTCGTCCTCTTTCCTTTGAACCAACTCCTTCCTCTAGTTGGTATCTTTAATATTGTGTGTCAGCTGAAACATCTAGTTTTAGTTGGAGACTAAGAGATCGGTTAGGAACAAAATTTGAAAACTTGATCCAATCCATGGAAAACATCCCATTCTACATGCCCTGTCTGCTTTCACAACTCACAAGACCACCAGGATATCCAAATTAACAGAAGATGCACTTATATCATTCTTTTCCCCTTCTATATCTTCCATAGAGAAGATGCCCTGTAGGATTGTGAAGTGCCCAGCCTACCTATCATGTCCTCCATCTTTCTTTGAATGGATCATCAAATACTACTTTTGGATAACTTAAATACTAGCCTATGTCCCATATCCCTAGGAGCACATGATAGTCGATAAATACTATTGTACATCCTTGATCCTTCTTGCTTCTTCATCTGCTTCATCCTTTCCTCCTCAATTCATCACCGGCATTGTATGTCAGAACACTGGCATGGCATCAAAATCGCCGGCACAGTACCAAAACAGTATTACTCCAATCAAAGACAAAACACCGGCATGACTTGAGAATTTGAACCTTGTTCAATTCATTCTACAGATAATTATTTTCAACTAATTTGAGCATAGTATATTAAATTGTTAAGGTGATCATGCAGTTTGTTAGAGAGAAAATGAAAAGGACAAGAAAGTCTGGAAACTAACCAGCCTGAACAGCAGATGATGGCAGCAAAATGTTAACAGACAAATCTGCTAGTGTCTGCAAAGCATCCAGGGCAGTGTTCTCATCTGCCAACAAAAACCATATGAGTGAATTTTCCACATCTAATTAGCAAACCATCAAATGATAAAGAAATTTGGGGAAGAAATAGGAAGGAACAGAAATAATGGGATGGTTACTATACCCAACGTTAGCAACAAAAGGATTTTACTTGATGACTTTGTAGCATGAAATCAAGGCTTACTTTAAAAATAAACAGTCAAACAAAGGAAAGACCATGTAATACTTGGTCAGCTTCATTTAGAAAAGACCATGCAATACTCTCTGCTACTGACCCATCCAGAGAAAATTGTCATAAAAAATGCAAGGATTCTCGTAATATTGATAAAACACAATCACTCCGCATGGGTTCCAATCAGTAAATGGCGTACATCTCAGTCAGGCATTTTCCATAAATGGATGAGGTATCAAGCAAACATTAAAGACATTCTTGGGTCAGGAAGGTAGCTATGCATGTATCATAATTATCAACACCATTTTTATTCATCACTATCATGATACCGTGTTTGTTCTGACATTTTGGGGTTGGCTACACGAATCTTGTTCATTCGGTGAGCTCTTTGCAAGACTATTTTACCATTAATATTCAAACCAATTTAATCATATCAACATATATAGCTTAATATTCACTTTATTTTAGGGAGTGCATCAGCATAACAACAATCAAAATACAATGAAGAACATATAGGTCCCAATTTCTACTGTGTCAACCTAGAAAATAACTATGTTAATGTTAGTTTCAAAAATGTTCAGACTCATGAACCCAACTAAAGAAAAGGGCAACTGTATCTAACAATAATCACAGAATAGAGAGGTAAACAAGGGCAGTTTGAACCAAACCTCCAAAAAAAAGTTGCCGGCTTCTTTTCTTCGAAGATCCATGACTGGATTTACTGTCTCTAATCTCCATGTCTTGTTCATTTTTAATTTTTTTGACACTTGATCCTTCCTCAGTACCACTGCATGCTTCCCTATCATCATCGATTTGAAAGTTTTCAGTGTCTAGCGTTCTCAGTCCTTTTCCTTGATGCTTCTTGAACCTTCTTGGAGCTCCAACTGCTCCATCGCCTTTTTTTTCATCTCTAGTGAAATACAAATTCTCAGCTTCCCTACTTCCTAAACTAGCTTCGTGACAATCACCATCCCTTTGAGTGCTGATTAATTTTGACCTGTCTGTCTCCATTTCAGCACTCTAGATTCATAAAGGAGAACAATTCAACATACGTAGAAAACTAAAGAATCAAGATGGATAATACAAGCACACACAACTACCTTTTGTTCACTACTTTTGATAGTAAAACAATTTGAATGGTTGATCCTCCTTCCAGGTGTTAGAGAAACTTGTGGTGAGCCATAGCCTCCTCTTCGTAGAACCTCAGTCAAAGCCATGGCTGCAACATGAGCACCTTCATCATTGACAGAATCAACTTCTACCATAGAAGACTGTTTACTCATATATGCGGGTCTTTCCTTGTCATCTTTGTTGTACAGATTTGAAACAGGGACACGAGGAGTCCTTTTTCCAACAGCTCGAGGCTGATTGGCAGAAAACAGGTCTACAATATTTCAAATCAATTTAATTCATCAGATGGGAAAAAATACCACATGAATATGAAAAGGAATCAAACCCACATAATAAGATGAAAAATCAAGCACAAGGTCAAAAACAAGAAAGCTGCTGCATCACAAATGAGATTGTGTATAGAAGCTTCCTCAAGGGTACAACTTTCATGTAGTGCTCTATGATAAAAACAATGGTTTTGGGTGTCATAATCCATGGGATATGATAAAGAAAAACTTGTTTAGTAGGTTCAGAAGGATAATTTCTGATATACCCATATTTCTGTGAAAGCGCTGAGACCCAAAACACCTATTTGTGATAGTGGTAAATTTAAGAAAAGAAAGATAACAGCAAAAACTTCGAAACATTAAGCAAAGTCAAATTAGTCAGTTACATTATACCTTTTAAGTTTAGGTTAGACAAGTTTTCAATTCATAATGTGTCTAAATTTGAATTTATTATGTATTTCAGTTATGTTCTAGCTTACAGTTGGACTAATATATACTAAGAAAAAAAAAAGAAAGAAAGAAAGATCGCTATCAACGGCGCAAGGCGACCCTATTGAGCATACCAGTCTCTATATAGAAAATCTCCATTGAGCACTCAAGAGCCCAAGTCCTCCACTTTTCTTCCTTCACAACTTTATCTTTTACAAAATGCATCAACAAGCAAAAAGCACAAGCCAAATTAAACAAAGATTTTTTCCCCCTCCTATCTCCATTTGAAGGGTGATACTTGATGCCAAATAGCTACTCTCACACAGCCCTCACAGAAAATAAATCAGTTAAATAACGCCTAGTGCTAGCATCCAAGGTTCTTGCAACAGAAAAATGAATGCAAGGGAGAGACCAACCCCCTGAGAGTTTGGTATCGCACTGCCAATAAAGCCAAAATAAAGCAAATAAGAAACATTCGTCACCACCTGAGTGCTTGGGAGTGCCCGAAATTCTTGAAACAGAAGAAAAGGAAGACCAACACCACCATTAAAGTTTAAAGAAAAATGAAAGCAACAACCACTCAGTCAGTGGATAAGGATTTTAGAGATGACTGGAGGGAGTAAAATTCCTGGTTGGGAAAACCTTGGCAAATATTTACTCACTCAACTGTCTTTTTGAGGGGAAAACAGCGTGCTGAAAGTCTAATTCAATTAAATTGCCACCAGCCACATGACATTTACCTCCAGAACGTTTCTTCTTCAGCAAAGATAGGCATCCATATCTTGATGACACTGATTGATTTTGCAACCTATCAGGAGAGTATCCGTCAGAACCTTTGGAGCTAAGCCGAAATTTCCCCCGGCCACGCTTCTGAGGCTTTTGAGATGTTCTTGCTATATCATTACTTTCCCGATCACTATTGCTTCCTTCCTGTTCATTGATGATTATCAGCTTTAGATCATAGATACCAAAAAACAGAATGTGGGTTCGAAAGAGCAAAGTTCAAGAACTTAGAAGTCATAAGAAAAACTGTCAGAATCTACAAATAATTAACTGATTCTTAGCAGTAAAAACAACTTATAAATTAAGAAAACCATGGAGGCAACCAAACAGGAAGGATAACAATATCCTAATTGCATAAAGAACAAGAAAACAGGACAAGAAAAATACAAAGCATATTTCATTAAGCACCAAGAAACAAAACTTGAGACGCAGAGAAAGTGTAAGAGGCACAAAAATATATAAAATGCTAGATACATTATAAATCTCACAGCCTCCAGGTCCCACTTTTCCACCTTTACAAATCAAAATAATAATAATACTAATAACAGATGTTTCAAGAGATACTAACTAGGAGATAAAGATGACAATTATGAACAAAATCTCTATAGAAAATCACTTTCAAGATCTCTGCTTTATCATTGGAGAATTATAAGGCCACTAAAATCCAAGAATATGATTTGAAAGGCAATTATTCTTCTTATTTAGGGAAAAAGGAGAAAACCATCTATGCTTAGTCTGCTTGCAGAAAAGGATTGAAGTCTTATCATTTAGGAAATAAAATCTATCGTTAAAAAAGCAAAATCACTGGTATTCCAGAATGAACAATGATTCCAGAGTTTAGCCAGAAGCATATTACTTCTAGACATTGGCTCATTACAGCAACTGCTGATGGATATAAGAATGCAGAAAATAGTTCTTAATCAATTTGTTGATTACATTTCAAGTATGATAGCTTGTGGATGATTAGTTAATTAGTTAAATGATCAAGATTAACAATCATTCATTGAGAAAGATAATAAACAAAACATTTAATTCTAAAGATGCTGTATCTAGTCATCACATTGAAATATAATAGGAAGTTATGTTACTTCTTCGGTCAGGTTTACAAATTCCAATGAGCATCACCAACAAAACCAGTCTCAAATTACCAGTAAATTGAAGATTACATAACCAATTTTTAAATCTTACCAGATTGTTGTAGTGATCAATCATCATTGCAATTAATCCAGCTGCAGTTGCTGTTCCTTCTGGAAGCGATAAATATGCCTGATCCATAATAATTGTTAAAGATTCACCAGCATAACCATGTTGTGCACTGTCTTTATGCATAATCATAAAAATATAATAGAGAAAATGATTATCAAAAATATTAGTTGCTCTTCTACAAAATAAATAAATAAATAATTGACCCTGATGAAAGGCATTGGCTGCTTACTTAAAAAAAAAAGGAAACCAAAACACTTTTCTCTGAAAAATTGGCTGTTAATAGACTGAATTCTCCTGCAAATATTGATCAAGAGGATGGAAGCATCTTGTGCATTGGGTTTTCAATAAGATCATATAGATAAATTGTTTTGTGAGGTCCAACCAACCAGAAAAATTCTCGAATATCTAGAAAAATCGATACAAGCATGGCAGATGCTCACTAAAATGAATTTAATTTCAACTTCATTCTCAGGTCAATTTCCACCAGTTTTATTATTAAATTTTAAATCTGATAAGAGTGATCTTAAGCAAGGTTTAAAATTCCGAGCCGTTTCGGACGAAATCAACGAAAAATTTCGTTCCGACGAACCACCGAAACCGAAACGCGTACCGTACCGGAGGAGGCGGCGGCGACGACTGGAAGGAGGCGGCGGCGACGGCGACGGCGATGGCGACGGCGACGACGCAGAGGAGATCGCTCAGCGCGATCGCGAAGTCGATCGCGCAGCGCGTGAAATTTCTAAATTTCTAAAAATAAAAATAAAATATATATATATATATATTAAACTGTAAATTTTAATTAAATAAATTATTAATTAATTTATATATTAAATAAAAATTAAAAAATAAAAGATATTTTAATTAAAATTCTAAATTCGAATTTATAATTTAGGTAAAATTAAATTTTAAATTCTTTTTTAAAAATTAACTAAAATTTAAAAAAAAAATCAAATAATTAATATTAATGTTTAAAAAAACGATATCAAATCAGATCGTCTGGCGTAATCAAATTCGATACGAGTCGAAATTTTAAACCTTGATCTTAAGCTTTTGTTTTCCCAGTCATTGCAGAAAACTAAAAGGTCAGTGCGTCAAGGAACATCAAAAGCATGAGCAGATTAGAAAAACGAATACAATAGCTGGATTCGATGTACTTAATCTTGCTCCGCACACCCATACAGTTTGTTCTTTCTTTTCTTAAACTGAAAAGAAATCTAATAGTCAGATTCTAGTAAAACAAATAAAAATCTTTTCCTAGATCTTTGTTCCTTAAAGAAAGTTCAGTACTGAAGTCAAAATGAATCCAAGTTTTCTCGTCTACCTTACATAGATAAACAAAAAATTGTTTATCTTGTATGACACCAAATTTCATGTTTACATGGATGTGAAGGAAACAATAACAATGAGGCTACACCTATAAGTACTATGTTGGTTCTCCTCTGAATGGTGCCTTAAATCAAGAAAAACAATTACACAGACAATTTAAAAAATGACACCAACAGACTACGAGGCTGGAACACATTGTGTGTTCCTAAGGAGCCTTGTGACAAGAAATTCAGAATACAAAATATTGTTACAGAAGTGCAAAATGCATGATGAATTTTCAATTTTAGCAGGAGGAAATCAAGAAGCATTACTTTGTTCATGTTGTAAAGAGCTTCTGTCATATCTGATGTTCTGTTCCGTAAGGTTCCAGCAACCTGGAAATCAAAAATGAGATATGTTACATCCAAAAGATCATAAAACATTCAGAGTTTAACTATCTAAGGAGATCATAACTCAAATAATCACAATCCCATGATATTACAATTCTTCTATTTTTTTTCAAAGAGAGAAAAAAGCATACCTTTTTCCAATCTTTCCCATACTTGCGGTAATTTTCATAGAAATGTTCAAGTTCATCTTTGCTCCACCGAGAACCTAGCATGTTAGACAACTTCCTCTTCTGCATTTTCAGATGCCAGATGATAATACTGGCATAAATTTTGAAAAGCACATTCCATTTTTTACATTATGTGTTACTCATATAAGCACAAAACAAACTGATATCAAATAATTGTGCCTAATTATATTAATAGCAAACAGAGTTGCCAAAAACTACAGCATTTCTTAAGTTTTCAAGAGAAATTTAAATTTTTCATAATGTTATTTTTAAAAAAATGGAAATAGTTGTTGTTTTCCTAGAAATTACAGTCTACTACTGAGTCATATGAGTTGAATAGAATATTCCTCGATTACTTAGTAGCCTTCTCCATTTCCCAAAAGCGTTCATAATTGTAACCCACTGATGCTTTTGCTACTAAGTGCAACCTAGATCTGACAGTGAAGCCGGACCCATGAATATGTGTTTCCACCGAGGTTTAAAATTTCGACTCGTATCGAAGTTTCGGTCTGCAATCAGAACGATACGGTTTGAATACCGTATCGTCCGTTTCGATATTATTTTAATATTTTTTTATCTTTTAAATATTAATATTTAATTATTTAAAATGTTTATTATTAGTTTGATTCCAAATGTTTATTATTCGTGCATTTTCGCAGTGATCGGAACGCGATCGCTCGTTTCCACAAGCAATCGTGCTCCCAGAGTGCGAGCGCGCTTTCCCGGCGCTCGATCGCGAACATGATCGCGCTCGCGATCGCATTCCGGGAACGCGAGCGCGATCGCGTTCCCGCAAGCAATCGCGCTCCCAGAGCGCGAACGCGATCGCGATACCGATCGCGTTCCAACAGCGAATCCCTGCTGCTTCCGCCGCTGCCTTGCTGCTGCTTACCGGAATCTCGCCCGCGTGCCGGTGTCGGTTCCTCGTCGAAACAAAACAAATCGGGTGTTTCGCCCGAAACGGATCGAAATTTAATACTATGGTTTCCACTTCCAACAGTGCCTCTCAACTTCAATTTTAATGCCCCCATTGCATAGAACATTCTCAACTCAAGTACCTTCCTAGAAATGAGTGGATGATGGTAGCTTGATGCCTGAAGTGATAGCAAGAGGAAACTAAAGGCTACAATATTCGCTGAGAATGATGATATAAAAACTTCAACAGCATAAACCTGATTTATTTGCCTACCACAACCAACTTGAAGTGATGGGAGGAGATATTGAGAGGGTTGGTAGAATTCAAGTGCTTCCTCATATGCTCTGGTTGCAAAATGTGTCCATTCAATTGCATTGACTCAGTTTGGCTAATGTCATTAATGTTGGTGCACAAGTCCCAGGTCAATGTTGACAAAACTTAGTGGGACTCGAGTAGTGTTTTGATGTTTGACAATGGATTTGATCATTGTTTGACAATATGGTTCGCCCATATGTTGACCATATGACTAGTGGATGATTGAATATCCAAAGTCATATGGAGGCGATTATTTGGAAGAGATTGTTGGAGCAATCAACCTCGGAAGTTCAAGTTTGGATACTTGGCATGGAAAGTCCAAGCGTGGTCTTGGAAATGAAAGTCCAAGTCATGGGTATTTGGCAATGGTAAAGTCCAAAGGTATAGTATTGGCGGTATAAGTCCAAGCATATAGTCTTGGCGGCATAAAGTCCAAGTGAACTTTGGCAATTGGGAAGTCCAAGGGTAGGTTTGGCTGCGTAAAGTCCAAGCATGGGTCTTGGCGGCGTAAGTCCAAATGGATCTTGGCAAGGAAATCTAAAAGTGTAGTCTTGACAGCGTAAAGTCCAAGCATGGAGTATTAGCGACACAAGTCCAAATGAACATTGGCAAAGGACCCGTTTAGCAAGACATAGTCGATGGAAGCACCTGAAGGCTAACGCGAAGGATGAAGAGTCGCGGACTCGAGGGATTCGCGAGGCGTGAGGCTGATGGAGATAGCTAGAAAGGCTTAGGTCTAGACTAAGGGTGGTCAATCAAGTATGAGAGGATCATATTTGAGTTAAACCTCATGTTTAAGGTTTACCAATCGACTAGGGTTATGGATCAATCGACTAGTCGAGTGTTTGACACTCGGGAATCTAGTTGACTCAGAGCAGTCGACTGGGATTATAACCAATCATCGGTCGGTCGAAGTCGATGAGGCTCATCGCTCGGCTAAGGTTGTGGCGGTCGAGGCCTTAACGATCGACTATCATGGATGAATCAATCGATGGCACCGTATGGCGATCCTGATTCTTGCATAGTCGGTGACGATCGACCATCGCACTAGTTGATTGCTAGTAAGGGCAGTCGACTGCTGATGTATCTATTGGGCAAACTCCAACGTGGATGGAGTTGTTGTGAGACAATGGTATTAAGGTCAGTCGACTGTTGGGTATGAGCAGTCGACTGAAAAACAAAATATCAGTCTAAGCTCAGTTTTATAAGGAGACTTTGTGGAGGATTTAGTGTTGCCGGTTCTTGAGCATTTGGGAGAGGTTTTGTTGTTGCATTCTAGATCTTCCAAGGCATTCAAAGCAACCAACAAACAAGTGACAAAAAACAAGCTTCTTGTAAAGTGTTCTTTGCATTTCTTGTATTTACTTTTGTATATTGTTGTATTTAGTCATTTCCTTGTTTATTGTTGTAAACATTCATATTGTACGAGGTTTCTCCACCTCCGGATTGTATTCCGAGAAGAAGACGAGGTTTAGTTAAGTAGACACTAAAGCCCGACCGTGGAGTAGGAACTCTAGTTTTGAACTACGTAAAATCTTGTCTTGTGCTTGTGATTGTTTTGTGTATTTTGTTTCTACTTGTATTTCGTATTCCGCTATGCACTAACAATCTTGTAAACGAGCACGAACGTGACCGAATTGACGAAATTGCGAAAAACGCTATTCAACCCCCCTCTAGCGTGACAACCAATTCCTCTACAATTAATCTACATTGTATTGCTATAATGTCAACAATTAAGAAGTCCAAAGTAATTGGTCTCGGATTCAAGAAACATGAATGCCCCCTGTACATCAAAATCAAGTTTTCCAACTCGGACATAAAATCCAGTGATCCATGGTCATTTTTCACACAAGAGGATACAATTATTAGGAATCATTTTATTTACAGGACATGAAAACATAGGAGAGCATTCCAAGAGATACATCTTAAGGTATATTAAATTTAGGAGACTGCCTAGAAGACAAAGAACTAGCCTTGCTCTTAACATGTGGAGGAAGTAAATTTGAAGTCCCCCCCTCCCCCTCCCCCTCCGGTAGGATCCCTAAGGAGGTATGCACTTGGCACTTTCAAGTAAAATAAGAACCATGTAACTCAAATAAAGGGATAAAATAAGATTTTTCAGTGACTTTGTAAGTGAAATAAGATTTTTCATCATATTAGACTAATCATACATTCCATTTCTAGAACTTGCTCCACTTTTTCTTTTAAATTTATAAAAGCATCCAAAGTAGCATTTCGAGGGCAATCATTTGAAAAGATAGGATGGCAAACCGCTGGCCTGAAAACAATGAGTTGCAGAACAAAAAAAAGAGAAATAACTTACCCGTGGTCGGCTTTGCTTGGGAAGTGTCTCATCCTTCTCAGGCCACTCTTCAAAATCTTTACTAAACCGTCGGTTCACATTTCTCAATTTTCTAGTTGAAGCCATTGAAAATTGCGCCTGAACATCACAGTGGATAATTCAATAAGGTTCATCTAGCATTCTTTGAATTAACAAGTACTTATTAGGGGGTAAATAAGTCAGGCCAAGAGCTTGTATGTGTTCAAGCTTGTTCAAGCTTCTTCATTAAAAACTTTACCAAGCTTGACAAGCTTTCTATCGAGCTTAAGAAGAGATTATTAACCTCATAATTTTGTTAAAATATAGATCTCATTCATGACACTTATATCTTTTTTTCACTTTAACATATTATAAATAAATTAAAATTGATAGAAATTTATAGAGCATTTTATTTGTTTGAAAAAATAAAAAATGGTCATAATTAAGATTTAGACAAGTTATATAAGCTTAGTTAGAAAGTGCTCACCAGCTTTGTGAATGAATCTTAATGAAATGAGTTCCCTAGTGTTCAAAGTTGTTTATTTTGTACACTTTATACTTGTCAAAAAAACATAAACGAACTCTTAACGGGCAAGTACCCAGCTTATTCACAAACATCTTGTTCATTTTTTTATGTACATAGTCCAAGAGTAGACAAAGATCCATTTAAAATATCAGGCTGGCATTTTAAACCGAAAAAACAGCTTCTAGTTAAACTGGGCTCTGATTAAGGAAAACTGTTGCATAATGAGGTGAATAATTGGAGGAGTAAGTCAACTTAGCTATGTGGCAATAACCAAAAACCTTTTGTCAAGGATGTCTAAAGAGTCCAGTTTAACATATCAATAAATCAGATTCATTAATCCAAGACAGATTGAAGAGCGGAAAGAAATGGTACATGTATTTCGGCCAGCAAAGTAAATGTGAATAAAATAGAGGGGGAAAAAAAACAATTGTACCTAACCGTTCAGGACATCGACAAACTATGCTACCGACAATATCGAGTGCCATAAGCAAATTAAAATACCAGCAATGGCTCAAGAATAGCTCGGGAACACCATCAACAAAAATTAGGCAAGGTTCTATGAAACATATGGAAAGGGCTCGGCTACTTCAGTTTCTCGAACCAAAACATACAGAACCTCAAAGCGAAACTTCGCCAGACTGATCTATCAGAATAATTTCCAGAGAAATTCAAATCGTATAAAACGAAAGTAGCTAATCCGAGAAACAGAACCTTTTTTCAAATGAAAGCAAAAAAATTTGGGTCACTGGTAGCGGGCAAGAACATCGAACGAAGTTTGGGGAAAGGAACAAGAGGCGAGTAGGGCACCAATTAAGACCTCAGCGATGCGATCCGAAGTGAAGGCGTACGAACGATGAGATCGGCGGGGGCATCTTTGCCTATACTTCCGACTTCTGCGACGGCAGTCAGGAGATCGAGAGGGGGGCAAATTCGAGAAAAAACTTTGAACGCACCTGTAAAGAGAGGCGGCGCAGGGAGCTTCCGAGGGATCGGGGCCCGAATGAAGCGGCTTCGTCGACCGCCGA
This sequence comes from Wurfbainia villosa, assembly GCA_025175895.1. Taxonomy (NCBI): domain Eukaryota; kingdom Viridiplantae; phylum Streptophyta; class Magnoliopsida; order Zingiberales; family Zingiberaceae; genus Wurfbainia; species Wurfbainia villosa. The sequence continues at coordinate 81,190,377 of CM046006.1, read as the reverse complement.
GCGGGGCAGGCGCGACGGCGAGGAAGATGCGCGAGGGGAGAAGCGCCTCCTCTTCCTTCTCTTTCGATTTGTTTCCGTTCCGCGGAATCGGCGGGTGGGAGAGGGGGCGATGGGGCGGGGGAAAGAGAATGGGAGCGGGCGGATGGTGCGAGTGGACTTTAAGATTCGGGCATGGAGATTTGGGTATTTCAAAAGATCTGCGCCTGCTTCTGGTGCAGTCGCAACTGGTTCAAACGATTATGATTTCTTTTGATACTGGTTGGGACACCCAAAAAATATACCCGCCTTGTCTTGGCCTTTACGGACAGCGAGGCAAAGCCTTATTTGATCGGACTGTCGCAGCGAGTTGTGACTGGGTACTGCATCATGGGGCCATGACGAAATTACAATGATAAAATTCAAGCAAAGCGGTAGCGATTTGAATGGTAACTCCTTGACTCCTTTGGATATATTTCAACGTGCAACCAAAATATAAATATAAAATATATTTCAACAAGAAAAACAAATATATTGCCACCTTACTTTTGAAGATTTTTGGAATTTTTTTTTTATAATTTATGTATATTCTATGAAAAGTTTGGGAGAAAAAAAAAATTCAGAGTGCACCTTTTATTTTTATTTTTATTTTTAACATTAAAAGGACATCCATCTTAAAAGAAGAATATTACCTATCTTAATGTTTTGTCTAAAATATCTTTATTTCAGTATTATTTTAATAATTTTGATGAAATTTATTATAACATATTCAAAATTATTAAATTATTTTAATCTTAATTTTAAAAAATAAGTAAATATTACTTTAAATTGCTATAATGTGATTGTTCTAAATGTAAAGTAAAGGAGTTTATCATACTTGTTTGAAGCAATTTTTTAAAAATATATTTTGTGTAAAAATGATTTATGTTAAATTAATTTTAACAAAAAATATTACAATGACGTTGATTTTTTAGAGAATTTTAGAAATAAAAAATATAGAAGGCACATCTTTTCGTTGCCCGTGATAACTAATTAGAAAGATCTTTTTGTTTTTATGTTTATTATGTTTTCTTGAAAAATTTACGAATAAAAAACAAGATATTTGTAACAAAAAAAGTCAAAATAGATATACTTAAAAAAAAACATAAATTATTAGAAAATATTTAATTAAAATCGAACTAAATCAATTTTATTATAACGGAACTAATTGAACCATATAAACATTAAGACTTTGGATCAAAACTTAAGTGGAGTTTGGTCTGAGTGCAGGAATAAAAATGAGTTTGATAGTATACTGTAATAGAAATCATCATTTTCAATGTTGTTTGGTTTATACATTGGAATTAAGTATAATTGTCAATACTGTGGTGAGGGGCGACAACGACGAGGGAGGGGGAGTGGTCGATGGGGGCGACACCGACGAGGGCGGTGGCCGGCCGACGACGATGGGCGGTCGGGGGGCGACAACGACAAGGGGTGGTCGGGGGGGACGACGGCGATGGCGTCGCGGCGACGAGGCAATGGGGCGGCGACATGATAAAGGCGGTGCACGCCAATCACAGGGGATCGGGGTAGTGGCGACGACGAGCGGCGATGGTGATGCGGCCGACGCCAACGCAGGCGGTGGGGACAATGACCGGTGAGGAGACAGCGGTCAAGCGATGATGACGATGCCGACGGGGGGGCGGTAGGGACAATGACCAACAGGCGACAGCGATGGGCACCAACGACGAGGGTCAGGGGCGGGGGGTCGGGGGCCGAGGGCGAGGGGATGGGTGACGGGCTGAGGTGGCGATGGGCTAAGAAGGCGCCGTCGTCGAGCGAGCGACGACGGACAGGCTATGGCGACAGTAGCATCGACGGGGGGCGACAGACTAAGGTGGCGATGCCGACGAGCGGGCGGCGACCGACAGGCTGTGACAATGGCGGCGAGGGGGCAATGGGCTGAGGTGGCGGCGTCGACGAGTGGGCGGCGACCGATAGCCCGCAGTGGCGCGAGTGGTGGCGCGGCGCGACGAGGGGGCGACGTGCCGAGGTGGCGACGTCAGACGAGCGTGCGGCAACCGACAGTCGGGCGCAGTGGCGGCAAAGGGGGCGACGCCGAGGTGGCGACGCCGACGAGCGGCCAACCGACAGTCCGGTGGCGGCAAGGCGACGGCCGAGGTGGCGGCGCCGTCGTGCAGCGGCGGCGGCAGTGTGGAGGTGGCGGTGAGGGGGCGACGGAGGCTGAGTTAGCCGACGGCGTCGATGAGCGGCGACAACCGAGCTATGATGGTGGCGGCAAGGGGGGCGAGGGGATAAGGTGGCAGCGACCAGCGTCTTTAGGCGACGAGGGGGCAAGGGGCCGAGGCGGGGTGTGGACGAGCGGCGACGCACCGAGCTTTGGCGGCGAGGGGGCGACGAGTTTGAGATGGCGGCAATACAAGCGGCGACGACCGGCACGAGCTTTAGCGCGAGGCGATAAGTCGAGATGGCAGGCCACAAGCGCGGGCGAAAGTGTAAGCGGGCGCGAGGGGCAATGGGTTGAGGTGGCGACGCGACGAGCGGCGACCGATAGGATGCGGCGATGGCGCGAGGGGCGATGGGTCGAGGGGCGGGGCCGACAAGCGAGCATGACCATGTGTCGTGGCGATGGTGGCAAGGGGGCGATGGGCTGAGGTGGCGGCGCCGACGAGCGAGCGGCGACCGACAGGCTGTGGCGATGGTGGCGAGGGGGCGATGGGCTGAGGGGGCGGCGTCGACGAGCGAGCGAGCGGCGATCGACAGTGGGCGATGGTCGAGGCGGCGCCGACGAGCGAAAGTGGCGATCGACAGTCAGCGGCGAGATGGCGCGAGGGGCGATGGTCGAGGGGCGGCGCCGAGAGCCGAGTGGCGATCGACAGTCGTGCGATGGCGGCGAGGGGGCGATAAGGGTCGAGGGCGGCGCCGACGAGCGAGCCGGCAATCATGTAGTGGCGATGGCGGCGAGAGGGCGATGGGCTGTGGTGGCGGCGCCGAAGTGTGAGCGACGACCGACAGGCTGTGGCGATGGCGGCGAGGGGGCGATGGCGGCGAGGGGGCGATGGGCTGAGGTGGCGGTGCCGACGAGCGAGTGGCGACCGACAGGCTGTGGCGATGGCGGCGAGGGGGCGATGGGCTGAGGTGGCGACGCCGACGAGCGAGTGGCGACCGACATGCTGTGGCGATGGCGGCGAGGGGGCGATGGGCTGAGGTGGCGGTGCCGACGAGCGAGTGGCGACCGACAGGCTGTGGCGATGGCGGCGAGGGGGCGATGGGCTGATGTGGTGATGCCGACGAGCGAGTGGCGACCGACATCGTGGCGGCGAGCGGCGCGATGGGTCGAGGTGGCGACGCGACGAAGCGAGCGGCGACCGGCGATGGCGGGCGATGGCGGCGAGGGGCGGCGATCGAGGTGGCGGCCGACGAAGCGAGTGGCGCACGGCTGCCGATGCGATGCGTCGCGAGGAGGCGATGGGCTGAGGTGGCGGCGCCGACGAGCGAGGGGCGACCGACAGGCTGTGGCGATGGCGGCGAGGGGGTGATGGGCTGAGGTGGCGGCGCCGACGAGCGAGTGGCGACCGGTGTGGCCGCGGGCGGCGGCGAGGGGTGATGGATCGAGGTGGCGGTGCAGCGAAGCAGTGGCGCATCGACAGTACGGCGATGCGCAAGGGAAGCGATTGAGGTGGCGGCGCGACGAGCGAGTGGCGACCGACTGTGTAGCGATGGCGGCGAGGGGCGATGGTCGAGGTATGGCGCGCAGGCGAGTGGCGAACGACAGGATGTGGCGATGGCGGCGAGGGGGCGATATCGAGGTGGCGGCACGCGGCGAGTGGCGACCGGCTGTGTGATGCGGCGATGGCGCGGCGATAGGGGGCGATGGGCGGTGGCGCCGACGCAGCGAGTGGCGACGGACAAAGCGCGCGATGGCGCGAGGGGGCGATGGTGTGGCGGCGCAAAGAGCGAGTGGCGACCTACGATGTGGCGATGGCGGCGAGGCGATGGTCGAGGTGGCGGCAACCGACGAGCGAGTGGCGATCGGCGAGTGTCGCGTGAATGGCGGCGAGGGGCATGAGGTGCGAGCGGCCGATGAGCGAGTGGCAACCGACAGTCGCGACGAGGAGGCGATGGGTGAGTGGCGGCCGAAGCGAGGGGCGACCACAGTGGCGATGGCGGCGAGGGGTGATGGGTGATGGTGGCGCCGACGAAGCGAGTGGCGCATGTAGTGTGTACGATGGCGAGGGGGCAATGCGCTGAGGTGGCAGCGCCGACGAGCGAGTGGTCGTTTGACCGTTCGTAGATGGAATTCGATCGCGTGTTCGTCTCTACAATTTCGTTAGTACGCAGCGGAAATAGATATAATACAATAACGAAATACGCAAACACAATAAGAACACGAGTATGTAACGTGGTTCGGAACCGTACGATTCCTACTCCACGGATCGAGCTCTATGAGCTCTAGTTATGCACACGCAACTACTAATAAACACTCCTCGGAACAATCCGGAGGCGGAGAAACCTTGTACAATAATGATTACAACAATAATCAAATAAATACAGGCAAATACAATGAAATACAAATGCAAGTAAAGGAAAAACACTTTACAAGAGCTTTGGATTGCTTGATCTTTGATTGTCTTGAACTAGCTTTAAAGGACTGTAAAGCACTAACTTCCCCTTTCAATTTCGCTCAAGAAAATCGCTATCTTTTCTTCCATCACGAGCTCCTTTTATAGCTTCAACCTGTCGAAAAGGTCAATCACCGATCGATCACACACGCTGTCGAGACAACGCGGTGTAATCCACGTCGGAAAAATCCAACGACTAGACATCAATCGATCGATCATGAGCATCGGCCGATCGATGAGTCATCTCGACTCGCCGCAGCCGGTCGAGTGAGACTCCATTCGCGGGTCGGTATCCAGCAACGACCGATCCCACGATCACCGATCGCTGAGCATCAGACCGCCATGAGGTTTTAGCCTAAATATGGTGCCCCCATACTTGCTAGACCACCCTTAGCCTAGACCTAAGCCTTCTAGCCACCTCCATCAGCCTCACGCCTCTCGGATCCCTCCAAGTCATCCATGACTTGTTCATCCATCGCGTTAGCCTTTAGGTGCTTCCATCGGCTATGTCATGCTAACGGTGTCTACACCGCCAAGGCACATTGGACTTACGCCGCCAAGACTCCGCTTGGACTTTATGCCGCCAACCATTGGACTTATGCTGCCAAGACTCCCGCTTGGACTTTACGCAGCCAATATCAAACCCCTTGGACTTCTCATGCCAAGACTCAAGCTTGGACTTTCCCTTGCCAACCCATGTTGGACTTTTACATTGCCAAGACCCATGCTTGGACTTTTCATGTGCCAAGTGTCCCACTTGGACTTTTCATGTCAAGCACTCAAGACTTGGACTTTACCAAATGCCAAGTGTTCCACTTGGAATTTCCATGCCAAGTACCCATGACTTGGACTTTACCTTGACAATTACATTGTCATATATTTTTGTCGAACATCAAAACATTATTCGAGTCAAACTCGAGTCCTGGTCAATCGGGACCTGGGCCGATTGCACCAACAATCTCCCCTTTTTTGATGTTTGACAAAAATCAAACAAATCATCGAGTTAGAACACTAACTCAAATCCCTTACCAATTATCCCAAGTTGGTAATCTTAAACATTCTCTAAACATTCTCCAAATGTTCTCCCCCAAACATTCTCCCCCTTTTTTGACATACATCAAAAAAGGTTATCTCTACAAAGAGATCAAAGTCTCACGTCCCAATGACTTCTTACAATCTCCACCTTGGTTTAAAAATACCTAGGATGTCTACCATTTTCTTAGTGATAAGTCTCATATCACTCAAGAGAGACAATCCTATACACTCTCCCAATTTCCAAATTAGGTTTCTAAAAATCCATCAATTTTCCCAATTGATAACATTTTCCCCTTTAAGAAGAAAGAAAAACACATCCATCACTCCAAGATGGATACCTCCCCCTAAAGGCTTGCTCCCCCTTGACCATTGCACCAACAATGTCCTTGGGAAGTCCCTATGCCAATAGGAACTCTAAACTATCAAAATTAAGGTTAGAAATTCAACATTGAACTTCCCAACACCTTAAAATTGATACAAACCCAAAACACCTCTCCTAATCCATATCCAATGGATTTTCACCCTTCATCATGCTTCCCAAAGCATATCCTAGGGTTAGGAGTGGTTAGGGACCTTAACCGCAGCTGAAATCGGGTTAAACAACTTTGGTTACCCCGAAATCAGGCTATCAGTCGACTCTGTCAGCTACCATCTCGACCGCACGGCCGAAGCAACGATCGAGTGATACTACTGATTGAGTCAACGCGTTGCCCATCATTCGCGATCAGAGGCTGACCGATAATCAAAACTTGATTTTGTAAATCGACTCGACTTTTGGGAATTCATAAGTAATTCTACGTAAATTAAAAAATCATGAAACTTAATACGTATATTACTTATCATACATATAATCAGTGAAAAATTTTGAAAAAATATTTTTACCATTGAATTAGGAGATTGGTACAAAGCTCAAAAACTATTAAAACTTTAAAGTTTTTGATCCACTTTGTATCAACTTCTACAATGATGATGGCTATCAAAAGATAGATTTCACCAAGGTTTTCTAAATTGATTTTAAAATATTTTTGAAAACCTATTTTGACCCATGGTTTATTGGCTAAATATACATAACTTGTATATTAGCTTTCCTTATGATTCTTGGTGATAATTAAAATAAGTTTGAGTTCATCGAGATACACTACCTATGCACCTTGAACCTAACTTATTATCCTAGTATCTCACATGTATCTATGGTGTATAAATACACATACATGTCAATGTGATGTGAGATGTGAGTTTTGATTCATTTTATCTAGGGTTTCATGCATTTCCTAGGCAACCCTACTTGATTCCCTTATAAATAAGACTTTAAGTCATGTCATTTTCCTTAAATCAATGTTCAATCAAATTAATGCATGAAATAATCATGACATAGTGATAGCAAAATAAAAACATGACCAATGATCATGATGTCATGGCATATGATGAAATTTAAAAACACGTGACATTTAAAGTAATCACAACCAATGACATGACATGTTATATAATAAGATGAAATTTTATGTCATGTCATAATATAACAATTTTCATAAACAAATACATTAATATAAATACACACTCAAACACACATGATTTTCACAAACAGAAATTTTATTCAATTTAAAAGGATTTCAGTTTTTACATTCAAAATGGAGATTTTATATACTCAATCTCACTACAAAACTGAGAAACAAAAAAAACTAACATCCTCTAAATCTAGTCGTCTGCAGGAGGTGGCGGTGGAGGAGGCTGCTGGTTCAAAGTCCAAGCCCGCATCATCTCATACAACATATCGAGCTGACGCTGCTCGATACGGCCCTGGGACTCTGCAATCTGCATGTATCTCTCCTCCATCCGACCAAGACATGCACCCATGGATGCTTGGCCTACTAAGAGCTCTGACAGCCTGGAGTCGACTGTCTGCTGATAATCCTGGAATCTGGACTCCAACTGGCCAAGACGATCTGATGGACCCGTCGCTGATGCATCTGCTGGCAGCTGATCCTCCCCATCAGCGACGTCTGTATCCTCATAGTCCTCTGCCGCCTCTCTGGGTACCAGAGGAGGCTCTCTGCGTGCCCTGGGTGGTGGTCGAGGCGCCAACTCCATCTGTCCAGGCCCCATCCGCAGCTTCGCTAACGAGAAGTTGCGAATCGATATGCACGACACACCTCGAGAGCGCCTGAGAACCCCCGTGAATGTTGATGCCATCGACTCTAGCCATGCTGTGATAATGTGACCATATGGCATATGCACTTTCCCTTGTACAGGGGAAATGAAATGCACTATGCAATGAAACATATTTAATGCAATGTTAATGTCTAATCTATTACGCATGGCGTAGAGTAGAAAGAGATGGGGAGGCCGAATCTTGGCCAGACCCCGAGTGACGATCGGAAGAAAGCACCCAACAATGACCTTGTAGAGTACATTGTCAAAAAGTGATAACTCAATAATAGGAAATAAATTCTGGGCTGGTGGACGAGGATGACCAAAAATATGCTCATTCATAGAGTCCAAGGAAATATGGTCAAATGGCTCGGGTAAAGGAGCATCAAAAGTGGGATAAAAAATGAATGTGTCATCCGAGGGCTTACACTCGAGAAACTCCTGCAGTATCGCAGGAGTGAACTCTAAATCGCATTTTGCAACGCGAGTAGTGTAGGTAGGGTCATCGTCTACCTTCTTTAGATTCTGATAAAACTCCTTAAGGAGGTCATCGTTAATGGGATGTGTGCATAAGACAATTTTCATGAGATGATAGTATGCAAATAAGTCCATGACATCACTCTGATAATAATGAAAAAGTCCTATCGATGTACCTAACCAACATAGGTTGAGTCTGATCGAGATTCACCCTCGGGTGGATCATTCCTACGGGCTCTCCTATTATTAATGCAATGTAATGATATGACATGCAAGGACATCAATACACGATTAGATAAAAATAAATTACAATGGAAAGGAAAATTAGGGTTTTGGGTAAGAAAATTTTTACTTCTGTGTCATTTGGAGGTGTGACGAGGGAATGCTCGAATATTGCTGAGGGGGTCGCCGGAGGACTTAGACGCCGGAACCCTAAATCGGAGACAAGGAAACAAACGTTGTAACGAGTGAACTAGGGCTGTGAGATGGGTGAAAAAACGAGAAGAGAAGCTTAGCCATCAAACCTAAGGCTTGGGCGGCTGACACGACCGGAAAGAGTGATTGGAGAGGAGGTTGGCGATCGGAGAGGAGAAAGAAAACGAGAGACGTCGCGTGAAGACGCCGAACCCTAGCGGTTCGACGTTATAAAATCGCGACGCCAGTCGACTGATGTGCAGCATCAGTCGACTGATCGCGGCTTATTAGCGGGTTTACCGACCCGGCTGATCGGCTCGCTCAAAGAATCGATCGCCGAGTCTTCGTGACGTGCTACAGTAACATCGATCGATTGGTGTGTTGTCACCACTCGGCCCGATGGCGAGCACTCGGCCCGATGACCCTCGGACCTCCGATGAAGATACCATCATTCGAGATGTATCCATCCGATCGATTTCTTCATCTAATTTATTCCATTTTATCATGTTTAATCTTGTATATCGAACATATTGCTGTTATACTTATATTCATGTATTCGTTAATGTATTTTAATGTTTTTATTTCATTTTGGCAAACATTAACATCCAATGATTTCCAAATCCTAACATCTCCCCCTTTCTAAGTGTTGAAATACACAATCAAGGTAAAAAGATTTGTTTTGTGAGATGCAATTCATCCTAGACATTCCTTCCATGCAAACACATGGTGAAACATATGAAGCATGGTAAGTACAAGACATCAAGTTGTGTGACACTTGAGTATCACTCTAGATGTTACTTTTACATCTTAAACACACTTCTCTTGATATATGAACTTCTAAAGTGTGCCAACAATCAAAGTTACACACTATGACCTCTAAATCTAGATTGTGCCAATTTTATTGATTTTCATGTTTTCAAAAATATATTGACACATCCTAAAATCCTTTAGGATTAAGGCTCAAATGTATTTCCAAGGTAACCATAACCTTGAAAATAACCTAAAGTGTCACCTTTACCATGGTTGAGTTAACTACTCATCCAATCATGGTTGGCACATTCTAACCCATTTAACGTGAATCAATCACGCTCTTTGGAACCCAAAATCTATTTGAGCTCATTGAATTAATTAGGTATTCTTTAGGGATAACCTCCCTAGATACCTTTCTAATGACCCTCCTAGGCTTGTTAGCATTGGTCATTGTGGTCTTATCTAGGTTGACTCTAGAGGTAACTCCCCTTGCAACCTTGATCTTCCTATACCTAGTTTGTGTTTCATAGTCAAATGGAACACAATGATAAGTCACCTTAGGCTTAGGTTTGTGACCCAAAGCTTTCTTGCCCTTGGTTGACTTTTGTCTTTTGGGTCCTAGATGTTGACTTTGAGATCTTGACCCTTGACTTTGACCATTAGACCCTTGAAATTGATTTTGTAGCTTATTTAGGGTCTTTTCTAGTTTTTCAAGCCTTGACCTTAAGGCTTGGTTCTCTAATTCTAATTGCCCAAATGATTTTTGATTAGGTTTTTGGGCATTACCATTTACCTTAGACATATGTTTACCCTTATTGGAATTGATACCTAAATGATTTTCGATTTTCTTAATTGCTTTCTTAGGAATGACATTTCTAGGGACATTAGTCCCAAATTTCTCCTTCTTTGAAATAGATCTAGAGTTATCATTCCTAGCATGCTTCGATTCATGAGTAATAGCAAAGTTATTTGAATTAATTCTAGCATGCTTTTGCTTAGAATTTAAGGAATGAGCATTATGAAAATATACCTTAGGGTTTGCCTTAGTAGCTCCCCTACTTGTGATACTCCTTCTTGGGTCTTCTGGCTCCCCCTAGGATATTGATTTGATAATGTCGGTTCTTGGACATTTGAAGCAAATGATATGCTCCTTGTCTCTAGATGATGGGGAACCGGCATCCTTTGACTTTTGTTGACTTTTAGGCGGCGGAGGAGTCTTCTTAACCTTCTTTGGGCACTTGCTCTTGTAGTGCCCATACTCCCTACACTCAAAACACAATATATGGATTTTATTTGAAATTGGAGTGTTTGAGTTACCTAGTTCGGTGGTGAGGATCTCTTGAGCTTGTTCTTCCTCTTGACCGGATGTAGATGATACTTCTTGTTGCTCCGGTGTTGAGGATGCTCTAATCTCCTCAATCCTAGAAGTGGATACTTCTTCCACTTCTTCCACCTCTTCTTTCTCCGTTCCAGAGGTTGACTCCTCACTTTCTTGTGAGGATGATGAAGCTTCCTCTTCGGTCTCCTTCTCTTCCAAGTCTTCTTGGACCGATTCGGGATTGTCGTGGAACTTGACCAACTTGTTCCACAACTCCTTGGCATCCCTATAGCTTCCTAATCTAGACAAAATGTCGTTAGGTATCATATTAATTAACATTTTTGTTACCTTAACGGTTGTCTTGAATTTTTGCCGTTGCTCCTCGGTTCATCGCTTCATTTTGAGGATTTCGCCGTTCTCTCCTCTCGGAGCATCAAAACCTATAATCACGACAAACCAATTTTCTATGTTCGTCATTAGAAAATATTCCATCCTACCTTTCCAATACGCGAAATGTTCGCGGTCGAAAGAAGGTGGAACGTTGATGTCGTCACCCAATCTCTCCTCGAACTCCATCTTGTTCCTCTAGCGTCTTGACTCCGGGTTGTTAATCCGTAGAAGAGCTCCGGGATCTGATACCAATTGTAGGATATTTGACGCCGCTAGAGGGGGGATGAATAGCGTTTGACCGTTCATAGATGAAATTCGATCGCGTGTTCGTCTCTACAATTTCGTTAATGCGCAGCGGAAATAGATATAATACAATAACGAAATACGCAAACACAACAAGAACACGAGTATATAACGTGGTTCGGAACTGTATGGTTCATACTCCACGGATCGAGCTCTAAGAGCTCTAGTGATGCACATGCAACCACTAATAAACACTCCTTCTCGGAGGAGGCGGAGAAACCTCGTACAATAATGATTACAACAATAATCAAATAAATACAGGCAAATACAATGAAATATAAATGCAAGTAAAGGAAAAATACTTTACAAGAGCTTTGGATTGCTTGATATTTGATTGCCTTAAACTAGCTTTGAAGGACTAGAAAACACCAACTTCCCCCTTCAATTTCGTTTAAGAAAATCACTATCTTTTCCTCTATCACGAGCTTCTTTTATAGCTTCAACCTGTGCTGGAAAAGGTCGATCAGTCGACTGATCACACTGTTGTTGTGAGACAATGGTGTAATCCATGCTGGAAAAATCCAACGGCTAAGACATCAGTCGACTGATCATGAGCATCAGTCGACTGATGAGCCATCACTCGACTGCTCGTCGCAGCGGTCGAGTGAGACTCCATTATGTGGCCGAAAATCCGAGCAACAGTCGATCCGATTGATCACGATCGATCATTGCTCGAAGCCATCGATCGGCCATTGCCCACCTCACGGCGGTCAAACCCTAGTTGACTCGGTAACATGAGGTTTTAGCCCAAATATGGTGCCCCCATACTTGCTAGACCACCCTTAGCCTAGACCTAAGCCTTCTAGCCACCTCCATCAGCCTCACGCCTCTCGGATCCCTCCAAGTCATCCATGACTTGTTCATCCATCGCGTTAGCCTTCAGGTGTTTCCATCAGCTATGTCATGCTAACGGTGTCTACACCGCCAAAGCATATTGGACTTACGACGCCAAGACTCCGCTTGGACTTTACGCCGCCAACCATTGGACTTATGCTGCCAAGACTCCCGCTTAGACTTTACGCAACCAATATCAAACCCCTTGATCTTCTCATGCCAAGACTCAAGCTTGGACTTTCCCTTGCCAACCCATGTTGGACTTTTACATTGCCAAGACCAATGCTTGGACTTTTCATGTGCCAAGTGTCCCACTTGGACTTTTCATACCAAGTACTCAAGACTTGGACTTTACCAAATATCAAATGTTCCACTTGGACTTTCCATGCCAAGTACCCATGACTTTGACTTTACCTTGACAATTACATTGTCATATATTTTTGTTGAACATCAAAACATCATTCAGAGTCAAACTCGAGTCCTGGTCAATCGTGACCTGGGTCGATTGCACCAACAACGGCGAGGGGGCGACGGGCTCAGAAGGCACCGCCGACGAGTGGGCTATGACCGAAAGGCTATGGCGGTGGTGGCGAGGGGGGTGATGGGCTGAGGTGGCGACGCCGACGAGCCGGCGACGACCTACAGGTTGTGGCGGTGGTGGCGAGTGGGGGATGGGCTGAGGTGGCGACGCCGACGAGCCAGCGACGACCTACAGGTTGTGGCAGTGGAGGCGAGGGGGCGATGGGCTGAGGTGGCGACGCCGACGAGCCGGTGACGACCTACAAGTTGTGGCGGTGGTGGCGAGGGGGCGATGGGCGATGGCGGCCGACGAACGACCTGTGGCGGTGGTGGCGGCGACGAGCGGCGTCGGCGACGACCCACTGGCTTGCGTGGCGGTGGCCGCGAGGGGGCGATGAGGTGGCGGCGTCCCTTCTCTCTAGAGAGGGTGTCGGGGCAGGATGTGGCAGCTGGAGGATGATAGCGGAGCGCTGGTTGGGATCCTCTGGCAAAGGGAATCGCGAGGAAGGTAAGGTTGGGAGTAAGGTATTGCAGTGATTCTGCTTAGCTGGCGGAACCTCCAAGTTTGAGTATCAGCGAAGGGCTAATCGGGCGAAACAACAATCGCGCGATGGTCCAATGGATGGCAAGCAACGACTAGTGGCCTGAAACAACGGGGAGGAGGGACTGATACGGGAAGAAAGGGAAAAGTGGCGGGGAAGATTTATGGGAATATCGACGGTAGGAGGTCACTGTAGTGGACCAACGGTGTGTCGCAGGGAGCTACTGGGACAGTGACTGCATAGGCGAAGCTTGAAGGTAGGGGGTGCAAAGGGTGGCTAACTGTCGGAGTGACATCAAATACTCTGCTCGTAACAGAGGATTGGGTGGAACTACGGCAACACAGTGCGGAGGTAGGAAACGGTGAAGGTGAATACAAGTTGTATTGGGAGTCAAAGTAACCCTAGGCGAGTAGTCCCCAGGCGCAAAAGAGGGCCGAAGCTCACACACGGACAGTAAATTACTCAGGGTCGCCGGTAGGCTGAGGGGCCAACTGCTGGATCTCATCTGGTAATTAACACATCCAAAGCATGTGCGAAGGGGTAGTCACGTCCTTGGAAATATTACAGACGTCCTAGTGAAGCACATCGACGGAATCTGGTCGGCAATTTCCAACGGTTGTGCTGGTATCCCATCTTCAGCTTGGAAGAAGAAGATGACCTGGCAAAATGGATGACTTTGTGTAACTTAGCTGAGTTGGACCAGTAAGAAGTGCTGAAAAGACATCAGTCAAACGCAACGGGCAGGAAATTGGAAGGTTTGAATTCAAAGTAATGGGTTAACGGGCCGCCGCCCGCTAACAGCATCTCACCCGTCGGACTGTCATGGCGCCTGATCGGCCGACGAGAAGAGGATGGAAGCGATTGGAAGTTCAGTGTACAACGAGCAAGAACGCAGGGGAACAAGCACAGCAGTTGGATCACATAAACCTTCCAGGGCAGCAAGGAAATTCATTGAGACCACAGCAGTGTCCATTGGAGATGGAAGCTAGGGAGCTGGAGCAAAGGGAAGAACCTGTACAAGGAACAAGGAGATGGGTGGACCTCTTTAAAACTAACAGGGTATGCTCTGAAGACACAGCCTTACACGAGCTATCAAAACAAGTCGATAAAATTAGACTCACTGCAGCTGATCAGGAACCAATAGAAAAAACAATAGGATTTTGCTTAATTGGAAGGTTCTTGGGTCGTTTTCCTGATTGGAAGGCAGTCAAGGAACTTACTACGCGATGGGAAATGCCACATAAATTGCTCACCCATAATTCTCTTTGGCTAGTCTTCAAATTTGCTTCTCAAGATCTCTGTGACAGTGTGCTCAAAAGAGGCCCGTATATAGCTTATGAATGCCCCCTATACCTAAAGATCATGCCTCAATGTTTCACTTTTCAAGAGGACATTTAGAATCATCTACCCATTTGGATGCAAATACACGGGCTGCCAATTGATTGTTGGTCCATTTCGGCACTGAGTAAGATCTCCTCCCAAATTGGTAAGCCACTGTTCACAGATCGTTTCACCAAAAATAGAGAAAGGGTCAACTACGCACGTGTCTTGGTGGAAGTCGACATAACGAAGCAACCATAAACAGGCTTGGAAATTGTTCTTCCAGATTGCCAAGAAGTAAAGCTAGAAATAAAACATGAAGCAAAACTGAAACTGTGCTCAAATTGCAGATAAACAGGTCACTATCAAAATAGTTGCACTGTATCCGGCCGGAAGATGGTCGGTGAACCTCCGGTGAAGTCAACGACGAGTGTAGAACATCACCTAAAAGATAAACAACCTGCAGATGGGCCAACCACAAATATTACAGTTACAATTGAAGAAACTGGCACGCAACAGTGCATGTCTGAGATGCAGCTACAGCAAGGGAAGAAGCAATCTGAACATGCTCTTACTGATAATACAATTCCAGTACCAGCAAGAATGGAATCAGTGAGGATAGCTAATAGACCGAAGGCTTATAGAGCTAAGGAGGGAATGCAGAAGGAGCAGAAAGCAAGTACATCGAAACAGATCCCAAGCACTCCAAATTAAAGCTGCTTGGATACTATAAATTCGATGTCGATGTCGGATACTATCTATTACACTAGTGTTAGCATCAAATAGGGCATGTCAGCAACCTATGCAAATGGACAATCAAGAAGGAGCAATAGGCCAAAGATGCGAGGCGAGAATGGGCAAGAGGGACAATACACGAGCAATACAACCAAAGTGGATTGAAAAAAAGATGTATGGCAGCTTTTGATTTGATTTGTAAAGATTACAAGGGCTCTCCAAAACCAAATAACCCATATTACAACCCTCAGCCTCACACTAAGGAAATGGCTGAAGAGTGTGGGGGGAACAAGAGATGTATACAGCAGGAAGCTAGGGTTCAAAAACAAAGTAAAGGAAAAGGGAAAATTATACCTGGAAATGTTCCAACAAATTCAAATTCAGTAAATCAGATTATGCAGTCAGGGCACCAAAGGAACAAGCAAGCTCCTCGAAATCCTAGAGTAAATATTTCAGTAGGTAACATGTGCAGCATAGACAGTGAGAACAGGAGGATAAAAAGGTTTGATAATGCAGCTGAATCTAGGCAGTTAGTGCAGAACCAGTGCAAGTCAATAACAAAGCAAGGGGCTAAAGTTCAGATACAAAATTCAGTGGTATCAGAGGTTGTACCAACAGTTGGAATTACCTGTGTGTTGGATGGGAAACTAACATCAGGCCTCTCCGGAGTAATAGCACTAGTTGATGCAATGGAGGCAGGCCCAGGGGGAAATGAAAGTATGTGCAACCCTGGAAATCAGATAGAACAATTGGCACAAGAAAGGTGTAAGGAAAATCAGGCAACTAAAGGGCCAAAGGAATGCATAGAGCAAAATGTTGCAGCAGCACTGCAAGGAGGGATAGGTACATCAAAGGGCACATAATTAGGTGGAACTAAAGCTGAAACACAGACTGACAATGGTCAACAGGAAGGTAATCAGAATGCAAATGACCCTACTGTACAAAAGCAAGAATGCAAGGAAGATGAGGGGAATCCTTGGAAAATACAAACTAGATCTAGAACACATAAAAAGAAAGCAAGGTTGGATATAACAAGGAGGCAAAAGGAACTTTCCCAGCAATAAACCCCAAAACTGGGCAAACAAAGCGACCAACAAGATATTAATGCGATCTGCTGCAGTGATACTCCCGACAATCGCTCAAACCGCGGATCAAGTGGGCTGATCTTATTGACCATGAGGAGGGTGAAATTCCCCCAGAGAGTATCACGGATAATCAACAGCAATTGGTTACAGAAGTAGGCTGCACAGATCCAGACTATATGGTAGCACAAGAGGGGGATAAGATTCAGAGTGACAATACTTCCAAAGATCCAATTATCATACTTGGGCTCCCAAATTCAGACTGGTTCAAGAACAAATATAACGGAGAGGATTCTTGGGAGGAGCAGGCATCAAAAACTGTGAATTCTGGGCAGAAACAAAATCACAGAATGGTACAGAAAGGTTGGATGATCAGACTGTAGCGAGATAGCAGCAAGAAAGAAACAAAAAACATGGAGGAAATAGTAAGCATGATTGCCGACAGATGTCGGCAAGCTTGATATGAAGATAGGAGCGTGGACCATCCGAGACCTTAACACCGGCCTCAAACAGAGGGAAGTTAACCGACTCCTCAAAATGCAGAATTTGAGTGTGTTATGTCTGATGGAATCAAAATTGATCACCCATGCCTATCACCACTTCAAATCCAACAGCCTACAACAATGGGAATCAAGTCAACAGCTAGGTGAAGCTGGAAGAAGTAGGATGCTACTCATATGGGACGCCAGATACATTAACCTCACAATACAACAATGGGAAGACCAATTCATCCATGCAACTATTGTGGACAAGGGCACCAAGGGAACATATGCACTCACTTTTGTCTATGGACAATTATCGATTACCTCACGTAGGGAGATGTGGGCAGGGCTACAACTCTTAGCAGAGGGAATGACACTACCTTGGCTCATAATGGGGGATTTCAACTCTCCCTTGAAACCATCGGATAAGAAAGGAGGCATTGACGTTACAACCTACACAACTGCAGATTTTCAGGAGGTTACCATGCTTGCGGGTTTGGACGACCTACATTCCCTAGGATGCCAATATACATGGATAAATGGTAGAGTTGTGAGCAAGTTTGACTGAGCCATGGTTAACCGATTATGGCTAGAGATGAACCAAAGTAGTTTTGCAGAATTTAAAGAGCCTGGAGTCCACTTAGATCATGCGTCATGTGTGGTTTCAGTTTTTGAGAAACAAATTAACAAAATCAAACCTTTCAAGTTTTTCAATATGTGGACCCAACACCCTCAATTCCAACAACTAGTGCACGAGGAGTGGAATCATGCCACATCATGGTGCTCACATGGGACGGCTCAATTCAGGTTTAAAAGGAAACTTACCATACTTAAGAAGGGACTGAAGCTTTTGAATCAACAACACTTCCAACATATTCAAAGTCGGTCCAAAAGGGCACAAGAACAACTTAAAAATCTGCAAAATAGTGGTCTAGGTCTTGGGATCATGGATGATCACTACAAGGAGACAAAACAACTAGCGGATAATCTGTCCCAAGCAGAATATCTTTTCTACCTTCAAAAGGGAAAGCATAAATACTTCAAGGAAGTGGATCGAAACACGCCTTTTTTTCATTCTATGGTTAAGAAGAACAACAAACGGAGGGAGATAGTTGCGGTGGAAAAAATGGATGGAGATATCACTATGGATGTCGGGGAGGTAGCACAAGTGTTTGTGGATCATTTCCAAACACAACTAGGGGGGAAGAAGGACCGGACTACATTCCGAAATGATTGCATACAATATGGGAGAATGCTTACTATGGAGCAGAAAACTCAACTCACCCGTATGCCTACCTCCGAGGAAATCAAGAAGACACTATTTGGCGTTGGAGAACTCAAAACGCCAGGGCATGATGGATACAACTCCAAATTCTACAAAGAGGCATGGATGACAATTGAACAAGACTTTACCGAGGGCATTATGGAGTTCTTTCAAAATGGGAAGCTTCTCAAGTCATGGAACCATACACTCATTAGCCTAGTTCCAAAAAATGAGCATGCTAGCAAAGTGCAAGACTATAGGCCTATATCCTGCTGCACAGTGTTTTACAAGGTCATTTCAAAACTACTTGCTAGCCGATTATCAGGAGTCACAGATCACTTGTTGAACCAGGCACAGACAACTTTTGTCAAGGGAAGGTCTATCACAGATAACATCCAGTTAGCCCAGGAACTGCTGAGACACTATACCAGGAAGAGAATATCCCCTAGGTGTACTCTAAAAGTTGATTGCAAAAAGCCTTTGACTCTGTACATTGGGACTTCCTATTGGATGTCCTCAAAGTCCTACAGTTCCCACTCATCTACATCGCATGGATCAGAGAATGCATCATCACCACGTCATTCTCTGTAGTGATTAATGGGTATACGCATGGGCACTTCCGTGGGGGCAGAGAACTTAGACAAGGTGACCCACTCTCACCTTACTTGTTTGACATTTGTATGGAGTACTTATCCAGATCCTTAGCGATGGCAACTACCAGATCAGATTTCGGATTTCATCCCACTTGTGAGCACTTGGGCATCTCCCATCTGATATATGCAGATGATCTATTGCTTCTATCCCGTGGAGATATACCTTCGGTTAGACGCCTGGTTGATTGTTTGGCACAATTTTCACAGATGGCAGGACTTACGACCAATGTAACCAAATCTAGCTACTACATGGCGGGTATAGATGAGCAGACCAAAGCCCAGATACGCACTATCACTGGATTTCAGGAGGGAGAGATGTCATTCAGATACTTGGGAATCCCATTAGCCTCAAAAAAGCTCAAAATTTCAGATTATGGGATACTTTTAGATGGACTTTCCAGGAGAATTAATGCATGGCCGAAACAGAGTCTCTCCTATGCAGGTAAAGTCCAGCTCATCGCATCGGTTCTGCAGGGGGTTGAGTGTTACTGGATGTCCATATTGCCCCTGCACTCGGAGTTATTGAGCGCATACACAGTATGTGCAGGGCTTTCATGTGGACGAGCAAGAATCCCCCCATTGCATGGTCAGCTATATGTGGACCGAAGGAGGAAGGTGGTCTAGGCTTGAGGGACTTGAAGTCTTGGAACCTTGCACTGCTAGCAAAGGTTCTATGACGTATACAGGACAAGCCAGACTCACTATGGATACGATGGGTACATCATCATTATCTCCGACAGTCCAGTATTTGGGGGCAGACATAGAGACATACAGACTTGCCACTTCTGAAGATGATTCTGCACATCAGAGATAATATCTTGGCTACCACAGGCAGCCCCATGGCAGCATCGCACACACTAGCTGCATGGTTCAACGGAGGGGCAGGAGTGAGGCGGGCGTACGATCATTTCAGAGAGCACCGACTGAAGAAAGCATGAGTCAGGACTGTATGGCAGAGGGACATTTAGCTGAGCCACCAGTTCACACTGTGGTTGTTGGCAAATGGGAGGTTGCCCACCAGAGACCGGCAGAGCTACATAGAGAACAGGAGATGTGCCTTTTGTAGGCGGGAGGAAGAGACGCAGACCCATGTATTTTTCAGATGCCAGGTTATCAGACTGTTGTGGGGACGGGTGAGGAGGTGGTTGCAGATAAGATCAGAGATGAGTACGTACAGACGAGCACTACGTATCTTCAGACTTCATTATCGGAGGGACTCAGTCTGCATGAGAGCACGACACCTAGCCCTAGGAGCGACAGTACACTATGTTTGGAGGGCTAGGAATGAGATCAGATTTGAGGACTCCCGGTTTGATGAGAAGAGGATATTTAGGAGGATACATGTACATGTATATAGAACACTTGATGTATCTTAGGTTGTGGAAAAAAAAATATGCAGATTATTTTGGAAGCTGCAGATTAACTGCAAGTGGAACCTTTTCACGGATTATTTTGGAAAAAAAAATACGCAGATTATTTTGGAAGCTACAGATTATTTCCTTGGTCAAGCTGAAGAATGCAGATTATTTCCTTGGTCAAGCTGCAGATCATTTTCTTGAAAGAAAAAAAACGCAGATTATTTTGGAAGCTACAGGCCAATTTGAAGATTTTGTATAGGTTGTATTTTGATGGTGTATAGATCCACCATAAAGATCTATCTAGTCCGCAGCAAACGGCTAGCGGTAAAGACCAGACAAATCTGTTTATGGCTGCGGCTTTGCCTAAAAGCCGTATTGGTGAATAGGTCCACCGGAATGACCTATCTAATCCGCAGCAAACGGCTTGCGGTAAAGACATACCAAATCCGTTGTTGACTAAGGCTTGGCCAATAAGCCTTTTTTTGGGTGAATAGATCCACCGTAATGGTCTATCTAGTTCGCAGCAAACGACTCGCGGTAAAGACACCGTAAATCCGTTGACAGCTGACCACTTGCTAAAAGTGGGTCTACGACACTTGAGAGGATGGGACAGAGGATAGAGGACAGGAGACTCAGATAGCAGGACCAGATCAGGCAGGGACTGCATCAGATGAGGTGCATTCTGACACAGGATGAGAGATTGTCACAGGATGTGGTCATATTTCCATCTACCACAGTAGGATGGGAGAGGGAGGACTGACCTCAGTATACAGGAGGGATTGGTACAGTGAGCGTGATGATACTCTTGAGAGAACATGTACTTTCTGCCCTGGATGTCTACTCAGATCGGACATTTCGTCGGATATGACATGTGTAGACTCTTTGGATCATGTATGGTTGTGCTATTTTGATGATATATATATTTACCTTCATCAAAAAAAAAAAAAAAAAGAGCGGGCGACGGGCTGAGGTGGCGGCGTCGACGAGCGAGCGACGACCGACAGGATGTGGCATTGGCGAGGGGGCGACGGTCTGAGGTGGCGACGCCGATGAGCGGCCAGACCGACAGCCAAGTGCGGGCGAGGGGCGACGGTGAGTGGCGGTGGCGCCAAGAGCAAGACGGCGACCGGCTGACCGTGGGTATCGCAAGGGGGCGACGGTCGGTGGCGCGGCTACCGACGAGCGCGACGACCGACAAAGTGCTGGCGCGAGGCGCAGGGGGACAGTCGAGGTGGTGGTACCGACGAGCGCGGCGACGACCGGCTGCCGCGGGACATTAACGAGGGGGCGACGGCCGAGGTGGTCAGCGACGAGCGACCACGACCGATGCCGCGGGCGTGGCGCAGGGGGCGACGGCCGAGATGGCGGCCGATGATGCGGCGGCGATCGATCGACCGCGGCGGCCGACGGGCGAGCAAGCGGCGGCTAAGCGATGCGATGACGATCGATAGGCGGCGGTGGCGACGAGGGGGCGACGGCCGAGGTGGCGCGATGACGAGCGCGGCAAATCGACAGACAACGATGACAAAAAAGCAATAGATAGAAAGAGAGCACGAGAGATTTCAACGCCAATGGAATGAATTCTAACCTCATTTTTTTCTTGGAGTTTTCTTGGTTCTTTAATTATTAGAAATGATTCCAAAATTATTATTCTCAAAATCTATTAAACAAATATTTTATATTTATATCATTCAATCTCTTGTTCTCAACCCTCTAAATCAAACGCTATCTTAATTGATTTAATAAAAACAAATCGAACCTTAATTGATATTTTTGAAGAAAAAAATGAAATTTGGTTTACATTTCTGAATTAATTCGATTTTCATTTGGATCGAATGAAAATTTTATTCGTCCCATCATAAAAACTGGCCTTTACCCGTGTCTTCTGCCACAAATTCCTAAACAACCTCTCCATCTCAATCGACGAAAGTATCTTTAGAGTTTTTTTAAAGATTTATTCAATGAAATTTAATTTACTGAAAGTGTTTTTAGGTTTTCCTATTCCCTCTGTACAAAAGATGGTTTAAGTAAGCCGGTCGCAGCGAAAAACTTTTTTACTCGCCACTATTTCCTTTTTTTTCGCATATAGCAGAAAATGTTGCAGACAGAGAGACGTTTTTAACGGAGTTCTCCTGTTTCATCGAACGGCAGAGCCGGTCACTCGCGATACGTCATCGATGCGAATCCAAAAGTGTGAGACCTTCGTAACCTCCGTTAATTAGCTCGCAACTGGACAATGTCTGTACGATGGTCACGGGCAAGCTTCCGCCCCGCGCCTACAGCAGGTGCAGGGTGCCATACGCCACGCCATACATGCTCATGGGTTCGAGTTGATCCGATCGGTCCACCCGGAATAAGTCTGCCAGTTTGCTCCCGAGCAGGTTGGTTGGCTAGCGACCAAGCGCAAACTGACAAGGAACCACCACCATTTCCCTGCTCCTGAGGCGAGCTGCATGCCGCGCTAGCTGTGTGGCTTCGGAATGGGCGTCTTCGAGGCGTGGAGCTCATCGAGTGCCTGCCGCTGCTGCGGGGCTCAGGCCAGTCGTACTGCTGGTTAATGCAAAGGGGGTGGTGTAAGTACGCTAAAGTGTGTACGATCTCTGCGAACGAGTGATGTGCATGCACATCGGCTATCAGGTGGGCGGTGAGGGCCAGAAAGAAGCGGGGGAGTCTTAACGGGCCGGGTTGCCGGCCCATGGTGCTCTTTTGTCTCTGCGGGAGGGTTAGCTTTGGCTCCACGTGCCGATGCGATCCCGGCGCGACTTCCGAAGTGGGGAACCATAATTGACCCCCCACCTTGCGAACGGGACGCTCCCATCTCTCCGCCTTCCTCGCTCTGGTTCCACTCCTCGGGTTTGCGGGGAGGCGCGCTTGCGGAGGCGACGGTCGGAGGAGGGACTATGGGCGAGAAGGCGGTGGTGGGGGCGGTGGACGATGTGGGGGATGGCATGCAGTGCGTGGACCACCCGTACCGGAGTAACCCCGGAGGGGTGTGTGCCTTCTGCCTGCAGGAGAAGCTGGGCAGACTGGTTTCCTCCTCTAAGACCACCCCCTTCCTCTCGCTGCAGCGGCCGACTTCTTCTTCCTCCTCGCCTACTTCCTTCCGCTCCGATGTCGTAGGCGGCGGCGGCGGAGCCGCAGGACACGTCTCCGCTTGCTCCCGCGATGCTGCTGCTACTGGTCGCGTAACTAAGTTCCCCTTCCTGGCCGCCGGCCACAGCAAGAATAAAAAGAGCGGCGGCGGGAAGAAGTTGGTCGCGAGTGGAGGAACTACCCGCAGCACTGCATCTGTGGCGGTGGCTGAAGATGGCAGCGGCTTGGTTTTGAATCGAAGCAAGTCTGTGGCGCCTAGAACGACCGGATGCTCCTTTGTGCAGGTCGGCGTTGGCGGTGGACGCAGTAATGGAGAAGCCGCCTCCGCCGCCGTTGCAGATAGTCCTCGGAAGAAGAGCTTTTGGTCTTTTCTCTACCATTCTTCCGTCTCATCCACTCCTACCTCTTCTTCTTCTGCGGCCAATGGCAACGTCAACAGACGTAGATCTACCTCGTTCTCTTCCGGCGGAGCGTGCGACGGAGACGCCACAAAGCAGCCGCAGCAGCAGGCACCTCCTGCAAATATATTAGATAAATTAGAAGGGGCGACCGCTGCCCCCGCCCAATCAGTCGAAGGTGGCGGCGGCGGCGTGGAGAGCCCAAGCGGCAGCCAAGCGTCTTCCTCGTTTGGGCGAAAGGTGGCGCGATCCCGATCAGTAGGCTGCGGTAGCAGGAGCTTCTCAGGTGATTTCCTGGAGCGCATCTCCACCGGCTTCGGCGATTGCACTCTCCGCCGGGTCGAGTCCCAGCGCCAGGCCAAGCCCAAGAGCTCCCTCCACATCGACAACGACGGCGACCAGCACCGGTCAAGGATGAAGGAGAGGGTCAAGTGCGGCGGCCTCTTTGGCGGATTCGGAATGACGTCGGCATACTGGCTCTCCGCAGCTGCCGCGGCACCCGACCAAGACTTCGACGGCGGCATCAAGGTGTCAGCCACTGCCCCGACGTCCAGAGCAGGCGTCACGCCTCACGGCCGAACCAGGAGCTGGGGCTTGGCCTTCGCGAGCCCAATGAGAGCCTTTCGACCACATTCCTCTTCTTCTCGCCCAGCGTCGTCGGCTTCCAACTTCATCTCCTCCATCAACGCGACCAACAAGTTGGTCAACGGCAACAGCAACGGCGGCAAAGGAAGCTGCAAGCTCGACGGTAACGCATCATCCCTCTCCGTCCAAACCTAGTTATCCTCCAATCACCAGTCCTCGATTACTCTCTCATTTACCCCGATCCATCATTTTTTCTTTTTCGTGCTTTTCAACCCTCCTCATCGCCACACTGTATCTCTGCGCATCGAATTGCCCCTCTTGTGCAATGATTTTGCGAAAAATGCAAGGCGCACAGCAAAAGTGACGTGATTAGCTCATTCATTTGGAAAGCGAAGTACCACCACAGCATGTGCCATGGCTCATCATCATCCTTCATCTCCAACAAGAGGGTGCACCTGAAGACTGTTGATGAGCAGCGCAGTGCAGGGCAGGCAGCGACGCATCGGTACCTCGCTGGGGCCGATGCCACTGTCGACTAGCCCCTCGTTACTGTTCGATGCAGTGGATCGAATGGTGTTCCGGATCTCCACCTCCTCGGTATGCATGTGCCGAGGCGTTGAAACGGTCTCAGGGCCCCCAAATGCTCGATCCACATCAATTGCCAAGCCATTTGTCTTACATTACAAACGTTGCTCTTCCTTTTTTTCTTTCTCAGAGACAAAAGATGGTGCACTTTCTGAGCCTTCCTTCCCTGGCCATGGCCACCAATATCTCAATTAGTCTTCAATAATTTGCCTCTGCTACATGTGGGACTGCAGCTGTCCATGTGTTTGCTCGTATGGATCCAGGTTTGACCGGATCAACGTGGTCATGTTGAAACAGGTCGACCCATGTGTCCTTGTTGTATTTGATTCCTTCCCCGCTCGCTTCCACCTGCCACTGTGAGGGGAGAGCAAGGGATGTGTGGCCGAGGCAAATCGTCGAGCGCTCACCTGGCGACCATTTCTGCAAAGTCTTGTTTGTTTCTTATGATGAGTTTGAGTTTCTGTTGAACGTCGAGTTGCTTTGATAGCGATTGATCCAGTAGTTGTATTCGAACCTTTGTTGTATTATCCGCCTGCGAAGGCTGATGAAAACAAGCCACGAGGGGCAATGTCTCACCCATGAGCATCTCTCTCGAACTCTAGGCCATTGCTGAGATTTCTGATTCAAAATTAAATGTAGAGGGCATTCGAGGAGCCTTTAACGGGGTTACACGGCAACAAAAGGGATCGAATGCTATAGAGGAAGGGAAAATGTTTTGTTACTTCTGTTCAAAATTTAGCAGATGGGAAGGGGAATTCTGTGTTATGGCATCGTGGAGATCGCTCTCTTCGACTCTTTCGGTGTGTGTACGAGCTTGACTGGATTTCCTAGTATGCAATGAAAAGTGCAAGTACGGGTGGAGTAGATATGAAAAGTGCAAGTACGGGTGGAGTAGATGTTGCACTGGGCTTAGTTCAAATGAAGAGCTAGGGTTCGGTGAGGATGGAAAAATCGACCCGAGTCTAGGGTGAGGGAGCTTGCAAAAGCTGAATCATTTGCTAATTTTCTGCGAGGTCTGTCGAATGTAGCGGTGGATCTTTCCTTTGATTTTTTTTTTCTAAATTGTTTTCCAACTCCATTGGTGAGTAAACATAGTTTAAAAATTTAGGATCGAGTAAGTCGAAAGAGGAGGTGAATATCGGTATTTAATAATTTTTGATTAATTTTAATATGAGTATACAGTGGAAAATAAATGTAGTTAAAGATAGACAATTTACTTGGTTCACAACTCAGATTGAGTTGTTACTCCAAGATCTGTAACTCTATCAAGAGCTATCTCGATGGACAATCTCTATAATATTTTTCGATTCGAGAACTCTTGATTTCGGAGGTAATTTATTTTTTATTAATATAAGAGAAAAGTAACAATCTATTTTCTCTTGAAATTAAATATACAAGCGAAATAAAGAGATTTACGACTATTTTATACCGACACAATATGTAGTATAGGATGCAACACGAGGTGTCGGAAAAGAGTCTTTTTGAATGGTTGAAGTTTTTGTGATCGTGAGAAAAAAATTTTGTAGCACTTCGACGTATATTTGATTGATGATTGGATCTGGTCGAGCATAATTTTTATAAATTCCTTCCAGTCGATTCAATATCAGTCCATCGATATGAAATTCGTGGTCTTTCAGTTGACTACACGTCACTCGGCTTTGCATCGGGGATTTTTCCTCTTTAGTCGACTCAATTCCTTTCATTTGGGTCACACGATCTCCGATCAATCACCGGTTGATCCTACCAAATACGAATTCAGTCGACTGATGAACTCCAGTCGATTGGAGTTCAATCGACTTAAATCCATTCAGTCGATTGTTCTCTGCAAAACAGGATTAGTACAAGATATGAAATACAATAGCAGTAGTAATACTGTTCGATCTCGACCACTACGTTCCAAGTGGATTTTTCGTTCAATCGACACTTAGTTTTGTCCTCCTAAAAAGGACTCGGCCTCACCTCTTCATTCGAGATTTTTCTATCGGTTACCTGTTGGACTTACTATCCTTGACATCCGTTCTGACTCACTAGGGCTTCCACTAGCTGTCCGGTCTGGCTGACCCAATTGGATTTTTTGTCGATTGTCTGGTCTACTGACCCAATCGATCTTCATGTCAAATGTACGATCCACATGATCTATCTGGATATCATGTCTGGTGTTTGGTTCTCCTAATCTGTCAAGATACGTA
Source organism: Wurfbainia villosa (assembly GCA_025175895.1). Taxonomy (NCBI): domain Eukaryota; kingdom Viridiplantae; phylum Streptophyta; class Magnoliopsida; order Zingiberales; family Zingiberaceae; genus Wurfbainia; species Wurfbainia villosa. The sequence goes on along the minus strand of CM046006.1, from coordinate 81,163,302 downwards.
CATAGTATTCGATCAACACGACCTACTAGGACTTTCTATTAAATATGCACACTTAACACTTATATTAGATTACAAATGGATCTTAACTCTTAACTGTGGTTCATACATCAAAATTAAAGAGTGATGTTTACTGCATCAACAAATTTTCCCTTTTTGATGTAAGACAATACATCAGTTAAATTTAGGAGAATCAAATATCAATTTTCATATTTTGACATGTATAAGAAATTAACTAATAACTTTTGTAATGCATAAATTTAAACATGTACAAAATGCATAGGTCTTTATCAAATTTTTGCATTTTCTTAACTTTTTAAGTCTATAGTTTTATATTTCTTCTGTCCCCCTTTGGCATACATCAAAATAAATATTAAGTTAAAAAATACGCCAATTTAATGTAGTGGAGATTTCAAAATAATAAATTTACAAGAATAAAAATTAAGTTTTAAAATTTTCGCCTACGAATTTGAATAAAAAATTTAATTTAAGCTTTTTAACGGTATTTCTAATTTCAAAAATTGTTAGACTAAAAAATTTAAAATATTAAAAATTTACAACTTTTTAACACTAATTGAATTTTTTTTTTCAAAAGCTCCAAAATCTCTTCCTAAAAAATTCAATTTTTTTAACTTTTTTTTTTAACTTTTTCAAAAACTTCAAAATCTCCCCCTATATAATTCAAAATTTAGAAATTTTCAAAATGTTTTAATTTTTTCAAAACTCTAAAATTTCTTCATGAATAATTTAAAATTTTTAAATTTTCAACTTTTTCAAAAATTTCAAAATCTCTATGAATAATTCAATTTTTTTTAAAAACTTTTTAAATTTTTAACTTTTTCAAAAACTCCAAAATCTCTTCCTAAATAATTCAATTTTTTTTTAAAATTTTATTTTTTTAAAAATTTTGATGCAAAAGTGATAGGGAATAAGTTCACACATAAATTCTTAAATAGTAAATTTAAATATTGAAAACACACTTTTAAAAATTGTCCTTAAAGGAAATGTCTAACTCTTTATTAGCTCGAATGTTATAGAATTTAATAATGAAGCTTTGAATTAGAGTTAGTCACAAAAGTGATTGATTTGCTCTTATAAATTCCATATTGGTTCATGTCGATGTACTTGATCCACAATTGGAATCAGGGGTGCAGTCCTAACATTTCATGCCTATTCTCATGGCTCAATACAAAAACAGATAATCCTATGTGTTTTTGAGATGCGAAAGCTACCTAGATTTATAGGATCATGAAGTCTAGTTTGATCTAATCTAGATTAATTTTCAATTTTCGTAAAAATATAATATTGCTTTTCAAAATAATTCGGAATGATAAGTACGAAAAATTCCTAATCTACCAAGCATAAACAAAATGCATACACAAGAAATTTTTTTTATTAAGTTCTAATATCATAATACTCCTAATCAGTAGATGGAGGATGAGAATGACCCATGACCTAAGAAGCTACATCATCTTTCTTTGGTTTGCACTTTGCTCCTGCAAGATCTGCATCATCTCAAGATGCTATTGTTCCTGATACTGCATCGCATCCTCTAACCTAGATAATCTCTCTCCTATGGTAGGAGCTGCTAGAATCCTAAGAATTGGTGATAAACTATCAAATCTTAGGACTTCCTGATGCTCGTTCTCTGAGTGGTGGTCGGGGTCGATCTCTAGCTCATGCACCTGCTCCGGTTCAGGCTGGGGCTGAGGCTGAGGTCCATCTCTCTTCCATGCAAGGATATTATTGTTATCTAAATCTACTTTTGCTAAACCAAACTGTTTAGACCCTATCATGTCGTACTCAGTAAGCTGTTTGATGTTACATGTAGTAACATCAAATTCTAATGCAGTTAAGAGAGATGTAATGACATGACAGTAAGGCAAATGTGTCTTTCTGCTAGTTACTGACTTGGAATGATAAATGATGGAATGGAACATCTATAGGCTAATGTCTAAGTTTAACATATAACTAAGTGCATAAAGTAAAAATGAATGATAAGGACGTATCATAGCGATGTCCCTAGTAGTGAGCAGCAAAATGCAGTTCACTATAACTCGGTACAGGGCATAGTCCTGTACTTTGAGTCTAGTAGAACTAAAGATACTCACAGACGGAGTTTTTTCCTCATCAAAAAGATGTTGGTGCAATCGGTCCAGGTCACGATTGATCAGGACTCGAACTTATCTCGAGAGATGTTTTGATGTTCGACAAAAACATATGATAATGTAATTGTCATGGGAAAGTCCAAGCATGGGGCTTGGCAAATGGAAAGTCCAACATGGGTTGACAATGAAAAGTCTAAGCATGGATCTTGGCAAATGGAAAGTCCAACATGGGTTGGCAAGGAAAAGTCCAGGCATGAGTCTTGGCATGGAAAGTCCAACATGGGTTGGCAAGGGAAAGTCCAAGCTTGAGTCTTGGCATTTGAGAAGTCCAAGGGGATTGATATTGACGGCGTAAAGTCCAAGCGGAGTCTTGGCAGCATAAGTCCAATGGTTGGCGGCAAAAAGTCTAAGCGGAGTCTTGGCGGCGTAAGTCCAATGTGCCTTGGCGGTGTAGACACCGTTAGCATGACATAGCCGAGGGAAGCACCTGGAGGCTAGCGCGATGGATGAACAAGTCATGGATGATTTGGAGGGATCCGAGAGGCGTGAGGCTGATGGAGGTGCCTAGAAGGTTTAGGTCTAGGCTAAGGGTGATCTAGCAAGTATGCGGGCACCATACTTGGGTTAAAACCTCATGTTTGAGGTTGACAGTGGACTGACATTATGGCCAATTCGACTGTCGTGAGTCGACTAGAGTTCGACTGCCGACTTGGGGTTGAAAATGCTCTGCAATGATCGCTCATTGGTAGCGATCATTCTTGGGTTGATCGATCATTGCCGCCATGGACGGATGATCGATGGTTCGGCCACGAGCATAGAACGCTCCGTAGCCGACTGGGCAGTCGACTACGGGCGATGTCAGTCGATTGTCAATGTTGGCAGTCGACTGCCAAGAGATCCGTTGGAATTTTTCCAGCGTGGATCGAGCCGTTGTCTCACGACAACAGTGGCATCAGTCGACTGGTGACTTATGGCAGTCGACTGCCAAGCGAAAATCCAGCCCGACGCAGGTTAAAAGCAGCTGTTCGTGGGAGGATTGAAGCAAGGGTTTTCTTGGGCGATTTGAAGGGGAAGAGTTGGTGCTTTTCCAGTCCTTCAAAGATAGTTCAAGGCAATCAAATATCAAGGAATCAAAAGCTCTTGTAAAGTATTTTTCCTTTACTTGCATTGTATTTCTTACTTGTATTAGCTTGTATCTTTTGTATTACTTAGTGTAATCCTTGTACGAGGTTTCTCCAACTCCGACTTGTGTCGAGAAGGAGTTTATTGTGCTTAGTGGTGTTTGTGGCATCGCTAGGGGTCGTACGAACCCAATCCGTGGAGTATGAACTGTTCGGTTTTGAACCACGTTATATCTCGTATTGTGCTTGTGTTCTTGTTGTATTTTCATTATTATTTATTCCGCTGCGTACTAACAAGAATTGTAGCAAGCAAACGCGATCGATTTTTATCAACGTACGACAACACTCTATTCACCCCCACTCTAGCGTCCAATCGATCCCCTACAAAAGATGCATGTAAATCCTATCTACTGTAATATTAGAGTAAGGGTCAACGTACGGTAACTTCGTGGATGGAAAACATGCAACAGGGCATGTCGAATGCATAAATCCTAAATGCTCTCTTAACATGGTACGGGTAAAAACAAAGTCCTTATCTTGTACCTTAGTCGAGTATGAAAGGTCATCAATTTTACTAAAGTTATTGAAAAACTCCGCACATATGTCTATGTTAATGGAGTTTTTACAATAAACTAGTTTTCCTAATTCATTGTGTGCGATGACCTCCATGCTAAGCATGCTTGCATTACTAAAGTATGATCTACTAATATACCTAGTCGGCATAAAAATGTAAATGGTGCTTTCAAACCTAATCCTATGCCTAATATCCATGTATGGAGTCGAGGACTCAAACTCAATAGTTCTTCTTTTACCCCTAATTGAATTATAAATATTTAATATTTATTGAAAAATAATTCAAACTAACGTTTTAGAGTTATTACCTCGGCATTTTAGATGATTTTAAATATGACGACCTAAGCACTTCGGAAGCCTGAAGTTAGGGTTTTTGCGGTGGAATATCAGCTGTTGTGAATGAATTTGGTGTGGCTCGGCGTTGTTCTTATAGACAAAATTCAGTCGACTGAAAGCATTCCAGTTGCCTGAAATTAAGTCGATTGAATACGTTTCAGTCGACTATAATAAATGTTATCATTTACTTCGTCGTCTAAACTTTATTTACCGGTTCATTTCAGTCGACTGAAGTTACGTTTTACCTTCCTGATATTCGAAGGCAACTGAATTTGATTCAATCGACTCTTATTGAGTCGACTGAACATAATTCAGTCGATTTAATTTGAGTATTTTTTATTTTTGATTATTTAATTCGATTTACTCAAAATTTAAATTTAAATTTATTTATTTACTTAATTATTCTTATTTAATTAAGTTAGTTATAATGATTTAGATGATTAAATTTAGTAGGTTAACTAATTTGGTGATTGAGTTCGTTTTAATCTTTGTTATCTTAGGTTTAACTTGAGTTTATCTCTCCTTATTAATTAGTTTATTAAGTTAATTTATTTTAGTTGGGTATATTTGTTTAATTTATGTATAGTACACTAGGTTGAGTTAAGTTCAGTTTAATTAAGGTAAATTGTTAAGATAGATTAGATTGAATTAAGCTAAATTAAACTCAATTAAGTTTTAAATCATCTCACCCAAATTAGATTTTCAGTACACTTATCCCTATGTGTTTTGTGAGATGAATATTTCTTTTATCTTAATTAAATTTAATGAGTAATTTCAAAGTATTTAACTTATGTTAGATTCAAGCTTAATTTGAACTAGTCAAATAGGTTTTTCCAGTATTGATTTTCAGGTCGTGGCGAGGCACATCACCTTCTTGGTTATCGGAGCAACGACCACTTCCTAGACAAAGTCAATAAAGGAATCAAGTACTTGATTCACTTTAGACTAAGTCTTAGTCTAACTAGTTAAAGACTTAGTGAGTTAGCTTCGGTCAGTTCTACTCGATTTAGTGCACCAGGTCGTGGCGAGGCACATGACCTTCTTGGTTATCGGAGCAACGACCACTTCTTAGACATTCACTTCGAAGAGTTTTCCTAACTTACTATCAATTCACTTGTCTTAGTACTAGGTTGTTCAAGTTTAAATGACAATTTATTAAACAGCGTACGTGAAGTTTAGAATTGCCCAAACATCGCCTCATACTTTCATATTTACCAAATAGCGCACTTAATTCCCTTTTTACCCCTCCCGCCAAACAGACTTGCAACATAATGAAAATTTCGAATGTGGTGCTGAAAATTCAAATCCTAGCGCCACAATTGTATTGCAATTTCAGCACCACCACCGTAGTGCTGGAATTGCAAATTCCAGTACCACCATTGTGGTGCTGGAATTGCACCACCACTGTGGTGCTGAAAATTCAAATCCCAGCACCACAGTGGTGCTGGGATTTGTCAATTCCAACACCACAGTGGTGGTGGAATTTGTAATTTCAGCACCACAGCGGTGGTAGGATTTGTAATTTCAGCACCACAGTAGTGCATATTGTTGGTGCAACAATGCCCCAAGCAATCATATGTTTTGATATTTGGATAATCATCTAAGCTAGGCAACAATTTGTAATCTAAATTGTGATAATGTTGAGTGACAGGGAAATCCAAGTATGAAGACTTGGTGAAAGAAAAGTCCAAGTATGATCTTGGCAAAAGAAGTCCAAGATAAATGTTTGGCGGCATAAGACCAAGCATGTTGTCTTGACGGCTTTAAGTCCAAATGAATTTTGGCAAAAGAAGTCCAAAGGCAAGTCTTGACAGCGTAAGTCCAAGCATGTAGACTTGGCGACGTAAAGTCCAAGCACGCTTTGGCAAAAGAAAACCCTAGACATGACAAAACCGAAGGAAGCTCTTGGAAGCAAAGCGCAAAGGATGAACAAGTCGCGGACTCGGAGGGATCCTGGAGGCGCAAGGCTTAAGGAAGAGCTAGGAGGTTAAGTCTAGGTCTAGGGGATGTAATCAAGTGTAAATTACTCACACTTGATGAGTATCAGTCGACTGATACGATGTATCCAATCGGTCGTGCTCGATGAGTCGATGAAACTCACCATCACCACCGATCGCTTGATCAAGGAAGTCGATCGATGTTGCGATCAATCGATCGCCAACAGCGGGCGATCGATAAACGAAATACGAGCACGTAACGGAGTCGACTCGATCGCGGTCGGCGATCATCACTGATCGATCACTCCATCACCGATCGATGGAGGGATTAGTCGACTGATGAAAGTGTCGTTGGATGAAACGACTCTGAATCCCGCGAATCCGGCTATTCAGAAGTTGTTAACCACGCCAGCAGTCGACTGATACTGTACATCAGTCGACTGATCGTGCTCCAACGGAAAAATCAACCTATTCTCTATAAAAAGAGGATGGAGTATTACTTAATGAACGATATTGAAAATTGGTTTAGTGTTGTAGATGGTTTTGAGAAGCCGGTCGACGAATTCGGAGCACCACTACCAACAAAAGATTGGACAAGAGAGATGGCCAAGAAAGCACAAGCAAATGCAAAAGCAAATGCAAAAGCAACGACCACACTTCAATGTGGTCTATCCAAGGAGCAACTCTCTAAAGTCGGGCCCTTCAACTCCGCAAAAGTGCTTTGGGAGAAGCTCATCGAACTCAACGAAGGATCCAAAGAGACAAGAAGGGCCAAGAGGGATCTTTTGATTGGTCAACTCCAAAGCTTCACTATGAAGACAAACGAGACTGTGAGCCAAATGCACGGGCGTTTCAAGGAAGTAGTCAATGGACTACATGTCATAGGTGAGAAGGTCGACAACCGAGACCTTGTAAGGTATGTGTTACAAGCTTTCCCTAGGACCACCTTATGGGCCTCAATGGTAGATGCCTATAAGGTCTCTAGGGATCTTTCATTAGTCAAGTTAGATGAACTTTTTTGTGAATTTCAATTACATGAACGAGCTAACACTTCATCCAAAGAGAAGAGTATAACTCTTTTTGTAGGAAAGAAGGAAAAGAAGAAGAAGGAGAAAAAGGAAGTGTCATCTTCATCCGAATCCGAGGAAGACTCATCAAGCAGTGAAGATGAGCTATCGACAAGTGAGGTGGCACACTACGTCAAGAAGTTTGGTGGGAAGTCAAGGAGGCTCACCAAGAAAGATGTGAAGAGGATGTTTCAATCCTCAAGAGGTAAATCTTCAAGTAATTCAAATTCTATCTCTAACGTAACTTGTTTTGGTTGCAACAAGAAAGGGCATATAAAGCCAAATTGCCCGGAACTAAAGAAGAAGAAGGAAAAGGAAAAGAAAAAGAAGGAAAAGAAGGAGAAAAAGAAGAAGGAGACAATGGTGACACAAACATGGGACACTATAAGTATGGAGGAGTCTTCCGACGATGAGGAAGTATGACATGCCACCCGGAACCTAGCCCTTATGGCATTAGAGGAAGAAGCCGGGAGCTCAAGCGAGGAGTCCTCTTCCTCTTCAAGTGATGAATCATCATCAAGTGATGATGATGAGGTAAATAACTCACCTAAAGTAGATTTACTTTATAAGACTATTGCATGTTTACAAAATGCTTTAAATAGATAAAAAATTAGGATTAAGGATCTAAAATTAGAAATCAAATCACTTAAGAGTGTAGATTCCTCATCTTGCAAACCATCTAGTGATATTGATGAATGTACTCTTAGGGATGAAAATGATGAGTTAAGAAAAGAAATAAATAAATTAAGAGCATGCCTAGAAAAATTCACTAATGGTTCTAAATATCTAGATATGATTATTAAGGATCAAAGGACAATTTACAATAAGGCCAGATTAGGATATAGACCTAAGGAGAAAGAGGTAGCATTTGCATCCCTTGTTAGTAGAAAATCAATGATTAAAAGCAAGGAGAGAAAGGTTTGGGTACCAAAGAAATTTATAATTGATGCTAGTGGTCCTAAGACTTAGGTACCTAAGGATTATATTTTTTATGTGATATAGGTAGAAGAACCAAGCTTGTGGATAGTTGATAGTGGATGCTCAAAGCATATGACCGGAGATGAGAGAAAATTCTCCACTATCAACCATACTAGCAAAGGCAAAGTGTCATTTGGTAATAGCGGCAAACTTAAAATTCTAAGAAAGAGCACCATTGAGGTATCTCCCAATCTTGTCATTCATAAAGTTCTATTAGTTAAAAATATGAAATTTAATTTATTTAGTGTAAACCAATTATGTGATGCAAACTTTGATGTTAAATTTGATTCATCAAAATGTTTTATAAGACACAAAACTATAAATGATTGCATGTTAGTAGGTTTTAGGAAATCAAATATATATTATGTTGATTTATCCTATGCTACTAATCCTTCCACTAAGTGTCTTATTGCAAAAGAGGAAGAAAGTTGGCTTTGACATAGGAGGCTAGGACACATAAACATGAAGAATATAGCCAAAATAGCAAAATTGAAGCTAGTTAAAGGATTGCCTAGAGTTAAATTTCTCAAGGACAAGATGTGTGATGCTTGCCAAGAAGGGAAACAATCAAAAATATCACACAAAGGTAAAAGTTTACTTAGTACCGCTTTACCGTTAGAATTATTACATATGGATTTATTTGATTGTCATAGTACCCCATCTATAATTGGTAGTAAATATTGCTTGGTACTAGTAGATGATTTCTCTAGGTTTACTTGGGTGTTTTTCTTGAAAAATAAAGATGAAACCTTAGGAATAATCATAGGATTTAGCAAAAGAGTAGAAAATGAAAGAAAGCTCAAAATCAACCGGATCTGTAGTGATCATGGTGGAGAGTTTGAGAATTCTAACTTTTCAACTTTTTGCTTAGAACAAGGGTACAAGCATGAATTTTCTTGTCCTAGAACACCTCAACAAAATGGGATTGTGGAAAGGAAAAATCGTGACCTACAAGAAGCGGCTAGGACAATGCTTAATGCATACTCCTTACCTAGCTACTTGTGGGCGGAAGCGGTTAATACCGCTTGCTATATCCAAAATAGGGTATTGATTCATAGGTTTTTAGGAAAAACTTCATTTGAATTGTGGAATGGTACAATTCCAACAATTCATTATTTTAAGGTCTTTGGATGTAAAGTTTATATCTTAAATACCAAAGACAACCTAGGTAAGTTTGAGTCCAAAGCCGATGAGGGAATCCTAGTTGGATACTTATCCACTAGTGTAGGGTATAGAGTGTATAATAAAAGGACTTAAAAGATTGAAGAATCTTCAAATGTCCAATTTGATGAAGCTTCCAATACTTACCCTAGAAAATTCCCTATTGATGATGATATTAATAATAAAAATCAAGAAATTACCCAACAATTGCGAGACTTAACCTTAGGGAGTAATGATCAAGGGGGAGGATTGGATCAAGGGGGAGTAAGGAATGATTCCGATGATGAGCATAGGATTGAGGTTGATCATGATCAAAATCAAATTAATACACCTCCTAGAACCATAAGAATTCATCAAAGTCATCCTTTAGATCAAATTGTGGGTGAGTTATCTCAAGGAGTTAGGACTAGGTCATTCCATAGGGATCCAACTAGTCATATAGCTCTAATTTCTCAAATTGAGCCCAAAACAATTAAAGATGCATTACTTGATCCGGATTGGATCTTAGCAATGCAAGATGAATTGGCTCAATTTGAAAGGAGTCAAGTGTGGGAGTTAGTTCCTAGACCAAGTGAAAACACTATTATTACTACAAGATGGGTCTTTAGGAACAAACTAGATGACCAAGGAAATATCACTAGAAATAAAGCAAGATTAGTTGCAAGGGGTTTTAATAAAGTTGAAGGACTTGATTATGATGAAACATATGCCCCGGTTGCTAGGTTAGAGTCCATTAGAATACTTTTAGCATATGCCTCCTATTTGGGTTTCAAACTCCATCAAATGGATGTCAAATTGGCATTCCTAAATGGGTTTATTAAGGAAGAGGTATATGTAGAACAACCTCCCGGGTTTGAAAATACGGACCATCCAAACCATGTATACAAGCTTAGGAAAACCTTATATGGTTTGAAACAAGCTCCTCGGGCTTGGTATGAAAGATTGTCATCTTTCCTAATCTCTAAGGATTTCAAAAGGGGTAGTATAGATCAAACTCTCTTTATAAAGTCAACATCTAAGGACATCTTTGTAGCCCAAGTATATGTTGATGACATTATCTTTGGGTCAACAAATGATGAACTACTTCAAGACTTTATTCAAAATATGGAAAATGAGTTTGAGATGAGTCTAGTTGAAGAATTAAATTTCTTCCCAGGATTGCAAGTTAAACAAACAAGTGAAGGAATTTACATTTATCAAACCAAATATGCTAAGGAAATGATTAAGAAATTTGGTTTAGAAAATGCTAAGGTAGTGTCAACTCCAATGGCAACTAATACTAAAATAGATAGTGATAGTGAAGGAAAACAAATAGATCTTACCCTTTATAGGAGCATGATTGGTAGCCTCTTGTATTTAACCGCTAGTAGACCCGACATATTATTTGCGGTTGGTATGTGTGCTAGGTATCAATCATGTGCTAAGGAATCTCATTTAGTTGTCGTTAAGAGAATTTTAAGATATGTTAAAGGCACACTAAATGTAGGTCTATGGTACCCAGGACTAGGTACCCAGGACTAGGTCCTTTGATTTGATTGGGTACACCGATTCCGATTATGCCGGTTGCAAATTGGATCGGAAGAGTACTAGTGGTGGATGTCAATTTCTTGGGTCCTCCCTAGTGAGTTGGAGTAGTAGGAAGCAACCTTGAGTTGCTTTATCCACCACCGAGGCCGAATATATGGCTATGGGTGGTTGTGTAGCTCAACTCTTATGGATGAAACATACCTTAGAAGATTATGAGCTATCTTACTCCAACATGAAAGTATTTTGTGATAATGTGAGCACCATTAACTTGACCAAAAATTCAGTGCATCACTCTAGGACCAAGCACATTGAAGTGAAGCATCACTTCATTAGAGACCATGTGGCTAAGGGGGACATTGAGCTCAATTACATTGAATTCAAGTCCAACCTAGCCAACATATTTACCAAGGCTCTCCCCGAGATAGAATTTTCATCACTTAGGAGAGAACTTGGAATGTGCTTGGTTGAGTAAAGGTATAGGTTTGCATGACCCTATAGAAATACTATGATTTATACCTTTAAGCATCTCACAAAATACCTAAGAAACCATGATTTTTGTATTGAGCCACTTAGACAACATGTGAGATGTTAGAAAGATGCACTTGGTTCATCATGCTTGTTATGATGCATTACTATGGACCAAGGTGTCATCTAGAGACATTGATCCTTCATTGGACCAATTATTGGAAAAGCTTATACACAATTGATGTGTATATAGCTCCAAGAACATGATTGGAAATGTCAAATAAAACATATTTTAAACTGTGTTTATCTTATTTTGAAAAATAATTTTCAAGTGAAACACAAAAGTGATACAAAGTTTGCAAAAAATTAGAACTTTTGTGAGTTTCCAAGTTTGTACCAATCTCAAAATCTGGAAAATATATATTTTTCAAAATATTTTTCCTTGATAAAGTATGATTTCAGAAATGTGTACGCAAATTCTCATGATTTTTCGAGATTTCTGAAATTTCTGACGCATTTCTGAATTTGGTTCAGAAACCAGTCGACTGATACTGTGTTTTCGGAAAATAGCTTCATTTTCTAATATTTAGTGTTTCATTGATTTCCTAAAACTATAGCATGATAATATTAAGTATAAACAACGTGTATAGCTGTTTAATGCAGAGTTTTAGGGGGAGTTTCAAAAATTATATTTTTTTCATCCAAATATTTACATTGTTGGTGCAAAGTTAGGATTTAAACTTTCAAATTGTTTGATGACTTTAGCTCCACATGTATTTTATTCATCATAACCTGTATCTTGATTAAGGGGGAGTTAAATTTTGGATTTATACCTTAGTTCAAGATTGTTACACATTCAATCCTTTCATGGAATATATGCCTCTGTCTTTCTTCTCTTTTTGATGTATGACAAAGGGGGAGAAAGAAATGTTTAAGTTAGAATTGGATATATGATTATGTTTTTTTTGGAAATATGATTATAAGACCTAACTTAAATGATTGTCAAACATCAAAAAGGGGGAGATTGTTAGTGCAACAATGCCCCAAGCATTCATATGTTTTGATGTTTGGATAATCATCTAAGCTAGGCAACAATTTGTAATCTAAATTGTGATAATGTTAAGTGACAGGGAAATCCAAGTATGAAGACTTGGTGAAAGAAAAGTCCAAGTATGATCTTGGCAAAAGAAGTCCAAGATAAAGGTTTGGCGGCATAAGACCAAGCATGTTGTCTTGGCGGCTTTAAGTCCAAATGGATTTTGGCAAAGGAAGTCCAAAGGCAAGTCTTGACAGCGTAAGTCCAAGCATGTAGACTTGGCGGCGTAAAGTCCAAGCACGCTTTGGCAAAGGAAAACCCTAGACATGACAAAACCGAAGGAAGCTCTTGGAAGCAAAGCGCAAAGGATGAACAAGTCGCGGACTCGGAGGGATCCTAGAGGCGCAAGACTTAAGGAAGAGCTAGGAGGTTAAGTCTAGGTCTAGGGGATGTAATCAAGTGTAAATTACTCACACTTGATGAGTATCAGTCGACTGATACGATGTATCAGTCGACTGGTCAGGTGCTCGACAGAGTCAGGATGAAACTCTGACCATCAGTCGACTGCTTTGATCAAGGAAGTCGACTGATGTTGCGATCAACCGACTGCCAACAGTGGCAGTCGACTGATAAACGTAAATACGAGCACAGAATGGAGTCGCACTCGACTGCGGTCGGCGATCACTCGACTGATCACTCCATCAGTCGACTGATGGAGGGATTAGTCGACTGATGAAAGTGTCGTTGGATGAAACGACTCTGAATCCCGCGAATCCGGCTATTCAGAAGTTGTTAACCACGCCAGCAGTCGACTGATACTGTACATCAGTCAACTGATCGTGCTCCAACGGAAAAATCAACCTCTTCTCTATAAAAATAGGACTGGTGGAGGTTTTTGGGGTCAATGCTTATTCTCTAATCCTTCTCAAAAGCCTCCACGAATTCTCTAGCTTTTCTAAGTGATTTAAATCTCCTCCTCTTCTCTTCATTCTTTGTAAAGAAGAGGAGTTGTGTTGTAAAGAAAGCTTCTTAGTGGATTTGCTTGGATTGATCCACCTTAAGGATCGCCGTGGAGTAGGAGCGCTATCTCCGAACCACGTAAAAGGCTTTGTTTGCATTGCTATTGTTTTTATATATATTATTTGTGTTTGCTTCCACTAATCATTTTTGTAGAAACCGAAAAACGCTATTCACCCCCCCTCTAGCTTCCAAACGATCACCAACACATATCTTTTTGGCGGGAGGGATAAAAAGGGAATTAAGTATGCTATTTGATAAATATGAAAGTATGGGACGTTGTTTGACCATTTCTAAACTTCACATGTGCTGTTTGGTAAATCACCGAAGTTTAAACTACTTTGTTTCCTATCTAGTCCATTCTAAATTAAACAAGTAAAGTAGACTAACTCATGCAAGTATTTAACTAAAACAAGGAAAGTAAACTAAAGCATGCAAGTGTTTATCTAAAACAAGGAAACAAGCAAGGTGTTAGCTCTCCTTAAATGGTAGTTAGTTTGAGTTTTGTTCATTAAGTGAACTTGACTCTTGTGAATCCAAAATTAATTTGGTCTAATTTGGTTGACTAAGCTAGACTTAGGAATCCATGCTTGGACTCTATTCTTAGCATTTCGGCTAAGTAATGACATGTATGATTTATAGGTGGACTTACTCTTATACCCGAGTCCGGATCCGTTGTACAGAGCTCACTGAGATCCAAGCATCATGTTGAGATACTTGGAATCCGAAGTGAACCTTTCCAAAGATCCGGTTAGGTCTTCTACTTACCTTTTCAAGACTGAATTATCTTCCTCAAGCTTTGCAACTTGAGTTTAGTCTATATCTTTAATTCGGCAAGTCGATGTCTTTTAGTTGACTTTTTCCTTGAGTACTTAGACTTCCTTAAGTAGCGAGTCGACCCGATTCTCGGACTTAACTAATTTCCTATCTAAGCATGCAATAATGTTATATAATTTATCTTTTAATAAAGAAGTTACCTCATTTGAACCTTCGAAAATGAATATGGATTTGTGGCTTCTCTCGGACTCGAAATTGGACTCGTACTCGGAACTTGACTCGGCTCCGAATCTCGATTCAGCCATAAATGCGACGAAGCTTCTCTTTGTCTTTTCCGCATCCCACTCCTCTGATGACGACTCATCCCATGTCGCCTTAAGCGCCTTCTTCTTTTACTTTTTTTTTTTTTTTCTTCCTTTTTTAAGTTTGTGCACTCCGACTTGTAGTGTCCCTTTCCGTTGCATTCGTAGCATGTTGTCAATCACTTTTTTGACATCTTTCTTCGTAAATCTCTTCCTCCGATTGAACATCTTCCTGACTATATTTACGATCTCCTCTTCTTTGTTTGTCTCCAACTCCAGCACGTCTTCGGATTCTCTCTTCACTTTTCTTTCCTTTTTAGTTGAACCTGCCATCAAAGCTATATCATTCTCGGTTTGATCCGAGTTAGCTTATTTGTGTAGTTTGAGTTCACAAAATAGTTCATCTAATCTAATTGTGGAGAGATCCCTAGATACTTTATAGGCATCGACAATCGATATCCATAAGACATTTCTCGGGAATGCCTTAAGGGTATACCTAATTAAGTTCCTATTCTCTATTGGATGTTCTATTAAATGCAATCCATTTAATATGTCTTTAATTCTAATATGAAGTTGATTAGCGTTTCCATTTTCGTTCATTTTATAATTAAATAATTTATTTAATAACATTTCCCGTTTGGCTATCCTAGTGTCATTTGTACTCTCATTCAGTTCAATTATTTTTTTCCATAATTTCTTAGAATTTTCGAATGGTCCTATCATATTGAGCTCTTCTTTGGTAAGTTTGCATTATAAGGTGTTAAGTGTCTTGTAATCTACTTGAGCTCTCTTCCTAATATCCGAGGACTATTTCTCTGATTCTAACAACTCACCCGAGTCGTCTACCGGAGCTGTGAACTATTTTCTAATTGAAAACCAGACCTCTAGATCGGTCTTCAGGTAACACTCCATTCGTCTTTTTCAGTAGGAAAAATCCTCTCTATTGAAAAGAGGAGGACGAACGGTATTGTATCCCTCTAAGTGTGACATTATTAAGGAAATGTACTCTAAATGCACAAAAATAAATTAAATAACTCAAATGTGCAGAAAATTAAATTAAGTAAATTTAATGTGCAGTAGATGATTTTAATTGCAGAAAATATTTTTAGGTGCAGAAAATATCTTCTAAAATGCAGAAAATTATATTAAATACAAAAAATAATTTTTATGTGCAGAAAATTATATTAAATGCAAAAAATAATTTTTATATACAGAAAATGTCTTTTAAAATGTAGAAAATTATATTAAATACAAAAAATAATTTTTATATGCAGAAAATGTCTTTTAAAATGTAGAAAATTATATTAAATACAGAAAATAATTTTTATATGCAGAAAATTATTTTAATGAATTTAAATATGCAGAAAACTATTTTAATGAATTAAAATATGCAGAAAATTATTTTAATGAAATAAAAAATTATCTAAAACAATAAAAAACTATCTAAAGCAAATCTAAAGCTCAGGATGGTGATTTCATCAATTCGGAGCGCTCCTGCTCTGATACCAATTATAGGATCGATTAAGTCGAGAGAGAGGGGTGAATATCGGTGTTTAATAATTTTTGATTAATTTTAATACGAGTATGCAGCGGAAATTAAATGCAGTTAAAGACATAGGCAATTTACTTGGTTCACAACCTAGACTAAGTTGCTACTCCAAGGTCCATAGCTTTACCAAGAAGTATCTCGATGGACAATCTCTATAATATCCTCCGATTCGAGAACTCTCGAATTCGGAGGGAGTTCACTTTTTACAAATATAAGAGAAGAGTAACAACCTACTCTCTCTTGAAATTAAATATACAAGCGAAATAAAAAGATATTAACGACTACTTTATACTGACACAATATGTAGTATAGGATGCAGTACGAGGTGTTGAAAACTAGTTCTTTTGAATGGTTGAAGCTCTTGTGATCGTGAGGAAATTTTGACAACACTTCGACGTAGATTTGATTGATGATTGGATCTGGTTGAGCACAACTTTTATAAACTCTTTCCAGTCGACTCTACATCAGCCCGTCGATATGGAATTCGTGGTCTTCCAGTCGATTGAATCCTCTCCAGTCGACTCCACATCACTTGACTCTGCATCGAAAATTTTCCCTCTTCAGTCGACGCAATCCCTTTCCATCTGCATCGCACGATCTTCGATCGATCACCAATTGATCCTGTCAAATAGGAATCCAGTCGACTGATACAACTCTAGTCGACTAGAGTTGAGTCGACTTGAATCTATTCAGTCGACTGTTCTCTGCAAAACAGGATTAGTACAAGATATGAAATATGATAGGCGATAGCAGTAGTAATACTGCTCGATCTCGACTACTACGTCCCACACAGACTTTTCCTCGGATCGACGCCTAGCTTTATCCCCCTAAAAAGGACTTGATCTCACCTCTTCACTCGAGGCTTACCTATCGACTACCTGTCGGACTTATCATTCTTGACATTCGATCTGACCCACCAGGGCTTCCACCATTTGTCTGGTTTGTCTGATCCAGTTGGACTTTTTGTCGATTGTCTGATCTCTTGACCCAATCGGTCTTTATATCAAATGTTCGGTCCACGCGACTCATCTGAATTTTATGTATAGTGGCCGATCCTTCTGATCTGTCAAGATACGTGCCTAGTATCTAGTCAACACGACCTACTAAGACTTTCTGTTAAGTCTGCACACTTAACACTTATATTAGATTACAAGTGGATCATAACTCTTAACTATGGTTCATATATCAAAATTAAGGAGTGATGTTTACTGCATCAATAAAAACTTGGGTAGAGATACAATATAGCTTCCAAGGCTAATCTAGTTGGTTAGTATAAAGGAATAATTTTTAAGTGGTTTTGAGTTAATTTTCGAAGAGTTCATGACTTTGAGGAAGGATCGTTAAGGCGATGGTTTTTTTTTTTTTTTTTTTTTTTTTTTTTTAAGAGATGCAACAAATATTTTGCTATCAAGGAAGGATTTATCCTAGGGTTGTAGTGCAGCTCAAATGTTTTGGATCCTTCTTTGATCGGTTCCTAAGTGCCTGGGAGTAATCAATAAATAGAAGGGAAATGATGAAGAATGAAATTGAATTTAAGTCCTTCAGCTCTAATTTCTGTATTTTTTTTTTTTTGGCTCTATTGAGTATTTATCATATGATATTTTAAAATTAATTTTCGATGGATGCAAAATATCTTATTGATTTTTGATTTTTTTTCATGCAAAAGATCGCTGGGACAATGCCTTTGGTGAGGATCATTTTTTATTAAGTCAGGATATTTTTTATTTGTTGCGCGTGTTATTATGTTTCGTTGAATCCTTCTCTCCTTGCTATTTTAACTGTTTGTACGGAACTTCCTTCGAGACTTAATGTTTGAATCTATTTTGATTTGTACCGAAAATTAGAATCGTCAATTTAGCGGTCACTATCAATCCGTCCTCGAGTCATCGTAAGGGAAGTAAATCACGGTGGATCTTTGACCCTTTGAGACTAGTAATTAGCACATGGAGAAATAGAATCTCGTTTTTACGAGGAATTAATCCGTTATCCATTTATACAATTTTTTATATGCGCTAACCACTAGTCCCTAACAACCTCGCTTTTCAATAGTCTCTTACATCATCTATTTTGATTAATGCTGATGTAAGAGACTTCAACGTGCTTGTTTCATAGCTATCGTTGAAGCTATTTTGATCCATGTCGATGTAAGAGATATTAATTTATATTGAAAAGGGATATGAAAAGGCCTTTTTTTTTTTTAACCTACGATGAAAGAAATAATTATTTATAATGAAAATTTGAATGGGGAATTCATTTATGTCTCTATTCATTAATTTATTTAAGCTAGTTGAGCAAGATAATACCACTTCAAATTGTCCTAATAATAAAATATTTTCTGGTTATGGAAGAATATAAGGTAAAATCGAACCCAAGTTTAGATATAAAATTATGATACCATTGATGCCGGATTAATTAGGATAAATTAATTTATCGTATGGGATTTCTCGTAAAAACCAAAATACAAATAAAGAATTTTAGAAAATAAATCTTCTCGAGCCGTATACGATTTTGTTTTTCCATCAATACGCATTGAATTTGTTTACAGATCCAAATCTTCTACAGATAAAATCTAACACAAATCATTTATAATTTTATTCGCTAAATTTAGCAAAACTACCGATTGATTTTAATGGATTAAATTTAGCCATAATATTCGAGAAATAAAATAGTTTAAGATACCTCGAGATCCCCGACCCGGATCGCGCACCCATCGAAGTCTTCGGGAGGAGCTCTGGCAGCAAGCAACCGACGACCCCGGCGCCGCCGGCCGTCCGGCGACCCGCCCTCGCAAGCCACATCCATTGCAGCTGGCAGAACCGGACGCTGTCGATGGAATGGGCGACGCGACGGGATCGAACCGATGCGCGCATCGGATCTTCATCGGTGCCTTCGCCACTGCGCGGTGCGGACGAGCGCAATGCCCCGCCCGCTGCCCGCTGCCAGTCAGTCAGCGAGCGAGCAGCGAAGCGGACCGAACCGGGCGCATCCTTCGGAGCGTACGGCAGCGCGACTGGAGGAAGGAAGGTGAGCTCCAGTGCGTGTGTGCCTGTGCCCCACTGTCGCTGCGCCATGGATGGTGGTGTTCGTGGCGATGCTCCTCGCGCTGATCGGGCACGGCTTCCGACATCTGGCAGTGGCACAGGGAACTCCGGGTTTATTTCAATATTCGTCAGGTTTTAATTGGATTAAAATTATAATCGACCTTGTTAACTGCCTAATCCCGCAATTAACTCGGGTGGCGAAAGAAAGAAAAAAAGGGGAAAAAAAAAAAGAAAGAAGGAAAACCGACACGTACGGAAATGGTAAAATTATGCGACTTGCGGTTTGTAGATTTTTGTTTACTTAACCCAAGTAAACCGGCCTATTAAAAGGAAAGAAGGAAAAGATTGGCCATTACTTTTCCGTGCGTTTGATTTCCCACGCCGAGACTGTTTCCTTTTGTCTTATTTGGCCCACGTGGCCACCCCTTCGCCTGTTCCCTTCGCGGTGTTCGCGTGCGTGTGTATATAAAGGGCGAGGAGAGGGGAAGGGGTCGAGACGTCGTTGAGTGGGAAAAAAAAATCCAGAATCATCTCGCGCTGTCTCGTCCGTCTCGTCCGCTCTGTTTCTCGGGGCGAAGGCGTCGACGACGACGACGTCGTGGAGAGCGGAGGGTTTTGCATCGGGCGGCGATGGCGGTGCACGCCGTTGGGTTCTCTGATTTCGGGAGTCGGTGAGTTGTCGTCGTTTCTGCGCCGCTTTGGCTCGGTGGAATGGATTTGGTTGTTCGTGGAGAGTTTCTTATGGTTTCGATTTTAGATCTGTGGGGTTGTATGGATCAGTAGCTGATCGATCCGTTTTTGGTGGTTTTAGGGCGGTGGATGAGCTCCAGATGTCGGAACAAGACCCTGGAAATCTTCTGCGGCTCGGGGTAAATCTAGGCGTCGGTGAGTGAACACTTGAGATGGTTCGATTGTAGGGTTGCGCCATCGGTTGTTTAATCTAGAGTTTATGGATGATGATGTAGGAAAGCAGCACCGATCGCCGCAAGAAATCTCGACCGACCCAAGGATGCTTGGGGAATGGCAGAGCGATCTAGCCTGCAATGGTTCGGTTTACAGAAATTTGGAACCGGCGAAATCTCTCGTTTTTCCCGGCCGTAATCATGCGGCAATTTCACCGGTTTTGCCTTTCCCCGGCGCAGCAACCGACTTGGTGAAGGTTACTGGAACGGTCCCCGGGATTCTTCCCCAGAGTCGATTGCCGGAGACTGGTACACCTTCAACCAGTGGGCGCCAGGCTTCAACTTTGCCACCCGTCTCGTCTTCCACTCGCGATCTCATCTCTGTTCTCTATCAACAGAGTCAGGAAATCGATGCTTTTGTCCGTCTTCAGGTATCTTGATTTGGCACCCTTTTTTTTTTCTCTCGTTTACGCGTTTCGCTTGATTATTGAAGTCTACGTCGTGCTGACTATTAACTTCGGTCGGTTGCAGAACGAGAGGATTCAGGGCGGATTGGTGGAGATGTTCAATAGACATTCACGATCTGTTCTCTCGGTGTTACGGCAGCAAGCAACGCTCCGATTGATGGAGAAGGAAGCCGACTTGCAGAGGGCTACCCGTCGCAACGCAGAGTTGGAGGAGAAGGTGCGACAGATGAGCGATGAGAACCATTTCTGGTTCAACATGGCCAAGAACAACGAAGCCATCGCGAGGAGCCTCCAATTGAACCTGGAACAAGCCCTGCACCAACGCGACCTAATTAGCGATGGCGACGTCATGCTCCAGGCCAACGATGCACACTCCTGCTGCTACGAAGAGGACAGTTCCGGCCCTGCACCGGTCGCCGACGCCGGGATGGCGAAATTGTGCAAGACCTGTGGCATGAGGGACATCTCCATCCTCTTGCTGCCGTGTCGCCACCTGTGCCTCTGCGAGCACTGCGCATCCCAGGCCGTCGCGTGTCCGGTGTGCGGCGTCACCATGAGCAAATTCCTCGAAGTCTTCGTGTGCCGATGAACCGCCGCGCGCGTGCGTGTCTGCGGTTGCTGCCTGCTGCAGTGTCGTTGCGGGTTTCTTTGTAGTTTGTTTTGGCAGTTTCTTCCCGCGCCTGTTCTTTTACTTGGTCTGTTCATATCTTTTGCTCCCTAGTTTCCCTTGCCTTTCCACCATCGGCTCTTCGGATAAAGTATCGTGAATTTTGTAATGTTTTTTTAAAATCATTTTGCTGAAATATCAACTTCCTTGCCGATGAAGGAGCCCCAAAAATAATCCCATTTTTTTTTTTTAGTGAGCTTTTATCATTTGTGTATTATTTATCGAATGGATTGAGAAACTTGATCAGGGGCTCATCGGGGCGGGAAAGCGTGCAGTTTGCAACTGCCATTATGGCTACGGAGAAGAAAGGCAAGGGGGCGTGGTGGCGAAGTCGAGATGACTGACCTGCAGCACCATAATTGCATCGACCGAGAGAGATTCGCACGCTGGGTCAGTATTTAATTCCATGTCTCTCTCAAGATTTGTTCGATTATGGACATTTCAGTCCTTACCTGCTCGCAAACACTTGCGTAAATGGTGAAAGGTCGAGTTACATTGCACTCGTGATTCAACCGACCGACCAATGCATCACACCTGCTCACTAGTATTCTGTTTCTTTGTTATTGCTGGTATATGCTGCCTGGAAACCTCTGTAGCCTAATGTCTTCTTGGCTTGGCCGACAAAGACAAAGGAGGGACTTTTATCTTTATCGGACGGCATTTACCTAGTACTATTTCTACTGCACCCGGAATAAAGTAGGAACTAGTGAGAAAAGATAGATGGGCAGGTAGAGGAGGACGACGACAAAGACAAGGCTGAGATGATCCAAGTTGTCCTCTGCAGAAGATTTCTTTCTTCTTCCCTCTTTTCTCGGGGGTGGGTCGAGGCCTTTATCAAATCCCCTCGTCCCTGTATGGATTAGATAGCCTATAAAATGTAGAAGGCAAAAAAAAAACTAGGGTCCGACATACGCTCGCTTTGATGTTGAACATGCACACATCGTTATCGCTTTCACTTATCTTGTTGGAATAGTGCTGCCTCCGAGGCATCAAGAACCAATGCTTCACTCGTACAGTTTGAGCGGGCGCACTTTTTTTTAAAGGAGGGTGCTGGATGTGGTCCCTCTCGGTGCAACAGCGACGATATCTGCGCATTCCGTGCCTCGAAGGAGGTCTCAGAGTAGGTCCCTCGATAGAGATTGACAGGCATCAACTGGTGGTGGAGATCTCGAACCAGTCCAAAAAGAAACAACATAGTCACTCGTGAAAACGATCGAGTTGGATTGGGTGGGAGGGAAGAACAGAAGAAAAGGGATACGAGAAGTAGTCGTGAGGCTCAAGAGTTTTTTTTTTTTTTTTTAATTTTCAATTTTCAACCTTCTCGAGGTGCACTGTATGCATCACGCAGTGCTGCCGCCCCACCAATTGAGATCTTGGAGCGGAAAAGATGCTCCGTATCTATCTCCACTGTCATTCCTCTTTTGATTTTTTTTTTTTTTTTAATGCATCTTCTTTCTCGGAGGAGGAAAGAAACCACATCGATGCAGAATATTAAATTATCAATGGCTTCTTGCGTGGGAATTCGCAAAGTGGCACGGGATATGCTGCAGTGGAGGCGAAGGAAAGGCAAGAACGGTTTGAGTTTGAGTTTGAGCTGGGAACCAGATCTGATCCTCCTCCATGATGCATGAACGGACCTGAGAATTGGCCATAATTCGGAGGCGGCAGTGGGGAAGCAGACAGTGGCAGCGTGCGATGCTTGTCTTGTAAAAGAAGACTTCGGCAAGTAGTTGCGACATTACCCACCGCAGGCCAATTTCAGATTGCAAATCTGGCCAACCCTTGTGTCAAAAGAGTTTACGTCGTCTGTTTTTGGCTAAACGTCGTCTGCAGCAACCTCGCAGTTAAGCTACATTGAATCCTTAATAAAAAAAAATTTAGAATTATCACATAATGGTCCCCTCCGATTGTCCTTATTGATAGAGAAAATAAATCATGATCCAAGTGATAAGTACAAAGAAAGGGATCAGTCGATGGTCCAGAATCATGACATTTCCGAAAATTGATCTCTGTCCATTTAAGAATTAGTTCTTTGTACTTACCAACTGGGCTCAGGGTTCGTCGGAATGATCGCGGTAGCCATCGCGGACTCCTCCGTTCCCGTTCTGGAACGACTCTGATTTCGTTTCGGAGCGGTCGTAACACCGTCTGTACCTTTCTTCTGTATTCTTCGTCAATTCATTTTTACCTGTAGTCAATGTCTTCATTGTGGAACATTCTGAGCCGGAAATTTAGAACGACATAAGACGTTCCAGTTCCAGAACGTTTGTTCCAAATATTTTGCGTCCGTTCCGACGAACCGTGACTGGGCTAGCTCAGGGACTTACATTGAACCCTTGATGATCGATGCCAAGGAGACCCAGATTATTAGCTATCAAAACGACTACATGCGCAAATTAATAATCCAACACTAGGCTATTCTTTCCACATCGTCAAGTATCTATCCCTCATTCAATGTCTCCTCAATTTTCCTCTCGTTAGTTTCGTCGTCATACCTGTGGTCCATTTCGATGACTAAGCTGATCGAATATGATCATACTTGACATCTCGATGAGGACAAATAAGAATAGTCCCAAAACAGAACGTTCACGGGATTATCGAATACTCTTTCTATTTCATTGAATACGAACAGTCAAAACATGTTTAGTTGAAATGCTCGCCTATGGGTGGTTAGCATTTCTCAATCAATCAGAGCAACTAGCGTTTAGCTAATGAATGATATGAGCGAACAGTAAATGATAAGACCCAAGAGGAGGAGTAGAGGACGATGCGTAGGGGGTAAGCATTATGCCGAGACGCAAGGAGTGTGGATCCCATAAACATCCATCCAGCGATGGTTACTGACTGCACAGTGAGTTTTGTTGAGATTAATATTACACAGAGAGCATGCCAATCGTCAATGCCGATTCCATTGGGTAATTGGTCTTAAGCTTTTGCTGATTATTGCATAGGAAGTTGCTTTCGGACATTTCATTATCAGGGATAGCCAGCTTTTGCCACCCCTGCTGCCCTGCAATGGATCTGGATTCATGTGTGCCTTTCTTTTCTTTTTTTTTTTTTGTTTTGTTTTGTTGTCACGTTTCAATCCGAAATGAATAGTCTTTTAGCCTCTGCTGTTTTGAATGGGAAGCATGAACTGACCCCATTCCACAATTGGTGAAAGGGCTGGCCATTTTTTATTTTAATCCGCCGTGATACATGAAGACATAAAAACAAACTAGCATGATGCTATCAAACAAATCGGTCCTTCAAAATCTTCGATCAAAAATAGAGTTGTAAATTAATTGAGTCAAATCAAATTTTACGGTATTCAAATTTATTTGTTAAGATAATCAAATCAAATCAAGTTAAGTCTAAAATTAATCAAACTATTAAAAAATCTATTTAAATTTGATTTGTTTTTTTTTAGATTTAGATTGACTTGAATTTGAATTGAATTTGACTTATTTAAATAAAACTTAATTCAAATATGTTTAAATTTGATTTATTTAAACGTTTTCAAAATCTTGAATCAAAGTTTATTTATTTGTTAAACTTTTAATATTTTAATCATTATTTATAAATGAGTATAAATAAATTTATAAATAAATTTTAAATGAATTTATTTATAAACATTGTTCACTCACGAACATTAATAAGTCAAATGCATATTCAAGTTTTTTATTCAGTTTATAAAATTATTCAAATTTATTTATTAATTGATTTTGATATATATTAAACAAATATAAAATATAAATGACTTAATTGATTTTTAAGTCAAATGCATTAAATTTGTTTACCATCCTAATCAAAAGAATACAATTCTACTGGTGGAATTTGGTTCGACTGCACCAAATAGACGACCTCACCTTCTCCCACTTAAAAATAAATAAACGGCACTAGGTTGATTTACCAGCAGATGCACAAAATACAGAATTGATGGATTTTTAATATGCATGCAAAATTATTCATCCTTGTGGTCATCGAGTCTTTTTGCCTATTTATCGACTTGAATACTATCGAATCGAATCAAATTAATTCTATCGGAATGAATTTGAATATGATTAATATGAATTCTATTTATTTTTATTCCCATTTCAATTTGACTCTTAATTTCTACCAAAGTGTCGCAAAATATATTGTAAAAAAAAAAAAAAGAGGCTGATTTTGGACTTATCTCCTTGATCTAAATAGTACTCGAGCTCAGGGTGCTCCCTAGCGAACTCCGGACAGAGACAGGTCAAAATGGGTTGCCTTGGTTTATCCGTGCATGGGTTAGGCCGGACCTAAACCTATAAATTTTTATTAAAAAAAAATTAAAGAAATACAATTTTTTTTTTTAGAAAAATAATATAAATATATTTTTTAAATCATTTATTTGAGTCAGACCCAACATATGGGCTGGGCCAGGCCGTGTCGCCCTCAGTCGAGCCACCCTTGCCCAATAACGAGCCATTCCAAGCGAAGCACAGGCGGCCTAGTCCATTGTACATATCTAAAGCCCGTTTTACACCTCTTTAGCATTTAGACGGTGGACTGGTTGCACTTGCATCTTCCATCTCGTTAACAAGCATGTTCCAATGGAGGGACGAAGAGTTAAAGAGGGAACAAAAAGAACTTTGAAGTCCATTAACAAAAAATAATAGTTTGTTGACCCAAACAAAGAAACAAATTTGGGCGAAGAGTTCGTTAGCAGATCCGATAGCTGGCCACCAGGGCGATCTGACAATGGCGGAGGGAAAAGGCCTGCCATGGTTGGTTTGGACGATTAACGAACCGTCAGTCACTCTGGCTCCTTATGAATTAAAGCGGTCAAACTGATCAACTCGTGACAGAATCGGTTAATCCGTTATAAATTCAACATTTAATCGAGGAGAACAGATTGACCTGTCATTCTGATTAATTGAGAAATCTTCAATTCAATTTAACGGATTACGAATTAGACGGATTAACCCGCAGAGCACAACTTTACTATACATCAATTTTTTTTCTCATCAAATTTGATTTATGACTATTTGATCCTTCATTTGATATTTACTCGGATCTTCCAATAGCATAGGACATGTTTTTTTTTTCTTCCTTTCAATATCTGGCTATTTTCTTTCTAATAATAAAATATCTCTCTTTTCTATCAATTTCAATGGTATTTTCGACAAATGACTTCAGAGACACTGCCCCACTCTTTGTGATCTCATTCTCTTAAGTATCCATCTTTATCGACCCTCGCAATCTAAGATTACGTGCCTTTTCTCGAGTAAAGATTGACTCTATTTTGGACTTGATACACGACACTACTGTATCTCACTTAGTGAACAAAACTTTCAACTTTTTCAATCCGTAGGTCAATCAAAGTGCATTGCGGCTCGATCAATCTTAACTCGCAATCCACACGAGTTAATTTATTTGGGCTCGCGGTAGATTTGGATTGATAAAATATCAATTTAATCCGTTTAAATTAGTTGACAGAGTGAGTCAATCTAAATTGATAATTCTATCGAGAATTGAAAAGGAGTAATAGAAACGATTGGTAAGATAGCGGTAAAATTTTAGTCACCTTCGGAATCTATCTTTCACCATTTATATTTATATTTTAATTTTATTATATTTTGTATGGAGGTTCATTTCCTTTGGAACTGTTAGATTTAAGAGGAATTGATCCGGGAGATCGATTCTTATTCCTGGCCCAATAAATCAACGAGTAGCAGTGAATCCAAAGCTCAGAGAAGGTTGCAAACATGGCGAGGGGGCGACAGCGTGAGATCCCGCCTTGCTACAAGACCTACGGCTTCCCCATCTTCTGCGCCTCTTGGGTTCCCCTAGACCGCATCTTGACTTCCGCCGCCGCTGCGTCGGCCGAGGGAGACGCCCCAGCAGAAGGGGAGGAGAAAGATGGTCAAGGAGGAGGAGGGCCCGCTACTTCGGCGCAAACTTCTGATCCCAACCGGATCTTGGTTGCTCTCGGAGGGGGAGGCGGAGACAGCCGGAGCGGGGTTCCCAATGTTCTTCTCGTCGCCGAGTTCGACTTCGCATCGCGATCCCTCTCAGAGATGCCGGTAAAACCCTTTTTAGCGCCATTTGGTTTCATATTTGTGCGCAGATTTATCTGGTTTCCATGTGAGCGCAGTTTCTGTGGGTTTTCTAAAAGCTCAATTCGTGGTGTGTGTAGGTATGCAGATTGGGAACTGATTCGGATGCGCCTTATAGGATGGCCGTGCATCCTGGAGGAGACGGGGTGGTCTGCTCGTTTACGAATAGTTGCAGGTTTGTGCCCTCTGTCCTTTAGGTCCTCCATTATTTTTTTCTGACAATTCTGTGCTTGTTAATCCCGTGATTGATAACGAGTCGAACCTTGTTTTGTTAACTCATTTCCGGATAATTTCCTGACATTTTTTTTACATGTTTATATGAAGTCTGTAAAGCAAATTTATCTAGGGATTCTAGGCTCAAATTTCTCTACGGGATTTAAGCTTATTGTTTCTCCTTTTTTACCTATATGTTTTGATTTTTTTTTTTTCAACTTATAATGACTCTGTATTTTAGTCCATGTTATTATGCTCTAATTTGGCCAAGAATTTTCACATAACAATCACAATTTCACCATGTTTTACCAAACAGAATATTTGGATCTCTGAGAAAAGGATGTTCCTTCTAGTGCTGCGCTTTGAATTAATTGTAGATAAGCATACACTGAGATGTAGTTTTTATTATTTTGATTTAGTACTTATCTTGTATTTGACTTTAACAAGTTGAACTAGAATTTTATATTCACTTATTTTCCCTTCCTTTTTCTAATACCTTTGAACTGTTTAATTTTTACTTGGCAAGCTGTCTCTTTGATATGTTCATGTATACAAACTTTAAGTGTGTTTTCAATATTAAGAATTCAATCTTTCAATTTGTCTGTGGTTATGAATCCATTACATTGGTTTGCTTTTGTTTGACATGAAGTTTGGTAAGTGTTTCTCTATGCTGAATGATTTGACTCGTCAGTTATAACCATTATTATAAATATCTTACCTTTTCTTTTAGATGGTTTGAGTGGGATATTCCAGAAAAAAAAGGATCCAATAAACTAAACCTGAAATCTTCATCAAAGAAATTAGTGCAACTAGAAGATGTTGGACAGCAATTAGCATTGGCCTTCAATTTTGACGGTTCTATACTTGCTACCGGTGCTGAGGTAGATAAATTTATTTATGTTTATTTGTTTATATTAGTTAATTCATCATGTTAGCTATTAACAATATAGCAACACGCTGCACATTTGTTGTTATATTCTACAATGTATTTATTTTGGCACTCAACTAGAGACTTTTATATTGCTAGTTACTGCTTGCTCATAAATCTTAATTTATAGACTACATAATGCACAGGATTCTATTCTCCAATTAGAATGGTAAAGGTCATGTCGATGATTGGGATTTCATATATCACTCATTAGCATTTGTGGACACCATTAAAATATACAAAGTTTACAAATAGAGAACTGATTAGGAAAATTAGATAAGAAAAGTAGGTGCCATGATGATTCCACTGAAAAAATGTCCTTGTTCTAACTTCTAAGGAAGTAAAGTTTCACTATATATCTTGTCTAGTTGTCTCATCTTATATATGGAATGGACTAACATAATATAGTAAGTTCATTGTTTATCCACTCGCGTGACTTTGGATGCATGTTTAGGATTTGCTGTGCTGGCTCTGTCACACCCTGGTTTTCAGTTTGATATGTATTGATATGCCTATAAGATATCATGTATTCATATCCACATCAACTCATTATACTTGGCTTCATATGTTACTGTTGTGTTAATTATTGTAGTAAGGCTTCTCACTCCTTTTAAAGGTCATATTTTCTTTTTATTAATTTAACCCATTGTTCGTGTGGTGAGAGATCTATTATCTTTGCTGATGACCTTATTATGGATCTCTTACTACATTCTCATAGTATCTTCTTATCTTTTCCTTCTTTGAGCTTTGGCTATGGCAGGAGGAAGTGGAGATATAATAGTAAAAAAGACAGCCCAGTGTACAAAACTCTTGCGAATGTGGAGTCCATTCATGGGGTCTCGGGGAAGGGTCGGATCAAATTGGGTCTAATGTACACATCCTTATCTTACATTGCAAGATGTTGTCTTTGCGACTTGAATCCATGACCTCAAGGTTACACGATAGCGAATTTACCATTGCACCAAGACTTTCCTTCCTCTCATCTGCCCCTATATGGGATACTAACAACCGTTTTTTATTATACGATGACTTTTGATGCTTGTATCCACCTTTGCATCTAGCATTAGGTGGATTGCATGCAATCACTATCCTAAGTACGCCCTATGTTTTGGTTCATTTCTTTTAGAAAAATCACAAAACTTTTTTGATTATGGGTCCACTGGAAATTCAATGTGCATTCTTGAGTAGGTCACTCCTCTTAGGTCGAACTTCTTCAGTATCGGTGTCAATGTTTTATCCCTTGCATTATATTTGAAAACTCATGGCTACAAAAGAGATGCATGAGATGCAGACACCATCCTTACCCTGTGATTTATCACAACATTTTCTTATTTATTGGGAGAGACTAGGGAAAATCAAGATGCTAACGAAGTTAACTTTTAGTTCTCGAAGAACTAGAAGGAGAAAGAATATACAATAATATCTCACTCATTGGAAGGGATGATCAAGGAAAGATAATGAAGAAAGCTTGATAATCATTGTTGATGAAGTAGTTGTTCCCTGTGCTTGGAAATTGGTTAAAGAATGATGGAATGCAATTAGGAATTTAATTTTTGAAAGTTTTAAGCCTTGTAAATTTTTATGTCGGTAGATCCTTTTCTGTTGATATCTTGTTTAGAAATAGGAGATTTGTTCCAAATTAAATAGAGTCCTTTTGGTTTGTTCTCCATGCGGGATTATTGTTCCTCATGCTGCATCACACCTTTTCTTTTCCTATTTAATTTCTGAAATTTGCTACTTAAACATGTGTTATAATTTGATATCTATCTATTCATTTAGTAAAGCACATTTTGATCTCCATTCCTTAAATTAACTTGCTTGCACATTTTGTTCATATTGTTTTGTCTGAACAAATTGTTTTAATTTGTGTTCTCACTGCTTGCAGGATGGACATCTAAGAGTCTTCGAGTGGCCAAGTATGGAGAATATTCTTGATCAAAGTGATGCTCACACGACTGTGAAGGATCTGGACTTTAGGTGGATGGAGACCTTGTTACGCCCTAATTAAGTCAATAGCATTTGATTTCTAAATACTCTTTTTTATTAAATACATTTTTTTTAAAAAAAAAATACTCTGCAGTTCCAATGGTAAGTATCTGGTATCGTTGGGCAGTAGTGGCCCGTGCAGAGTTTGGGATTTGGCGTCATCAACTGTCATAGCCAGTCTGGCAAGAGAAAGCGTAAGAAGCTTCTTAATTGATTATTTATTGCGGAGGGATTTGAACTTCCCTTTAAATATAACTCCAAATTACTTGTTTCCAGGGCGAAAATTTTGGTTTCTGTAGATTTTCTCGGATTATGGCTGATAACCAAGTCTTATACTTGACTGCAATGCACGGTGCTGTTATTTTTCTGTTTTTCACGTTCACGTCACTGTTGTTCCTAAGATTTTACGATTAAACTCACTTGGATGTTTCCCTGTAGGTAACCAAGCAAATATTATTTCTTGGGATTCCCTTTCCTGGAAGAGAATTGGCACAAAGAAGGTTGCCCGTGAGCCTATTTCAGCATTTAATGTCTCAATGGATGGTAAACACCTCGCCATGTAAGCAACTAAAACTCTCCTACATTTGCGAGGATAATTATGCTAGCAGCGTCTTTTCACTGTTTGTTAATGCCATGAATTGACTAATCTTATGTTGGTTGAGAATCTTTTATATATATATATATACAAGAATATTACCCAATACAATTCATCTATTAGCATCTTCATTATTCATCGTCCAATCTTTTAGGATTCAAGGATTGGACTATAGTGAATAATGGAAGTGTTCACGGATGAATTAATTTAGGAATCATTCCTCTATATATAGTGCCTATACTTATTGACAATCTGTTAATCTCATTGCCTATAATTGTCAACTTAACATGCGAGTCCTTCAATGAACCTTGTATTCAAACAGCTATGGCCTATGGACTCCAAATAAAAATCACAGTAATCCTCTTTTTTTTTTCCCCCCTTTAAAATCAATTTGTTCCTTTTTATTCTGAACCTTTTTTTTTTAGCATAGTTAATTGGGCACCAATTCCTAGCTATAATAACTTTTCATTCATCTTGCAGCGGGAACCTGGATGGGGATGTTACCATCTTAAGATCCTCAGACTTGCAGGCACAATTAACTGTCAAGAGGGCACACCTTGGAGCTGTTACCGCCTTGGCTTTCTCACGAGATTCAAGGTCACTAAATCTCTCCCCCGTTCTAAATTTCTGGCCTGTAAGAAAGTAGAGCAAAATACTGCTGAAGTCCCTGTTTTAGCTGAATTGTCTTGGCACCCCTGTATGTTAATACATATCCATGATCCGGTCCCTCTTTCACCAAATTGAAATAGAAGCTTGGGGACTGTCATTAGAACAGGATCTTAGTGAAGGAAGCAGAGCGGTCTGGTCTGATTTTTTAAGTGGGTCAAGTTGGCTGAGTCTGGGGATGAAGATATGGAGGGAATTCGATCGGATATGGGTTATAGGGAAGGCGGCCTCGCAGTATATTATGTAAAATAGAGGCCAATCGCGATCGCCTAGTGCCTATGTGGGCTCCTGCGGGGGGTCCGTTTGCTTAGGTTTTGCAACAATTTACATGAGTAAGCTAGTGCAACCATCAAAATGTGAGGAATTTGCACCTCAAGCTAATACCCAAGAGCCATAGTTCTAAGTAAGCCCAAGGATAGATTAAGCGCAGAAGTGGTTCTGCTCAAACTTTGTCAGTGCCTACTTGAAAAATAAAAGCTGAATAGATAAAATCTCGAGTCACTGATTCCTTCGTGTGCAGGGCATTGGTCTCTGCCTCTTTCGACTCGAATGCTCGAGTCACAGTGATTGAAAGGCAAAAAGGGAATGGTAAGCACTCTTTTTTTTTTTCCTCCTCTTTTTCGGAATTTTATTTTCAAGGCATTTTCTAAGTGCGAATACAAATGACGACAGGATTCAACGCCTGGGTTTTACTGCTGGTGATCCTACTCGCTATTCTCGCCTACTACTTGAGGTTGAAAGAAATGCTATAAAGAATGCTGCCATATGCTCGGTACGTGCTCAGGAGCTGTGGGTGTTCTTTTATGACTCCGAGTCTTTGTTTAAGAATTAAAATGCCTAAAGTTTTTTGGATAAATTAGTCGAACCGTCTGGTCGGTTCATTTTATTTGGAAAAACATATATTTTTTTTTATAGGAAATGTGTTTTTTTTATAAAAAAGATAACGTCTCAAATAAATAATAAATATATTTATGGCACATTTGTCGTGAAAAGTCATATAATACAATTCATGTGATAAAATAAGTTATTAATAAATTATGGTAGGACCAATTTTAAAATTTTAAATAAACTCCTTCTCATGTCCATCTACAAAGAGCCATTATAAGATGACATAAAAAAAAAATATGGAACCGTCACATTAGTGGTCCTCTATCGTTGTCCCTACGTGTGGAGGAAGGTAAATTAGATGTCAGGTGACTAACGTAAAAATACGGAGTCATCGATAGTTTAATCGTCATCTCTAGAAATTGACCATAAGATGGCATCAAAGAGTGATCATGAGGTTGACATTGCAATTTTATTTTTATCATCTTGTGCAAAAGATTGAATCATAGTTATTGATTTTGAATATTTGTATCGCCTTGTTTGTTTGAAAGGCAGTGTTTCTTCCTAACCTTGTTGACCCAACGATCCTCATCCTTATGAGGCAGAAGTCACAAGGGTGTTTTTTTATTAGAATAGTAAAAAAAATCTCACTCTTTTTTATTTATTGTAATAAAATTTTATCTTAGCTCGACCATTTTTTATTTTAAAAAATATCTTTGTACCAATAACTTTTTTTATCTCAATTCAATCTATTTTTATTTTTAAAAATATCTTTGTATTTCATGATGTCGTACCAATTATAGTCCCATAATAACTACGCAGTTGTAATAATTATAATCTCATAATTAAATAAATTGCATAATTATAATATCTAGTGTTGCAACAAAATATTGATTCGTATTAATAAAAATAAATTATTTATAATATAATAGCTATAATTCATAATTATTAAATGTAAAAAAAATTTAAAAAAATAAATAAATATTGTTTTGATAATAAAAAAAAACGCTATTTTCATCATTCCAATATTCTTTTTATTTTTCCATAAATATACAAATTGTAGCCATCTCTAATTTTTCATCGGTCTATCCTATTGATCATATTTTAATTCGAAAACATTCTTCCACTTCACTAAACCGAGGCTACGACAACGACACGCGTCCCTATTTAGATTCAAAATTCCGAGTTTACCATTCAAAGCGGAAAGGAAGCAAGGGACAAAATCGTAAAATAAAAAAAAAAAGGGAAAAAACTAACATGGAGATTCGCGAAATAAAGAAATCTCTATTGCTCGTCCAAAAAAGTAAGAGAATCACAAATACAAAGATCGAAATTATTAGCAGCAAGTTATAACGCGCGAGATTAAGATAAGGAATCAGCGTAGAAATTGGGATGTAGACGCAGATCTAACCGGATCTAGAGCGCCGCGGCGGCCATCCACACCGCACCGGCCACGGAGATCCAGCTGACGGCAGCCGAGGCGGCGCCGTTGCCCGGAGGTGAGCTGGGGGGCTCGGAGTTCCCCCGGGGCGGGACGGCAGTGGAGGAGGGCGACGGAGGGGAGGAGGGCGACGGAACCGTGGGCGGAGGCTGATCAGAGCGGGGCGATTGCGGCGGGGCCACGGACGGCGGAGAGGAGGCGGGCGCCATAGTCGGGCCCGGGGGAGGGGATACGGGGGCGACGGTCGGGGGCCTTGCGGGTGCCGCGGCTGGGGGCCGGGTGGGAGCGGGGCTGGGCCCCTGGGCGGAGCACGCCACGGCGAGGAGTGCCATCAGGGCGAAGCGAAGGACGGAGAAGGCGGAGGCCATGGCGACCGCCGCGAGGTCGACGGCGAAATAGATCGGGCGGCGAGAGTCGGGAGACGATCCGGACTAGGGTTCGCAGTGGAAAATGGGAAGGGAAGGAAGGAACTGAAGGTTTATATAGCCGCGACGAAAGCGAAGGAAATTAAGAACAAAACTTAAAAAAAGAGAAGAAACCGTTTCTTTCCTCTTTTTTTTTTTTTTCTTCGCAGCTTTCGAACGGCTACAGCTCACCGCAAGATTGCTCGCCAGCCGTCGGACGGAAAGCGCGGGTGCAGGTAAAGATTTCCATTTTCAGTGAATTCGAAAATATAATTTATATATATATTCCTCGGTCAATTTAAATTTTGATATTTTTTATCTGTCAAATATTCGTCCCTAATAAAGATTTCTTTTTTTTTTCAAAAAAAAAAAGGAAAGGTCGGTGCTGTTGACTAACGATGGCCATCGGATCACGATCGGACGGATGAAACAACTCGTTTGAGTAACTAGTGGGATTTGGTGGGGTGGGGAGTAACGCAACCAAATTATCGGTTTAGTTTTTATTTACTTAAATCGAAAAGAAATAAGAAAAATGGATACGTATTAAGATTTTAGATTTGCATGGGGTGCAGTTGGGCGGCACATGGGTTGGTTCGTCATGCGAACCAACTGGCAGTCGTTGGTTAACGCGGTGACGGAGAGAGCCCATTTATCCTTCGCAAAAAGATGATGTCGTTCAGTTCAACTCGAACGTTCCGCATTTGATGGAAACAAATCAATTTATCATTATATTGATGAATGTATTCGGAGAGGACAGAAAATCCTGCTGAAACTAGAAAGAAAGAAAGGAAAAAAAAAAAAAAAAAAAAAAGCTTTCGAGATGCTAACTTTTGCACTGTACAACAAAATTTGCAGGGCGAGCGAATTGGACAAGAACATAATACGACAACAGAACGCTAGCTAAGGATAAACCTAAGACGAGCACTAGCCGAGCATTCAATTATTCTCAGCGCTACCTAGGAGTGGAGAGAAGTTTACGATAAATATACTACATTACATTTAGTTTGTAAGTAATTGTACAACAAAAAGTTCTTCGTCCCTTAGATTTCTATCCGTCACCCATTTAGTCTGTAGATATCTGCGCTAACAAATTCTTCGTCTTCATCGTACAAATGCGCGATTCACTTCTTTGATAGCAGTTTGGAGAATATCTGCCTGCAGTGAGGGTTGGTTTTTAGGGTTGCTGCCAAAGGACGAATGGCTGTCTCCAGTGCTATTCGAGGCTGACCCTGTAATAGAAGGAGACTAACAGAAGTGAGCATTCTCGAATGAAGCCAATTAAGCCAGCATGTGTTTCTGATTTATGAACTGGGGCTAGTTTTTGTTTGGCGAGGTTACCTTTGAGTATTGGAGAGCTCGTTGGATCGGATAGTTGGCATACGGGTGTTGCAGGAACTGGTCGAAGTGAGGAACAGCAAGGAATTCACTTATGATGGTGGCCGGAAAGTCTTTGCCAAAGTGCAAGAAGCATCTCTCCACCACATTGCTGCTGAACTTTTGCGTGGAGAGTTGGACGTATTTCCCTTGAAATTGAGATGCCAGAATAGCATTTGCAAAGGGCTTCTTCAAATCAAGAATCGCCTGGACAACATAGTTTCTGAAATACAAGGGGCGAGGTAAATTTGAGGACTCCATAGGGCCACGGTGAGATAAGGCTTGGCATAAAACTGAATCTAAATGCAGAAGCAGAAACAATAAGAGAATCTCGGGATAGTTGAGCAAAGAAATGGATACCCGTAGGGATCTTGAGCGAGTTTAAAGCCATTAGCAGCGACCACTGCGACCAATTTTTCCTGATGTTCGCCAGTGAACTCTCGTATACATTTTTGTAACACACAACATCCATGTCGATGAGTAGCAATGTCCACACAATACATTACAGCACCATCGAAAATGAACTGCCACAGATAGATTGCCACCGCAAATCAGTATATCGCAATGAACTGCTTTGGCAATTTAAATTTTGTATAAGAAAAAAAAAAGGAAAAAAAAATGGTAAAAGAAGGATTTAGGGAACTGTTCGGTCAAATGAAGACAGCTTAAGAGATCTCGATGTGGCATAGAGCATATTCAATGCGTAGAAGCTTATTGTTCTATGATGCAAGAAACAGTGTATTCAAAATATAAAAGATAAACAGTCAAAAGACCCACATCACCAAAACAATTACGTCAAACTTGTAAAAACAACGAAATTGATTAGAATCTCCTACTATTTTGCACCAATTTCATATGATTCATTTCCAACTATTTCCCAATCCACCTCTAATATTTTCTTGCTAACATATTATAACAAATTTAATTCTTTCTGCATTATATCAGACCCACTATAAAAAGGTGTATCATGCGTGAAACTTTAACACAATAAATAAAGAATTATGCTTTAATCATCTTACTTTGCATAATATTAGAACCATCATCGACTCTCGTGGGGAAAGTGTTGCATATCCTAGTTTAGATATGTCATTCAATTTAGCTTCAATAATTAGCAAAAAGGATGCTGTCATATCATGTTCTTTTAGTTCTCTAGAAACTTAATTAGGCTATTTTACAAATTTGAGAAACATGGCAAAGAGATTTATGTATAATCTTCCATTGTTGTTCGATTTAGGTTTTTATTTGGCTTGAATTATTTCTAAACTGCCCTAGATATTTTTCTGGCTCGCAGTAATACCATTTAACCCACTATGATATATGTATTTCTTTTTATATTAAATTAGAATCTCAATAAAATGATAGATTATTGTGTATGAACACAAACATAATTAAGAATTATTCTCCATTCCTCGTTCTTATTTTACTGTCCTAACGTGCCGATACGAAGAACCAAGAATCTAGTATGTTCAATTATGAGAAAATTCAACAAAGATGTCACTGATTGCAAGTCAAAACTTTGTATTCTAAGTGACACTGGAATCTAAAACTATATGAAACTAAGCAGTCGGAGATCATTTCTTACTTTTTAGTCTTTCTAAAGTACGTGGTAAACAATTCCTGAATAAATCATCTTAGCCTCTGCAGAGGCTATACGTTATATAATAAATCACCGATAGGAGCTATTTAAAAATGGAAGTGAAGAATAGAAAATGAAAAAAATTCAGAGATAATACTTCAAAAGAAAATAACAAAACCATGAGATAAAATCTAGCCCGTTAAGGTGAGATATGAAATGTTATTGCAACTCAGAACAGAAATGTTTTACTCGATTATGAACTTTGCTACCTTATTGTCTTCAGCTGTGAAACTCTCCAAGCAATGTTGGAGGACATGACTGCCATTTAAGTCCTTAATGAGATCCAGAAACCCAGGTCTAAGGGTTGATATAAACAACGAAACATGTTGCGTAGTTTTGACTGTCTCTATTAATTTCTGCACTGCCCTTGTCCTGAGATAAATTTAATGGTTTCATTGGAAGAATAAATCATTACTATTAGTCAGATTTAGCATGAATTCTAAGAGAAGGCAAACAGAAAGGTACTACTCACCCATGAATGTTGAGGGAGACTGCTACAAGGTTAGCAGGATCTTTGCTGAGCATAAGCAGGATCGCCATCAGCTGTTCTTCATTGCATTTTCCGAGTAGTTTCTGTATGAGATAGTTTCCGAAGGGATCGACCATGAGATCGATTGCACGTGCAATGATGCAGTTGAAAATTGCATTAACCTGATCTTTTCCTTCATCAAGCTGCTGCTGCAATAACCGGCACCCGTGCTGGTCCTTAGCAAGGCAATATATGTGTTCTTTGACACTCGTAAAGCTCGGAAACTTTGTAATGGTTCCCTGAACATTCCTTTGGTTTCTCGGGGAATGAAGCCCCAATTCCCGAGGAATTGGGCCTCCCTTAGAGATCCTCCGTGCCATTGTCACTGGCAGATCTCCAGAAACCAAGCAAGGTTCTCCTCTAATCATCCGTGAGTGAAATAACATATCGGATACTGGATAAGGCCCATTACCAGAGCTAGTAAAATTGCCAGAATCGTTTCCCCAGGAAGGGGAATTTGATCGCAAAACTCGACCAATTTTCAATTCTGTGGTTCCGGAAGAGGGATTCCCGAACAAGTCTACAACTCCAGGATAACGCTGCGGGATTTGTAGCAGAGACGCGTTCCCATTCGCATTTACGAAAGAATCCCGTCCAAATGACTCGAGCGAAGCCCCAAACAAAGGACCGACTCCGTGATGGGTGGTCTGGGGCAGCAAAGGATCGTTCGGCCCGTTTCGGTCGGCGCCGAGACGGACATTGCGAAGCTTCTCAAGCAGGAGGGCCTCCTCCAACATCGCGTCGATGGCCGCACGCCGCCGAGTACAATCACTCTCGGACAGGGAGATACCGCCAGTCCCCGACCCGGACAACGGAAGGGAACGCTCCGCGAACGAGCACGGAACCCCCTCCGACCAGAGAAACCCGCCGCTATTGCCATGGAGGACCGACGTCGGCAGCTCATCGGCGATGCGGAAACCGGCACCGCCAGATCCATCGAGGACACCGCGACGACGAAGATGGGGAATCTCATCCAGTAGCTTCTCGATATCGTGCTCCTCCGCTCTCTTTCCCATCATTGCGTCTTGCTCCTCCAAGAATCTGCCAGACTCAGGAAAGAAACGGGATCAAGAGGAGGAGGAGGACTAGGGATTGACGAAAGAGATTTGAGGCCCGAGGAGCCTTCGCTGAGGCGAAGAAGAAGAAGAAGAAGAAGCGTGGGGAGCAAGATGAAGATAGAAGAGCCTTTATATAGAGGAATGCGAAGAGGGCGAGCCTAGCACCGCACTCGGCTCCGCACAGGCGAGGCACGCTTGTGGCACCGGTGAGTCTCACCGCGCTCTTCTCTCCCAGACTCAGCTCCGTTCTTGTCTGTGATGGGCCGCGTGGACAGGTAACTTTAAGATACGCACTTTACGGATATCATCAGTATATTTTTAGAAAAGGGAAAAAAAAAAGATATTTTTGAGATTTTTAAAAATTCTGTTGCGCGAGAAAAAAACGCCTAGAATCAAGCCCTACGAAATATCTCCCCCATCTTTTATGAACTCAGATCCTAAAAAAAATGAGATCATTAATTTTGTGTTACAAAATGTCAATATATTGGAGATATTTGGGATAAGAATCAAGTAATTCACGAGATCAATTGATTGTATGAGAATACTATCCTATGTAATATATAGTTATGTGTGAGTATACGTGAATATTTTATTTATTCATCTCTGATTTTTTATTATTCAAAATTAAATTCTAATATAAATGAATTGAATAAAATAATATTTTTTTATAATTGTAAATGCTATTTGATTTTGTATTATTTGTGAGATTATGTTATTTTTTTACCTAAAAAAATGCAAAATAAATTTTATCAAAACATTTATATTATTTTATCAAAATAAAAGATTAGAATTTGTTAATCTAGCAATTCCCATCGATCTATCTTATGAATTTTGACGTGGTAATCAAGATAAATAGAGGTCATCTAAATTAGAAAAAGACTTTAGATCTTTTTTGAAATTGATTCTTGTCTTATCCATAAACTCTATCCTATCTTAGTCATCATGTTATTCACATAGAGACTATAAATGTAAATACATGACACTATCGATGAGACGATCATTAATAATTGAATCGATCAAATTAATTAAATCCAAATAGAATAAATCATTTTTTTAAAAAATGAACTGGATCAATTAAATTTTATAACAAAATAGAACAAATAACTCGATCAATTTTTTTTTTGTTAATGATCTTTGTTCATCTAAATATATATCGATCCAAATTTTGAATGATGCTCTTCGTTAAAATAGTACAAGTGAAACTTCATTAATGGGAGCGCAGTTTTACAGCTGCATTGCATTACGTTATTTTTACAACTTGTACGACTGGAATTTTATGAAGGAGTAATTTATTATTATTATTTTATGATCTAAAAATCAAGAATTTAAATTTTAAAAATATTTTTTTTTACAAAATAAAATAAAATCGAGTATAATAATTAATTCTACTTAGAATCGAATTAACTTTTTTGTTCGTAAGCAAATATGCTTGCGCATCAATCAAAATACATGGATTCTTCAGCTAGAAATCTACAGACAATGAGCCAAACTTTTCTTTCTTGGTTTTGGTTGAAAAAAAGGAGCCAAACTTTACAAATGTGAGGATATCGTTTTTTTTTTATATCTTAATTATTATTCTCAATTATCAAAAATTCATCCTAATTTATCTTTTATTAGATTGACGAATTCACAAAAAAAAAAACAAATCAAGAGATCAACGCGTCTACAGAATTATAAAAGTAAGAAGGTAGGCTTGAGAATTATTCCAATAATAATAATAAAATAATTTTTAAATGGACAGATCAATTTTTGAGAATTTTATTATGATTTCATATTTTTTTTATAAGAGTGAGAATATAGAGAGTTTGTCCCACGTGATTAAAATACAATGATATTTACAGAAATAATATGAATTGATTTCGAAGAAAATCTAATTTTTTTTTTTTTTTGAATTTAAATGACTTTATATATTTTAATCACGTCAAAATCGATAAAATTCGCTACCGTTTCATTTTTTTTTTTTTTTTTTTTTTTAAAGCAAGAACACAGGGAACTCGAAGAGTAGGGGTAATGGCCATGCAAATGTCTAAAACACCATTTGCATGGCCGAACCGGCGGGCGAAGAGATAAAGCTGTCTGATTCTTCCCATGGCGCCTCGGAGCTGCTGTATGGCCGAACCGGCGGGCGAAGAGGACTTCCTCGGAGCTGTAGGGGTTTGGCATCCTCTAAATTCCCTTCGCTGGCAGCCTCGCCCGGCGGGGGCGTTACTCGTTTCGAGGAGCAACCGAGGGTGTCGCAGATGGCCCGGAGCGGCGGACCAAAATGTGCGCCGTACAGCTCCGGGTCGTTGAGCCGCGCACAGCCGTCGGGGGAGCTTTTGAAGGCGGCCTTGTCGTAGGCCAAGTCGGCTAGCTGCTTCGGCGGTGTCGAAGGTGCCGAGCCAGAGGCGGGTGCGGTTGCGCCGCCCATTTGCCCCGGTGCCGCTGGCGAACGCCGCGGAAGAGCTGGGTGGGCTTAGGCGGCGACCCGGCGCGCTCCCCGGAATTGTCACTGGCAGCTGTCCCAGTGCTACTGACCGGTGCCAGTAGATAGGACGCGTGGTGAATCGCCATTGGAGGAGACCGACCGCGAGTTTATCTAACGTTTGTGGATTTGTTATTTGGCCCCAGGAGGCTACATGGCGGAATGTTATTGGTGAAGTTCTTAAAAGATCAAACCGACAAATCATAAATTCGATTGTTTTTTTTTTTTAAAATAAAATTTAGAGAGGGCCACATCTACGCAGATGAGCGTCATGTTAAACAAAAAAAAAAAAAAAAAAAAAAAAAAAAAAATCCAAATGCTAACTTCATTCTCAATACAGCTTTATGATGCCAAAATTTAGTAGCTCCGGAATTTAAGAAAGCATACAATTCGAGAAGCTTTTTTGCTTTTACCTCGTCAACTGGTTTTTAGGATGAAAGCGAGAGGTCAAGGTAGAAATTAAACTAGTGCGTGGGTACAACGAAACACACAAAGCGAAGAAAGAAATAAAACTCGACTCGTTACTTGAAACTCTCGTAGAAGAGCATCAAAATCCTGAGAGATATACAGACAGCACACCATAATCAATCTTTTGGTGCTAAGAACACCTACACGCCTACAGCTGCTGGTATTTACATACAAGAACACTAACCTTGTTCTTTGTAAGGAGTCCAAATCAGTTTACAAACATCCACCTCCAATCCTCCTCGTCCAGCAGCCTTCAGGTGACGGTCCAAGACCTTCGGGTCAGCGCATATAACATGCTGTCCTTTCCTGTACTGTATCAAGTCCAGAGTCTGCAAAGTGCTCAAGATGTCATCGGGCTTTATGGCAGTCATGTCGCTGAGTTCCTGTCGATAGAACAGACTTGAATTTGATAAATGTCAAGTAACTAATCAGGAAGAGGGAAAACAGTATGATGCATCACAATGATCATGTTGTTCTTTAACTAGCTAGCAAACTTCACAAAATAGCAATGCACTTGCTATTGCCACATTGAAGATTCTTCCGCATTTTGAGATTATCCTGGTTAAAGAATACAATTATTCCCTTTTTCATTAAAAATAAAAAAAAGTTGGTCACTGTATCACATGTGAGAATAGCAACTAAACAGATGACGACGACGACAAAATCTTATTCCACTAGATAGAATCGACTATATAGATCCTTCTACGCCATTTGACTCTATCTCCTATTATATTATCACTTATATTTAAATAAATTTTATCTTATTTTATTGTTGCTAACTAAATCTTTTATCTTCCTTTTCTTTGTTTGATGTGTATATCTGTCATCGTTTCACATCGTCTAATTGAAATATGTATTGATTGTCTAAATACATGCCCGTATTGAATAGCAACTAAACAGAATTTGCTTTAATTCATTCATTTTGCCACACGACCCAATAATGAAAATAAATAAAAAATAAAAAATGGGTATAAATAAGAGGGAAGTAAGAAAAAAAAAGAGCGAGGGTGAAATAATGGAATAATAACATAGAAAAGAGAGCAGTTGTGCAGCGACAATTACCTTGATGGAGATATTGCCCTTGTGCTTTTTCAATATGTCCAGAAGAACCCTAGTCCAGTACCCTCTATAACTCAAGAGGCCAAGATCAGACAAGGGTCTCTCTGGGGTTCCAACTTTACCTTCCTTTTTGGAAAGTTCATAGGCTGGTCAAGTTCAATAAATTTAGATTAGAAAAATCATGGTAGATATGCGAAAATATAACAATAACTAAAACACACAGCACCAACAATAAATAACTGCCTTGGTGGCCTCTCCAATAGGTTGCCTACCACGAACAAATTTTGATAAAAAATGTATAACATTTTGAGTTAGCAAGTCGCCAACAGGTTGAGATATAGATTGTAAGATGACCCTGCATTGGGATTTTTTCTTTCAACCTATTATCACCACTAAATAATCTAACACTCTATATAACCATCTAATATCAAAGAAAATTTTCCCCGATCCAAAATACTATGTAAGAAAAAATAATCTTAACCTACAGCAAAAACATAAAATGACCAACAAAATGAGCCATTTTCCCAAATATTTTGGGATTCATGCTCGATGCTTTCTATCATCAGGCTTAGGCTTAGTATAATAAATGGAATCATTGAAACCACAGTCATGCAAAACTTCCATTGGATCTTAAGAATGCTTGATGACCAGAGTAGTGAGAATTGGAGTATTATGAAAAAAATCATAAAAGATGATAAAATTTTGCTTCTACTCAGCAGAACCACTGAAAATATGTAAAAAAAAAAAAAGGGGACCAGTTTAAAACAGTAAAACTGGGGATTCAGACAGACGTTCAGCTGACACTAGTGCCCAACATTATGAACAGATAAAAGTAAACAAACCCAAAATCGTATTGTAAGAAGCTTACAGAAAGCAATTAGGAATTTCCCATAGCCTTTCCTCTGATAAGGAGGAAGAGTGAGAATACATGCTAGATTGTATGACTCTTCTGAATGTTTTTCCTGCATAATAATGTAAAGCAAAAAAAGTCAACAATGAATTTGCAAACGCAGCAAAATAACAACGAGGAGAACTTCATGGAAATAAGAAAGAAGAAAAAAAGTGAAGGTACTATTTCTTTTACATGATTTTGTTTTGCAAAATAACTAACAAAAATTCTTAAGGACTAAACAAAATTATCCACATGGCATATTAATTGTAGAGGGAGAGCCATGGCACCAACCCTCTCAAGGTAGAGAAATGATTCTCAAGTCCTCAACGCCACAATGGAAGGTGTCTCATGAAAACCGACCCTTTATTTTCTTATGATAAGATTATTGCATCAAAAGTCGAAAATTCTTCTATTTGTGAAGTTATCTAACTTAATATTAAAATGATCGCTCAACGTGTACTTATTGATGAGACGTACTTCAATTGGTTCCTAGGCATAACGTCATATTCAAAGACAATTATAGATAAATATTCATATTAACTGGTTAGAAAGATA
Organism: Wurfbainia villosa; assembly: GCA_025175895.1. Lineage (NCBI taxonomy): Eukaryota > Viridiplantae > Streptophyta > Magnoliopsida > Zingiberales > Zingiberaceae > Wurfbainia > Wurfbainia villosa. Next base: position 81,119,116 of record CM046006.1, on the reverse strand, counting down.
AACTTGAAATACAGTTGTTCTCTGATGATTTCAATCTTCATTCAGACATGAAACAGGACTCCAGCTAAAAAAACTCGCAAGGGGGAATAACTTGTTTAGGCCAGCATAAGTTACATAGAAATAGCCACATTGTCCATGGTTTGAAACAGAAAAGTAAAAGATAAAATCAAAGTTGACCTGATAATGGAAAAAAAAAACTGAACAAAGAGAAGAAATAGATTTTCATTAAAAATTAAACCCCCTTGATGCATAATATCAGCAATAAAACAAGAAAACAAAGCACCCACAGTAACAGAAAACTGAGTGGGAAAATGTCCTATTCAGTCACATGGCGTTGTTAATTCTGATAATAAATCAAGAATTGAGTTCTAAATTAAGACTGCATCAGTTAGAAAAGCAAAATCATAAAGTATGATGAGTTAGTAAATCTCTTGAATGACATAAGACAGCTCATTAAATGCTAAGAAAAAGTGAGATTTAATCATTATAAGAAGAGCACAGAAAAACCCAACAAGGTTTTACCTTTGAGAAATAACCAACCATGTGGCAGCCTCGATCATCACATTCACAAAGAATATAAAATAGAAATAGATCAACATCATAGTAAAGGGTCTTGTGGTCAAGGAACAATTTAGCCAAATAGCAAAGATTCTGCCCATAAACTTTGTTCTTCTTGCCATCAACCTGTGGGAAAGCTTCTATTAGAGCAATAAAAATAGTTAACCAAATCCTAGTCAACAGTGATAAAGAAAGGTGAACACCAGGTCAAATTTCTGAAAATGATTCAATTGAATTCTATGAGAGAGTTGGTTGTGCTTGAAGCATCAAATTAGAAGATGGTGCCGAAGAGGGTGGTGATGGCATAAACAAAAAAAGAAGGCCCATGAAGTAACAAATACAAACAAAGCTTGTGCACATTCCATCAATCCATGGACAGGATCTATATAGACACATGCATCCGTATATCTCAACTGATCCAGCAACTCAAGAGTCCTTAGCTTTAACAAGCAAGTCACTCACTCAAAAGATTCTCATAAGAGAGTGACTGTGTGTATTTTATACTAGTCTGAAGGAATAAACTCAACAAGAATATGAAGCTAACCTCAAACATAGAAAGGGTGCCACTTCTGTATATCTCGTCACCGGGAGGATGCTTAAGGTCACATTTTCTCTATGAAGTATGAGGGAGCACATGCATAAACAAGCAACAATATATTAAAACAAGTAAAAGAAAATTTATATTGAACAGAACACAAGCAATGAAGCAGACAGAAATGGATTAGCTTGCCAAAAAACTAGCTATGGCTGCACACTAACATAAGCTTTAGTCTACTACACCACTGACATTGGTAGCTACACTGAAAGCACACATAATCAATTGAGCATTCATTCTTGATTCATCAAACAAAAAAGGATTCTCTAGCCTCAAGTAGACATTAGCAACAGTTTAAACATGGAAGATATTTTATAGTAACCTTCCTCCTAATAGCTAAAAAATGTGAATGGAACTTGGAATTCTTTTCATTTTTTTAAGTCAGTCCACTTTTAATTTTTGGTGTGCCTGCTGAAAGATTCACCCATTACTTTATAGTGATCTATGCAGCACTAAAGTCCAAAGAGTATCATAACAATCCATATAACAAAGAGCAATTCATTACCTTACAAGCATTCTGCCTTGTTAAGCTTAAAACAGTTTACATGATTCTTCTGGTCCATTGTACCATTACCTCTTTAGCACAAGAAACTAATTTCATCTTTTTTTCCATGAAACTTTTGAGCCATCATAGAATGACACCACACACCAACATAGGGAACAAATTTCATTTAGAGATCTTCACAAAAGCTCATGCATCAATAATAATAAATAAACAAGAACATCAATTGGTCAGCAATTCTTTCATTAGTCTTCTTGCTGACCCAATTTTACCTGTCTAAGTAATTTGTTAAATGTAATACTGTATCAATGTGAAATTTACCAAGAACAAGAGCTAAGCAGATGAATCAATGTGAAATTTACCTAAATGACTAATAAACTAATTCTGTTATCAACCAAGACAGAGTAAATCAAGTAGAATCTGCCATGATCACATGAATTATGAGCAAATATATTCCTACTGTGTTTTTCCCCTTCTTTACTTCACATCTGTTGGAGGAGCCTCACATACACAAGAGCCTGCTTTGCAAAGAGAGCTCAAGCAGATATCATAAAATCTTTTAGTTTTAGGATAGTTTGATACCAGAACTGATTCAGCATATTTAAACAACTTTTGAATCCTAGCACAGACAAACATAGGTTGAAAGCATAGAATAAGAACCTACTCAAGTTGATAGAACTAATAAAATACAGATGTTGCAGGCCAAAATATATACCTATACCATACCCATGCTGGAAGCATAGTAGAATATTTATTCTAATTAATATTATTTATGATCATTAAATTTGTCAGTTATCATATTTGCACAAGCACAATCCAAAAAACTTGTCAATTAGTTTACTGGCAAGAAATACATCAAATCATAGAACACAGAGAAAATCAGGCGCAATAGCTTATCAGTATCAGATATAAACGAACCAGTCACTTCCAGTTAAGCATCCAAACTACACATAGTACTGGAAAAAAAATAAATCAAGAACTATTACTTTGTAATGTATCCACTAAAAAATTTGTCAACAAAATCTATAAAATTGGGCAACCATGAACTTCAGTAGATCATAGGTAAACAATGTTCACATAACTAAGTTTACTAGCATAATCAATCATGAAGTTAGATGAAGCTCACCATATGCCTTTGAAGCTGCTCTTTGCGTTTCATGAAATTGAGACAAAACTCACAGAAATACAATTTTGGAGAGTCGCTATACTCTGGTGGAAAAGGTGAAAAGTACCACGTATCAATCTCATATCTGCCGAGTTCTATTTTTGCAATGTTTTTGACTTTTGTAAACTCTTCATGCTCTCGTAAGCTAGCAGCATCAAGCTCCTCGTGACCATGCTGAGTAAATGAAATAACAAAAGTAAAGGAGACTTGAATTAAATCCATCATCCTAGTATCCAATTAGCAGGAAGTGGTACTTTTTCTGTTTTCACATATTTGGCATAATAAAGGTTATTGTCAGTCTCTTGCACATCCGTCATACTGTGTACAAAAAGCCTCTTATATACTAAAAAAAGAAAGGTGACTAGCCATAAATAAAATTTAAACTTTATTAGCAAAACAGAAGGCGAGCCTTGGCATAATAGTAAAGTTGCTGCCGTGTGACCTTGTGGCCACGAGTTTGAGTCATGGAAATAGCCTCTTGCAATGTGGGATAAAATTGCATATAAACCCTTCCTTAGGACTCTGCATTGGCAGGAGCTTTGTGCATTGAGTTGTCTTTTTTTATTATTAACAAACAAATCACAATAAGGAAATGAAATTGACAATTATATGGCTATATAGCAAATTCTTGTCAGTAGACCTTGCAATGTTAATTATCAACACTAGCAAAAGTGAGGATGAATGCGCCATTAAAAAATACTGCATTTGACCTGCACATACCCACATGGTGCAAGTATGTGATTGTCCACACCCACAAAATGGAAAAAGAAAAACAGCAAGAATGTGCAATAAAATGGTCACACACAGAAATTTCCAAATTCTGTATATTTCAGTGTAAATTTTCAAAAATAAAAAGGTGCAGTTTCATCCAGAATGTAAATAAAAAGAATTCAGTGAGAGTACCTCAACATGTGTTTCATCAATCTTTCTTTTCTGATGTCGAGTCATTTTCAAACTTATTGCCTGAAAAGGATTGTGTAGGAAAATTCGTAAAACAATTTTGAGTAAAAACACTCACAGCATAACGGTGTGTTAGAGCAACCTAACAAGCCATATACAGGAACATGGCATAAGTAAACTATTACTGCAGCCATTAGTTGGTCAGCTATAGGCTGTGACTATAAATATTTCATGAAGTGTAGTTAGATATGCATGCTGGAATAACAGTATATATCCACAAACTTCAATATTGCATTTATTTAATACACAGCCCTCCTCCAAATATATATCTTAAATTCAAGAAAATAAACATTTACACTGTATACTTATCTGCAATGGAAACTATGAGAAGTACCTTGTCTTCCACTTTCTCATCAACATCAGTCTCCACAGTATCAAGATCAAGTTGCTCAAGTTTAACCCATTCATCAAGTCTCCTATTGACTAGCAAAAGAAATACCACAAAGAACATTATTATTTTCATAAAAAGAGAGTAGGAAAGTTGATCAGCAAGTTAATTATTTATTGTAACTAGAAAAAAGGCAACTGAGGATTTATCACAGATGATGCTTGTAAAATGTTATAATCACTTGTTGACGACATGAGATTCAAGTAGAAACCAAAATTATATATAGAAAAACATAATATACTTTTACAACAACCTACCACCTAATTTTATCTCTGATAACTATCAAAAAATCATAATGAGAGATAAACTTAAGATCTTTTAAACCTGACAATTTGTTAGATCCACCCAATTAAACAAACTGTTAGTTACCAAAGTTCTTTAAGTGACTCCCGACTCAACTTTAAATATTCAACCATCATATACATTATCAATCAATCCAAGTCTGAAAAATCACTGCCACTCAATTGGACAAAAATTCCTATCAATTAGTAAAAACAAATTAAGCTTATAGTATCTGTTTTGTACCAAAACATGGCCATCATTCATTCTATCGCAACATGGTTCTTATTTATTAATTTTTTATATTGTCTAATTTCAGAGGACCAAACATTTATCATACGCACTGGGAAATGCCAAATAAAGCAGAGTAAAATTGTTCTCCAACCAAAGGAAGCAACCAAAAAAAAAAACCCTGGATACCTAACTGTTTGCATTCAAAAAGTCTCCATAGCATATTAGAGTCCAAACAACATAAGTTTAAGCATTAAGGCCGACAATTCACAAATATGTCTAAGCAATGAAGCATGTTTTGCCACTTTCCCAGTTCATAAGGATTTCTGGGAGACTAAAAATTTGATAAGATCCCCAAACATGCATATTCAAATCACCTCTTCAAAATATTATCCCCGAGAATAGGTTGCTAGATTTATTATTATTTGAAATCAGCAATTTTTCTCTTTCAAAATATCATGTCATTAGATTTATTATGATGGATAATTCTTATGCTGATAATAGACTCCTATATATTTATACATGGAAATATTATGCAGCCTTTGTACTTTAATTGTTAGAGGTTGATCCGCTCGAAGTGCCCTTTCCCCTTTTCTCTGATTCCCTACGAAGATATGACGCAATATCCTATCAACATTACCAAGATAACTAAGCCGGCGAGAAACCACTAATGTTAGCTCTAACCCTAAATCCTGCCTAACAGCCAAGATGGACAGACAGATCTAAAGCGGGGAACGTCAACTTACACTCTGTGTAGTGAACGTAATACTCGTAGTCATTGGGACCGCCGGACAGGATCTTTCGACGCTCAATGACCTTGACGGGGTGGGGCTTCTGATCCCTCCACCGGCACATCACCCGCGTGCCAACCTCAAGTGGCGTCCACCCGGACATCACCGATCTCACCCTCTTCGGCGTGTTCTTTTCCCCCTCGGACGTGGGAGGATCGGTGCCGCCGTTCGTCGCCGGGGCTGGCGCCGCCGCCCCGTTCTCCGCCTTCGCTTCTTTCATCGAGCCCATCGGGAAGCCCGAGCCGCGGCGGCCGTTTTTTCTGGTTCTGGTCTTCACTTGGAACTGCAGTTATGGGCCGATCAGGGCCTATTTTAAATGGGCCGTCAACGAACCCAACAACTGGGGAGCCAGCGCTATATTTTTGTTTTTATTCTTTGAAATTATAATGAAATATAAGATTTTGAAAAAAATAAATAAATAACGTTTTTGTTATCTTTATAAAAAAAATCATAATTGCTCAAACAATGTTTGTATTACCTTTCAATACATGATTTTGAATAGAGAGAAGTTTGAAATGAAAAAAGATATAATGTGAAAAAGTATATTTTGTTAAAAAGGAAAAAAGAAATAAGATTGACAAACACAATTAGATTAAAGATCCATTTTGAGGGGGAAAAAAAAAATATCCGCGCATAGGGATTTGAACCCGACGTGAATCGAACACGCAACCTTCTGATCTGGAGTCAGACGCGCTACCATTGCGCCACGGATCCTATTTACTTACATGGTCGATTATAAAATGTAATAATATATAAATTCCATTAATCCCACATGCATTTTTGTCCGCCGCTTCATTGCAGCGTCAGAAACCTCGAGACGGCACGGAGTGAGAAAGGCGAAGACGGGCGCGTTCGACAGATCGGAGAGGAGCAATGGCGACCGTCATGCAAAAAATCAAGGACATCGAAGACGAGGTAACCCAATCTCATCCTCTCCAATAAACCTAGCTTCCTCGTCTGCAACGCCCCTCTGCGAAATTGCGAATCAATCCTAGGGATATTTCGTGACCTTCGTCTGGATGACCGATCAGATTGGTTGTTTCTCTAGCGCGTTGTATCAGTGTGTCGAGTCGTTCCCGGAGTTTTAGATATCTGTTGGTTTTATAGTTTTGTTGATGGCTATTTAGAAGTGGGGCTGTATGATTAGTTAGGTTCCCGTGGACCGTGGTTGTGGCTTCTAATATGGATGGCTTCAGTTGCAGTTGTGCTTTGTAACTTTGAATCATTTCAGTAGCCTTGACTACAGTTAAAATTCTAATGGTGTGAATTATATTTCGTTTGGTAGATGGCAAGGACGCAGAAGAATAAAGCAACAGCTCACCATCTTGGCCTGCTGAAGGTTATTCCCCTTATTTTCCTGTCTTCTTGAAGTCGATTATTCATAACATATATCTGTTTCTCCTAATGGTTCGGGAGTAGGATTATATTTGTATTTTGTACATACGGAGTTTTCTATTGCCTCAAAGGGAATCGGAATATCTCCTCAAGTGTTTGTCTCGGTTATTGATGCATGATTGGTGGTGATGCACTCGATGTTCTTAATCCGAAATAATTGTTCTGTCATGTTAAGCAGGTTGGCACAATGATACTTTCATTCCCCCAGTCTCAATCATAATTCTAGCTGATTCTGTTTTTTTCTTCTTGTGATCCAATGTTGGGTTAAGGTTTCTTGCTTATGCAAACATGGTGGATTTGTATAGTTCTTTGTTAGTTATCTTTTGATGTAGAAGAACTGTTTTCCTTGAAGAGAAGAGGATCTATCACCTAATAGCTCGTATCTCTTAAGCCATATTTGATCCTTTATGGCTTCAAGGATAAGATCCATCTTCTAACTCTTGATGATTTTTGTTAGCATGATGTGTTGGTTGTGGTGGTGAATATTTCCAGTGCTTCTAGCTTTAGAGCAAGATACTGCAAAGCTTTATTGAATGGAGTTAACGTTTATCTAAGTTTCTCTATGCTTAGTGTTCTATTGGTTGAAGTTAAGGTATTGAGTCTAGACATATTTGCTTGCGTAAGAGAAGCAATCATTGCTGTTCATTCAATGGGAGCCATTGTTGCATTAGTCCATGCCTTTTACTATTTGAAGAAGGATGAAGGAAACAAGCAATAAATGTGTCATTCGCTTGTCGAGCATTCATTAAGTTGTAGTTCTCCATGACTTTCATTTTCTTTTGGCTCATGTGACTGTTTCCTTTGTGTCTTTGTCTTGTCTTTTATTATCTTGTATGCATTGTGTTGATTGTCATTTATGTGAAGGCAAAACTTGCAAAGCTACGGCGGGAGCTTTTGGCTCCTCCTTCCAAAGGTGCTGGTGGTGCTGGTGAAGGCTTTGATGTTACTAAAAGTGGAGATGCACGAGTTGGTCTAGTGGGATTTCCCTCTGTTGGAAAATCAACACTATTAAATAAATTAACTGGCACTTTCTCAGAGGTACACCACTTTTATTCGTCGTATGTGTTCATGCTTGTTTCTTCTATTACAACTGGAATGACTGCTCGTGTCATTGTCGTTTATATCCGTTCCCTGCTCTTTTAGTTCATCTCAGAAATCAATATGATTCTATGTCCTTATGCTTGTTTATACTGCAATTATATGATTAGTTGGTTATTGGTTGTGCTATCAGTACTGCCACAATGATGATCTGAAATATTTCTTGTTTCTATATGTTTTCATCTTACTTTGTTTCTATATACATGATCCAGTATTTTAATCCAGCCTATTTGGTTGATTCAGTCAATGACAAGATGTTGGATACATCCATGTAGCCAGTCCCGATTAGTTTGCTGAAAACTTTCTCTTGTTGTTTATTTGAACTGATGCTATAACATGTTTTCTATGTGCTAACTTAGTATGTCAACAAAATGTATCTTTTGACAACTCCAAATGGTTGTGTTGCAACAGGTTGCTTCATATGAGTTTACCACTTTAACCTGTATTCCTGGTGTCATCATATACAGAGGTGCCAAAATTCAGGTAACTCATTATGTCCATATACTGTTCGAGCATGTCAAGAAAGACTTTTTTGATGCAGTTATCTCTTGTTTTTATTGGGCTTATAATATAACTTAGTTCGTCCATCACTTTATTAATGTCACTAATTTTGCCTGGCCTTTTATGGCCACTCTTGACAATTTTCGTGTTTGTATGTGCTGGCCACTTTAAAAGTTGGGTTCATTTGGAAACCTGAGATTGCATAGTTTTTTGTTGAACAAGATAATGAGGAGGAAGTAGCACCTAATGCACTTGCCTTTTTGCTGATACCATCTCAATGCATTAAAGTTTAATTAAATGAACCTGACAATTACACAGCACAATACCTAGGCTATAAGGGGGAAGTATCACCTAATGCGGATGTAAATATTTTGCTTGTAAAACATGATACGTTTTCCATCAATAAACCTGACTTTCTTTTGCCATCAATTACACAGCACAATATCTAGGAACTATTGATTTTCTAGTCAATGAATCTCACTTTTTTTTCTTTATAAAATCTCTCATTCTGGCATCTTTGCTTCCTCCAGTTACTGGATCTACCAGGGATCATTGAGGGTGCAAAGGATGGAAAGGGCAGAGGAAGGCAGGTATGGAGTAGGTTTACATTGCATGGTGGTCTTTTTTGAGAGAATTTGATAGTATCAAGAACATGAACTCTTCAAAGTAGAATTCATAGTTTTGCATGGTTATGTTGTTCTAAAGGATTGTTATCTCCTTGGTTCCATCCTTCATATGGTATACTGAATCCTTTAAATCTGGTGCAAATATTTCGCTTTTCAGGTTATCAGTACAGCTAGGACATGCAATTGTATCTTGATTGTTCTTGATGCTATCAAACCAATAACTCACAAGCGGCTTATCGAAAAGGAACTTGAGGGATTTGGCATAAGGTAAAGTAGGAGATGAGTTTATCTATTCTTACAGGTTTTATATTTTGTTAAGTGTGTGAGGTAAGAGATGATATCAATTAGTTGTGAGGTAAGCAGCTCTCACCTTTATGTGGTTTACTCTGTCTATTGGTGGACTTTTTTGGTTGACGGGCTTCTAGTGATCATGTAGGTCGGGTCCTTGAGGATTAAGCTTAGAGGTTATCTCCTATAGCTTTATTTTCTTTTATTTTTCAAATAAAAAATTCCTATGGACGATAGCAGTTCCTCCAATTTGCAAGTTCTCTGAATTATTTATGAATTGAATTTGTGGCGGGACGTACTACATCTTGGTGCCCAACTTAAATGCATGACTAGTGGAGATATTTCGTGTGCCTTGAACACACTGAATTTTGTCCCTTCTGTGTGCCTTACCTGCTACTTGGCACCGTACCTCTGACCCTTGAACACACTGAATTTTGCCCTTCTGTGGGCCTTATCTGCCACTTTTCACCTATCTCTGAGCATAAGCTGATTTGACTGAGTTTTTCTTTTCTATAAGCTCAAGGTGGAATCTTTCACTACATACGTTGAAAGTCCCCAACACAAATCATTGACCAGACAGTTTGCTTTTCAATATGCAACACTTAATACCCATATGCAGTTGTAGTTTTGTGTGGATTTTTTTCATTCAGACACACACTATTCTTCTAGGTCTTCGTTTGAGTTGTTATTGATGCACAAGGTTGCAAGATTACATGCTTTAAATGCTATCACTAGTTGTTGCAAAGTAGCAAACATTCTTACATTTATATCAATAATATGAGTAAACTCCAAACTGATTCCGTTGGCACAATTTAATTTAGGTTGCAAAGGCAAACTGTAATTTCTTTCATCAAATGACAGGTTAAATAAGGAACCCCCAAATCTAACTTTCCGAAAGAAAGACAAAGGTGGCATCAACTTTACATCCACAGTTACAAATACACAGTTGGACCTTGAAACAGTTAAGGCAATATGTAGCGAGTACAGGATACATAATGCTGATATTTCCCTGAGATATGATGCAACGGCAGATGATCTCATTGATGTAATTGAAGGAAGCAGAGTTTACATTCCGTGTATCTATGCAGTGAACAAGATAGACCAGATAACATTGGAAGAATTAGAAATTCTAGACAAGCTTCCACACTACTGCCCTGTCAGGTATTGACTTATCTATCATTCTGTTCTTAGTCCTTGTAATTTAGTTATCATCTTGAATCCTCAACACAGCTGGTCTTTTTCAAATGGACTCTTATTGAGACATTTTCTCAAAGTTACTGATCGTATTTTGTAATTGCGAGACAGTGCTCACCTAGAATGGAACCTCGACGGGCTTCTGGAAAAGATATGGGAGTATCTCGATCTTGTTCGGATCTACACAAAGCCAAAGGGCATGAACCCGGATTATGAGGACCCTGTGATTCTTTCTTCCAAGAGGAGAACCATAGAAGATTTTTGTAATAGGATTCATAAAGACATGCTGAAACAATTTAAATAGTAAGTCATCTTGCCTTGCATTGTGCCACTGCGTTTCTTCTCTCCGTGCTTCCAAGATGGCCTCATTCATTCACTTGTACTGATCAAAATATGTAGCGCGCTGGTCTGGGGCTCGAGTGTGAAGCATAAACCGCAAAGAGTCGGCAAGGTGATGATCTATTTTACTTATGTTTACTTGTCTTAGGATGATAAAACTCGGTTGTGAAGCTCGGTTATGTTAACAATACAGGAACATGAACTCGAGGACGAGGATGTGGTTCAGATCATCAAGAAAGTGTAGACAATCAAAGCGTTTCTGTCACGGTTAATCCATTCATTGCTGGTAGATTACAAAAAGGCGAAAGCTGGACAAGAACTTGAGTTAGAGTTTGTATTATTTTTGTTTTGAGTTACTCTCCATCGACTAGGATTAAACATGGATTCATATGACTACTTTGGGTGAGTTTTATTTTTGTTGGTAGTCGTTCTTACACAGCGATTAGAATTTCATATATGGAAGAGTATATTATCGAGGATTAATAACTGTTTTACCATTTAAATTATGGACACGACTACACCTGTGGAAATATCTGTTGTTTCTTATTTACATTTCAAGTTTTGTCAAGATTTTTAACTTTGTGATTTGTGTAAGTTTGTATACGAGAATAAAAGATCAGAAGAGCGACCTCTCGATGCCTTTTATTTATTTATTTATATATATATTTATCAAAGTCTCATAACGCCTCTGATTTTCTTCACCTCACTTTACCCGTATGTTTGAATTAATGTACAACTCATTTTATTTTTTTTCTTGTGCTTCTTTGATACGCTAAGGATTGCAAAATTAAGTATTATTTTTAATTCTTATTAGGTTTTTGAATTTTTGATCTGATTAAGTGATCGATTTGATAAATTTTTTTTTATCGATTATTAGGATAAATCTGGATAGTGTTTGTGATTTACAAAGTTTGATTTTTGTAATTGTATTATTTTTGTAAAATTGTTGAAAGTTAAAATTGTATTTTGTCTCTGAAGATAAATTCTTAGTTTTGACCATTTGATCTAGGATCGTTAGGCATAGATTTTTTTTTTTGTCTTCATGTGTGATGACTAAGATACGACGATATATGTAGATATAAAGTGGATCAATTTTGAAGGATTTTTTTATTTATTTAGATTCAGATGATTTCTATGTGTTTTGATCACTATATCAAGATCCATAAAATGCTTTATGATTTATCTTTCTCACAATAATTACGAGATAGATCGATGGAGATCGTTAGATTGACATGTTCAACTTTTGTAGCTAAGCATATATATTTTTTATATTCATCGTAAAATATGTTTCAACGGAGGATTGAACTATATCGGCTTCGTCTTACCGTTGCATCTCGCTTTGGAAGCAAAAAAAAAAAAAAAAAAAAAGACATTAGTTTATAAGCAAGGTCAATCCCTCGCTCGATCTAATTAGCTCGCCCAGCTACCCACCCCCAAAACCTAACAATGCACCTGACTCAATCGGTCTAATGAGTCCAACCAAACCGATTAGCTTAATCCACTCAATTGGCATGACCCACCTTCACTCCAACATAAACATTGGAATAAAATCACTAAGAGAATAAAGCATTCCAATTCCATTTTGTCGCATATCGAATGCTATCTAGTAAAACACTCTTTTAACGATTTTTTTTTAACAATGTCAATACTTTAAGATACTTAAAAAAAAAAAGGAGGTAAAATCGAACCATTCTTTTAATTCTCTCTAAAGAAGCCATTAACTAGCGACGCACGAGCCTCTCTTTTCTCAAGACGAAGCTGACATCTTTGACATTTCCCGTGCCAATTTCTAATAATAAATTCAAGGAAAATTTGCCGGATAAAGAGAAATTTGCATGCATGCCTACCGAAGTTTTAGACAAAGCAAAACCTGTCACAATCCACGCGAGCAAGCTTCGTATAAGGCACGCAATCCATGACAAGGGGCGAGGCAAACATCGAAGAGTTAAAATTCCAATAACAAACACAGCAATTTTTTTTTTCCAGGAAAAAGAAGAGAGAAGAAATGTCATACCAACAGAGCACTGTAACAGAACTAGTCCCTATTTCTATCTACTCGCAGATAATACCATCAGCGTTCGAGCTAGAGCTTGATCCTTTGTGGTTTGCATCAAGTCTGCTCATGCACCTATACAACACTGGAAGTACCCCATGAATTTCTTCCTTCCCTGCAGCCACCAAATTGGATATATAAAATATAAAAAAAAGGGGGGGATAAGTAAGCGTTAAATAAACTAATTTTGTCTCCTCACAAGAAAAACAACGCCTTGTTTGTTATGGCAAATTCAAAACACCCTTTGAGTATAAGAATGCAAGAAGTAGATTAGAAAAATCAATTGAATTAAAAGCAACTATCAGGAATTTTCTATTTTATATTTTCATTCTCTCTTTTTCTAGAAAACAGAAAACGAGTTTTGTTTGTTTTCCAATTTTTCAGAAAACGAAAATGAAAATAGAAAACGATTATTTCTCGTTTTCTAGTTTTTCAGAAATCACTCTTTTATTTTCTGAAAAATAGAGATGGAAAACGCGACTCGTTTTCGCAGAAAATGAAAATGAAAAATGAAGAAGAAAATAGATACCAAACGCGCCCTTAGTATTCTAATGAAAACAACTCATCGTGCTCATGACTCGAATTAAATAATCATCACAGGAGATCAATGTCCGAGTTGTTTTTACATAAATGTATAAATATATCTCAATTGATATAAAGGATATTGAACTTCCGACTATCACAATCAGAACTAGGCCACGGAGATGGACACATGTTGATATATCTCTGCTAGTGTTTTACCTCCGCCCCTCCCTTCTATTTCTGTGTTTCGTCTCTTCTCTGCGATTTACATGACTTGCATACAAAATTGAAGGATAAGTTACGGAAAAGAATCTTCCTTCTTGGCTGGTACCAGTTAGTTTCAGCTGATGCCATCAGAATTATGTCATACAAGCTGCACTATGATACTTATCCATGCCAACACAGTAGTAATGGCCGACAGTTGGAACAATAAGTTTCAATTGTGCCAACTCTAAACAATCCACACTTGAAACCGTGATTAAATGACAGATTGAATAACTAGGTTCTAATGTGACACCTAGCATAATGGTTTTCTAAATAATCTTTGTATAGATATGTTTTACTTTTCAAATGCTGACATATGATGATTTATTCAATATTCATGTTCAATATTCAATATCCATGTTGGACACGACACAGACGGAACATCTAATATCTCCTCACTTGTAAAATATTTAAAATAGTTGTGTTGGAAAATTCGATCGACTCTCCTAATGGATATCCATACCTGATTCTGAGTAATATAGCACCAAATCATGGGGGTTTTCCCAGTTGAACCAGCAAACAAGTCCTGGTCAACCAGGTTAAAAAAAAAAAAACTAAAAGGGAATGGACGATATTAGCATCCAATTTCCAATTGTATAAGTTGGGCTCAGTTTTTAGGAAATTGTGATGACTAATCAAGAAGATACCTTTTCGCTCTGTTCAAAGCTAGCAATTGGCAAACATGGAGCTACTCTGATCAATCTCTGTCAATGAATCAATGCAATTTGGCCTGCCACCACCCCACCTTTGTCTTTAACACTTTGTCTACTTCCCTGAAGCACGCGAACAAGAGCAAAGGAACACTAAGTGGTCCCCATTACCATCTTATCGACATCAATTCATGGCCATCTCAATCTTTTGGCCAAGACCTTAGCTCATGATCCAACACAAGCTCTGAGGCTTGTGTTGTTTGATGGAACCCCTAGCACTTCCAACAATTTTCCCCAAAATTAGCTGTCGGTCAACTCAGTTTCTCAACCGAAAATCCCTTCTTCTTCTTCTTCTTCTTCTTTTTTTAGATTGTCTCATTTGGAAGTTACTCCAGAAACAATCACAGCTGCAGATCAGCTGCTTCCACAAGCCCTAGCTACATGTTACTCACTGTTACTTTCCTACTTTCTTAGACACGATCCGAATTTTTTTGGGTTAACTGGAATTCGCAAGAGCAAGCAATATGACTACGAAATCCGAAATAGTTGCGCTAAAACAGAAAGGAATCGGGGGAAGCTTAAGTAGAAATAATAAGAGAGAGAGAAAAAAAAAAGTCCGTACGGTAGGGGAATCGTGGTGGTGGATGGGTCGGTGGAGATCTGAATCGGGATCGCTGCGTCGGCGACGGTGGCCTTCCTCCTCCGGCTCGGGCCCCTTGTTGGCGAGTTTGCTGAGCTCCTCCTCGTTGCCGAGGCTAGCGCGGGAAGGGTTCTTGCTGTGCTTGCGCATCTCGCGGATCTTGGAGAAGTCCATGGAGTAGTCCGGCACGCCGTTCTTGGTGTCCCACCCCCCGAACGCCGGCACCGACATCCACCCGCCCGTACTGTGATTCTCCTGCCGACCAAAAGAGGAACCATCAGCCAAAGAGAAGATAACAGAGAAGAGAGCGGGAGAGAAGATTATGGCCCGTCGCTCACCTCCTTGGGGTCGGCCATGGCTGCTGGCGGAAGAATTCCAGTGGAAGATTTATAGGAGGCAGAGAGAGAGAGAGAGAGAGAGAGAGAGAGAGGCCGAGTCGAACGAAGGGGAACAGCTGTGAAGTGTGAACCGACTTCGCGTTTAGTTCGACGGCTCATATTTAGTTCATAAAATAAAATTACAAAATAAAATATTTTTTAAAATAATAAAAATAAACAATATAATAAATGCATTTCTCTTTTATTTGCGTACTTCTTTATGGCTACCATCTCTCTATCAACAACTTAATGGAATTAACAACAGTTAATGAGGATGATGATCAGTATAATTTGTCGGAATGGCTCATTGATTAGAAATATAGATTGTAACAAGTGGAGAGAAGTCGATTTTGATATATAGTTTAAAATTTTCATTTGGACTCCAAATTTTTGTTGTTGTTTTTATTAACGGATTAAAAGGTATAATTTTTATGATTTATTTTTTTTCGTTATTATGGAGGGATCGAATCTAATGGTCTTTTATTATGAGATGATGAGTATAATTTTATAATAATTAGTGCAGAATATATGCACAAATTGTTTAATTAAAAATGATACTTATAATAATTCGTTGTCGACGATGGAATCTGGAAACCCACCAAAGATCCAATTTTTACAGCAGCTAACGAGCCACTCAATTCTCCTCCTTTTAGCGAGTAAAACTCGATGGTTTCTTTCGAGTTCAGATGAATCAAAGACGACGAAGCGGCGGGCGGCGGGGGAGGAGTACCGGTCGCGTACCAACCAAACCATATGCTCGAAGAGGATGTGATCAACGACGACAAAGACTTCGCCTTTTCGCATCGCCCCATTCTGTCGCCCCCTCCTCGCCGTCATCTCCATCAGAACCCTAATCGGGTCGGTCTCCAGGTCCAACGGCTCCGCCAGGAAGACCCGCCGCTCCTTCCCCGCCACCACCCGCGGCGCGATCCGGAGTCCTCACCGTCGGAGAAGTCCGCCGCCGGGGGGGGGGGGCGGCGGGGAGCACACGCGGTAGAGGGAGGAGGGCCAGTGCTTGAAGACGAAGCAGCCGAGGGAGGATTCAGAGCCGGACGTCGGATCGAGAGAGGGGAATACATTGCAAAATTAAAACTTCGATCTTTGTTTTCCCACTGCGACTGTGTTCGTCGCAGCGCTGGTTGCGATATTAAAATCTGCATTGCTCGCAACGTGCTGCTTCAATTATAAATTAGCCGTTAAAATAAATAAATTTATTGAATAAATCTCTGTGTGGCTTGCGGCTCAGCTCCGGTTCCATTCGTGGCTCCGAGCCAGCAAAAAAAATTATTAATTGGGGGTTGGAAGATAGAGATAAAGATCAGATTTTTAAGACAGAACGGACTCCATGGCGATTTCATCGTCGTCCTGCACGGCCACGATCCCCAAGTTTCCGCCTTCGCCGCTGCCCCCCGTACGAGGCATAGCCGCTGAGCCTCTCTCCCAAGATCCTCTCCCAGTGCTGTGACTCAGAAAGATCACCTTTTGTTCTCCGAACTAAATCTCGATCGAGAGTTTTCAGTGAATGATACTTTATGCTGTGTTATCGTCCCGAGATTCAGCTGCTTAGGTTGGTTTTGTTAATGCAGGTGGATTTCCAGTCAGTACCTGTGTCGCGATGTCCCGATCTGCGGTTGCGGATAGGAATAAGGCGTCGAAGCTTGTTTGGGTGTGGACTGAGAGCAGGCATGCGATGACCGCTGCTGTTGAGAGAGGGTGGAATACCTTCATCTTTCGATCGGAACCACGTTCCACCGAGCTTGCCAACGAGTGGTCATGTAATCTATTAAACGGCTCTTCTCCCTTCTGTTAGGGTTTATCTCCAATTTGTAGCAGGGCGTAGCTATTATAATTGACTGCTCTAGATGCGTCCTATTTCTTGGATTTCAAATAGTTATGTAACCACATTTACTGAATGGCTTTATATTGAGTTTCTCTACCTTTCGTTAATCTTTGTGCAGCTATTGCCTTGATAACACCAATTTTTATTGATGGCAAAGATCTCCTTGATGAACAAAGCAGGAGGATTGCTTCCTTCTGTGAAGTTTCATCTCCACAAGATTTGGAGGTCCTTCAGCCAAATGCAGAGGCAGAGAATGTTGTCATAACTTTCCAGAATGAATGGCAGGTATCCAGCTCTCTTTTGTCACACTTCTATGCTATCATTAGTTACTCAATCTTTAGAATTGATGTTGACTTGTTTTTCAATTGAGTCTCTAATATGGAAAGGTATATGTATCATTTTCAGAATCTACATAACTGATCGAATGCATGAATTCTATCAGGACATTCTTCTTCATCCCCATTTGTACATGTGATCTTTAATAAGTGTTATGTATTTTGAAGGTTATACCTGCAGAGAACATTGTTGCAGCATTCCAAGGGTGTGATAAAACTGTTTTGGCAGTTTCAAGTACTTCTACCGAGGCTCAAGTATTTCTTGAGGTAATATCCAACAGCAAGTAAAGAAAAGGAAGTAAAACAGGAATTCCAAATTGTTGTTATTTATCTTTTTATTTGTTATTTTTAGAGTTTGATAGTGAACTAAAAACATTTGATACCTACTTAGGCCTTGGAGCAAGGGCTTGATGGAGTTGTTCTGAAGGTTGAAGACATGGGAGAAGTCCTGAAACTAAAGGTACCCCCAGGGATATACATGCCACTTTAGACTCATGCAGTCAAGGGTGTCTAGATTCATATATTCGCATAATTGTCATGTTTTCAAGGAAAATGTCACTCTTTACTCAAGTAAATGGATATCTGTAAAAGAAAACAAATGACAGAAAAGTAGATTAAGATGATATAGATGTGCTAAAAGAAGATCAATAAATTTAATAACTAGACAAGTTGAATCAGTTGAAGGTCTACTTAAGACAAATAAATGTGATTTATTATGTAGCCTTGTTAGTACAAAAAATATGCAGCAGAGGGTGGGGATATTAGATGGATATAAGGAGTTACTAAAAAAGACAAAACGAAAATATACCTTTTATGGTTAATTAGGTGTAGCTCCAACAGATGATGATAGTAGAACTAAGTTGAGCTTCACAGTTTGTTTGTTGTTATTGCTCTATTTGTAAAAGATCGGCATAGAATTCTTATGAAGCTACTTGATTGCTTGGCACAAGAGTAGACAGTTCTGATCTCGTCCTACTATCAATTACAACACCTTATAATGCATACAGGAAACCAAAAAAATCATGACTTTGCAAGAAATCAATAGTCTAAATACATTTATCGAATCACAATATGTTTTAAACAAAAACCTTTTCTTTCTTACAATGCCTTTGTGTTAGTTTCTTATTTGTAAAAAATACTCCAATGACTAATGCTAGCTTTTCTGTTTAGCTGTTTGTTTGTTTATTTATTTGTTGATTTGCAGCCTTGTTGGTTCCTATTGGCATTATACTATAGAAAGATAATTTTAAAGTTAGTTTAGCCCTGTCATGTTTAACTCAATAAATTGTTTATGTTGGCCTGTCATTTATTGCTGAAACAGGCATCTACTCACTTCTATTCTATCTAGCTCCATCACCTCGAGCTAAGATCGCTGCGCTGCTTGTTGATATATATATCTGTAAGGAACAACCTCTCATTGATTGAAAACTATTGATAAAAGCAAATGGCCCTTGGTTCATCGCTATTGGATGCTTGCTGTAAAGATAATTATAGAACAGAGATATACCATCTAAAAATTGTTGTTACCTCTGCCACATAATTTTGTTTATAATGT
This sequence comes from Wurfbainia villosa, assembly GCA_025175895.1. Taxonomy (NCBI): domain Eukaryota; kingdom Viridiplantae; phylum Streptophyta; class Magnoliopsida; order Zingiberales; family Zingiberaceae; genus Wurfbainia; species Wurfbainia villosa. The sequence continues at coordinate 81,099,970 of CM046006.1, read as the reverse complement.
TGCAGTTGACCCACACATATACTGATTGTATTTTAATTTCTCAATGAATTATAAACTCGTGCTATGAGCTCATATTTCTTGAAATGTATAGTTCTTTGAATAGCATTAATCTACATTCTACTGACTTATCACTTTGAGTAATATCTCCAGGACTATTTTGACAGAAGAAATGAAGTTGGGACTATGTTAGACTTGACTAAGGCTACAATAACTCGCACAGAAGTAGTTGGCATGGGTGATCGTGTCTGCGTGGACCTTTGCAGTCTCATGCAACCTGGTGAAGGCCTTCTGGTCCATCTTTACTTTTTCTCTTCAGGAGTTTGTCTCCATGTGCCTCAAAACACCATTTTCTGGGTTATTGAGATGAATCTAAAATTGTGGTTTAACTGATACCGTCTCATTTGTAGGTTGGATCCTTTGCTAGAGGACTATTTTTGGTTCACTCAGAGTGCCTGGAAACAAATTACATTGCTAGCAGACCTTTCCGAGTCAATGCTGTCAGTATCAAAATTTACAGACTACTGTTATCACAGTATATACTGCTACTAGAGCTTAATCTTTGTTCTTGCAGTATTGTTTGAACTGGGAATTTGAACTAAGCATCTCTTTAACTAACTGCCATGTGTATTCTTCTTCTTTTTCGTTCGGTCTTTCCTTCTCCAAGTGATTGTTACAAGATCCTTTTAGGTTGTGGTTGAACATTCATTATTTTCCTTGATAAGCAGGGTCCAGTACATGCCTATGTCGCAGTTCCAGGAGGAAGAACTTGCTATCTCTCCGAGTTGCAGGCAGGCAAAGAGGTTATTGTAGTTGACGGAAAAGGTCAGCAAAGGACATCGATTGTGGGTCGCATCAAGATCGAGTCAAGGCCGCTTATCCTGGTGGAGGCAAAAAAGGTTTCTGGCTTAGCATATCTTTTAGTTTAAGTTCACCATCGCGATCTTCGGCTAACAAACTAGTATGAGTGACTTCAGTACAGCTTTCCTGCTTTTCCCCAATACGCGGTGTCGAGAAGGAAATAAGAACGACAAAAGAAATCAAAACTAAGATCGATTATTTATCGTCGTTCAGCTAGTAGTCACATTTTTCAAAGGAAGACAAAATTCAATCTTACTTGTGGATGGATAAAATATATCTGAACAATCTTCTTTTTTACCTTATATTTTGCATGAAATATCTAGATTTGTTTGCAGGAACACTCTGGAAATGAGACTTACAGCATCTTCTTGCAGAATGCAGAAACTGTTGGATTAGTCTGCCCTCCCGAAGGTTCTTCCTTCAGCTCTTCCATCAGATTTATTGTTCAGCAAATCTTCCCAGTTCTCCTTCTCCTTTTCCTTCATTGAATTTCTTTTAATGCAGTAAACCAGAGCTCGATCCCGGTGACATCGCTAAAAGTCGGAGATGAGGTGGTGATCAGGGTGCAGGGCGGTGCTCGTCATACTGGAATAGAGATTCAAGAATTCATTCTTGAGAAATGAACTTTGCAGTTTTGGATTTTGGGAGGACTATGTGATTTATTTGCATGAGAGTGAGTACAAATCTGAGCTATTTCTGAATTATGAATGCAGAAACATACATCATATTAATTAAAGCTCAGTTTGTGGTTGGAAACTAGAAATCCTTCATTTTAAAAATTTTCAATTTCATCGAAAAAAAAAATTATTGAGAAATTTGAATTTTCAAACAGGGCCTTACAATCTTCATTGTGTGTCCAGAATGATACTGATTAAACCTGCAGCCTAAAAGACAACACACGAAGGGGGGCAGATATGAAGCAGGGAAGAAATAACTGATGCCATAAACTTACATTAAGATTAATAGCAGTGACAAAATGCTACAAACGAAGAAAGCAAACAGACTATGAATCTGCAGTGAGCTGATACTGCTTTGAGGCCTGCCAAAAAAAACAAAAAAAAATAAATAAAAAGGTTCTTGTTCATCCAGAGTTGATAATGCCATTCGTGCAAAGTTTGGCGATTTAGTTGTTGTCGTCCCCTTCGCCATCTTCATCGCCCGACTCATCTTCATCGTCTAGCTCGGTTCCTTTCTGCCAAATAAATCAACGGTGAGTTTAACAAATGAAAAATTATATCTTAGTATGTGCAAGTTATGTTCAAATGCCAATAATTTAGCAAAAACAAACAAAACAATTTTGTTCAGCTAATCTTCATGGAGTTTAACTAAAGATAAACCAAGAAAAAGTTGCATAAAATATGACACCATCACAGGTTCCATCTAAACCGAACTGGTTCTATAAAATGCATTGATAGCCAATGAAAAGTTAATGTAGACAGCATAACTTAAGATCTTTCGATCATCGATTCAGCAGCAAATGCAAACCCATTATGTTTGTACTACATTTGATAAGAGCCGAGGCTGAATAGATGACACAAACAGGTTTCCTTAATATGTCATTTTATGCCCACTCTGCCCGACAATATATATTGGGCATTTTTGATATCGGCAAGGCATTCTTTTCGGATGTTTCCTTAAAACCAACTATCAAATGAATTAGTGTAAGCAGCTACTAAGTTGAGAAACTACGATTCGATTTCCAGTGAGGTCTGATGAAGAAGTAACATCAAACATGGCAATAGTTCATGGTTCACACAAGTACCTGCTCATCTTCCTCCTCTCCATCAAAATCCTCCTCGTCGATCTCCTGAACCACCAAAGGCCAAAATAGGTTACCGACATGTTGATATTAGAATATACGATTCAGCAACAGTTAGTTGACGTTTTTACTGTCGATATAACCAATTAATGACTACACAAAAATATAGATCACACAGCCACATTGTATACTGATACTTAATTTGTCGACAAGAACCCATCCAGCATTTAAAATATCTCCTGGGACATACGAAATGATGTGAAATAAGACAATTAGAAAACAACACACATTATTGAAGTACTTCAATGGATTCGGCCATAAATCTTCCTTTATCATCTCAGCCACCTGCATGTAAATAGGTTATAATCAACAATCATTCCCAGAGTGAGAGGGAAGGTATGACCATTAACAAACAGCGGGGAGAATCAGAAAATACAAATACACAGCTTAGCTAATACCCTTTTTGAAGTTGGACAACCGATTAATAACTCATACAGCTTCGGAAAACTTACCTCATCGGAGAATCCTTCTGCAAGATTTTTCGGTTGAGTCTCACTGAACCAGGAAAAGAAACTGCAGTAGGAAATGAAAGAGGATAACAATCATAACCAAAGAAAGCTTATAGAAATTACAAATCAAGCTAGAAATTGATAGGATCACAGAACAAATGGACATCAAATGACTACTCTTGTATATCATATGTTAAATTACATAGTGACTGTGTTGTAAGCAAGTAACGATCGAGTATAATGACAAGAAAAAAAATGATCAATGTAGTATTTCTTCATACGGATGCAGTACTACCACCTTGCTGTTACAGAGATGAGAGCTCGTGGTAATAACTAGTTTTGTGAAAGCCAATAAGAGATTGCTAATTTGTCTAGACGTACCAGCATCTTTGCGACTTCAGAAGTTTCTATACGAGCTATGCACTTCTATACTTTCATCCAAGATAATATTAATATCAAAATTAGCATCAGTTTTAAGCAATTTTCTAATGCTTATCAACAAAGACAAAAAAATAGATTGTTGCTTAACAATTTTTCTCTTTTAGGCACTAAATTTGCAATCGACAAAATGCTAAGCAACAAAACAAAAAATCTGCCAACTGCCATAGAATATTGGTTAATGCTTGGCAAAATTAGGACAAGAGGACGAGTGACAAATTCGAAATTCTAAATTATTTGGCTTATAATTATTGCACATTGCAGTTTCAGGAGGGTCTTAATACAAGAAAGGCAGGCACAAATGCAAACCTTTCTTCAACTAAGGGCCTCTTACCCCCTTCCTTTTCATGAGAAACACCATTTCCAATATTCTGTAAACAAAATGGAAGAATAAAAAGAAGTAAGATGCAACAAGACACCTAATTGAACGAACGATGAAACATCAAAAATGAAACTATAAAATTCTTGCCATTCCCTCCTTCCACTTTATTGTAGTGCCAGTTATGTTAGTCGTTCCCTCATCAAAGGAATATGTCTTTGTCAAACTTGTATCTTCGAAGTAAGGGTTTGAAGAGAAATTCTATGCGCACAAGAAAAAAAATCAAAATGCTAACTGTAACAATTATGCAACAAGCGCATCAGTAGTAACACATGAAGAAAATTTAAGGCATGCAGCATCATTGAATGAAACTCACAAAGGTGATCGAGTAACCAGACTTCACATCTTTAAAATCTTCCACATCTAAGGAGACCAAGAACTTTAAGATCTGCAGAATGGTACATAACCCATTAAGCATCATTAAGAAGGTTATAAACAAAGAATTGCAACTGAAAAAGAAAATAGAAACAACATTGAATGGATTAAATTGTGAACTTAATAAAGTGCAGGTTAGGTCCTTATACTTGAATTGCCAGCAAAACGAAAGTTATACCAAGTTCAGATGTGCTCATGAATAATAGCATTGAGTGTAAAGATCATACCTTTTGGTCTTCCTCAGTTATAAGATCAGAAATTACTGGATGGCTAAGAAACTGCATGTAAAGAACAATTCGACCAAGTTAATTCAAAAATGGGCTTCCAGTTTTAATATGCACACTATGATTTAAAAAACTAAATAAAGAAGAAGAAGAAGACATCATACTGCAGTTAACCAGAAATCTGGAATAGAATGAATAATCTCATTTCTCCTTCCGTATATTGGCTTGCGTATCTCGTTGTATTTTTGTTCAATCTCTAAAACTTTGTCGCTTGCTTCCTCATTAACCTATACAAGATAAATACAATTAAGGGCAAAAGAAATCACACGGCTAGAAATGATAAACTAGATTAGGCTCTCTAAGAAGTGCTTTGACATAGGTTTTCATCAATAAACAGGTTTGACAAGGGATTGGAAAAAAAAAATGTTTTCACAAAAGATCCTTTAGAAGGAAGGAATCAGGCGAACACTTAACAGAGAATAGTAAAGTTGCAAGAATAAGAGATTAAAAAAAAAAAAGTAGATATCTTCGACCAAAGGATTAGGTCTAGGTCAATCAACCGCCAGCATTCCGAATATCTGCAGGAATCCTTATCGATACCTCATAGTTAAGCAAAAAATCAATTTTATCCGCGCATTTACTCCACACACGAAGCTACGCAATCGGGCACACACAAAACACACCGAGTCAATTCCGATGCCGTCAGAAATTGGATACCTTCTCGATCTCGTCTTGGATCTCCTGAAGCTTTTCAATGGAGAGCACAAGCTCGCCGTCAATGTGATAGGGGGCCTCCTCCTCCACCTTCGACCTCTTCCCCCTGTCCGCCACCATCTCCCCAATTGCCGAACCTCTCGAGACCAAATACCCTAACAGTGCACCGAGCCGAGAGAGAGAGAGAGAGAGCGAGAGCGATAGAAAGGGTTTGAGTCAGAGGAGAGGAGAGAAGAGGAGGTTAGTAAACTGTAAAGCGGCCTACTCGGAAGCAGAAGAGATCCAAGACGCTATTTTTCCACCTGGCGGAAGCAGAAGAGATCCAACACAACAGACGACGGAGGTAACTGTCACCGCGCGTGAAGATGAACGGTCATCACGGGCGTGGGTGACAAACCAGATCCGACCCATTATGATCCGATTTATTGGCCTACCCGATGGATCATAGGATCCAACTCCATGCTACCGTATGGGCCCACAGAATCCAACTCGATACCACTCCGTTTTTGGCAAATGTACTAAATTTGATTTTTTTTTTGTAGGATTTCCTCGCATCTATTGAGATTGGAGGTCTGCAATTATTTTTATTATTATTATTTTAATTTTTTATTTATAAATTTGAACATGTGTACCAAGTGATTAAAGAAAAAAAAAATTATCCAAGCGAATATTTTCTATTAAAAAAATGTTTATGGAACAAAATTAAGATTTGAATACTTAATATTAATAAAAATAAAATAAAATCTCAACCCACATTTCCAACTTCAGACCTCAAATTATTTTCATAAAGAAATTATCAAACACAACCCAAAGATATATAGGTTAAACCCCCTCAAATCGAAATTCGGAGAACACTTCTGGACAAAAAACTTTGGTGGCTGTAAACATTAGAATCGACACATTAACCTGAGCTACCCTCAAGAACGGGAAAAGAAAGAAAAACATCAGTGTGATGACAGAAAAATCGATGATCAAGAAAAGCTAAAGCCCCTAGGCAGCCAAAATGATTCTAGAGAAAAGCAAATAGATGAAAAAAAAACTGGAGCCAAAAGGTTTCTTCTTTGTTCTTCGAGTCGGCTGTGGAAATCGAAATGCCCATTTTCCTGACAGCATACCCTCATTCGAGCTATTTCCTGCGCAGTGTCCTGTGACCAGCTCTCTATGCATGTCTGTCTCATCGACTGATCATTCTTCTGTGTTGCTTTTGTTTCCCCCAACCCAATACTGCTTTACGGCAACCAAGATCTTCTCAGGAACCAAAGGGCCATTTTCGTGGTTGATCAGCTGAGTGTTCCATCTCATGCCGCCGACCATCTTTTTCACCTTTATCAGGACGTCAACATGATCGCGGAATATGGCGGCGCCTTCTGGCCTCAAGATTCGGTCCATCTCCATAAGAATATCTTCCATTTTGCACCTGTTTGTAGTGCGAAAAGAGGTGAGATGAAAACGAGCAAATAATGGCATCGGTGCACTGATATTTCCAGCTTTACATTTGTTCAAATGGTTTGTCCTTCGATATATGAACTCGTGGTATAAATATATGTGAATTTAGTTCAAAAAGCATACATTCCTTGGATATATGAACTTACTTATCATGGTATAAGCTGAATACACCATTGGCATGGATAAGGTCGTATGTCCTTGGATAGGTCGAAAAAGCTTCACACCTGTACCAAGAGGGAAAAGGCTACTCATCGGTTATGTTGAACAAATAAACCACAAAATGAAATCTCGACGAAGTCGAACCATATATTACTGCACAAAATAAAGCGCAATTTATCTGACTGAAATCGCCTAAGCTTCAATTAACTTCCACAATTAGCAGACGAATCATATATTACTGCACATTATCATCATCATCGAGCAGTTTTTGCCCCAAATATTTGTGATGCGCCATCATATATTACTACATGCTCATGTTAAATTAAGAATAGATCACCAAGAACATTTTGAAGTTTTAGACTTGAAAATTATTGGATTCATAGCGTGCAAATATGTGTGTGTCATTATCAGGAACTACATTTAAATTTAATGCAGTTGACCAAAGCTATAAAAAGGGATGGAGAGAAACTGCGTATTCTGCAAGTAACAAGATAAGGAATTATTACAGTGCTGAATGTTTACATACCAGTCATGGTACATGCCAATTAAACCTCGCTCGTAGATAACACCTAATGTCGATATATCGGCAATTGTGGGAACGACATTCATCACCCATAGCTTAGGAGACTCTATTGAAGCTGCAAAGCTACCCAAACCTGCATTCATATCCATAACATTCCGATACCTTCCAGTGTCAAGTAACTTGTTAATTTTCTTATAAGCATTAACATGCTTTTGCCACTTCCTGTTGTCTTCTTGATATGATTTGATTGAGAATCCAGCTAGAGAACCAGAAGCTATTCTAGGTGGAATGGCAGTTAACCTTTCGGGAAAAGGCTTCAATTCCCCACCAGCAAACTCTTCAGAACCACTAACCCCAGGATAGGGGGTTATGCATGTTTCCATCTTCTTGTACCTGAAATTATTGCATGTGATAGACTTTAGGAAGGATAAATAATTTACAAGCAAATGTTATAAGCTATTCACTACTCATAGTGCTTCAGACAACTGAAATCGGTTGCAGGAACAACTGCAGTAAACAAACGTTGACAAAACAACATTTGTTGCAAGTTGCAAAGTTGGCAAAAGAAATATAACTTACCAAACATCATCAGAGTTTGTCTTGCACATATTTGTTTGAGTTTCAGGTTGCCTACCAGGGCAGGATTCAGCATTTATTCTCTTCCTCCAAACAGCAAATTCAGCTCTCTCGGCAACCTTTTCCCAACAAAGAAGTTCAGCAGTGTCCTCGATCTTCCTTTGTTCCTCCTCAAGATCCTCTTTGGTCCGTTCCCATGCTACAAAGTTATTCTTCCAGTTAATTGGAGGCCCGGAAAGGACCCAATAACCACCAGGCCTGAGAACCCTATCCACTTCCATCATATAAAGTCCACCTGGGAAGAAAACACGCACACACAGAAAAGATAAGGTGAATAACAGATGGTGGGAGAATCATTGGATGTGGTATGATTTACCAAAAACAGTCAGTGCAGGTGACATGTGAAAATGAAGAAATAATGTGATTGGGTCTCACCATTTGCACCCCATGGAATCAAACACCTTGAACAGTGAGCCATATCAAAGGCTCTTGATGGATATGGAAGCTTAATTGATCCCAGTACACCAATAACTGCAGGAACACCTCGTTCTAGTGCAAACTGTACTTGTGCCTCATGAGAGTCCCTTGGTGCAAATGACATGGCTAACACATTCCTTTTCAACAAATATGCACCCCAACTAGCAACCTACAAGCAATTTTACTGACATCAACGGATGTTCAAAATATCTCAGGGTGCATAAGTTTTACACATTAAATTGAAATTGAACTTGTATTAGTAGCAATTTTAAAGCTAGATATTGCGTACCCCACAACCAGTATCCAATGCGGTTCTAACAGTTCCATTATTAATTGGAATAACAGATGCAAGTTGATCGATATATGTATCTGCACCTTGAGGGAACTGTGTCCCTCCACCAGGAAACCTGAACACACTGCCCTCATACTGAACCCAGTTCTGAACAGCTTTCTCAACTGTCAAGCTCTTGTAAGGGACATTAGCAAAGGGAACATAGTCGCGACTCTTAGGCCATGGGAAAGGTGTCACATACCCCTTAGGCGCTGGAATAAGACAATATAACTTATCCTCATCAGGTGGGCAATGCCTCTCTCGGTAGATCATGCTCTCTCTTGGAAAGGTCATTGCTCGCCTTTGATCTTGGCACGGTGTGTAATCAGTATAACTGTCATCGCATGGTTCGAATGATTTAGCTTCAACATGGTCAAAATCAGTCAAGCTGCCTCCATGGTGGGTCTCGAAATTTAGATTGGCTGAGCTAGTGCACTTTGTCTGCTCAGTAATCTGTAGCGCGATACTGTCACCCTTCCCAAAACCGCTTCTCTGCAATGCACCCAAAACATAGAAAAAACAGCAGAGACCCACCGTGAAAACAATGGACACTGAGCTCCTAGCCCTTCCATCACCTGCATTCGACCTTATGGCCATAGTGATGCCTCAACGATTTGGTTACCTGCACAAGCCCTGGTTCGAATCCCGCTTGGAAAATCAGCTTCAATTAATTTTTATCCAAATAGAAAAAGGTACATTAGTTTCAAGAAAATCAGACAAGAGAAACCTACTAATTACGAGAGAATAAAAACATTTAAAAGGAAAATATCACTATCATGGATAAGCCAAATCTTCCAGTTAAACAACACAAAGTTAACAAGATACCAATGGCATAAAATCTCTGTATTTACCATAACTCGCAGCCTGTTCTTGCACAGAGCTGTTTCGAATTTTTCTAGACCAAAAAATAGGCAAGCACTTTATCCTTACTATCCTTTCTGGTTTCTAAGAGAACTAACAAATCATGCGATGATATGAATCGCAGATCCTTTCTGGTTCTAAGAGAACTGAAAAAAAAAACATGTGATGATGTGAATCGCAAACAAAGCACAAGAAAGCCATCATCTTCAACAAAATACGAGATAGGATAGTTCCATAACAAGCAAAACCTCTAGAAATCCGCATCGTTGGAGCAGTCAAATCGCTCTAAAAGCATTCTCTAACAAGAATCCCAGCTCTGGAAATCCAAGATACCAGAACGCCGCTAAATTCCATTTCTCTTCAACAAATCAACGACACAAAACAAAACAAAACTCCACAGCAAAAGAAAGCACCGTCGACTCACCGGTTCCGGCCAAGGATTGGATCTGGGATCCCCAGAAGGACTCGCGATTGGAGCGCCTCGCCAAACCCGCGATCCGATCAAACAAGAATCCGATCGAAGCTTCGCTCTGGAGAAATGGCGAGGTAAATTTAAAGCCCCCTCCATCTCCTCAGCGATCGCTCTATGCGGTTGGCCCTCGCCGCGTCCTTGGCACTAATCGTTCTCGGTAGACTCACTCGCCCGGCCCCACGGGTGCCCGCATAGGAAGAACGGGCGGCCGAACATCAAGCGTCCATTTAAACGATCGCCCGCGAAGAACGAAACATGGACGGTTCGTCGTCGTTCGTAAATTGTAGTTTATGTGACGCTCGTGAAAAAGAGTTTTTCAATTTCACCCTTCAAGTATTTAATTTCCAATCTCGAGTCCATGACGTTATAACATAATTAAGCAAAGATCAAATGAAGTGTTTGCAACATATTCGAAATTCCAAATTGAAATTATCAAAAAAAAAAAAAAGGAAAATAAAAGGGGAGAAGAAGAAGAAGCGACGGAGCAATTATTTTGCTGTTCACTAGGTGTTCGAGGAAATGCTTCAGTCAAGTGGCCATGCACCCGATGCCGTAGCGCGTGTTGGGGAAGACGAGGAAGAGGGTGCTGCAGACGACGCCCACCATCAACGGGAAGGTCTCCATGACCTCGTCCATCTCCTTGGCGTGCTGCGGGAGGAGGCAGTTGGTGACTCGGTGGTCCGACAGCGCGATGGACGCGAACACCATCACCGCCATCAGCGCGTGCACCAGGTCGACGAACCCCATCCGGTACCGCTCCTCCTTGGGCATCTCCACCCCGAGGCCGGACTTGAACACGGCGAGGCCGCGCGGCGTGACGAAGCCGTAGTAGACCTTCCCGTCGGGGGCGCGGAAGCTGTCGGTGAAGTGGAAGAAGAAGCAGGAGAGCGCGCAGAGGCCGAGTAGGAGTTGGATCATGCGCGTGCTCACCAGGGAGCACGATCCGTCTCCGGAGGCCGAGGGAAGGAGGAGCTCGAATGTGAGGAGGGTGCCGGTGGGGAGGAAATTGACCAGCATCGAGGTCTTGGAGAGGGTCTTCTGCATGCCCTTCGCCACCGCCCTCCTCTTCCGTCCGCTTTCTCCGCCTCCGGGGTGCGGCGGCGACGAAGTGGAGCGAGGGGAGCCGGGGCAGGAGTAGGATTCGACGGTGCTCTCCATGGTCTGCTTAATGGAGAATACTGGAAAACGTGTGGCCTTTATATATAATTTTGCGATGATTCAAAAATGTTAACCGTTCCCGCCGTTTAAATGGGGGAAAATAAATTAGTTGAAACTCAAATTAGAAAGCAAAATGCGAATGTTATATAAATTAGGATTGATTATATGTGAAATATTAATGATTTATTATTATTATTATCAATAATAAATTTATAGTTCATCAAAATACGTCAAACATATAGATTTTCATGAATTTTCAAATTTAAATAACTTGTTATTAATTATATATTTTTTAAAAAATTATATGTGGAAGATTATTTTTAGTTATGAATATATTCATTAGTTATATAAAATATTGTATACACGATATGCAGATTATGTCTATGATATTATTTTTCTAATTAATTAATTTGACCGATTTGTCTCCTTTTTTTCACTCAAGATTGTGGCCAAAAGCTATGGGGTTAAATGCTTGTAGCTTTAGCTTCTTTAACGACACCTTCATTGGTAGGACTAATCAAATCGAATTAAATTTTATAATATTTAAATTTATAACTAAATTAAATTTAAAATTAACTAAACTTTTAAAATAATTATTCAAGCTTATTTTTTTTATAGATTGAATTTGATTAAATTTGATTTTACTTAATTGATACTAAACTTTTAAAATAATTATTCAAGCTTGTTGATTTGTTTGAAGTTTTAGTAATGAATATAAATGATCATGAATATAATTTATAAATTTTATTCATGAATATTAACAAATCGAACACATATATATTCAAATTTATTTATTTAATTTATCAAACTGTTCATATTTATTTATTTAATTGACTTGATACTTATAACCATAAATGAACTCTTACCAAATTGAACATCAAATTTATTTACAAACACTTAATTCATGTATAATCCTGCTCATTGGAAAAACTCGAGAAACCAAGCTTGTGTCAAGCCTTGTGGCTTTTGACACGATTTGTTGAATTCTTCGGAGGTCAAACTTGTGACTTGGCATTCACATCCTCCTCGTGCCTTTTTCACGTGTTTATATTTTTCCTAAGAATTCAACAAATTCTAAGTTTGATTCTATAGTTTTCCCAATGAAGTTGTCCGTTCGAGAGTTGCATTATATTTGCATCAATCTAATTAAACTTTCAAGAAAACTGCTACTTATCTGAGCTGTTGAACGATCTGCCGGTGCTTCAGCACAAAGAAGCCATAAGAAGTTGAGTTTTACAGCACATTTGAAACAGTTAAAACAGTCGAAGCCATTTGCACCAGTACAGAGCCACCAAAAAATGAGTTGCACAAGTTCTATATTATGGGCAAATACATTAATTCATGATCGGACATTCAAGTGGCACAGGCAGAGGAAAACCAGTGTCAGATAACAGGTGGTCGATTAGAAATACCTAGGAGGCTGTCCGACGTACGGTGCGCCACCAGCAGGCCTCGGGTGCATTCCATATTTAGCTACCTGCTGGGAAGCTTGAAGGTAACCGGCAGAAGTTGGCGGGAGAGCCGATGAAGTCGGCGGATATGGGGTGCCAGTTGGGACGAAAGGTTGGCCTTGGAATGCTCCACCGGGTGATGCAAAAGCAGGCGACTGCCCCACTGGAGCTGCTGCTTGCATGCCGACTTGAGGGTTTGTTTGCCAACTCGTGGGAGCAGCCGGCAGAGATGAAGCTTGAGTTGAAAGGATTCCAGTCTCCGTAATTGTGTAATCTCTGCTCTTGTCGCTATATGCCTGAAGACAGTATAGATGCACATGAAATAAAAAGAAAGTTACTACTCGGCGACATTTATGTTTTCAGTTTTCTTGCTTCAGTCCTTTTTTTTTTTCTGAATTCAAAACCAGTTGCCAAAACAATTGTTCCAATTCTTTCTATATGTTCGGTCATCATGCGTATCATATCGTTCCTGATTCAAGGCCTGTCATTTATCATTCGTTTCTAAATGGGAAGAAAATACCAAATAAGGCACAAGGGAATTTTCCTCGGTTATTCTACTTGGGCATAGCCAATAAATTCTAGATTTGTACCTTTACATTGAGGTCAGTGTGACGAGAGTATGAGAGATGAAGCTTACAATAGCCACCATCATAAATGCAATGCCCCTCAAGAGCCTCTTTGGCAACTGCTGCCGTCGTCATGTCTAATGAAAAAAAAAGGGGAAAAAAAATCAAGTTTTCTAGCAGCCACATTAATTGATCAGGAAAGTTACAGAAGTTTTTTTTTATCTGAAGAAAATCTACCACAGTTAATACACTCAATTGCCGGCATCAGCACTATATCACAGCTTCAAACAGATTATAATGAACAAATGATTGTAGGCATTGCCACAACAACAGCTAACCGACTAGATAAACTCCACAGATATTCATAAACAGGAACAAACTGTGTAGGTTAATGGCCAAGTGAATCTGTATATATATTTTTTAAGGTGGTAGACCGAGAGAATTCAATTGCAATATTGGGATAAAAAGGATTTTGCAGATAATTACAAAACAAAAAAACAATCTCTGCTCTTCTATGGTGTCTTACAGAAATGAAGCATCATTAGACCCTTGAAGTGGGAAAACATTGTAGTACAGGAGTTATTATTAACAAGAGACACCTATTACAAGGTATGTATTGGACTCAAAACCTTAAACCTAAATCATCCAATATGGGACTAAACCCACTACAAATAGTTCCATCAACCTTGGAACTCTAACACCTGCTCAAGTTGAGCCATAAATACTTTTTATGCCCATTTTGTTACGTAAAGTAGAAAAGGTCGTACAAAAGGTTATGGAGGTGATTATTGGAGATCCATATTGGGATCGTGCATCGAAAGGGAAAACACTCATTCTTATCTTGGAGTTGGCTCTGGTAGGGGTTGCTCCTAGGATGAAAGAAAGTAAGTTCTAATCGAGGAGGAGAAAAAACTCACTAGAGGAAGACTTCATACTAGACACAAAACGTTTTGCGAGATAGTGTAGGAAGACGGTGAGCAAATTTGAAGGGAGGATAAACACCATAGTACAAGTCTACTTGATGTAGCAGATTGAAAAAATAACCTTTCTCCAAAAGAATAGGCATTGTCTAGATCCACACCGACTATGAAGACAATGCAGGAGATGTTAGGAGGTGATGGAAAGAAGAGAGTGGCTTAAAATCTGCTAAATGGGAGAAGAGAAAATATATTTGGTGGTGAAACGGCAAAGAGAAGATTGAGAGTCTGCATTGTTAGTAGAATCACTAAAAAACTAATAGAAGAAGGATCTGCACTTGTAGTGAAGTTTGAGCACAGGAAGAGGCAACAACGTGGACCAAGTGAATGCAAGAGCTCAGTGTTGCTTCATGTGGAAGTTGTTGAGAAGCAGAGACGAGCATATCTAGAGAAGGGACACAGAGACACAAATGATCATCATTGATCTCATAGTTTCCACTGTGACATACAAGCAAAATAAAGAAGACAAAGTGGCTAGGGAGATCATTGGTCGGAAAGAGTTGGTATCTGCTGAGCTGAACAATAAAGCAAGGATGGGATCTAAGTGGAGATTCACTAAGGAGATTCAGCTATGAAGGAAACTTGGACTTTGAGAAAGTCTGATTTTCCACAGGAAGGCAGAAAATGGTGGCTCTAGAAAGAAGATATGGTACTCTGGAGGTGGATTGAAGATCTCACAGAGGAGATCTAGGTCTCCTGATGCGGAAGAGCTGCGGCACACCAACAGATCTAGTACTCGCAGCAGCAAAAAGTGGATTGAAGATCCCACATAGGGGGGCTAGGTAATGAGACACCGACAAGCTAAGAAGATAAACCAGCTAAGAATTTTAATTCTTAAAAGTTTATATTCTTTAAAAGTTTATTTTGGTAGTTCTTTTGATGTAGGAGAATAAGTTAATTAAGGAAGTTTTTGATTCGGGGATTATTTAGTTTGAGAATAGGGAATGTATTATATCTTTAATAGAATCCTTTTAGGCCTAAAGGATTATTTTTCCCGATAATAATTTTAATTTATTTCCATTTTTTCCTCTTAGTTATAATATTTTTGATATTCAAGCTTATTTTTATCATCATCTGTTCTCAACCACTGATTCTAACAAGAAAATAGAGTTTGTTACAACTTTTATATTACGAGAAGTCTAGCTAAATAAAAAGGAGCAAGAGGGTGGAGAAATGGAGAGCTATGGATATTAAGAGCTTCACTGGGAAAATAGGAACATCATGCTCTACTTGAAGGCCCAATACGATACACATCCTAAATCAATAAAACAGTAGATATACATAGAAAGTTGATGTCAATTGAAAGGAAATAACAGAAGTGAATAAAAAACCATAGTAGGCAGAAAGAACCTACCTGGGTATTGAATTAAAGCCTGAGTTCCACCATTCTTCTCAAATATTGCAATTTTCTGGACAGTTCCAAATGCTGAGAACACCTAAATCAATCAAAGTTTTATTAGGAACTACAATCTATGTCAACGTATAACACATGAGCATAGAAGAAATATCTCACTGTGTGAAGAACATCGACCGTGACAGCATATTGCATATTCTCAATGGAAGCAAGTAGCACATTGCTCTCAGGCTCCTTTATTTTTCCATCAGGACCAATTGTAGGCTGAAGAAAAATCCTTGGTGTCAATAATATTAACTAGAATAATAAAACAAAGAATTTTCAATGAGAGAACAAACCTGTAAAGTACCCTCAATTGCTGAAGGATTAACAGGAAGGTAAGGATTAGTGTAATCCCTGCATGACAACATACATTACCATAGTACGCACTTGAAATTCAGCAAATGAAAAAATTAATAATAATTACAACAAACAATACTAAAATAAAACTGGAATGCATGGAACATTGATATCCTTCCATAAAATAAATAATAAAGATGTTAAGGAATCATGTATGTTGCACAAATAGAAATGTACAGTTAATTATGACAAGGCAACAGCTAAGTGTCGAAGATAAATTCTACCAAGCATTACCAGTTCCTGACAAAGGAGTTTATATTGCTGTGTTATAATAATTAAGAGGGAAAGAATATCACAGCTGAAGTATTTCTATTGCAAAAATCCATTCTGCTTCTTTAAAAAATTATTAAGGCTGCAATTGTATGTAAGAACACAGCGTCTTCATTTAAATTTGAGGGTTACCCACATCTCATGTCTCAACTGCAAAGCTTACACTTAGGCCCTTTTTACTCATGTGGGCATAAACAAATTTCAAAGAGGGGCACAGGTTAAGAGGAAATAAACATTCTTTCCCCTCTGATTACTTAGACAAAAGTCACAAAGGAAAGTGCTCAACTAAGGTTTAAGAAAATGGAAGTTACCAATGCGCACTTCTGCAAAAACTCAAAAGAAACAATGCGAGAAAAACAAAATGGCCAAAAGAACCCTTTTATATACACTTGCTCTCTTTATGCCCTTTTGATAGTGCCATCACAAGCTCCAGGTGTGGCACTAATGCAAGTTCGTGCTAGCTAACTTTAAGGTTGGGCAAAGGCAAGCTTCGTCCAATACATCTAAGGTGGGGTGAACACCACATCAGAGGTCAATTCAAGGTGTGGTGCCAGTGCAAGCTTCGTTCAATACATCTAAGGTCACAATTGAGGTCGAGCAGAGACCTCAGCATTGTTTACTTGCCATAAACTGTTAGAAACTAAACAGCATTATTAATTTTGTCATGAACTGTAGCATGCCAAGCTGGATAGAATAATTACTAAACAGCCAAACCATTTGCATTCATCAACTTTTGAAATCTCATATATCTTTCGTACTGCTAAATATGGAATATGAAGACACTTTTACAGCATTCATAGCTCTCTCAACTATTTGACAACTGGGGTTACAAAATAGATCCAAAATAAGTTATCCACTACTTAAGTGAGTTCAATGATGAAGCAATAAAGTATAATGCAAGTCCCTAAAGAAAGTATACTGCTCAAGTCCCTTGAGTTACATAACCTAAAAAAAGATATTACATCCTTTTGTATGACCATTGAAGAAATAAGGATGTACTATGCAAAACAAATAAACTGATCTTAACTGCATTTATAATGGTTGTCAAAATTGGGGTATTGGTATCGGATATTCTAAAAAAACTATGGGGTCGGAAGGATCAATGTGATCATAACTAGCAAGGAAAAATTCTGTATAAATGAAAATACTTCTTAAAAAATGAAAACAAAAACAAAATAAATTTGTTTAACACATAAGAGAAAGAAAAACATATGCAAAAAGCTAAAAATGATGCATCCTGAATCATTGAAGAAAACTTTTTCTCAGAATATTAAGTATGTTTAATTATCTAATAATAACAAAATGGTAATTTGTTAACTATTAATTAATATTTAATCCACATTATTCATTACCTAATTAGTCAATGGTAATGAACTGCATATAAACACAATTTTTTACCACTAGTCTTGTCATTATGTAATACCAAATATAAACTACATATAATATCCATTTAATTTTACTTACTAATACAAAAAATGAGTGACCTACATTGAATGAGGGCATTAGTTCTTGTTGAGATCAACTATCTAATTTCATCTGCTATTGGAACTAGTTTCTATGCATGTCAATAAATATCACAGTTAACAACTATCAGTTGACAGCTAGAAGTTGGACTTGAATTGATACAAGTTCAACAACAACCAAATCTTATCCGACTAGGTGGGGTTGAATATATGGATCCTTCTGGGTTATTGGGCTCTATCCCTTACTATATCATCATCTATACTTAAATAAATTTTATCTTACTTTATTATTGCTAACCTAGTCTTTTTTTATTTTTCTCTTCCTCGTTTGATATGTATATTTGTCATTGTTTCACATCGTCTAACTAGAACATTTATTGGTCGTCTAAGTACATATATGTACCACCTTAAATGTGTCTCTCAGAACTTTCTTTCAATAAATACAACTCCGACTTTCTCTCTAATGCTCACATTTTTTATTCTGTCTATTCTCGTATGTCTGCACATCCACCTTAACATCTTCATCTCTGCAACTCTCATATTTTGCTCATGTACTTGAATCGTAGCTCAACATTCAACGTCATATAACATAGTAGGTCTAACCATCGTTTTGTAGAACTTCCTTTTCAATTTTAGAGGTACTTTACGATCACATAAAACACTCGACACTTTCCTCCATTTCAATCATTCTGCTTGTATTCTATGTAAGACATCTCTCTCAATTCCTCCATCACCTTGTAAAAATGATCATAAATATTTAAAACTCTCAGTTCCAGACAACTCGTCATCTCTTATCTTAACACTTGTCTCATTACGTCTGATATTGCTAAATTTAAATTTCATATATTCTGTCTTTACTCTACTAAGCCTAAAGCATTTTACTTCTAATGCTTCCCGCCAAGATTCTAGCTTAGTATTTACTCCTTCACATGTCTCATTTACCAAAACAACATCATCTGCAAACAACATCACCACGGTACTGTGTCTTGAATGTGTCCAATGAATTCGTCCATGATTAGTGTAAAAGGATAGGGACTTAGAATTGATCCTTAACACAAGTGAAATGAGAAAAAACAAAGATGCAATATATGGATATATCTCGATTTCTCTAACTTTGAAGTCATTCCTCTTAGTGCTCTAAAGGATAAGCCACAAGAAATCTTCTTGTCTAGATTAGTTCTCAACAATGCCGCAAAGACATGACTCAGTCAATAATATTGAAATTGTATCGTCATAGGTAGCACCAAGACATTTACTCGTGCAAATTTGTGTTCACTTGTGGCTAGAATGACAGATAAAATTGGATTGTGCTGAATAATGCTCACTGACACTTGAAATTAGGAACATAATATCACATTTTTGTATACATTTTAGGATGTGAAATTGTTGAATAGAAAAAGGATAAAATTATTTCACTTGACTGAAATTAGTTAAAAATATAAGCAAGGTGAATTATTTGCTAGTGAGATATAGCTGCTTAAAACTTTGAGAGCAAGAAACTTGAACATGGAAAAGTTCAAGGTTAACTTAGAATTTTAAACAAACAAATCGAGCTTGGTATTGTGTTAAGCAAGGTTGATTGCAAGTACAAACCTGCTGCGATGAGACTGAAACTTGATATTTAAATCTGTATGAGCTGAAAAAGTAATTCGGAGGTGACAAGATGTAACATGCTCAGGAAGCAGGTACCTGAAAATCATGCATATGACCAATGAGAGGAAAACAAGTTGATTCTTCGAAAAGGAGTGACAAAAATAAAGCAACCTTGGAATGCTTCTTCCGTCCAATGCATTTCTAGCTTCTGAAGCAGTTGCTGTGTCAGTATACTGAATCAAAGCCTAAAAAAAGATACACAGGCAACTAAACTGAGTTCAAGTCCCAAACTCAATTAAAAAGTTGGCAAATAAAGAACCTGAAAACCAGCTGCCTTCTCAAACGTAGCAATTTTGTGGACAAAACCAAAAGCAGAAAAGACCTAAAAAAAGGAGAAATATCAGTACTATTGGCAGTAAAGAGTAATCAATCTTTAACAACAAATAACATCAGGTGTCACAAAGAACAATGATATGATATCATTTATGCGCAGATTACACCTGTAAGACAATGTACATAGTGTAAGCAATTTTTTCCTTAATAATATTTACATGATGCATGGGCGCTATGTTTTTTCACTGCTTCTATTAAGCAGCAGATCAAATATAGGAGAGCAGTTAACAAACAGAACTATCCTCCTAAAGCAGAAAACTAAATAGATAAGATTTCTGGAAAAGAATTCGGATATCTGACTACAAATGAAGCATGCCAGTTAAAAGGAATCATAAAATAGCTTTGAATAGGAAATTAAGATCCTAGAGAATGGGAGTATAACCTCTAAAAACGGCTTCAAACAAGTTGATATAACCTACACTTAACGATGGTGAAAAATAACAGTTAGCAATGACATTCATTCATAAGATTCAGAATCTCACAACAGAATAGGCAAAAGGTGAGAGAGCAAAACAAACATGGTATGTCTCCGAAAGCAGATGCTGATAACGGGATATACTCCGTGTTAACATGGACCTGCTGACCCATTCAGAGTATGTTACAAAATGTCAAAGAATTTAAACAAGACTAATTTGATATACAGGTATTACATCAGAAATCCGCTGCAACCTCTCAACTTTAAGACAATTTAAATTGTTGCAAATGCTTAGGCAAACATGATCCATGTGAATGTAACAAGAAAATTATATATCAATGAATGCCATTGTTATAGCTTACCAAATGAATAACATCAATACTGACATCACCAGCTTCAACTCCTTCTATGGTAACAAGCAAAACATTGCCAGCAACCTCTCCAGTGGCCTTATTATTCACAATTTCTTGCCTGTTTGAATATTGGATGTAAACTGTTTTGCCACGGACTTGCGCAGGTTCAGATGAGGAAGCATAGTACGAAATCATAGAGATAGCCTGATTAAGGTCCACCTGTAGATATCAAAAATAAGTTCAGATTATTCTGTTACAAAAAGTTGAGGAATCAATAGAAAATGTCGTCTAGCAAAGGCAAACAAATTCTCAGAAACAAAGAAAAACCTCAGTTGAATGAAATATTTAAAACTTCCTACTAAGCACCAGGAAAAATCAGTAAAATAAACAAGCCTTTAAAAAGGGAAACAATTTCCAAATCAGATGCTTTTAAGATAGAAATTGACTCACTAATCATAACAAGGGAAAGCTCTTGATTCAACAGAGCTCAAAGTATCAACCAGATTTCCCAGATGGTCTTAGCAAATATCAACCAGATTGGCCAAATAAAATTATCAAGCACAATAAGGAAAACAATATGTCCATTCAAGCTGTTTAGATACCACAGAGTGAAGTATGAGAGATTTTGATCCCAATTATCAGACAAATTTATCCATTGAAAGCAAATTCCCTCCATAGAATTCTCAAACAGAAATCAATGAAACATCTAGAGGTGACAAAGCCATGAGCCCAGCGTAGCCTGGGTCATGTTCAGAACAATGGGCAATCAGACCTATGTTGGGCAGTGTTTAGCTAGCCCATGTGTCAAAGGGCCATGTCAGGCCGACCCCAACACTTTTTCCCCAAATCTCCCAGCAGAGCCCTTCTCTTGTATTAAAAAAAAATAACTACTACAGGCTTATTATTAAAATAATTAGAATTAAAAAATCCCCCTTAATATCCTCCACTCCTTCAGCGTTATATTATGGATCCTCCTATGCCTAAGTGGGGTCGGATATATGAATCCTCTTGCGGCATTAGATCCCTTACATGGAGAGATAATGTCAAAATTATTTTATGTACTTCTTGAGAACACCCCGGTATGCTAGAATCCTCTAGCCCAGGAAAAAAATGCAAATTGCAAGGAAATCATTAATAAATGATGCATTGATCTGAATAATGTGGCAAATCACCGTAATCAACAGTATACCACCAAGATCTGAAAACATGATCACTTTCCCACATTCTCCTTACAAGTTGCTCGAAACATTCATTGTCTGATAGGGACTCTTTCTTTTGTAATCAACAGTATACCACCAAGTTGTTGGAATTCTTTCTTTCATATAACAAAAGCATCAAAAACAGACTTTTCATTTCTCTGATAGATCTAATCTCGATACCGTTGTGATCTAAGGATAAGCTAAATGATATTCACTTAGAATAGAAAATCCAAAGTCCAATCGTATAAACTCTCTCTCTCCATAAAAGTTCCCAATCAAAGTCGGAAAAGTGGTAAAAACCATCTTAGAAACACAAAGCAGGATTCCAGCAACCATCCGAGAAGAAACATGCACGACCACGGAGCATATCCAAAATAACAAAGACAATACAAACTTACAAATTCAACAAAAGCCTGATTGCGGTTGGCCCCCACGTTACATTTTGTGTTTACGATTTTGCCGAACGGCTTGCAGAGTTCGATCAGCTCCTCCTCCATACATTCCCAGGGAAGATTCCGGAGGTGAAGCACCTTCGACGGCGTCTGCGTGTACCGAAACTGCGGCTGCCCCGACGAAGAAGACATCCCCAGGTTAGGGTTTCAGAAAACTCTTCGCCGATCCCGATACGCGACGACCAATTACCGAACCGAGACGACCAAGATCGAATCCAGAACGAGGCGAAAGAAAATCTCCTGCAGAAATAGCGTTGCGATCAAATCCAAAGAGTTTTCGAGCAGAAGGATCGAAAGGCTCTGGATTCGACTCACGGCGTGAGATAGGGATTTAGAACTCGACCAAATACATTGAATGCGAGCGTCCCTAAGATGTTTGGCAATTTTTCAAATACCCATCAAGTTTTCGTGAAAATTAAAAATCACACGCTATCATCGTCAGTAAAAGATGGAATCCGTCGATATAATGACTTCTATCGATCTGTCTCATGATCATTGTGAGATAAGTAAATCTTAGAGAATCCTATAAATTTTGACGTGACGACTAATGTTGGTGCAATTGGTCAATGACTCGAGTTTGACTCGAACTGTATTTTGATGTTAGATAAAATCTATGACATGAGATTGTCATTGGAAGTCCAACATGAGTTGGCCATATAAATTCAAGGGTGTAACCTTGGTGGTGAAAAGTCCAAGCATGAGACTTGGTATGGAAAATCCAAGCATGAGACTTGGTGTGGAAAGTTTTGAGAACTTGGCAAGTTCACTAGGTTCGGGGTCCTTGAGTCGGTGAAGAATAGCATTGCGAAGCCGTGCGTTTGGTGCATCCGAGGGACCGCTGGACGGGGAGCATACTTCAAGGGCAAGAGACGCGAAGGATGACATTGCGAAGTCGTGCATTTGGTGCATCTGAGGGACGTAGCCCGAGGGAAGAGAGCTTCGGTGGGGAACTCCATGAGAGGATGAGGTGGACTTGGTCAAGTGGCTAAGACTGAGTATCGGAGGCTCAAACGTAGTGTTTGAGGGTTTATCCGACGGGCGGATGCTCAAACAACTTGGTGTTTGAGGTTTTACCCGACATCAGTCGACTGCTCTAGGTCGATTGGACTCGACCGGTGTTCAACTGACCAAGTTCTGGCCGAACAGTCGATTGCCGAGGGAGGGCAGTCGACTGATGATGGAGATCAGTCGACTGATCGGGGAGAATTCGAGCACAGAATACTTTCCAGTCGAGTGATTGCGCCGAGCACTCGACTGATGGGGTTCCCAGTCGACTGATGGATATGATCAATCGACTGATGGTTATTCGTTGGGTTTTTGTCAATGTGGATTCGACCGTTGTGAGACAATGGCTACATGAGCAATCGACTGGAAGCCAAGAGCAGTCGACTGATCGACACAAAATCAGCCCGAGACAAGCATAAAAGGAGGAGCTTGGGGAGGATTTCATTAAGACTTTTTGAGGGAGATTTTGGAGGGGAATTGCTGCTGCATTCCAGACCTTCAATAGTCAAACCAAAGCAAGCAACAAACATAAGTGATCAAAGTCATTTGTTTTAAGATTTAATTTGTGTTCTTTATATTTGCTTGTATTTTTATATTATCATTGTAATTGCTTGTACGAGGTTTCTCCACCTCCTACGTGTTATCGAGAAGAAGTATTGTTAGTGTCGTGCGCATAACACGAGCTCGTTGAGCTTACCTGTAGAGTAGGAATCCTAAGGTTCCGAACCACGTATATCGTGTGTTGTCTTTTGTATTCTTGTTGTGTATTTGTTTTATTATTATTCCGCTGCGCATTAACGAGATTTGTAGACGACCACGCGAATAACGATCAAATTCCGCCGCATATGTGAATTGGGGCTATTCACCCCTCTCTAGCCGATCACCGATATTCTAACAATCAAGACACGTACAGGTCATCTGAATCCAATAAAGAATTTTATACCTCCTTTGGAATCAACTCTTGTTTTATTCGTAAACTTCGTTGTCTTAACTACTACGTCATCCCATGGAGACCACACACTATCATCGTAAGCTATAAACCACAATTCACAAAGTAAAATGAGACATTTTGAATTTTCAAAATTTTTAGATAGATGACCTTAAGTCATACGCGAATTGAAAGTTTACTTTCTCGAATAGAGTACATCTTTGATGTCGAATTTACTTTATAAGAACGATATGATCACATCGTAAAACTTAACTATCGAGTCACGAGTATTTTTCTAATTATTCTAATAATCAATGAAATATATTTTATTTAAGAATTATTTAGCCCCTATCCAAGATTTATAGGATCATCTAGTGATAATAAAAAATAAAAAATAATAATTGACACAAAATAATTCTTATATAGTCAAATAATTATGCACCTTAAAAATATAAAACAAAACAAAAAAATTTATCGGTTATTTTTTAAAATTAGACAAACTTTAAAAGTATTTTTTAAAAAGCTAATAAACACTAAGCACCATTTTAAAAATTACTCTGAAATTCCGAATCGATATATTTCCTCAAATCACATATAAGAGTTTCCTTTGATAAATAAATTGGTTAAGACTTTCTTAACCAAGTTCAGTTCGCCTTCACAATAATGGTCTGAAATATTAAAAAATTATGAAGTAAAAGGAATAAAAATCCCAAAGTCAGACGCCATTATTGAGCAGCAGCAGCTGAAACAAAGCTTTCATGGCTGTTCTCTTCATGATCTTCCCATACGTTGCTCTCCCCAATCTCATCGCCTTCTCCATCTCGACCACATCGCCGCCACCGCAGACTTTGTTCATCGTCCCTAGCACCGCCTTCAGCACCCTCTCATCCCCTCCTACTGCCTCCGCCACGCTCTCGGCGACCGTCACCGCCACCGGAATCTTCCTCCCGCACCTCCTCATCAGCCTCTCCGACCCGTAAACGCTTGCATAAGCCAGCCAAATTGACGCCCTCAAGAACCCTTTTTGCTTTCCCTTCACCTCCCATCTCCTCATCCTCTCTTCCAATCTCACTACTGTTTCCTCCGTGCTTGCTCCGCCCTTTATCGCAGCTTCCAACTCCCTCATCTCCGGCCTGAAGCGAGCGGAGTCTTCAAAATCGCACCTTTCGCAACGGCACTCGAACGCCCACCTCCTCGACGCCGTCCTCCGGTCGTCGAGCGGCGAGAGCACGTCGAAGTAGGCGATGGTGACCTCCTCGCCCGCCCTCAAGTCGCGGGCGGCGTGGACGATCAAGCGGTCGCCGATGTGCTTCCGCCTCGCGCTCGGGTTGCAAGAATGGTTCAGGAAGGAGGGTAGCAGCCAAAGCCCGATCCCGACGTAGTTGCTTTGTTTTCCGTCAATCTTGGCGGGGAATGCCTCCTCGCTCAGGCAATTGACGTCCAAAACCTTCAAGATGCGATCGACATCCGGCCTTCTGCTCGCCGGAGGCAGAGCAAGGAGCTGCTCCGCCGCTTCTGGCTTGAACAGCGCAATGTCGGGGACTTCGAGATCCCCTTGATCCGTCCCTGGAGACAATTGGTAGATCAAGTTGAGTGTTCTGCTGCATTTCTCAGCGACGTCGAGGACCTTTTCGACGAAGTCCTTCCACAATAACATCCGAGCGCTATCGCCATCTACGCCGGCAGATTCCGGCAGAATCCCTCTTCCAGCTACGATGGCTCTAGACACGATCAACGGCGTCCCGGCCTCCACGTTTTTGGTGGCAAAAAGCCCTCTTTCGCCATTGCTGCACCTCCGGATCTCGACCGGGCCAACGTACTCTGCCAGATCCGGGAATTTGTCGCCGAATCCACCCAAGACCCAGTCAGAAACATCGATTCTACCCCTTCTCGACTGCGCCTCCAAATTCCGGCACCGATCCAAAAGTTCTCTGGATGCATCGTCCACCGGATGGTAGGCGGTCGCGAGCTTGAGGCAATCGCCCGCCGACGCGTACCGATCTAGGTCCAGCAAAACCCTGGCTTTACAAAGGAGGGACTTGAGATGGGCAGCGTCAAACTCGAGAGCGCGGTCACAGTCCCGGAGCGCACCGGCGAGGTCACGGGTGCGGAACCGGGCTTCGGCGCGGTTGGAATGCGCGAGGCAGAGGGTCTTGTGGAGAGCGGCGCCCTCACCGTCGCCGGCGGCGAGGCAGAGGGAAATGAGGTGGGAGTAGAGGTTGATATACTCGTCCCAGTCTTCGCGAAGTAGGAGCTGCGTGGCCATGGATCGTAGATGCTGCACCTGCTCCTCGAGGTTCACCGCCTGCTTCATGTTCGACGAAATGACGGCGAGAAGGGCGGAAGAGAACGCTGTGGCTCGGATTTGAACCTATCTAAGGAACGCTGCGAGAATGTAACGGTCGAATTGATTCGGTCTGCCAATTCGTAACGGCTATGTTTATTAAGAAAGTAAATTCCTTGCCAGCGTGGATATTAATTGATTTATTAAGATATTGTAAGCCATTTCCATATTTAATTTTTTTTTTAAAAAAATCATAATTTTCCCATTGAAATTGTTTGACTGATCTACCCACAAAAATACAAGAATTGTATTTTATTTTTGTCTAATTCCATTTTTATCCCAAGCGATGAGCTCCTGCCATTTGCACACTAAACTTGAACGACAAATACGTAATTCCAAAACTGCCCCCACACCTGGATCGCTGGCTACGCGGTGTTCCCATCGAAGCAAGGGCAAGATCGTTCTTTCGGCAACGCAATCAACGAAAATAACGTCCCTGACCCTTGGCGACCATCCGTTCCCGGAGGAGTCCCGGCTCCTATAACAAGCCATCGAAGGAAGCCTTTTGGAGCATCGACGAGGACCTCGATGCTCTTCGTCCCCGATTATATTGCACTCCTCAGAAGAGGAGAATAAGAGGAAAGGAAGAGGAATTCCGATCCATCTCGAGAGGACGTAGCAATGGCGAATTACGACAAGCAGTTGTCGGAGGGCCGGAAGAATGACCGCGCAAAGCTGATGCTGCTTGCCACCGCGGCTTGCCTCCTGCTTCTGGTGGTGGTGGGGGCGGTGGTCGGAGCTAGCTACCAACAGGAGGAGGGCGGCGGCGATGATGCCGGCCTGAGCGACCATGCGATCCACGCGTCGGGCAAGTCCGTCACCGCGCTCTGCTCCTCGACCGACTACGTACAGGCGTGCGAGACGAGTCTGTCGAAGGTGGTGCCGGAGGGCACGCAGGACCCCAAGGTGCTGCTGAAGGCGGCCGTCTCGGTGGTGCTCGACGAGGTCAGCAAGGGGTTCGCCCACTCGCGGCTGCTGGCCAGTAATGACAGCCGCGTGCGCGGCGCCGTGCAGGTGAGGATCCATGCATGCATGGCAAATCGTTTCGTGAGATGCCGAGCGTGATTGCGGTTGTTGTCTCGCCGTGCAGGACTGCCAGGAGTTGTACGAGGACTCCAAGGGCGAGATCAACGCCACGCTGCGTAGCATCATCGACCATGGCATCGAGAAGCTGCCCGCTCGATCCCACGACATGCGCACATGGCTCAGCGCCGTCATCACCTACCAGCAGACCTGCATCGACGGCTTCCCCGACGGCGAGCTCAAGGACAAGATGAAAGCCGCCATGAAAGGCTCCAAGGAGCTCACCAGCAACGCGCTCGCCATAATCGGTCAGGCCTCAGGCTTCCTCTCCCTCATCAACCTCCCCGCCCGCCGCCGCCTCCTCGACGACCAGGCTCCGACGGTGGCCGAGAACGGCTACCCTTCCTGGCTCACCAAAGACGACCGCCGGATGCTCAAAGGAGTGAATCTCAAGCTCAAGCCCAATGTCACGGTGGCCAAGGATGGCACCGGCGACTTCACCACCGTCAATGAGGCACTCGCCAAGATGCCCGAGGAATACGAAGGAAGGTAATCGAAAACAGAGCAAAACAGTAACTCATGATCTTTGCTGACATACGGATGCATAGGTACGTGATCTACATTAAAGAAGGAGTGTACGAGGAACAAGTGAATGTCACGAAGAATATGGTTAATGTGACAATGTATGGAGACGGATCAAAGAAGACCATTATCACCGGCAACAAAAATTTTATCGACGGCACAAGGACGTTTCTGACCGCCACATTTTGTAATAAATTTGTCGATTAACATATGAATTATAGCTTGTTTCTGGTTAATTAAGTGTTTTTTTTGTATCTTTTGCGGTTCAGTTGCGGCGGGCGATCGATTCGTGGCGATCGGGATGGCGTTCCGGAACACAGCGGGGTCGGAGAAGCACCAGGCGGTGGCGCTGCGGGTGGTGTCAGACCGGTCGGTCTTCCTCAACTGCCGAATGGAAGGGTACCAGGACACGCTGTACGCGCACTCGCACCGGCAGTTCTATGGGGGCTGCGTCATCGCCGGCACCATCGACTTTATCTTCGGCGACGCCGCGGCGGTGTTCCAGAACTGCCTCCTGGTGGTGCGCCGGCCGCTGGCGAACCAGCAGAACATCGTGACGGCGCAGGGGCGAACCGACCGCCGGGAGACCACCGGGTTCGTCATCCACCGCTGCCGCTTCCTGGCCGATAACCGCCTGACAGACCCGTCGAAGCCAGCTATCCCGAGCTACCTCGGCCGGCCGTGGAAGGAGTTCTCGAAGACCATCATCATGGAGTCGCAGATCGACGGGTTCATCGACAAGGAGGGGTACCTGCCGTGGAATGGCTCCTTCGCGTTGAACACGCTGTACTACGCGGAGTACAATAACAAGGGACCGGGGGCGGACACCGCCGGCCGGGTGAAGTGGCCGGGAGTCCACGTTCTCAACAGGGACGAGGCCCTCAAGTACACGGTGGAGAACTTCATACAGGGCTCCACGTGGATTCCGGCGAGCGGCGCGCCTCTCCGCCTGGGATTGGACTCTTGAGTTGCATATGATCATTCGATATGTAGCTCAACATCCAACTTTTTGGATTCACGAGAGATGAGAGATGAAGAACAGGAAGAGAGTTGTTTTGTTTGATTGATTTTTGTCTGTGAGCTACAAATGTGAGCCATTGTGTCGTGGGATATACAATTATTATGTAAAAAAAAAAAGTTTATTTTGATTAAAAAAAATCAAAATACTAATTTAGTAACCAAGGATATTATGGAAAAAGTGCATTTTTGAATTTAAAAAAAAAGTTTTAAAAATTGATAAAATTTACTTAAATGATCATTCTGACCAGGCCATTCAAGGCCTGAGGGTGCCCTAGTCCGCTAAGAGCCCAACCCATTAACACCACTATTCAAACCCTGGACGCGAGACGACAGCAAGCCTGGCAAAGAATACCTGAGCTCTGGTCATCTACCCGTGGTTTGGAGATGTGCGGAGGAGCGGTCATCTCCGATTTCATCGGGCCGACGGCCGAGCGCCTGTTGCCGGGTTCCAAGAAGGGCAAGCTGCGAAGCGGGCGCAATCGGATGGTCGACTTCGAGGACAAAGATTTCGAGGCTGACTTCCGGGAGTTCAACGACGAGACTTTGGGCGATGACGAGTTCGGTGTTCGACATTTCGGCTTCCGATCCAAAACCCCCTTCCCCTGTGGTAAAAACGCGAACGATTCTTTCTTTTTCACCTGATCTTGCATTTCTTAGGAATGGATGCTAGGGCGTCGTTTTGTCATTTGTAGAGGCTTAAAGTATTAGTCACGAAAAAGATAAACCCTAAACGAAATGGTAGATAGCTAGGCTTATTTTGCTAATCAAGGGTTTGTTGCTCGGCTTCATTCTTGCTAGAAGTTCGAAAGATACAAAGAAGCGATTTTTTAGGTTATTCCTCCTGTCCTTTTTCGTCAGTGATGAATGATTGAAGGTTTAACAAAAGCTGGAATACATAGCTTAATGCTGTATTTTTGTGCTATAAAATTGCTTTCTAATTTTTAGAATTCATCGTTTATGAATCATTTGCGGAGGGTTCGATCAAATATGACTCTAAATCGGGCAAGAGAAAAAGAAAGAACCAGTATAGAGGAATCCGCCGACGACCATGGGGTAAGTGAGCAGCTGAGATCAGAGATCCTCAAAAGGGTACTCGTGTCTGGCTCGGAACCTTCAACATTGCCGAAGAGTCTGCGAGGGTCTATGATGTTGAAGCTCGTAGAAATTGGGGTCACAGAGCCAAA
Organism: Wurfbainia villosa; assembly: GCA_025175895.1. NCBI lineage: Eukaryota > Viridiplantae > Streptophyta > Magnoliopsida > Zingiberales > Zingiberaceae > Wurfbainia > Wurfbainia villosa. The sequence continues at coordinate 81,069,740 of CM046006.1, read as the reverse complement.
GTTAACTTCCCAACAGCTGAACAGCAGCTGCATTTAGTTATCGGAGGCACTCGCAGAAGCCTACTACTCTTAAGGATTCCACTGCCAAATGTATTTCACAGTGACAAATATTCTGAGTTCAATCCAAGTTTTTTAACTAAGCTTGATCATCCTTCTGTGGAGGTTCCTCTGAATTTCAGCTCCGATGAGGGGAAGTAATTTGATTGGGCTGCATACCCACTTAATGTGGGAATCGAAGACTCAATCATCGAAGATCTCATCAGTTCTTGCCCCTACTCCCACTATATCTGACTTATTTGACGATGGTGATAATTCTGGAGAAGTAGTGTCAGTTGAGGATAATGCTGCATTTGAGTTGTTTGATCAGTTATGTAGGCACACGTTATGTGTACGTTGTTTGATAATGTGCATATGTTGCCAACGTGTGCTCGTTGCATTTGCAACGTGCGCACATTGTGCAAGTGCCCTTCCTAGTTATAAATAACATCCACATGATGGATAATAAGAGTAAAAGAGGGAGAGTGAAAGTGAGAGCAAAAAAGAGAAATAGAGTGTCTGTGTTAGGCTGTCAGTGAGAAATTGTAAGAGCGTTGCGGAAGTTCTATCGGAGATAATAAAGAGATTGACGAACGCCAAAGTGCGATCGAATCTTAATTCGTAGAAGAGTAAGATTTGTCTATCGTTGTGATCATTCTTTAGACAACAAGCAAAGATCGAAAGACCTATTCCTCTGTTGTAGTCCATCCTTGAAAGTGCGAAGAATCTGATGAATCGTTGTAACAGAGCATTTAAATTCATTCAAATTTATATATATATATAGACATAAGTAAATCATACGTTGGTATCAAAGCAAATATTGATTTGTGTTTGATTTAAATGAATTTAAATGCTCTGTAAATACAATACTGAAAAATATGGAACTTACAATGATTCGTAAGATTCTTCGCGCTTCTGAGGATGAACTGTAACAGAGAAATAGATTTTTCGATCTTTGCTTATTGTCTGAAGGATGATCACAATGACAGATCAACTTTACTTTTTCACGAATCAAGATCCGGTTGCGTTTGCGTTCGCCGATCTCTCTATTCTCTCCGATAGAGCTTCTGCAGCGCTTTTACAGTTTCTCATCGACAGTCTAATAACGGCGCTCTATCTCTCTTCTTTGCTCTCACTTTCACTCTCCCTCTTGCACTTTTATCATGCATCATTTGAATGTTATTTAGTTATGAAGGATACTTACACAATGTGTGCACGTTGCTGGGCAACTGCACATGTTGATAATGTGTGCACGTTGTCGAGCAATATGCACACATCGTATGCTTGCATAATTGATCAAACAGTTCGATTGTAGTATTATCCTCAACTGACATTGCTTCTCCAGAATTATCATCATCAGATGATGATGATGCTGCTGCTGAGGGTAGGTGTTGCCGAAAATCGTTGTCGATTTAAGGAAAAGACAACGGTTTTTAATCATTGTCTTTGAGCGTCTCACTTTTCACAACGGATCGATTTATTACGGATTTTTTAGATCACAGATAACGATTTTTCACTGTTATCTTTCAACTAAAATTCTAATGGATTATAACCATTGCCTTTGAGGGTCCTATTTTTCTCAACGCATAGATTTATTATAATTTTTTGAGTCATAGATAACGGTTACTCTAGAGAACAATAAACCGTTGTCGATTTATAGTGTTGTGCTTTTAATATAAATCATACAACAATATCAAAAAGAATTATCAAAAACACATATACATTTGCACTTATAGCAATGTAAAATACAAAGTCACATCATCTCATTTTAAATGATCACTCTTAAAAACATATATAAAAAAGTACTCTATCAAAACAACTACATATCATATGTTTAGTACTGCACCAAAAATATTATGCATAATAACCAAAACACTATAGATTACCACATCTAACCAAAAGAGGTATGTACACTTAAATCTCCTAATCATCAGATATGTGATCTTGTATGCATTCAACCCACTCCGAACGTACTTGATTAATTTCCTTTGCGGCTATCACAGATTTTGCGAAGATCATATATTGCAAAATAAAATAACCGCATTGAACTCCATCCGATTGAAGGGGAACTTGCGATGAAAAAAATTATAGTAGTTATGTAGAGATTTTCACAAAGTTTTTCTCAATGAGAAATAATACAAGAAAGTGTATGATTCATCTTTTTAATAACAATAACAAATAACAAATAACTTGATTATTAAATGTCACTAAATAATTCACATCTACTTTAATAAATAACACAAGAAAGTATATGATTCACATCTACTTTAACAAAAATGTCACTAAATAATTACTTCTCAAATTATATAAGCTCCCCACAATGTAAAACATACCTTGATTATTTCCTACAAAGGTTGTTTCTTTCCATGCTTATCAATCTCTGTGTCGAACAATTTCAAAGCCCTTTATAAAATCATAAGAGATTATAGACTTTTAGTGCATCTAGTCTATATAAAAAAATTATAATAAATATTCATAATATTTTCCTACTAAAATTTATATCTTCACAACATTCTTCCAAGTCTCATCACAATTACGCTAATCGAGAGGATCCAACAACGAAACAATCTCTTTGTGAGGATCGAAGACAGTCAAAATCCAATGGAAATTACATATATACCCTATTAATGTATGTAGTTTAGCAAGTATTTATCAAAGTAAAAAATGAGCGTTCCATCTCTGTTTTACACACCCTATGTTAACTAGAATCAAAACTATATAGCTAGTTGGTTTGTTGGTGTGTCATTTAACATAGCTGTCAAATCAAAGGCCCTCTTATCAACTAATGTGAAGTGACACCTAACAATATATGAATTCACAAATCTAAACCTCTCTAGCTTATTTTCCTCCTTCATCTTTTTATATAAATGTCTATCATTTAAATATATAAGAAAATGCACAAGATCAGGATAAATAAAACTCACAAATCAAGAGTAAAAGTGTTAGTACATGAAAACAATATACGTACCATATGTACACAACTATGCAATTGTATGAAATTGACGCCAAGTTCCAGAAAGGAATGATGTCTCGAAGGCAAACACTGGCTTCGAACTTACTACTAAATACATCATACTCCAACATTAATTTTATAGCCTGGTGATCATGAAGAGCACGCTTACAATAACAATACAACAATCACAGTGATCTACACATTAATTTGCTTGTGTCACCAGATTTTTTCAGATAACCATCAACATACAAAATTCATATAGTTAGACAATAGCTCATTCTAATAATCAACCTGACTCCGCATTATCCTTCAGTGGTCCAACTACATACTACTATCAAACAAACAATTCTAATAAATTAAAAAAAAAAATCCATATTACATTCAGACTGGATTAAGGTTAACTGTAAAAGAGAAATGCAACTGTAAGTTAGTCAAACAAATTCATCCGTCATAGACCAAATAAAGTCCTGAATTATACTAATTCCAAAATGGATCCTAATGCATATATGATTGAGAGAGGTACAAGAAATGAAGATAAGAAGCAACTTGTTGACAAAACATCTAACAAATAAACATAGTAGACTATCAAAATACAAATAATCTCACACGCTAAATGGGAGTTGATTCTACATAAGTAAAGAACATCCATCTTATTTGGTTAGATGCAATTAAGGATCTTCATAGGCTCATGAGAATCAGTCATGCTATATTGTTTTATTGATGTATTGGGAGCAGAGTCTTGGCTAGTTATTATATACTCAAAAAATTTTTAGAAAACAATAATCATGAAGACATATTATGCTAATCCCAAAGTATAGCTTCAAGAGAACACAGATATCTTGAATCGGATCGAGATTGACGTCTTCTGCGTGTGGAAATTGCCCTTCCAGACTAAAGAATCGAAGCTTCGAAGATTCGAAAATGGAAGAAAATTGGTCTACGAGCGAAGAACATGATCGAGAAAGAGTTAGGGTTGACCTTGGTTCGAATTCCAAAACTTCCACCAGATTGTTTCCCTTCCGATCATTCCACTAGACTTTCCTTGCCAATCGCTTCTTGTTCTTATCGGCCGCCGCTGCCCCTTTCTCTTCCGAGCCCAAGAGGGACTCCTTCTCGGCTTCCGTCGCCTCCTTCCCGTTCACGCCCTTCACGGATTCCACTGCAATAGCGGCTCCATTCCTACTGCAAATCTTATGCTTTTGGACTCCCAAATCCATGCTTCATTCATCAGAACCGAGAAGACCTAATTCTCCCAAATCCAATCCAAATCTAAATACCACAAATCTCATGACTGCAATCAAACAGATGAAGAGGATCAGATAGCGGAGAACTATGAATATTACTCGGATTCATGGGAGAGAAAAAGGAGTTTTTTACGTACCGTAAATGGAAACGTAAAGCTTGATGTTCGACGGAAAAAAAATCGTAAAATTTGGCTTGCCGAACCGATTGAACTCTGAAACATCCAATGGAGGCGACAGCTCCAGAAAATCTCTATAGATCTTCCAGTGAATTAGAGAAGCCTGTAAACTGCGCGAGTGCAGGGGAAGGAGAGAAAGAGAAGAGAGAAAGAGGAAGGCGATGAAGAAGGCGGCAGGGGAAACGAATGCGTCGCTATCGACGACGAGTTAAGTGTACGGAATGCTTTCACGCGGCAATGTTCTACCCCATCGTACAGGGAGGAGACGGCGGTGCTAGCCGACGTCACAGCTAAGCTACGGCGTCGAGGAGCAGAAGGCGCGCGATGCGGGGCAAGTTGCAGCGACGGACGCTGGCCGGAAGGCAGCAGGCGGCGGGGCGCAGCGGATGGTAAGAGGAATGATGGCGGCGCGTGGAGGTCGGCGACGGCTAGGTTGATGCGAGGAGGAAAGGATCGGGCGCTGCAGGTGGGAGGCACGACGGGAGAAAGGGAAGCAGAGGCAGAGGCAGCGCAAGAAGGAGTTCGGAACTGTGCGCGTTGGCGGCGCGGAGAAGAAGGCAGCACACGGGAAAAAAAAAAACAAAAGGGAAAAGGAAAATAAAACTTAGGGTTTAATTTTCAACTCAAACTTAGGTAAAATTTTAAACTAAGTTTAATTTATATAAACTTAGATTTTTTTAATAGATTAAATCAACATTCTTATTAAATTTAGTCCAAAATAATAAAATTTTATCTCAAATTTATCAACTAAAATATCAATAAGTAAGCAATTTCCTTTTAATAAATTTATGTTACTTATCTCGTTTTAAATTATATTATTATTATATTATCAAAAATTAATTTTAATTATTTTTTTCTATATATTACATACCGTATACCTACAATATCGAATGACCTAACAGTATTGAAGTTCTGTGAAAATCCGTTGGAAGAGAAAGGGGATCGACGAGACGACATAAGCGGAGTATCGGACGAAGCTCCATGGAAACGACGGAAGCTAGGAGAAAAATAAGCTATCGGACGAAATCGACCGAACGCGGAGAAAATGTTGGAATGAGAAACGACGGAAGCAAAAGCTCGGGAAAACGGCGGAAGGAAACGCGGAAAAGCAATGAATGGAATCGGACGAAAGCAGGAAAAAGTCGAATGGGGAAACGGCGGAAGCAGAGGCTCGGAAAAACGACGAAAGCTGGGAATGCGAAAAAACAACGAAGAATTTAACCTTCTAACCTATATATATATATATATATAATTCCTTATATATAATTTAAATACTCTTATTAAAATTTTGTAATACATTAAAATTTATTTAATTTATTATTGATTAAATAATTTTATTTTATTTTTTAATCTTATATATATATATAATAGTATTGATAATAAAAATAATAATTTTTATTTGTTTTAAAAATATTTTAAAATTAATAATTATTATTAACGAATTATGTTATATTCCTCCTAATTCAATTGCATCATTAAAATTTCATTGACAACGGTTTAAAACCGTTGTATTATTATCACAACGACAATAATTTTTAACCGTTGTTACCAAACGTTACGAAAATATTCTCATTGACAACGGTTAATTGCATCTTTGTTCCAACTGTTATTAAAATAAAAAAATTCTTAAAGACAATAGTTCTGGAAACCGTTATAAAATGCATTGTTGATTAAAAAAAATATGTTCAACGACAATAGATAATGTAAAATTGTTGTCCTTTGTGTTATATGGGAGTTCAAAGACAACGATTTTATCAAAAACTATTGACTTTTATTAAAATCATAACGATTTTTTTTTAAATCGTTATCTTTACAGTATTATCTTTTAACATTTTTGTTACCGTGAACAGTCGTTTTCCATAGCAGAGGAAGCGGCCATTAAGAAGAGAAAGGCCGAAGGCGGGTGGCACCGAAGGCTGTTGGAGCCGACATTAATTCCCCATCGATTTGAAGCTGCAAGCATTTGAATGCAGAAAATGAGAATTGACTTCTTTTTTTTTTTTTTTATAACAATATATAAACATAATTTTATACCGATATGAATGGCGCTTAAAATCTAAATTATTATTTAAAAAAAAACACTGAATCTGCGCATAAGAAACACGTGTGATCAAAATCAGTGAAAGGGAAAAAAAACTAAGGCCTTCGATATTCTTCAGTTTGTTCACACCAACGACAAAGTGTGTCAAACCATTTCGACAAAAATAGTTCGTCAGTCGCATGGAAATGTCAAAAGGTTCGTTGTCGATGATAGGTCCATCGTTCTTGCTATGATTTTGGTTATATTTTCCTTTAGTTTCACAAATAATCACCCTACTCGCATTAAATATGACTTATGGGATGTTTAATATAATATGTCAGGGTTAGTTTACCATCTTTAACATTTAATGTAACAATCACATGAACATAACTGTGGAACCGCCACGTTAGCTATCTCCTCCGATCGATAAATTAGGAACCTATGTGACGAGTACAAAAGAATGGATCAATCGATAGTCTAAAGTCATGACCTCTGTTAACTTAAGAATTATCCCTTTGTATTTATCAACTAGACTAGCCTTGGGAGCTACCAATCATGTAAATATATATATGCACATAAAATATACTTTAGACTAAATCATATGTAATAATAATAATTATTATTATTAAAAAAAAAGATGATTGAAGAACGCTTAATTCTTTAGATAAACTTTTGAGACTTTAACATTCAAACAAAAAATCTAATTAAAATAATTACTATTGTTTTTTTTTTCAAATAAAAAATTTAGTAGCTGAGGTATATAATTTGATAGCTCTTATAACAAAATATATAATAACATTTGATGAATGATTTGGTAGGATATGCAATATGATAGATAGTTCTTAATTTATGATTGTATATTACATATTAATTAGAATTCCATTGAATTTTTCTAGTGCATAATTTGTGTAATAATGTATAAGTATGATTGCATAACTCTTTTTTAAAATTAAAATAAAAAAAAATAGATGTATAGTTAAAGTTCATAATATTTAAAATATAATAATTCACCCACGAAAGCACACTTAACTTTTAAAAATACACATTCAACTTTGGTTTTTATTCAAAGGCATGCACACTGATTCATAAAATATTTTCCATTTTAAAAAATATTGGCAAACAATATTGATACATATTTTTCACTAGTATTATTGATCGGCACTATTGACAATCACAACTATCAATTGCAAACAGTAGTCGTGGCTAGACCGCAAAATCACGACCACTAGTCATCATGGTCATGATATCTCAACTAACTCGATCGGTAGCAATTTCTTCGTGGTTGTAGACCACAATTAATCGACTTGATCGTGATTTCATGGCCATGGTCACAATTAATTTGGTTGTGAGCTATAGGTCCACAAGTAATTAAATGTCATTAGACATGTTGATCTTAGGTGGCGTTGATTGGTGGGTTTGAAACGAGGGAATGAGAATGAGAATCATATAAAGTGTTTGGTTAATGGTTTTAGGAAGGAGGGTTTGAGAATCAATTCAAAATAATTAAGAATCAACAAAACCCATCTCACATGAGGGGTTTGGGTTTCATTCTTGTTCGTCGTCGCTCGCTCGACGGTCATTGACCGCCGTCGGTTGCCAGCCGTCGTCAGTCGTCGGCCGCCACTAGTCGCCGCCGGTCTCGTCGGCCGTCAATCGCCGACCGTCGACCACCGTCGATCGCTCTCATTCCCAACTTATAAATCAAACAACATTATTGGAATGACAAAACTCATTCTCATTCCCGTTTACTATCAAATTCATTCTCATTCCTATTCCCACCTTCCAACCAAAAACCACCTTAGTTTCGAAGCTCTTCATTCCAATTTCCCCGAGCTCGGTCATCGAGCTCTCCCTTTTAAGTATAAGTTCAACTTCAATTCCTTGAGCGACTATAATAATTAATATTATTGGCTAAAATAGATGAATAATTATCAGCTATATATATATATCATGATCAAAATCTTCATAGGTAATTATCTCATATCTATAAATACCAAGGTGCGTTAATTTATTATTTACTATACCTTCAACGAGTTAATTAATCATTAGAAGAGATTCATTAAAAACTTCGACGCCGTCTAATATTTGCTCTTTTCCCCTTCATTATATGTAAATTGATTTGAACGTGATCAAGTAATTAAGAAGACTAACACAAGAACGTTATCGAGTAATTAAGAAGACTAATTAGACAAGAAGACATCATTTTTAAGAAAAAAAAATCACAAACCATGAAAAATTGCATCACAAAGATACATACTTTAATTTCCAATGACATACTACATTTTGGCAAACTATAAAAGCATCATGCTTAGGATAATAGTTAAGTTGGTAGTTTTTCTCAATACTGATTTAAAAATAAAATTAATTTTGAAACTTTAAAAATACGCGGGATCAGTCGTCGAAGTTCCACAGCTGAATCGAACCGAAAATATCGCTGTCGTCGTCGTCGCCGCCGTCTCTCCAGGAACCCTGCAGGTCGACGACGCTCCAGTCGACGTCGTCCAATAATGCTGGAGGATCGCCGTAGATTAACTCCTGCGGAAGCACCTCATCAATCCCCGAGCCGGCCTCTCCGCCTCCGACGTCCTTCTCCGCAGCCTCCTCGCCGTAGCCACCTCCTCCGTCACTGCATCCCATCTCCGGCGCCGGCTCCTGCGATTCCCCCGCTCCTTCTCGCGCGTACCTCACCGCTTTGTCCTTTATCTCGAACCGGCTAAGCCCCTCGGCCGCCGCTATGTCCGGCAGCTGGTCCGGGAAGTTGAAGTAGTGCTGCTCGCCGGGGCCGCGGAGGTAGAGCATGGCGGCGTCGTAGGCCCTGGCGGCCATCTCCTGCGACGCGAACGATCCCAGCCACAGGCGCTTCCGGCTTTTCGGGTACCGCACCTCCGCCACCCACTTGCCCCACTTCCGCAGCCGCACTCCCTTATACTTCGCCGGCCCCGGCGCCGGCGCCGGCCCAGACCTCTCCCCGGAAGTCTCCCCCTCACTGTCCATCTTTTCGCAACCGATCCTAATTGCTGTGGTCCATATATAATAAAGGCTCGCGAGGTTAATTACGTGCCATCGAAACCATCTGACGACGTGCCGAAACCATGCACCAGTGACGTAAGTGTAGAATGGGCCGGGTTCGATACCGGACGAGCGATCTAAAATTTCTTTTGATTTCATATGGATCCCTCTCTGTCCTTCCACCGTGTTCAATGGTGGAGTCAACTCCGAACTAAGCCTCGGGCTAATTTTTAATTAATCATTGGATTAATTTTTTAATTTTTTTGTCAAACAATGTCAAAATTCTTTTTTTTAAAAAATGCTACACAGCTACCGTGAAAAAAAAAATTCTACTCGGGCTAAAGCCCGGATAACACAAAGCGTGGCTCCGTCCTTGACAGTGTCAAGGAACTTTGTCCCTCCGTGATTTACCTCTCTTTCGTCAGTACTCTGAAACAGATGATAAGAGACTACTAGTTGGACAAATTTCCAACTTTTGTAGAAATCATGCACCAGTGATGTAAGTGTTGGAACTTGATGTGTGATGCAATGGTAGAACATCGGCGCAATGTAAAATTAGTGAGATTATCCACTGTAAGTGCTTTGCGATTTATCTAAACAATCTATGAGAAAATTTTACGAGGCTGAATGATTAATCTTCAAAATTAATCGAGTTTAAAACTTGAATATCATAATATCTATTAAAAAAATATTGAAATTTGATGGATTAAAATAAAAAGAAAAAAAAAATAAAACCATCACATTAATAATTCTGTTAAAAAAAATATATAAAAAATTATCGATAATTTAAAATCATAACTTTTTTTTAGAAATTGATCCTCTACGAATCCTTTTATATTTGTAAAAAAAAAAAGAGAGAGATTTTAGTTTTTTTAAAGAAGAAATATGTATTCTATCATATATATAAAAAAAAAGTCTCTATTCATACTTCTACATCCTCCTGTAACTAATACATCGCATTACAAGACAATTGAATTTTATTTTGACCTTTTGCTCAGTTCACAAATTTGATTTTGATTAATTTTCTTATCTGTTTAAAGAAGTCAATTTATTTTTTGGAAAAAGTTTACATGTCAACAGTATGCGGTGGGCGGATCTGGTCGGTACAGTCCGCGTAACCCGTTGATCTTAACGGATCCGACACAACGCGATCGGATGCGTTGCATGGCGATGAATGGTACTCAAATATAACGGTCGGAATCAATCGTATCCTGACCGTATGAGTAAGAGTTAAGTCGCACGAGAGACTCTATGGACACTGACGGAGTCAGTTCCGAGCTAATCAACTGGTCAATTTTTTTCCTGAATTAATTTAAAAAAAGGAAAAAAAATAATACAATGTACTACAGTATATTTTTTTTTTAATCCCAAATTAACATCCGGATAATTTACCACGTGGCTATGGAAGCCCAGCAGCACGGGGGAGGTAGAGGAGAGCGAGTCATAGAAGGCAAGCGATGGGAAGGACGATAACGACTCGGCCGTTGCGTCTGGGACTCAAGTCTGAACGTGAACGGTTAAATTATTATGAACTTAAAAGGCGGCCACAGGTCGTCGGCTGTCTAATCACAAAGAAGTGGAAGAAGAGATGAAAATGATGGACATTTTCGGTCGTTGATCGTTGTGCGTGTACGATGAAAACCTGCAGTTTGATGGTTTATAAATAATTTAATTTTATTTCCACGATAATGACGTAGTAGTTAAGATACGATGGTAACAGAAGTGATATGAATTGATTTTGAATAAGATCTAAATTAAATTCTTTTTTAGATTCAGATAATCTCCATGCAAGGGCGGAGCCACGTTATAGCTTACCCGGGTGTTAGCCCGGGGTAAAAAAAAAAAATATTGTATCACTCCTCATTTTTTTTTTTAATGTTAACACGGGAAAAAGTTGAAGGGTTGATTAGCCCGGGGCTCCGTCCAGAGCTGACTCCGCCCGTGCCTCCACGTATCTTGACCACCACATCAAGACCCATAAAATCCTTCGTGATTTACCTCCCTCACAGTGATCGTGGGATAGATCGGTGAGGGCCGCTAGATTGACGGTTCTAACTTTGCAGATAAATAATTTAATTTTGTATTCACGGAGATGGTGTGTTGATTAGAGCAGGGTGACACTTGCGAAATGAGCACGGATCGATTACGAAGGAGGATCTAAAATCTCTGTGATTTATCTCCCTCTCAATAGTCGTGGAACAGGTTGATGGGCGGCGCTGGATTAACGGTTCCAATATTTTACAGATAAATAATTTAATTTTGTCCTCACAGGGGATGGTGCGTTGGTTGGGGCAAAATGTCACTTGCGAAATGAGGACGGATCGATTCCGGAAGAGGGTGTAAAATTCTTCTTTGGCATCAAATGACCCTCCTCTGTCCTGGCCAATCGCGACAAGATCAAAGGCCCCCCGCGATTTACCTCCCTCACAATGGTCATGAGACATATCAGTGGAGACTGTTAGGTTGACGGTTTCAATCTTTGCATATAAATAATTTAATTTTATCCTCACGGAGATGACATGTTGGTTAGAGCAAAGCGACACTTGCGAAATAAGCACGTATCGATTCCGGAGGAGGATCTAAAATCTATGTGATTTATTTTCCTCATAATAGTCATGGAATAGGCCGATAGGGCCCGCTAGAATAGCGGTTCAAATTTTTTGCAAATAAATAATTTAATTTTGTCCTCACGGGGATGACACATTGATTAGGACAAGACGTCATTTGCGAAATGAGTACAGATCGATTTCGGAAGAGGGTCTAAAAATCTTCCTTGGCGTCAGATGACTCTCATCTGTCTTAGCCAATCACGTCAAGGCCAAATGCCTTACGTGATTTCTCTCTCTGATGAATGGAGCAGTTATAGAAGGCTATTTAGATTAGATTCGATTTTTGCGAAATAAATAATTTAATTTTTCAAAACTAAATAACACCGTCCTCTTCCCTTCACTTGTTCCTTCGAAACGACCAATTAATTAGAACAGTAAAAATATTACTATAAATAGATAGAAATTGAATATTTTTTATCAAATATTGCGACCAATGTAATAGCCTTTGCTAACTGCTGCAAGTGATCCATGTAAATATAATTTGGGGTTTGGAAAAATATTATTGGAAGACAACGTACGTGAAATTAAAAAGGAGATATTTGATTGATTCGTGGAATGGACGGTTGAGTCAATTGCTAGAAGGTAAAATATTTCTCTTTTGACCTTAATTAAATAGTTAGTTCCGTTAGTTGATTGAACTTTTAATCATTTTGACTCGCAAACTGACTTACGATTTTAATTGGCTAAAGCTTTTTTTTTTTAAATGATTTTTTTTTTATTTTTTTGTCAAATAATTCACACCCACGATAACAACGTTGAATTCATAATAGGAAAAGACACACCGCTTAATTAATTCACGAAGGACATGCGAACTCAATGAATATAGACAAAAAAAGTTTAAAATCATAGTTATATTTCGTCGGTATGATTTGATGCAATTCATATACTTACCTAAAAATTATATGATACATGTATATATATAACTTTATTCCTAATAATCATTATTACTCATATTAATTTACAATAATAATAATTATTGATCATGAATGCATGGGTAATTTATAACTTTAAGCATTATACGGGGTTACTTTCACTATAAAAAAAATCCATTTTTAGCGACGAATTTTACAACGAAATTTGTAAAAAAATTCGTTGCAAAATTTTTTTTCAACGAATTTTGCAACGAAAAAATTTTCGTTGCAAATAATTTGCCGCTAAATTCTGCAACGAAAAAATAAATGTTTCGTCGCCAATTTGGCGACGAAAAGAAGATTCGTCGCAAATTTTGAGACAAATAATACTTTTCGTCGTCGAATTCGGCGACGAATTATACTTTCGACGCCAAATTAGCGACGAATAAATTTTTTCGTCGCCAAATATGCGACGAAATTTTTATTCGTCGCAAAACTCTCGCATCCATCTCCGGCCAATATAATGAAATTTGGCGACGAATATTTTTTTCGTCGCAAATTTGACGACGAAATATTATTTTCGTCGCCAAATTTGCGACGAAAAAAAATATTCGTCGCCAAATTCTGATGAACGGAATTAACAAATAAAATTAAATTTGGCGACGAATTTTTTTCCGTTGCAAATTTGTCGACGAAAATAATAATTAAATGCCGCAAAAAGTGCACTATCGATCGTGATAGTGCGACCCGGTCGACCGATTAGTCGGCTACGTGCGTTCGTGAGTTGTTCTGATAGACGGATCGTGATCATATCCATCGATCATTGCCGATTCGGTAGTCGGTCGATCGACTTCTAGCGTTATGTAACTCTATAGTACATCGATCACGATGATATTGTATACCAGTCGACTGATGGCCAAAAAATTTTTATCAATCGAGTGAATGTCTACATCAGTCGACTGATACATATAAATTTGCAACGAAAATTATAATTTCGTTGCAAATATGGAGAAAAATAAAAAAAAATATTTGAAATTAATCTTTTTTCGCTGTTTTACAACAAACACACAACAATATTAACACAATTATACAATAAACAATAATATGAACATCAAACCAATTTATACAGATAACACATACATCCAAAGGTTTACCGTACGATTATCATAAGGCAACAGTTAAATACAACAAACTTATAAAAACATAGATATGACATATGTCATAAGTCAAGAAGCTAACAAATAAACTTTCACAAATACAGTCAAAGATAACCAACATCATCACCATCGTCATCAAAAAACACATCATCATTTTCTCCATGGCAGGGATCAGGCGGAGGAGAAGCAGAGCTAGAAGGAGGAAGTTGATTTGAGCTAGACTTTAATTGAAGATGTTGCATAATAAACATTTGTTGCCTTTGAACTTCGTTCATCTTTTCATTTAAGTCTTGAACTTTCTGAGCGTTCTGTTTTGATTCAGTTTTCTTCTGCGCTAGTAGCTCTCTCAAATGATTAACCTCTTCGGTTAATTGAATAACTTGGGCTTTTGATGCTGGAGAGGATGAAGAAGAAGCACCAGAGACTCTATAGGATCGGCTCAAAGAGCCGAGTCCAAGTATTCTTCCACTTTTCGGTCCTCCAGATGCTTCGAGCCATAAATTTATATTGCTAACAGATGACTCCGATTCGACTCCATCATCACTTGCTACCGAATTTCTTTGTGAAAGTTCATCATATTTCTCCTATTATGAAAGAAAAAAGAATTAAATATTAACATAAGAAATTAAATTTTTACAATTACACACCTTTATTGTTCTAGCTCTTTCACCACTCTATGTTTTATCCTTTTTTTGGAATGTACGGGTGAAAGTGTCAATAAATAATGACTCTGTTCCTGTCTCCTTGGCATAAACAAATTAAACAGTTAATATTTATAAATTAGTGAGTATTAGATTATAAAATCATAAATTGAAAGTACTCACCAATCGATATCTATGCTCATCGATATTTATGGATCCTCCCGCATACGTGGCAGACATAACGCCGGAGTTACAATTCTGATTTTGCTTATTTTGTTCACTCCTCCGCTTACTTCAGATCCCCAATGTGCAACAATTTTATTCCAATTCTCCTCAGTTATACAGTGAGGTTTCTTATTTCTAGTTTTTGCATGATTTAGTATGTTTCTAATATGATCACCACATTTTTTCTTAAAAATCCTCCTAATCTCTAGTGTTTCAGTCTCCTCCCAAATAAATACCCGCTGCAGTAGAGGAAAATAAAAATTGATTATATTAACTGCAATTTCATATACTAAATTATTGAAATAAGTTACCTTGAACTCATTCCACCACAGAACTTTAATTTCTTCCGGCGTGCTTGTATAAGTCATAGAAGCGTCGGGCCAATGGTTATTCACTATTTTATTCACCTCGTGAATAACACGTACAGAATTTGTAAATCTAACATAAACCAAAAACAAACTCCGTTATATACTTTTAAAAAAATATATTGTATTAAAATTTTAATATAGATATTATAAAACTTGAATACTTACGAATCTCCTCGCGGAAATATAAACTCTCTCGTATCTTCTCTCTCCACGAGTGTTTGTTGTACCGGGGAAGAAACATTGGCAGGTATATGTTGAGAATCAGAGGATCCTGTAACTGGGGAAGAGGTGGAGGGCACATTTCCTGCAAGAGCATCAGAATGTGCGGGTGCTGAAGTAGAGGAAGACTGTGATCTTCCATCACTACTCCGTCTATGACCGCCACGTCGAAACTAACAATCATGATTATTAGAAGAATATTATAGGAAAAAAAAATGCAGTTGCATATCGAATTATTAATAGGAAAAATATGAAAATATTACCATATTCATAGCAACTGAATGACCCTAAATAAAAAAAGTTCATTAGCATATCAAATATATAGATTTTCGAATAACATAGTAAATTAAAACATAATTGATATTCAATAAATTAAAAGGTAAATTACCAATAATTAGAAATCGAAATCTACAATATAATTTGCGACCTGATAATGCGTCTAATCGTCATCGTCATTGTGATCGTCATCGTCATCGTCATCCTCATCCTCATCATCATCCACATCCTCATCCTTGTCATTGAAATCTTCATCTTCATGTTGGGGATTTGACGCCGCTAGAGGGGGGGGGGTGAATAGCGTGTGACCCGTACGTAGATGGAATTTGTTCGCGTGTTCGTGTCTAAAAGTTTCGTTAGCACAGCGGAATATATATAATAACAATAACGAAACACAAACAACACGCTAACACGAAGATTTAACGTGGTTCGGAACCACACGGTTCCTACTCCACGGATCGAGCTCTAACGAGCTCTAGCGACGCCAATGCAATCACTACTCAACAAACTCCTTCTCGACAACAAGTCGGAGGCGGAGAAACCTCGTACAAACGTTTACACCAATAAACGAAAGGAATACAAGCAAATACAATAATACAATGTAAAACTAGTAAAGAAAATAACTTTACAAATGCCTTTTGATTGCTTGCTTGTTGATTGCTTGAACCGTGGTTGAAGACCACGATTTGCGTGACAAATCGCCTCAACGCGTCAAGAAAATCATTGCTAAAATCCTTCTTAAATTTGCCTTTATAACTGCGTGAGGGATTTACGCCTATCGTCGATCGCCATAAGTCACGGTCGGTGATGCCCCGCTGTTGTCGTGAGACAACGGATCGATCCATGCTGGAAAAACTCCAACGGATCTCTTGGCGATCGCCAACATTGCGATCGCCAGCGCCCGTAATCGGCGCCCGATCGGCTCACGGGCGTTACGTGCTCGACACTCGGCCGCGATCATTGCCGTCCCTCGGCGGTCGGCGCGAGCATTCGACCTCGGTGGCGGTCGAACTCAAGTCGACTCACGGCAGTCGAACCGGCCATAATGCCAGTCGACTGCCAACCTCAAGAATGAGGTTTTATCCCAAGTATGGTGCCCCCATACTTGCTAGACCACCCTTAGCCTAGACCTAAGCCTTCTAGCCACCTCCATCAGCCTCACGCCTCTCGGATCCCTCCAAGTCATCCATGACTTGTTCATCCATCGCGCTAGCTTACAGGTGCTTCCATCGGCTATGTCATGCTAACGGTGTCTACACCGCCAAGGCACATTGGACTTACGCATGAGACTCCGCTTGGACTTTATCGTCCAACTATTGGTTTTATCTTTGCCAAGACTCGCTTGGACTTTCTGTGCCAATATCAAACCCTTGGACTTCTCAAATGCCAAGACTCAAGCTTGGACTTTCCCTTGCCAACCCATGTTGGACTTTCCATGCCAAGACCCATGCTTGGACTTTCCATTTGCCAAGACCCATGCTTGGACTTCTCATTTGCCAAGACCCATGCTTGGACTTCTCATGCCAAGTACTCAAGACTTGGACTTTATCAAATGCCAAGTGTTCCACTTGGACTTTCCCATGACAATTACATTGTCATATGTTTTTGTCGAAACATCAAAACATCACTCGAGTTAAACTCGAGTCTTGGTCAATCGTGACCTGGGCCGATTGCACCAACAATCTCTCCCTTTTTGATGTTTGACAAAAACCAAACAAATCATTTGAGTTAGACCACTAACTCAAATCCCTTACCAATTATCCCAAATTGGTAAAACACTCTCCAAATGTTCTCCCCCAAACATTGGACTTCTCATTTAAATGTTCTCCCCCAAACATTCTCCCCCTTTTTGACTAACATCAAAAAGGTTATCTCTCCAAGGAGGTCAATGTCTCATGTCCCAATGAGATCTTACAATCTCCTCCTTTTTTGACCTAAAAATATCTAGGATGCCTACCATCGTCCTAGTGATAAGTCCCATATCACTCAAGAGAGGCAATCCTATTCACTCTCCCAATTTTCAAATTGGGTATCAAAAACCCATCAATTTTCCCAATTGATGATACTCTCCCAATAACTTCTCCTCTTCAAGGAGAAAAACACATCCATCATCCCAAGATGGATACCTCCCCCTAAAGGCTAGCTCCCCCTTGACCATTGCACCAACAATGTCCTTGGGAAGCCCCTAAGCCAATGGGAACTCTAAACCATCAAAATTAAGGTTCTAAGTTCAACATAGAACTTTCACTCACTCTAAATTTGATACTTTGACCTAACACGGCTCTAATCCATATCGATGGATTTTCACCCTTTATAATGCTTCTAAAGCATATTACAGGGTTAGGAGTGATTAGGAACCTTTTCCATAGTGAACACGGCTAAACAAACCTTGTTAACCGAAATCAGACTGATCGACTCGACGAATCGATGTCGATTGCCACATACATCGATCGCCACCAATGGCGATCGGTATTGTAATTTTCGAAATTCAAATTATCGAATCAATTGAAAATCATAACTAATTATACGTATATCGAAAAAATCACGAAATTTGATACGTATAATACTTATGACCAAAACAATGGGTGAAAAATATTTTAAAATTATTTTACCCATAAAATAGTGAATTTGATACAAAACTCAAAACCATTGAAATTTTCAATGTTTTGGCCCTATTTTGTATCAACTTCATCAATGGTGATTGCTATCAAAAGATAGACTTCACCAAGGTTTTTCAAAATGATTTTAAAATATTTTCAAAACCTTATTTTGGATCATATTCCTTGGGCTCTATGTAAATGACTTGTACACATGCTCTCCCAATGATCCACTACTAAAATTAGATGAGTTTTAGTTCATCTAGATGCAAAAACTATGCACCTTAAACTTAACTCATATCCTAGCATCTCACATGTATCTAGGGTGTATACATACACATACATGTCAATTAGATGTGAGATGTGGGTTTTGTTTTCCCTAAACTAGGGTTTCATGCATTTTCTAAAGCAACTCTACTTGATTCCCTTATAACTGGGACTCCAAGTCATGTCATAGTCCTTAAATCAATTTTAATCGAGTTAATGCATGAATGTATGATCATGGCATAAATGATAGCATTATTAAAACATGGCCAATGATCATGATGTCATGGCATAAAATGAAATCTAAAAACACATGACATTTGAAACCTTAATCCTAAACATGAATCATGACATATAAAATCATAGAACTAGGCATGATGTCATGACATGGCATATGACAATCAAAGCATGACATATAAAATATATAGGTATAATAATACCTAAATTTTAATATTAATTGCCATTTGTTGGGATTAATCATATTTTGCCATATTAACCTAATCTCCCTAGTGTGCCAAAAACCCAAAATGACACACTAACCTCTAAACCTAAATTGTGCCAATTTTGATCATTTTATCAAACTTCTCAAGTAATATTGACACATCCTAAAAACTTTTAGGATTATAGCTCAAATGTATTTCCAAGATGACCATAACCTTGAAAATATCCTAAAGTGCCACCTTTACCATGGTTGAGTTAACTACCCATCCAATCAAGGTTGGCACACCCTAAACCCATCTAGCGTGAATCAATCACGCTCTTAGGAACCCAAAACCGATTTGAGCTCCTAGGGTTAATTAGGTATTCCCTAGGGATAACCTCCCTAGATACCTTCCTAATGACCCTCCTAGGCTTATTAGCCTTGGTCATTTGGGTCTCACCTAGGTTGACTCTAGGGGTAACTCCCCTTGCAACCTTCTTAGTGGCCACCCTAGGTTTCCTAGAGACCCTAGCCACCAGGCACACCCTTTGGTCAACTCTAGGGATGACTTCCCTATTGACCTTGGTCTTTCTAGACCTAATTTGTGTTCCATAATCAAATGGAACACTATGATAAGTCACCTTAGGCTTAGGTTTGTGACCCAAACCTTGCTTGCCTTTGGTTGACTTTTGACTCTTAGGTCCTTGGTGTTGACTTTGACTTTTGGACCTTTGACTTTGACTATTTGACCCTTTAAATTGGTTTTGTATATTCCTAAGAGTCTTTTCAAGTTTTTCAAGCCTTGACCTCAAGGCTTGGTTCTCTAATTCTAATTGCCCAATTTTAGAATTTTGATTTAGACCATGGGCATGAGACTTCTTAGGCATATGCCTAGTCCATTTAGGGTTAAGACCTAGGTGCTCTTGCACCTTTCTAATGGTTTCCCTAGGTAAAATTTTTCTAGAGTTATTTGACCTAGGTTTGTCCTTAGATAAGTTGTTTTTAGGGACATTAGTCCCAAATTTCTTTCTATTATCTAAATGGACACTTTTAGCTCCTAAGCAAAAATATTTATTCCTATTGGCATGCTTTTCATAAATTGCAAGAGAATTAAAATTCCTAGCATGCTTTTGCTTATGATTAAAAGAAAGAGCATTATGAAAATATACCTTAGGGTTAGCCTTAGCTCCCCCTACATGTGATGCTCCATTTTGAGCCTTTTTCTCCCCTTTCTTGCATTGACTCCGGTAGTGTCCCGGTTGTCGGCACTTGAAGCAAATGACTTGCTTCTTGCTTTTAGTTGTTAGGGAAACAACGTCCTTGATCTTTGGTGCCGGTGGAGCTTTCCTAACCCGTTTAGGACACTTACTCTTGTAGTGCCCTTACTCCCTACACTCGAAGCATATAATATTCATTTTATTATTAATTGACATGCTTGAGTTACCTAGGGTGGTTGTGGTGGTCGGAGTGGATTCTTGAGCTTGCTCTTCCTCTCTACCGGATGTAGATGGTTCTTCTTGTTGCTCCGGTATCGAGGATGCCCTAATCTCCTCCCCTTCTATCCTAGAGGTGGAGGTCTCCTCTTCTTCCATCACTTCTACCTCTTCCGATCCGGATGTTGATTCCCTATCAACCTCCGAATCCTCTAGCTCTTTGGATGTTTCTTCTTGAGCTTGAGAGGGTGATGGTCCTTCTTCTTGGACGGGTGATAGACTTTCATGGAGCTTGGCCAAATCGCTCCATAGCTCCTTGGCATCCACGTAGTCACCTAGACTACACAAGAGATCATTAGGAATTAAATCAAAAATGAATTTTATTACCTTCTTGTTTTTATCGAATTGTTGGAGTTGCTCCTCACTCCACTTCTTCTTCTTGAGAAACCCTCCCTTTGGTCCCTTAGGATATTCAAATCCTTCCATCAATGCGGACCACTCCTCAAGGTCTCTCATCATCAAAAAATCTTCAATTCTCGCCTTCCAAGAATTGAAACCTTCTCGTCCATAGAAGGAATAGGGAATTGGGGTGTTGATGTCCCATCCCAATTGTCCTTTAACTTCCATCTTTTCCTCTAGCGTCTTGCTCCCGGTTGTTAATCCGTTGAAGAGCCACCGAGCTCTGATACCACTTGTTGGGGATTTGACGCCGCTAGAGGGGGGGGGGTGAATAGTGTGTGACCCGTACGTAGATGGAATTCGTTCGCGTGTTCGTGTCTACAAGTTTCGTTAGCACAGCGGAATATATATAATAACAATAATGAAACACAAATAACATGCTAACACGAAGATTTAACGTGGTTCAGAACCACACGGTTCCTACTCCACGGATCGAGCTCTAGCGACGCCAATGCAATCACTACTCAACAAACTCCTTCTCGACAACAAGTCGGAGGCGGAGAAACCTCGTACAAACGTTTACACCAATAAACGAAAGGAATACAAGCAAATACAATAATACAATGCAAAACTAGTAAAGAAAACAACTTTACAAATGCCTTTTGATTGCTTGCTTGTTGATTGCTTGAACCGTGGTTGAAGACCCTGATTTGCAGCAGCAAATCGCCTCAAAAACGTCCAAGAAAATCGCTGCTAAAATCCTTCTTCCGAGCTGCCTTTGTAACCTGCGTCGGGCTGGATTTCCACCTATCAGTCGATTGCCATAAGTCACCAGTCGACTGATGCCACTGTTGTCGTGAGACAACGGATCGATCCACGTTGGAAAAACTCCAACGGATCGATCCACGCTGAAAAAACTCCAACGGATCTCTTGGCGATCCGCCAACATTGAGCGATCGATCAGCGCCCGTAGTCATTGCCCGATCGGCTACGGGCGTTACGTGCTCGACACTCGGTGACGATCGTTGCCATCGCCATCCTCGGCGATCATTGCGCGAGCATTTTCGACCTCGGTGGCGGTCGAACTCAAGTCGACTCACGGCAGTCGAACCGGCCATAATGCCAGTCGACTGCCAACCTCAAGAATGAGGTTTTAACCCAAGTATGGTGCCCCCATACTTGCTAGACCACCCTTAGCCTAGACCTAAGCCTTCTAGCCACCTCCATCAGCCTCACGCCTCTCGGATCCCTCCAAGTCATCCATGACTTGTTCATCCATCGCGCTAGCCTCCAGATGCTTCCCTCGGCTATGTCATGCTAACGGTGTCTACACCGCCAAGGCACATTGGACTTACGCCGCCAAGACTCCGCTTGGACTTTATGCCGCCAACCATTGGTCTTATGCTGCCAAGACTCCCGCTTGGACTTTACGCTGCCAATATCAAACCCTTGGACTTCTCAAATGCCAAGACTCAAGCTTGGACTTTCCCTTGCCAACCCATGTTGGACTTTCCATGCCAAGACCCATGCTTGGACTTTCCATTTGCCAAGACCCATGCTTGGACTTCTCATTTGCCAAGACCCATGCTTGGACTTCTCATGCCAAGTACTCAAGACTTGGACTTTATCAAATGCCAAGTGTTCCACTTGGACTTTCCCATGACAATTACATTGTCATATGTTTTTGTCGAAACATCAAAACATCACTCGAGTCAAACTCGAGTCCTGGTCAATCGTAACCTGGGCCGATTGCACCAACACTTCATACTCATTTAGTTCACTTGCATCAACGTCTATTACAATGCCACTGGGATCTCGTAACATTGGAATATTATACTCTTCGATATGAAATGTATTGACAACTTCATCTTGTTGATAGGATATGTCCTCCCAATGTTCTTCAATTTTATTACGTGCTTTGGTTTTACAAACTGCCCACCAATCACTTTTGTCTCGTCTCATACTAGGATATGAAGCATAAAAAACTTGAATCGCTTGCTGTGCTAATACAAATGGTTCGTACCTCTTGTATATTTTTTTGTAGTTAATTTTAACCAAATTAAACTGTGGATGCACCCTCATGCCTTTGATAGGGTCAAACCAACGACACATAAATAAAATAACTCACAAATCTGAGCTTGGATACGCTACCTCTAAAATTTCATCTAACAAACCGTAAAATTCATTCCTTGCACCTCCATCAATAGATGACTGAACACAAACTCCGCTATTCATTGTAGTTTTCCCAGTTCCATAAGCTTGAGTATGAAAAATATATCCGTTTATGAAATATGCGGGCCAAGTTTTAACCATTGAATTTGGACCCCATAATAGATTTTTTATTAGGTCTTGCTCAATGTGGCAGTGATTATCATGAACCTAAAGTAAAATCAATATGTGTCATCAGACAAGATTTATCAAATTTAATATCATATACTACTTACATAATTTTTGAACCATTGTGCAAATTCTTCATCACAAAAATTATTAAACTCATGCTCCGGAAGCTCCGAATATAGAGTTTGAAAAATCCTACAATATAATTAAATAAAACATGAACAATATTTTATGATATACAAAATGTTTAATATAACTACTATATACTTACTCGAAATACGGCGTTATACGGGCGATTCAATAAAATATATGTATGGGCTGCGCTCGGACGATTAAGTATCTACTTGTATAAGATCCACTTGGTCGACCAAGGTAATTAAAAATTGAGAATGCCCTCAAATTTGGATCAACGAGACCCTCATCGTTTCTTCCTGCTTTCTGACTCTTGCATTGAACATGAGGTTCAAAGTAATATGATGCAAAAGTTGTAATTTCCTCCACAATATAAGCATTAACTATAGAAGCTTCAACATGAGCTTTATTTTTCACTTTTTTTTTCAAGTGATAGAGGAATCTAAAAGTAATACAATAAAATTTATTACCAAATAAATTAGACTAGATTTGACCAAATGAAATAACAATGAGAAAAAAGTTAAAAAAAAATCACCTTTCAAACGGATACATCCATCGAAATTGAACATGACCTCCAACTTTAGCCTCATATGGCAAGTGAACCAAAATATGTTCCATTGAATCAAAAAATACCGGTGGGAATATCTTTTCTAAGTTACACATAATAATCGGAATGTCTCTCTCTAATGTCTCCATGTGTGAATGACTCAGTACTGTCGAACAAATATCATGAAAGAAAATGCTTAATTCCGTAATTGCACCCCAGACAAAATTTGGTAACAGTTCCTTCAAAGCAATAGGAATTAATCTTTCCATGAATATATGACAGTCATGACTTTTAAAACCCATAAATTTGCATTCCTTCAAATCAATGCATCTACCAATATTTGAGACAACCATCAGGAAATTTCAACGATTTCAACCATTCACAAACAATCCGTTTCTGATCCTTATTCAATGTATAAACTGCTTTCGGTTTTGGTCCCCTACTATTTGCATCAACATCAAGGTTAGGTCGGTTACATATGAGACGCAAATCTTTTCTTGCATTCAGATTGTCTTTTGTTTTTCCAGTTATATCCATCACTGTATTTATCAGATTTTCAAAAACATTCTTCTCAATATGCATTAAATCAAGATTGTGACGAATCAAATTATTCTGCCAATACGGTAAATCCCAAAAGATACTCCGTTTTATCCATTTATGCGTAATTCGATAGTCATATGTTGTGACATTGGGGTCTTCAATAACAGATGGAAAGTTAAGCACTCTTTGCCATAGACTTTGTCCATTTATGCGTAATTCCATAGCTTTACACCTACCTGACGGGGGAGAAGAACGACTTACCCTTATGACAGAAGAAGCAGGAAGACAATTACTGCACAAACAACATAATTACATACATTTAGGACTAATAGTCTTTGGAATTAGAGGACTAACCAGGATGAAAATAGGAGCCAAAATACTATTAGTCTTATATGACTCCAGATTCTCAGATGACAAAGAGAAATCTATTATTGGACTAATAGAGGTAGACATGAACAACAATAGCGGAATCACATATATATGCCCGAATTTTAACATGACAATAAAAGATTTTGTTAAACACATCAAAATAATAGCCCAAGGAAAGGGTTATGGAAATTTTCAAGGCAAAAATATACAGTTAGACATAGTGTTTCTAGGAAAAATAATGAACTATATGAATAACCATTTTAAGATTCAAATAAATGGAATGATAGAAGCTCTCAGCTCCAAGGGGACAAATTTCTTAAAACCAAGAGAATATAGCTCAGAAGAATTAGCTAATTTAGAATAGAACCTAAAACTAGAAGAAGAAACCCCAATAACAAAACCAACACAGTCCATAATGTACAAGAACAGGCGAGGAGAACTAAGCATTAGATTTTCAGGATACCTGACAAATACGGAAGATGGAGAGGAAGAACCTGAACTTGAAACAAACCTAATGAACAGAGAAGTAAGTTACCCAGAAATGCTTAGAATTTTAGGAAGAAAACACTTAGACGGAATAAGAAAAAGAAAAGAGACAAACCTAATGAACACAGAGACCAGAGGTATATTTGACAACCTAGGAGGATACGTATACAAACCTAGCAACAAAAACAACATGACACTTAGAGAAATAAAATAGTTAGAAATACAAGAAAAAAACAAGGGCAAACTAAAAATAAACGAAACGCTGACACTAGATGACGACGGAAACATTTTGGTGCTAGAAGAATCAACACATGGACACATGAACTTTATGAACACAGAATCAGCCACATCTAACGTCCATACTTACCCAGAGAGCACTATGGGAACATTAGATTATGGACAAGGACACCCCCCAAGGAGAGCAACCACGCCTTATACTAACAACAACCCACTCCTAAGAACATTAGGAAGAAGAAGACCAACAGAACAGACCTTCTTTGGGACAGGATCAGTACTACTAAATATCACTGAATGTGACCCACAGCTATACGATACCTATCTAGAACAATGGATGATATCAGTACAAAGAGATTACCTAGCAAAACATGAACTTGACATAGAAACCGGAGAAGCAATGCTTAGAATAGGAGAAAATTATCTAGGGGAAACATCCCGATCATCATGGGAGGCATACAAAAAGAAATTCCCAGAAGAAATAGTGAAATTAGCAAGTAGAGGAAACAATATACTAAATTTCTATTATGCAATTCACAGAATCCTTACAGCAAGAGATGCTAACACGGGTTTGGATATTAGACAAAAAGAAGCAATGAGAGACCTAGAACAAATCCAACTTTTTGACTGGTCCATGATAAAGAAATTCTGTAATGATTTTCTACATCTAGCATCCATTTCAGGAAACTACTATAATACAAATGTAGGAGAACGACTCTTTAGCAAACTACCAGAAGAATTAGGGAAAGAAATACATAAGTCATGGACAGAAATGCACGTACCAGAAGAATACAACAACATAGGTGTCAGGATACAACACATAATAAATAAACTTAAGGAAAAATGCACTTATATCCAAATACAAAAGCAACTTAAAAACCAACAATACGGATTCTGCAAACAAATCTACACCCCGCAGCAATATGGAAACAACCCACAAAGGGAAAGGATAAATCCCAAACCTAAAAGAAAACCAAAACAAACATACTACCTAAGGAGAAGTAAAGCAAGAAAACCATATTTGAATAAAGAGAAACATGTCAGAAAATTCAATCCGAAAAAAACATACTCTAATCTAATAACATGCTATGCCTGTAACCAACAGGGGCATTTATCGTCAGTATGTCCCAATAGAAAAAACTTATTTACAAGAGAAGCAAC
Organism: Wurfbainia villosa; assembly: GCA_025175895.1. Taxonomy (NCBI): domain Eukaryota; kingdom Viridiplantae; phylum Streptophyta; class Magnoliopsida; order Zingiberales; family Zingiberaceae; genus Wurfbainia; species Wurfbainia villosa. The sequence continues at coordinate 81,043,036 of CM046006.1, read as the reverse complement.
TCTGGTAGCATGTACAAATGAAGATCTAGTAGAAGTACAAACAGATGTCTCAGATACATCATCAATATACTCAGTAGTAACAGTAGCAGACCTAGAAGAAATCCCACAAACAACAGATTATTCGCTGGTAAATTCATTCTTAGAAGCAGATCAGACTAGGCACAATTTTAACCATGACATAGACGAAATAGAATGGGACCAACTACACAAACTTGAAAACAACTATATGTTCAGACAGACCCCGGTCCAATCAACATGTACCCACATTTGGGATCTAAGATCTGGAGCAGACCATATACCATGTTCTGTTTGTGGATATTTCCCTTCACTAGACAAAAGGGGAACTTGTAGAGTGTGTAGACAACAGTTATGTAACTACTGCCTATTCGAACAACATCACATAAGCATACCAGAACCGTCTACAAGACAAAGTACGATGAAAACTACTCTTTTAGAAACAAGGATATCAGTGTTAGAAACTAGGATCAACATTTTGGAAAATGAGATAGAACTACTCAGACAAAGCCTACAACAGCGAGATTTTGAAAGATTCGAAGAGGAACAAACAAACATAGTAACCCAACCAGCAGAAACTAAAATGGTTTTTGTAAAGACACCAAGCATGTGCAACACTGAAAAATCAGTTGATTTAAGAATACAGTGTGTTTTAAACATACAAGGACATGAAATAAAGATCCAAGCCTTGCTAGATACAGGAGCAACAAGTTCAACTTTAGACTTTAAGGCAATACAAAATGTGCTCCCTAAAGAAGTGATAAAATATACATCAGAACCAATGGTCAGTACCCAATTTGACGGGCAACACTTAGCCTACCACACTTTTATAAAAAATGCACACATTAAGATTTACAACAACTGTGGCCAATATAGCAATGCTATATCTATACCACACATCTGGGTAAGACCTTTAAACCATCCAGATCTCCAGCTTATCCTCGGGCTCCAATTCCTCCTAGCAAAAGATAGAGCCCTCTTTCTATCACTAGATTATGTGTTTCTCCTCTCCAATCCCATAATCTCTCACATTTTGTCAGAATATCCCTCTTCATTCAGAGCCCCAGAAAGAGAATGTAAGTGCTCTACAGGAGACGAACAAGAATGTAATTGTAAAGACAAACAGACAATCACCTATCAAAATAACCAAGATACAGATAGTGAATTAGAGATAGATAGTGAACCAAAACTAGACTCAGATATAGAAGAACCCCAGTTGATTAATACAACTTACATATTGAAACAAATTAACACCTCTGATGACCTAGATACCATAGTATCTAAATTAGAGAAAATCGAAATAATAGGAGATGACCCTACAAAATATTGGGACAAAAATAAAACGCAATGTAAGCTAAGTATAATCAACCAGACATAACTATTAAGGCACAAGAACTCAAATATACAAATTGGGAAGCAGAAGAATGTAAACTCCATATAAAACAAATGCTAAAAATGAAAATCATAAGGAGATCTACCTCTAGACACAGGAGTCCAGCATTCATAGTAAACAAAAGCTCAGAACAAAAAAGAGGACAATCTAGAATGATTTTTAATTACAAAAGGTTAAATGATAATTGCCATGATGACGGATACAAAATACCTGACAAAGAATCCCTAATCAATAAAATACAGAACTCAGAATGATACTCAAAATTTGACATGAAATCAAGATTTTGGCAAGTAAAAATGCATCCAGAATCAATAGAATGGACATCATTCACTTGCCCGGAAGGACACTTTGAATGGCTGGTAATGCCTTTTGGCATAAAAGTAGCACCACAAATATTCCAGAAGAAAATGGATAATATATTCAAAGATACGAAAGATTTTACATGTGTCTACATAGATGATGTGTTGGTTTTTTTAAAAACCAAACAAGAACACATGATACATCTCCATATGGTTTTTACTCTTATAGAAATCAACGACTTAATTATATCCAAAAAGAAACTACAACTAGCCACCAAACACATAGAGTTCCTAGGAGCCGAGATAGGAAAGGGTACAATATCCCTACAACCCCACATTTCTACAAAAATACTAAATTTTCCAGACAAAATAGAAAACACTAAAGATCTTAGAGCCTTTTTAGGACTACTCAACTATGCTAGACAGTATATCAAAGACATTGGAAAATCAGCGGACCACTATACAACAAGACAAGCCCTAAAGGCCAAAGACATTTTAACCAGCAGGATATTGAATTAGTTAAACTTATAAAAGACAAGGTTAGAAATTTACCCACACTCTCCTTACCATTGGACACAAATTACCTGGTCCTAGAAACAGATGGCTGTGAAACCGGATGGGGAGGAGTCCTACTCAGGAAACCCAATAAATATGAAACAAAGGCCCAGGAAAGTCTATGTAGGTATGCATCAGGAAAATTCCACGAGAAAGGACACCTAACATCCCTAGATTATGAAATCCTAGCAGTCATCTATTGTCTTGAAGTTTTTTATTTATTTATATGTGATAAAAAAGAAATTACAATACGAACAGACTGCGAGGCCATAGTCAAATACCACAAACAAAGTAAAACAAAGAAAAGAACCCTCTCTGCAAAAAGATGGATGAAATTCGCAGATACCATTATTAATAAAGGCATGAAAATACAATGGGAACACATTAAGGGAACTAACAATTCTCTTGCAGACACTTTATCCAGGCTATTAATATGATGCTCTTGCAGATGGAAAGACAAAATCCAAAAACAATCATTACACCCACCAGAACATGGGGCCAATACAAAACCACAAGAATTAGACCACAAGAGTTAAAAATATACTCCCGTATGGAGGAACAGTTCAGAACAGAACATAGACCACACATGGAGCAGATGCAGACAACAATAATTGACAATATATGGAACATCCCGACAGTCCCAGGGGTAGCTTCCTACAAGATAGGAGTAATAAATGTACTCATCTATTACTTCTTACATCTTAAAGACATGCACAGCTCGGCAAGACAAACAGGGAGATATACCTATTACGGGATCATGACAGGCCCCCATGCAGGATTATATACTTGGGAAGAAGCTAAAAATCTCCTCCTAGATGAAGCAAAAGGAGAAGAACTGGGAGGCTTTGACTCACTAGAGGTAGCTCTAGAAACAATCCGGAAAGAAGTAGGACCAAACTACTTCTTGAGCTCTTCAATTAAGAACAAACACCTCATGAAGACAAGCCCACAGACCACCTATGCAGAAACTGTTGCAGATAAAGGTAAGTCAATAAAACCCATTGCCAGTACTAGAAAACTCGGAACCAGCCAGATAGATATGACCCGATTCAATAGTCTGCCAACAGACCTAGGTGTATACATGAGGCAGACATCAGAACAGGCGGAATGAAGGACTTTTCACATACTACAAGAAGCACTACAATGGGTACAAATCGACCCACAAACAGGTATCACGGTACTCTATGAGGCCGAATACAATTTCAAAATAAGATGCCAAAACAAATTCAAAGATTGCATTACAGAAAAACATGGTTGCCAATGCCAATTACAATATGCCATAAGAAAGGCAAGTATAGACCTAAGTGTCTATCATACACAAAAATTTAGAGGAGTAGAAATAACTCCGTTTATCTTGCTTGATCACGGAATTCTCAACGAACTATGGGTTCAAGCCCACAACATCACATACGCCTTTCCATACAAATTTAGAAATGCTGTCAAAATGCTCTTAGAAATAGAAACATTCGAGAGCTATGTCACATGCTCAATTGAGAGTTCGCCGCCTGAATGGATAAACCACAAAATAGAGCCAGCCAGGCACGTCATAAAGCTCAGGTCCCGTGAGATCATTTACAAGCCAGAAGCTATAGAAGACATATTCCCAAGCGATCCAGATGAACACTGGGGAGCAGCAGTACCTCTTCCTGAACAAGCAAAACACTGGAGAGTTTCACTTCAAGGAACAAATTGGCTTTGGGATGATGCCAGAGATAGCTACGACTTTGTACTGGTAGCAGAAACATTCACAGAGAAGATATATTGGCCATCACATATGGGAACTCAATTTTTTCCATTCAAATATAATACACAAAATCCAGAACTAGTAGAGCACTACAGACAAAGACAACTAAAGTGGATACTAAAACAATCCACCCAAATCACAGCCAAAGAATACAGAGAAAAAATGACAGAACAACAAATGACAGAACAACAACGGAGGACAAGAACTCCACCAACACCAGATGGTCCAAGTTCCACCACCTCGGCACAAGAAAGGAATCTAGAAAACATGATGGAAACCTGACCCACCTACACAACATGCAGACTTTACAACTCAAGAAAGAATCATCGTACAGAAACACCTCAAAAGCACCTGTCAAAAGAAGATAAGCATAGGATAGATTTCTGCTGCGCGCCGGGTCAATGCGTGACCCTGCGCACGCAGCATTGATGAATCGTGATTTTATTGTTCATCAAGTTATGGTGAACATTGAAATCATTTCGCTAACGTCGCAATCGCGCATTGGTATGCGCTTGTATGACGGATAATATATATATATATATATATGATAGATTTCTACTGCGCACCGGGTCAATGCGCGACCCTGCGCACACAACATTTGATAAACAGTGATTTCACTGTTCATCATCCGATGGTGAACAGTGAAATCAAATCATGCTCATCATATATATTACGATCGCATTATTGATACATAGATAATTATATATATATATATATATATATATATATATATATATATATATATATATATATATATATATATATATATATATATATATATATATATATATATATGATTGACTTTATTAGTTTAATTGATTCATTTAGTTTGACATGCCTAATCCATCTATTCACTCCATTGGATTGATCCACCAAACATCTTGGTGATGTGAGGACAAGCAAAGTCACGGTCAAACAATAAGAAATTAAACCTAGGCAGGAGATCTCGAGAGAGTACCAGTGAATTCGGTTCAATGTACACTCGGCTCGGTGAGCACTTTAAAATACTTGGTGCGAGTCTTGTGTAACTCGGAAGAAAGGCGCAATGAGCCCTGTAGAATTCGCGAAAAGGCATAATCGATCAATCCCATGAAACTCGAGAAAAAAAGCGTAGTCAACTCCGTGGAACTCGAAAGAAAAACATAGTCAACCCCGTGGAACTGATCAGGAGATGAATGTAACAGATTCCACTAGACTTGACGAGTCATTAGGCAGTGTTCAAATGATATGACGTTACTTCTAGACAGTTCAGTAAAATATATATGTGAATAACTCATCATTTTTGACTAGTTAAGTATCTACGTGTATCTGGTTCACTCGATCGTTAAAAATTGAGGATGACTTCAAATTTGGATTAATAGAACCCTTATCATTTCTTTCTGCTTTTCGCCTTTTACATTAAACGTAAGGCTCAAAATAATAAGATGCAGAAGTTATAACCCTCCACAATATATGCATTAACAATAGTGCTGGTGCAATCAATCCAAGTCACAATTAACCAAACTCGAGTAGGATTTTAATGTTTGACAATGGTTTGACAATATGATTTAACCATATGTTAACCATATGACTAATAGATGATTAGGATATCTAAGGTCATACGAAAAAGATTGTCATAAGGAAGATTTTTGGAGCAGTTCAAGGTTGACCAAGCTCGAGTGAGACTCGAGTGGAAGTCCAAGTTTGGCTGTGTAAGTCCAAGTGTGTAATCTTGGCGACGAAAGTTCAAGTTTGGAGACTTAGTAAAGGTAGATCCATTAGCATGATATGGCCGACGAAAGCACTTGAAGGCTAGGGTCAAGGGTGAAGAGTCATGGGTTTAGGTCTAGGCTAAGGGTATCTAATAACATGACATAGTCGATGAAAGCACTTGAAAGCTAGCACGAAGGGTGAAGGAGTCGTGGAGGACTCGGATGGACCATGAGGGTGTAAGGCTGATGAAAGTGACTAGAATGTTTAGGTCTAGGTTATGGGTGAGTGACAAACATGAGGGATCATACTTGGATTACACCTCACTTTTGAGGTTTACTAGACTAGTAGATTGATCAAGTGCACGACACTTGAGAAGCCTAGTTGACTCAATAGTCGACTGGTCAAGTAGTCAACTAAGGATCGACTATTGATGTGTGGCTTTGACAGTCGACTGGTGGGTTGCACCAATCGACTGACATTAGTAGACACGAACACAGAAGGTCTTGTAGTTAACTGGACAGTCGATTGAAGACTTGACAATCGACTGATGGTAATAACAGTCGACTGCTCAGGTATATGTTGGACAGAATCCTACGTGGATTAGTCCGTTGTAAGACAACGGATAGACAGACAGTCGACTGGGGCTTTTGGCAATCGACTGCTAGGCAAAAATCTAATCAAACACAGGTTATAAAAGGAGCTCACCGTGAAGGATTTTGCAGCCGATTCTTGGTGATTTGGGAGAGAATTTGCTGCTATATTCCAAACATTCCAAACTCATCCAAAGCAATCAAGTGATCAAAAGCACTCTTGTAAAATTTTCTTTCGTGTTATATTTGTATTCGGTTGTATATTACTATTATAAACTTATTGTAAGAGGTTTTTTCACCTCCGGTGTATTGCCGAGAAGGAGAAAGAGATTTAGTGGAGTACACACTAAAGTCCAGTCGTGGAGTAGAAATCGTAGATTCTGAATCACGTAAAATATTAGTGTTGTGGTGTGTGCTTGTATTTGTTATTTTTGCTTTATTATTCCACTGCATACTAACGAATTGTAGACAAGAACGACATGAATCAAAGTGTAAATCAATCAACGCTATTCACCCTCCTTTAGCACACCAATCGGTCTCCAACAAGTGATATCAGAGCGAGATTTTTTTCAAGGACTAATCGCCAAGAGAGCAAGCGCTAGAGGAGTAGAACAATGAAGTTGTCGAATGATAGACTTGGGTATGACATCCAGATTCCTCCACCATTCGACGGAAAAGATTTTTTTGGCATGGAGCGCGAGGATGGAGACACTCCTTATGATGGACATCGAGCAATGATTCATCTTAATGGACGGGTTTGAAGCCCATAAGGATAGAAAGTGCAAGCTCATCAAGATGAAGAATAGACCGAAGAACAAATCCAAGTCTTTGAGATAAAAGAAAGGGTAACGAAAATCCTAACTAAATTAATCTCCGATGATGCTTTGTGTCAATTAGGTGATTATAAGGATGTCAAGGAGCTATGGAGTAATTTGGCAAAATTTCATGAAAAACCCTCATCGGTCTAATCCCAAAGTAAAGAAGATGACAAGCCCGAAGAAGAATCAAGTTTATCATCTCAAGAGCTTGAGGAGTCGGAGGTTAAAAGATGTTCAACATCTAAAGAAGAAGAGGAGGTTAAAGAATCCTCTACCTCTAGGATTGAGGAGGATAGGCAACCGATACCGGAGCAAAAGAAAGAGGAGTCATCTACCTCCGGGAGCCATGAAGAACAAGACCAAACTTCCTCTACCGAACCAAGTAACTCAAATGCATTTATTAAAAATAAAAATCATTTAACATGCTTTGAGTATAGAGAAGCAGGATATTATAAGAGCAAATGTCCAAGAAAAATTAAGGAAAAGGCTAAAGCGTCACCCAAGATGAAGGAGAAGCCCAAGGAGACTGGAGCCTCAATACGAAAGAGCAAGGAGCACATAGTGTGCTTCTGGTGCCAATAAAAGGGTCACTATAGAAGTCAATGTCCTAGAGGGAGGCACCCAACCAAGGACAAATGAGAGAGCTCAAATGTATGGGGAGCCAAGGCAAATCCTTAGGTATATTTCAATAATATTTTTCCTTTATGTAATGATAAGGAGCATGCTAGGAATGATTTTAATGCACTTGCAATTGCCAATGATCAAAAGCATTAAAAATAAATATTTTTGTTTAGGAGTTAAATCTTATGAAATTAAAACTAAGGACAATTCTAGATCCATTAACTCAAAAACCATATCACCTAAGGAGAACATTAGGACTCTTAAGGATAAATCAACCTTACCTAAGGACAGGAAGGTAGAGAAAAATGTAAGCATAAATTCCAAAAGCAGTAGACACGTGTCTAGAAAGAAAAATGTGCAAAAATATGATGGACAATCAAAAATTGAGAAGTTAGAGGTAGAAAATCAAACTTTAATGTCTAAGCTTGATAAATTAGAGAAGACCCTAAGAAGAATGGAAAATATGATTCAATGGTCAATGGGCAAGGTCTAGGTGTTGGTAGGAAGGAACCAACTAAGGATAAGAAATGTTTGGGTCACAAGCCTAAGTTCAAGGTAGATAAGCCCTCTTACCATAATGTTCCGGCCCTAGGTCTAGGAGTGTCAAGGTCACAAGGGAGACCATCCCTAGAGTTGACCGTGATAGGACTAAAGTGACTAATGCTTCGAAGAAGTCTAGGTAAGTCACTAAAAGGGTTACAAGGGAAGATATCCTTAGAGTTAACCTTGAGAAGACCAAAATGATCAAGACTCCCAACCCTAGGAGGGTCATTATGAAAGTATTTATGGAGGTTATCCCTAGTGAATACCTAATAAAATCAAGGAGCTCCAATAGGTATTAGATTCCCAGGAGTATGATCCCTTAACACTAGATGGGTTTAGAGTGTGTCAACCTTAAATGGAAGGGTAGTTAACATAATCATGGTAAAATTGATATTTTAGGACATTTTCAAGGTAATATTATACATTGAAAATGAGTTTATAAATAATCATAAAAGATTTTATGATGTGTCAATTGGAATTGTGAAGTTTGAAAAATCGATCATAATTGGAACAAGTAGTTTAAAGTCAAAAGTGTCATTTTATATTTTGGCACACTTGAGGGATTTAAATTATCATTATGACAAATTGGATATAATTCTAGAAAATGACAATTAGAATTAAGACTTAGGTATTTCTATACCTTTGTATTATATATTTATGTCATGCTTTGTTTATCATGTGTCATGTCATGACATCATACTTAATATGTATCTAAAATGTCATGATAATGTTATGTTTATTTTTATATCATGACATCGTGCTTAATATGATCATTTGAAATGTCATGATAGTATTTAAATTGATTAATGTCATGACTAATACTTAGATTTATCTATATCATGTTATGACATCATAAATCATGAGCAAATATTTTTAATTATGCAAATCATTTATGTCATCATTATATTCATGTGTTAAGATTATTAAAATTGAATTTAAGGATAAATGACATTATTTGATGTTCTAGATAAAGGAATCAAATGAATATACCTAAATATAATGTATGAACTCTTAGATTTAGGGAAGAACAAATCCACATCTCACAAGGACCATAAGGTGACATGTGTATGTATTGATACACCATAAACACATGTGAAATGTTACAAAAATGAGTTAAGTTCATGTGCTTATATGATATATTTATATGAACTCAAACTCATAATATAACATAAAGAAATCATGAGGAAAGTTAATGTACAAGTCTTGTACATCTAGTCCATAAACCATGATTGAAATTAGGGTTTGAAAATCATTTAAGAAAATTTTCGTGAAACTTATCTTTTGATAGCAATCACTATTAATAAGATTGACACAAAGTTAGACAAAATATTGAATGTTTCAATGCTTTTGAACTTTGTATCAATTTTGAAAATTAATGGGTATTTTTATACAAAACTATTATTAAACATTATATTAAACATTATTATAGCAATCCTTACATTGAAGACCATGATCTTTCTAGACACGTATATTTACTTATAAATTTTTGAAATTCATTTCCAAAGTCTAATTTCTGCAAACTATAGAAACCAGTCGACTATCGCATGGAACAATCGACTGGTGGTGTGACAGTCGACTGATTACTAATTTCAATCGACTGTTGGTCTGATTTCTGATTGAACAAGGTTTGTTTAACCATTTATCAACACCCCTAGGCACCCTTACTTCTCTTAACCTTATGATATACTTAGACAAGCATTGGAAGGGTGAAAATTTCATTAAAAATGATTAGGAGAGCTAATTAGGGTGAAATATTGAATTTTAAGGGAGGTTAAAGTTCAAATTTAAACTTTTACCTTTATTTTTGATGGTTTAGAATTTCTATAGGCTTAGAAACTCTCCAAAGACATTGTAATTAGTGCAATGGTCAAGGGGGTGTAAGCCTTTAGGGGGAGTTTGTCCATCAAAGGATGATGGTTATTTTTTTTATGGGAGAGAATGAGGATTGCCTCCCATCTAGTGATAAAGGGTGTATTACTAAGGAGAATGAAAACATTTTAGATGATTTTAGATCAAGGAGGAGAATGAAGGATCTTATTGGAAGATGAGACATGGAAACCCTTAGTAGGCTTTTTGATGTATGCCAAATGAGGAGAAACGAGGGTTTAAGTTAGGTAAATTTTCATTATGCTTTGGCATAAAAAGAGTCAAGTTGGGCTTATGGGATAGCCTAACTTAAAGGTGTTGTCAAACATCAAAAAGAGAGAAATTGTTTGTACAATCGACCCAGATCACGATTGACCAGACTCGAGTAGGATTTTGATATTTGACAATGGTTTGTCAATGAGTTTGATAATATGATTTGACCATATGTTGACTATATGACTAGTGGATAATTGAGATATCCAAGATCATATGGGGGAGATTGTCATGAGGAAGATTATTGGAGCAATTAACCTCAAGTTAAGGTTGATCAAGCTCGAGTGAGACTCGAGTGGAAGTCCAAGTTTGGAGACTTGGCAAGAAAAGTTCAAATATGGATACTTGGCAATGGAGAAGTCTAAGTATGGATACATGGCAAGGAAAAGTCCAAGGGTGGTGTCTTGGCAAGGGAAAGTCCAAATATGAATATTTGTCAAAGAAAAGTCTAAGAGTACAGTCTTGGCGACGAAAGTCCAAGTAAGGATACTTGACAAAGGAAAAGTTCAAGGGTGAAGTCTTGTCGTGTAACTCCAAGTGTGTAATCTTGGCTACGAAAGTTCAAGTTTGAAGACTTGACAAAGGTAGACTCGTTAGCATGACATGACCAACAGAAGTACTTAAAGACTAAGGCTAAGCCTGAGGAGTCGTGGACTCAAACCAAGAGCCTGAGGCTGGTGGAAGTGGCTTGAAGGGCTTAGGTCTAGGCTAAAGGTATCCAGTAGCATGTCATAGCTGATGGAAGCTTTTGAAGGCTAGCGCGAAGGGTGAAGGAGTCATGGAGGACTCGGATGGACTTTGAGGGCGTGAGGCTGATAGAAGTGGTTGGAAGGCTTAGGTCTAGACTATGAGTGAGTGACAAGTATGAGGATATCATACTTGGGTTAAACCTCACTTTTGAGGTTTACCAATCGATTGGTGGTATTGACTAGTCGACTGGTTGAGTGCACGACACTCGGAAGGCCTAGTTGACTCAGTAGTTGACTGGATTATGACCTAGTCGACTGCTATGTGGAAATCCAGCCAGACACATGTTATAAAAGGAGCTCGTCGTGGAGGATTTCACAGCAGGTTCTTGGTGATTTAGGAGAGGATTTGCTGCTGCATTCCAAATCTTTCAAGCTCGTCCAAAGCAACCAAAATCAATCAAGTGATCAAAAGCATTCTTGTAAAGTTTTCTTTCGTGCATTTTATTATATTTGTATTTGGTTGTGTATTACTTTTGTAAGTTTATTGTAAAAGATTTCCCCACCTCCGGTGTGCTACTGAGAAGGAGAAAGAGATTTAGTGGAGTAAACACCAAAGTCCGACAATGGAATTGAAATCGTAGGTTTCGAACTTCGTAAAATATTAGTATTGTGGTGTGTGCTTGCATTTGATTTTTTTGCTTTATTATTCTGCTATGTACTAACGAATTGTAGACAAGCACAACACGAATCGAAACGTAAATCGATCGACATTATTCACCCCGCTCTAGCACACTAATCGGTCCCCAACAAATAGAAGCCTCAACACGTGTCTTATTTTTCATTTTTTTTCTTCAAATGATATAAAAATCTAATTGTAATAAAATAAAATGTATTAGAAATTAATATATAATAAAATTTATCATTTTATAATGTACTAATAATGAAGTATAGAAAATGAAAAATTCACCTTTCAAATGGATACATCCATCGAAATTGAACCGAATCTTCAACTTTAGCCTTATATGACAAGTGAATCAAAAGATGTTCCATGAAATCAAAAAATGATGATGGAATATTCTTTCTAAATTACACAAAATGATTAAAATGTCCCTCTCTAATGTCTCAATGTGTGAATGACTCAACACTGTCAAACAAATATCACGAAAGAAATACTTAACCCCGTAATGTCACCCCTTATAAAATTTGGTAAGATTTTCTTAAAAGCAATAGAAATTAGTTTTTCCATTAATATATATTAGTCATGACTTTTCAAACCAATTAATTTGCATTCCTTCAAATTGACACATCTTCCAAGATTAGAGACGTAACCTTCAAAATTTTTTAATGATTTTAACCATTCACAAACAATCTGTCTCTGATCCTTATTGAATGTATAAATTATTTTTGATTTTCCCTTCTATTTTCATCGACATTAAGGGTGAGTCGTTTACCAATAAGACGTGCATATCTTTTCTTTCATTCATATTGTCTTTCGTTTTTAAGTAATATCCATCACTGTATTTATCATATTATCAAAAATATTTTTCTCAATATGCATTACATCGAGATTATGATGAATCAAATGACTCTTCCAATATAGTGAATCTCAAAATATACTCCGTTTAGTCCATTTATGCATACTTCTATAGTCATATATTGTAACATTTGATTCTTCAATAACAGATGAAAAATTAAGCACTCGATACCATATGCATTCATTGGTTAATCTCAATAGTGGAAGTGTTTTTTCAATTCTATTCTTAGTGAATTCTTCTTTATTTCTTTTGAATTTATAATTTAGTGGTAAAAATTATCTATGATAATCAAAATAACTCGTATTCTTTTCATGTTTAAATCTGAATGACTTTGATCTCTTCATACATATTGGACATCCCAAAATCTTAGTTGTAATCCATCCCGATAACATACCATAAGTCGAAAAATTATTTACAGTCCAAAGAAACACAATTTTCATTATAAACATTTGATTAGTATGAACATTATTTGTAGGAACACTCTCATCTCATAGTTGTTTCAGCTCTGCAATCAGTGGTTGCATGTAAATATCTATTAACTTCTTCGAATTTTACGGGCTAGAAAAAATCAATGTTAAAAATATATATGGTATTTTCATGCACATACCGGGTAGAAGATTATATGAAGTTAAGATAACTGACCAACAAAAATAAATTCTTCTTGATTTACCAAATGGAGCAAATCCATCAGCATAGAGACTCAACCTAATGTTTCGAATCCCCTTCACAAACTCAGGATATGTTCTAGCAAAATTTTTGCACGCCTCACCATCAGATGGATGACAGATTAGTCCTTCCTTTGTTTTATAATTTGTATGTCAAGTCATGTATTTCAACAGTGACTTTTGATGCATAAAATCTTTGTAATCTAGAAGTTAAAGACAAATAAAATATTTGTATGTCAAGCCATGTGTTTCAACAGTGCTTATTATCACCCAACCTCTCGGTACTCTTGTACCTACATTGATTATAAAATTTATAAATATTTGCATCTGAATTATCTCCCAATATACCATACAACCATCTATGCAAATATTAATTCTTTCCATCGGAATACCTAATTCTTTCACAAATTTTTTCATATTATAGAAATCATCAAGTATTATGTGATCACACGATAATACTTCTCCAATAACTTGAACAAAATTATTAAAATAATCTTCAGATACATTAGAATCAGTTTTAATATTCAACAATTTTATAATTAGAGATAATTTAGTATGACTATCACTACCAGACCAGACAGATTTATCTGTAGCTCTCAATACTTTTTTCGTGGCAAATATTTGTGACGAAATATATTTTCCGTGACAATATTTGTGACGAAATAATATTTTGTGGCATATTTTTGCAACGGAAACTAATTTTCATCACAAATATCTGTCACGAAAAATTATTTCAACGCAGATATTTGCAATCAAAATTAGTTTTCATTGCAAATATGTGCGATGAATCTATATTCGTTACAAAGTTAGTCGCTAATTGAAAATAAAAATAGCAACAAAATAATTATTGGTCATGAGTTTTTATTTTTGGTAGCAAAATTTTATGGCTATCTATTTGAAATAAAAAATTTTTTATTATAAATTTCATTACAAAATATTTTTACAATAAATTTATATATTCAAAATTCATCAAAAAAAATTCATTACAAAATTAATAATTTTTGTAGTGAAGTCAAGGCCTACTCACCAAAGGCAAAGCGCGTCTAATCATTTCACTGAAAAAAGTTCATAAAGTTCATCATTAGCAAAGTCTAATGTATAGGCCATTGATCTTGCTACGAGTGGCTATTAGGAAGGATATTATTGTCAAATTTTAATTTCGATTATTATCTTCTTGTAAAAATTCAAATGAAAGAGATGCGAATTTGAGGGATATCATTCAGTAGTTAAGAATATAATCACTTACACATAAAATATGCACAAAAGATACACTTTTGACGAAATCTAATGTAATAAAAAATAATAATTTTTTTGATTAATAAAAAAGATTGAAGAACACTTAATTAAAATTAGATAAACTTTTGAGATTTTAACATTCAAATAAGAATCTAAAATAGTTACTATTGTTTTTTTTTTTTTTATTTAGTAGTGGCTGAGGTAGAATTTGATAGCTCTTATAACAAAATATGTAATCGCATTTGATGTATGGTTTGGTAGGATATTTTGTAGGGCTATTTCTTTTTTTTTTTTTTCATGATTGTCTTGCCAAATAAAACTCTTTTTTAAAATAAACAAATAGATGCTTTGTTAAAGTTCATAATAGTTAAAATATAGTAATTTATCCAAGAAAGCACACTTAACTTTTGTAATTCACAATATATATATATATATATATGTCTTTCTCCTCAAAAAATATATAAAATAATAAAAATATATTGATATGGATTTTTTACTAATGATTTTGATTCGCGCTATTAGCTATCGCAATTGTCAATTGCAATCGGTAATTGTGGCTAGATCGTAAAATCATAGTCATTAGTCATCGTGGTTATGGTACCTCAATTAACTAGTTTGATAGTAATTTCTTGGTTAGAGATCGTGATCGACTTGATAGTGATTTTATGGCCATGGTCACGATTAACTTGCTTGTGAGCTAGGATCGCACTTAAAGTGGTCCACAAGTAAAGTCATTAGCTATGTTAATCTTAGTTTCCATGTTCTTCATTCCAATTTCCTCTAGCTCTCTATTCTAATGTAGCCTTTCTTTGTTTTCTAGTTTGAACTCCACTCCGACTCCGAGGCCATCGAGCTCTCCCTTCTAATTAGTAGTCCAACCTCCTTGAGCGACTATAATTAATAATTAATATTAATGGCTAAAATGTACGAATAATTTCTCCATAATTATTCTTTATTGATAACTATCTCATATCTATTGTTGGGCACTACAAGAAATTTCTAATTTAGAGATCAATTTATAGACCGAAATATTGTCTCTAGAGACATTAGAGACCGTTTTAGAGACTCAATTTTATGGTCACTAAAATCCCAGTTGCTAAATTTAGAGACCGAATTTAAAGACTATTAACTTTGATAGAGATCGGTCTCTAAAAGTTAATATTTCTAAATCAATTTCTAAATTAGAGATCGATTTTAAATTGGTCTCTAATTAGAGACCGATTTTAAATTTGTCTCTAATTCGGTTTTAAATTTTGTTTTTTCTTGTTATAGGTCATGGATGTGGACTCTACCTCGTGCGGTCTAGGTCGCGGCCGTAGGCGCAAGCTAGCACAACCTCTTGCGATCCAGTCGCAACTGTGACTACGCACAACAATGATCGTCGGCACGGTTATGGCCACACGTGACGGAGGTCGTGGGTGCAAGTCGTGCCCATGTGCGATGAAGGTCGTGACTCGAGGCGATGGAGGTGCGGGTGAGAGCAAGAGAGAACTAAGAGATCGGGGAGAAGAGATGGACGAATGAAAATCGGAGAAAAAGATAGCAAAGAAACAAATTAAGATGGAAATATATAGGCCGATTCTAAATCGGTCTCTAAATTAGAGACCGATTTAGAATCGATCTCAAATTAGAGACCCACATTAGAATCGGTCTCTAATTAGAGACCGATCTTAGAAAATTAGTCTCTAATTAGAGACTGATTCTCGGTCTCTAATTTGGAATTTTTTTGTAGTGGGGGCTGAAATACTGAAACAAGGGACTTGGCTGGAATGAAAATGACTCAAATGGAGCTTTTGTTGACTCAAATGAAAATGATTCGACGGAGCTGATGACTGGGCGGACTGAGGAGGCCACCTCTTGTATCCAACAAGCTTGATTGAGGGAGAGACGCATACGTCTCCGGAGGCGAGGAATCCCAATGGTAATCTGACCGGAGAGGTGAGCTCTGGAAGCATTGGTGGGCGACGCTATCGGAGCAACTGAAAGCAAAACCCTGAGGAAGAGCAAAAAAGGGTGAAGGAGAGCGTCGAGAGGGATCCTGACAACGTCTCTCCGATGCTCAAATCAGGGGTGGTCGCCCGAAGCAGAAAGGAAAAAAGAGAGAAATGTCAGAAAAACGAAGAGAAGGAGTCGGGGCAGGAGACCCCCCAATTCCTCCAGTTACCTTTATGTAGGCTAGGAGACTGACGTGAACTCCAGTGGATCCGTACGATAGGTATGAGCTCTTTAGTATGGCGGCTTGACATAGCAGAGAATGATGAGAGACATTACCTCATTAAATATGATAGATGTGTGAGACTTAATTAATGCAACCCGTGTAGTCGATAGGAGACAAGACTCCATTAATGCACCGAACGTGACTTCAAGAGGGAAAATAGCGTGAGCTCATCAGTGAGAAAGCCGCCTGATCTAATAAATGGGGATGTACTGACATATTGGCGCATGCTACACGGTGGCCTTGAGATAAGCATGTCTGTAGACAAGAATGAGCATCGAAACATGAATGAAAAGATTCTTATCGAGATAAACATGTTTGTCGAGGTATGAATGTGACTCATGCCGAGATAAGTATGTCTGTCGAAGTATGAATGTGACTCCGATCGAGGTGACCACACAGGGATCTTCAGTTCGAGCCAGGTTAATTGGTGTCACCGGGGCATTTTGCCCACATCATCTATAAATACCAAGGTAAGTTAATATTGAGGATTCTCTCGTTCGCTTTCATACTTTTGGTATTCACTATACCTACGATGAGTTGATAATAAGAAGACATTTGCTCTAGTGTTCGCAGGTGAAGCCATATCATCCAAGTCAAATTAAATATCTACTTGATCAACAGACCTTCGCATCATCACCAGTCACCACCACTTCAACAAGTAGATTTGTAAGAAAACAAACACAAGAAGTCATATCATATATGACTTCATTTTAAATTCATTGATTCACAAACCACAAAAAGTGCATCACAAAAGATACGTACTTTCCATTTTCCAATGACATAAACTAAATTTTGGCAAACTATAAAAGCATCGTGCTCAGGTACTGATTTTAAAAAGAAAATTAATAAAAAAGAATTTTAAAACTTTAAAAATAGGCGGGATCAGTCGTCGAAGTTCCACAGCTGAATCGAACCGAAAATATTGCTGTCGTCATCGCCGCCGTCTTTCCAGCTGGAACCCTGGTCGACTACGCTCCAGTCGACGTCGTCCAATGCCGGAGGATCGCCGTAGATTAACTCCGGCGGAAGCACTTCATCAATCCCCGAGCCACCCCCTCCGCCTCCGTCCTTCTCCTCAGCCTCCTCGCAGCCACTCAATTCCCTTTCCGGCGCAGGCGCCTGCGATCCCCTCGCTCCTTCTCGCGCGTACCTCACCGCTTTGTCCTTTATCTCGAGCCGGCTAAGCCCCTCGGCCGTCGCTATGTCCGGCAGCTGGTCCGGGAAGTTGAAGTATTGCTGCTCGGCGGGGCCGCGGAGGCAGAGCATGGCGAAGTCGTAGGCTCTGGCGGCCATCTCCGGCGACGGGAACGACCCCAGCCACAGACGCTTACGGCTTTTTGGGTACCTCACCTCCGCCACCCACTTGCCCCACTTCCGCAGCCGCACTCCCTTATACTTCGCCTGCGCCGGCGCCGGCGCAGGGCCAGACACTTCCCCGGAAGTCTCCCCCTCCTTGTCCATCTTTTCGCAACCGATCGTAATTGCGGTGGTCCATATATATAATAAAGGCGCGCGAGAACACGTGCCATCGAAACCATCTCACGTCCCGAAACCGTGCACGTGGTACGTAAGGCGGCGGATCTGGCTGGTACGGTTCGCGTAACCCGTTGATCTTCACTTCACAGATCCGCCGGAATGCGATTGGTACTCAAATCTAATTCTTATGCAGGAGCACTCATAGAATTTCGCATGGACAACAACCTATTTTCGGCAGCCGTCCGATCTCTGAGGATGCGCTCTCCTCCGTCGATAGCGAGCAGCAGCTAACGGTAGGGATCAATCGTATCCTGATCGTACGGGTAAGAGTTAAGCCAGCACGGGAGACTCTATGGAAGCCCCAGCAGCATCGTAGAATTTGCAGGGCGCTGGAGGAGAGCGAGTCATAGAAGCCAAGTAACGCGAAGGACGATAACGACTCGGCCGTTGCGTCTGTGGCTCATGTCTGAACGTCAACGGTTAAATTATAATGAACTGAAGAGGCGGCCACAAGGCGGCTGTCTAATAAAAAAAAGTGGAACGGAGTTGTCGAGAATGATGGCAATATTTTTGGTCGGTCGTTGTGTAGGATGAAAATCTGTCCCCGCCCACGTGAGATAAATCAATAAATAAATTTATATAATAGATAAACATCAATTTTAAAAACGATCTAAAATTTTATCTTAAATTTAGATATAATATACTCCCTCTCGAATTCTCTCATGACGAAAGAGTTGTTAAATAAATAATTTAATCTTCAGAAATTAAATAGCATGTCCTCCTCCGATTGAAAAATTCTTGGTTATTTTTTTTTTTAATTTGACATCGATTATTCAAATTTTCATTAATTCTAAAAATCATCTATTCGATCTCATCAAATTTTTTCATCATACTAAATAGGAGATATTTGATTGATTCGTAGAGAACTTTTGAATAAAGAGTAATAAATGTGATTCTCTGTTGGGTGACATTTTAGGTGTCAGTGCGATTCGATTTTTTATTGGACAAGTTCGATTTTGAATTTTAAAAAAAAATTAGACAGACGATGTGCATCTTCGATGTTGATCTTTTCAGATGAAATACATTGTCGACGTTGGACCTGACTTACATGTCAGTGCGATTCGATTTTATTGGGATGCGAGTCGAAAGTTGATCTTTTCGAACGGAGTACATCTTCGACATTGGACTTGACTTATAAGGACGATACGATCGTATCGTTGGACTTAACTATTGAGTCGCAAGTACTTTTCTAATTTATCTTGATGGTCGATTTAGCATATATATCTCAGGAGCACTTAATGTCCGGTAAGAAATTTGTGAGACCGGACTGGTTATCTCCAGAATTATAATCAGATTGAAAATTTAAATATATAATACTAATTTAAAAAAAAATAACAATAATAATAAATTTGATCTCCAACTTGCGTAGGGTGAAAAGGGTGGAAAACGAATAGTGAAGAACTCTTCTATGGATTGAGGTTCATTTGAATTAATTAGATTGTTCAATGGATTGTAATTAATCTCTTTGTTACAATATAATTAAGATAAAATATTTTTTCCTTTGAGCTTTCATAGATCGATCGACATGGGTTCCGCTAGTTAATTAAACATTAATCATTTGGACGAGCAATGACTAACTTAATTAATGATTTTAATTGACTAAAACTTTTCAAAAAATAATTTGTTTTTTTGTTTGAATAATTCACGCCCACAAAACACTGTTGGATTCATACTTGTGATGCCAATAATTAATTAATGAGAAGATAAAAAAAAGTACATGCACATTTTAAGATTGTGTCGAGATTTTTCTTTTCAATGAATATAGACAAAAAAAAAAAAAGTTTAAAGTCATGATTATCTTATAATGCAAGGTCACATGGCACATAATCTTCATTCATATGGTTTGATTCAATCCATATTATTCCAATTGGGAACAGAAGAAAGTGTACAGAACTCCACGTGTCATGGTCGGCCTTCAAAAAAGAACCTCCTATTTTTTTTTTTTGAAAATAGATAAATATATATATAAACATCAAGAGGTTACATTGTTAACTAAACAATTTTCCTCGCTCAATAATCCCAAGCTAAACATGTATCATCCCTACCCCACAAACTCACCAAAACAAGATTACATCACTATGCCATACACCACTTTATATCACTACAAATCCATAAATCGATACACATGAATTTAAATCTTGCAAAACATTCGCTCAACATTCGGAGTCATCCTCTCATAGCGACATCTATTGCGAGTCTCCCACAAGACATATATCATATAAGAAATATCAAGGTACCGAGCCTTCATTTGCCGATTTTTCCCTTTGTAATGTTGTGTCAAAATCCAAAATAGCTCCTCAATTGATCTGATGTCGTGACTGATCTCCATCTAGCACTTAATCTTGTCTCATAGATCATGTGAGACTGGACATTCAAAGAACAAGTGACTGTTTGATTCATCACACTCTCGGCAAAGCACACATGTCTTGTTTGGATCATAATCCATCCTATCCGTTGTTTGGAGCCTTCCGTGTGCAAGTAACCACAACATGAGTTGGTGTTTTGGCATGATCTCCGACCTTCATACAACCGATTCCCAAGCCACCACTGAAGCTCTTGGTTTGAAAAAATCATAAGCATTAGCAACACCTTTCCGTTTCATTGCAAATCAATCAATCATCCTCATGTTTGCTTCACCATTTCCACTCCTCGCATTTTGGATCTTCCTTCGAATGCCCACAAGCCGCTTAGTGAGAGGCGAGTCGGATGCCTTAGTTTTCCATTGCTAAAAATCTACTCCCTTTATGTAGTGTTGGTGCACCCATCGTATCCAAATTGAGTCCGCTTTAGATTGGATCTCCCACAATATCTTGCTAAGTAGGACATCATTCTATGCATAAAAGTCTCAAAATCCATAACCCTCATCCTCTTTAGAAAGATATAGAGTGGCCCACGCTATAGGAGGATGCTTGGAAGACCATACAAACCTTCGACAAATGCCCTCAATCTTCTTAACAACTCCAGCGGGGATAGGAAGCAGATAGAGCCAATAACACGTTATTCCTTGGGGGATCATACTCACTAACTCTAATCGCCCCGCATATGATAACATATGCTTTGGTCAAGCATTGATCTTCTTTGTAATCGTGTCAAGCAAAGGTCCATAGTTAGCAATCCTCAGTTTTTCCGCCGCTAGTGGAATCCCCAAGTAACGAAACGGAAATACTCCTTCTTGAAAACCACTAATTTGAAGTAATCTTCCTTTCATTCCTTCATCAATTCCCGCCATATACATGTGTGATTTTAATGGATTTGCTCATAATCTAGTCTCCCTATCAAATTGCTCCAAACAGTTCGCTAATACTTTGATTGAGTCTTCATTTGCTTGGATAAGCATCGTCAAATCATCAGCATATGCAAGATATGTAATTCCAACTTACTTACACTTTGCGCAAAGTAGATCTAGTCTGTAGCCTTCTCAACAATACCTCAATACATAGTCCAAAAAGTAGTGGAGATAAGAGATCACCTTGCCTTAAACCACATCGCTCGCTAAAGAAGCCATAGATACCACCATTTAAAGAAATAGAATAAGAAGTCGTGGTAACACATTCCATGATCCAACCACAAATATCGTTGGGGAAAACCAAAACCAATGAGAGCTGCCATAAGGGAATCCTAATCAATCATATCAAAAGCTTTCTTCAAATCCACCTTTAGCATACACCTTGGCGAGATCCTTTTGCGTGCATACTTCCGGAGTAACTCTTGAGTCAAGTTGATATTGTCTCCTATAGATCTTCCTTGTACAAACACAGCTTGTGTCGGATCCAATAGATATCCCATAACCTTAGCCAAGCGTCCTGCCAACACTTTAGCTATCACTTTGTAGAAGACATTACAACAAACTGTGGGCCAGTAATCCGATACTCCCGGCGAATGGTCCACCTTTGCTACCAACGATATCAATGAGTGATATTATTTTAGCAACTTCCCATTTTGAAAAAACTCCTGTACCGTAGCAATGAAATTTGGACCCACTATATCCCATGTCGAAATAAAGAGCTTCGCTCCATATCCATCCGACCTCGGAGCTTGTCACTTCCAATGTCATATAAAACTTCCTTTATCTCCACCACCCCCACCTCCGCAATCAATTTCTCTGCTTGCTCAAAGATAAGCTTCCTTCCCGTGACTACCCCGCAGTCCATTGGGCTGTACAAGCCCTTTTCTCCAAGTAAACCATGAAAGAAGTCCACAAATTCAGTTGCTACTTCATCCAAACTTATTGTTTGTTCCCCATTCCTTTTTGTGAGTGTAACAATTGTATTCCTCTTGTTGTTTCTTTTAACCACATCACGAAAAAACTTGGTTCATTTGTCCAAATTCCTTAGATATACATTCTTTGCCTATTGTTAATAAAACTTCTTCTCCGCCTCCATAAGAAGATTGACTTGCCTTCTCATCCGTTCATACCCAACGAGAGTAGGTCCTCCCTCAAGAATCTCACGTTGAACATCCTCTAACTCAACACATGCCCTTCTAGCTTTCTCTTAGATATGTCCAAATTGCCTCTTGTTCAACTCCCTCAATTGACCCTTCAATCGATTTAGCTTTGTCTTAAGTACAAATTGTGCATTCCCTAGTACTGGGGTTGCCCATGAGTCCTCCACCACCTTCAAGAATCCCTCATGAAATGACCACATATTGAGAAACTTGAATGACTTATTCGGTATCCGATCCTTTGGAAGAGTGTGAACTATGCCACAAGAGTAATCTGAAATACATCCCGGTGCCATGTACTCCACATAAGCATCAAAATCTTCCATCAACCAATATGAATTCACCAAAGCCCTATCCGATTTAGAAGATACCATACCATTGGTCCATGTGAGCCTACATCCGATGTAACGAAGATCCACTAACCCACAAGCTTGAGTAGACCTTTGAAGCTCCCTCATTCATTTCTAATATTGAATTGAAATTCCCCATAATCATCCATGGTTCAGTTATAGTTCCCCCAAGATCAACAAGCATCTCCCATAACGGCCTCCTAGAAGCAATAGAGTGTAGTCCATATATGAAAGTCACCAAATATCCCCTTCCGGATATGCAACACCGAACATGACAATAAATAAACTAATTTGACATCTTAATCATCTCAATATTATCCCTCTGCACATCCCACAACAACAAGATGCGATCACGGTTAGACGTACTAAAGTTATGAGCATGTCCCATACCTGAAAACCACCTTTGCATAATGGGATCAAGAGAATTCACCCTAAGCTTCGTCTCCAACAATGCCATAACTTGAATATCTTTATGCTTGAGGAGGTGTTGTATCCCCGTGCTTTAGAGGCTTGTGAAAGCCTCTAATATTCCATGTAACAATCTTCATTTATCACCATTATGGATTGCTCGTGTCTGTATTTGCCGCTCCCTTTGAAGGTCCTTTGTGCATACATTCTCTGTTTTTCCTTTAATCATGTCCTATGGAGGATGTGGAAGAAGAGTCCCCCACTATGGAAGAAGTTGACGGATTTGCTGCCATAGCTCCTACACCAGCCGATGAAGAAGAAGAGAGACCTTCCATTACCGGTGCTGCAGAATGATTCACCACAACCGGCTCTTGCTGCTCTCCATTTGTCCGAGCCTCCTCTTGCTGATGTATATTCCTTCCTTTCTCATGTGGCACTTCAAGAAGTCGCTGCCCATCCATTCCATGGCCTAGGGGATCGAGCCTCAACCGCTACCGGAACTAGGTTAGGCACCAACACAATCGCCAATTCATTCTACACCTCCGGACTTTCCACTTGAACATCCTGATTTTTGGAACGTCATTGCTGCCTTGACTTCGGTATACTCCTTCTTTGCATTCTCCCTCATCCCCCACTGATCGAGATCGTTGCCGACTAGGATGACAGATGTTAGGCCCATCCGCAATAGGCCTTTCCTCTGATTGAGCATGTTGACCGGTAGGAGTTGTCCCCCTTTGACAAATCGTTGTTCGATGCCCAATTTTCCAACAAACCTCATAAGAATCCGACACAATCTCATACACGATTCTGAGATCCACCTGTGCTCCAGTTGACAAGGTAATCGGAACCTCTTGAATACACTGCCCAAACATCAGAATCGCCACCAACAACAAAGCATAGACAAGCCTTTCATAAGTACATGTCAACTTATCCATATACAATGACTTCCCTATCCCCGAACCAACCATACTTAATTAGCACCTTTTGGGACCAACAATCTCCCGACAAGCCATGAATTTGAATCCATGCAAGGACATGTCTTCTATCCTTATTAAAAAGAAAACACCGCGGCATAATCTTCAAGAAAACCGAAATTTCAAACGCAAAATACAGTTCACCTTGTAAGACATTATCTCTATCTTACTGAGTTTCAAAACGATAGACAACCCACCCGCTTTTGTGCAAGAAAAATTTGTATGGAATCCTCCAACGTTCGGCTACAACGATGACTCCACGCCGGCCCGGATGTGGTCCCATAAAGCATCCCACTGGACAGAAACTCAATGTGTCTTCAATTGTATCAAGATCATCATACTCAAATGAAATTCTTTCGCCTTTGGCTTTATATTGATCAAGTTGCATGGCTTGCTTTATTTTCCGATTATCCTTGAAAAGTCTTGCCCACGACCCTTTCTGATCAATTGTCTCTTCTTTATTTTCATTTCCGACATCTCCATCCACGTTGCATTCCAGAGAGTGGTTTTTGTCATTCAGAGTTTGCTCCTTCTCCAATGATGTAGCCCCTTCCAGTTGTCACGCCTACCTCTTCTCCCCCTCCGGCCATTATTTGCAAGTATCTTCTCCACTTCTGCAGCTGTATCAATTCCATCCTGAAAAATCTCATTAGGCACCCCCTCATCAACTTGTTCCATGTCACTCCCGTGCTCAAAGTCACCCTCCACACGTTGGCCTCCACTTGGAATTCTTGAAGTGTTTCTTGCCATAGAAACTTGCCATTTCCTATCCATATTAATTCTGCAACCCCACCTTGGACCACGTTGGGATGCACCTTGACCGGAGAAGATGATCGGAGATAGCAATAACTCCGGCAAAACCTTCAAGCAGCACCTCCTCCCTCTGAAGAATGCAGCCTGCACCCTCTCTACACCCACACACTGATGAAAGCCCTGACCACACCAAAAAACCTTACCAAAACCGTCAAGAATGTTCTCCACTTCTGGTGAAGTCCACCTGAACTCCCACCGCCACCTTCTCCCACCGGTAGAGTGGAAGAAGAAACCTTCCAACCTCCCAAAAAAAAAATGTCACCTGAGTTTTTGGACTACTCTATTAAGAGTAACACACGGTGAAAAGGGAGCTAAAATGTACTTGGTTAATTAATCCCTTTTGATCTTGAGTCGAAAAGAAATTGAAGAAATATGAATAGAATAATTAAAGAAGACAAGTCATATCTCCTATTACCCGGTGATTTTCCTTATATACATTTAGAGAAGGTGTTCTAAAAGGACTTCCGGTGAAAAAAATTTGATGTTTATTTGAATATATGAATATGAAGAGTCACTTAGTAGTCCATTTTGGTAACTGAATTTGAAAAGACATGTACAGAGACAATTGATTTTGGGATGCACCTCCTTAAATATTACGTGAACCCACGATAATACTTCTCTATTAACTTAAATAAAATATTTAAAATAATTTTCATATGCATTATAATCAATTTTAACATTCAATAATTTTATAGTTAGAGATAATTTGATGTGACTATCACTACCAGACCAGACAGATTCATTGCAACTCTCAATACTTCTTAAAATTGAATATATGATTTATTATTTATATTTTCATTAACACCCTATTACTTCTACTCCCTCCGACGGTGATGCATAATTGTTATACATTTGTTCAGGTGTTTGAAAAATAAGAACTTGCAGCGCTCGGTTCATGAATGAAATTATGACTCGCTACATCAACTATCATCCTCTCATATAGATTTAATTTATCATCTCTGATTCATACTAACTGACATTTGTATATTCATCCATCCATTACATCAGATATGAATGATTTATCATGACATGTCAATTATAATAATAAGGATAAAAATAAATTTACAAAGATATTCTCGAACTTTATTACACGGAAAAAATTTACCATTCTGATATTTTTTACACATAAACCTTAACTTATTACCATCCATAAATTCAACATTATTAAAAAAAAATTAAAATTTTTTTCAGCCCAATAATAAACTCATCTGTTAAACTCCGACGTTCAAGTAATTTTTTTTTAATACATTCAACTCTTTTCTTTCTCTATTTTTTCTGTTTCCAAATTTATATCAAAGATTTATATATATATATATATATATATATATATATATATGAGCGATATATGGTAAAAAATTTAGCGATAAAAAAATTTCGTTGGAGATTTAATGATAAAAAAATTTCATTGTAGATTTGGTGACGAAACATATTTTCATCACAAAATCTGCTAAAATATGACGTTTATTTACCGTATTTTGCGACAAAAGTATTTTTCATCGCCAAATCTACGACGAACAAAATATTCATCACCAAACCTACAATAAATTTTTTTTTTATCATAAATTTAGTGACGAAACACTTATTCGTTGCAAATTTGACAACGAAAAATTTAATCGTTGCAAATGACATATTATCTCAACAAGTAGATTTGCAAGAAAACAAACACAAGAAGACATATCATTTTTTTTAAAAAATAATTAATTCACAAACCACAAAAGTGCATCACAAAAGATACATACTTTCCAATGACATAACTAAATTTTGGCAAACTATAAAAGCATCGTGCTCAGGTACTGATTTTAAAAGAAAATTAATAAAAATGAATTTTAAAATTTTAAAAATAGGCGGGATCAGTCGTCGAAGTTCCACAGCTGAATCGAACCGAAAATATTGCTGTCGTCGTCATCGCCGCCGTCTTTCCAGGAACCCTGGTCGACTACGCTCCAGGCGACGTCGTCCAATGCCGGAGGATCGCCGTAGATTAACTCCGGCGGAAGCACCTCATCAATCCCCGAGCCACCCACTCCGCCTCCGTCCTTCTCCCCAGCCTCCTCGCTGCCACTCAATCCCCTCTCCGGCGCAGGCGCCTGCGATACCCTCGCTCCTTCTCGCGCGTACCTCACCGCTTTGTCCTTAATCTCGAGCCGGCTAAGCCCCTCGGGCGTCGCTATGTCCGGCAGCTGGTCCGGGAAGTTGAAGAATTGCTGCTCGGCGGGGCCGCGGAGGCAGAGCATGGCAAAGTCGTAGGCTCTGGCGGCCATCTCCGGCGACGGGAACGACCCCAGCCACAGACGCTTCCGGCTTTTCGGGTACCTCACCTCCGCCACCCACTTGCCCCACTTCCGCAGCCGCACTCCCTTATACTTCGCCTGCGCCTGCACCTGCGCCGGCGCCGGCGCCGGCGCCGGGCCAGACACCCCCCCGGAAGTCTCCCCTTCCTTGTCCATCTTTTCGCAACCGATCGTATTATCGTAAATCGTAATTGCGGTGGTCCATGTATATAATAAAGGCGCGCGAGGACACGTGCCATCGAAACCATCTCACGTCCCGAAACCATGCACGTGTGACGTAAGGTGGCGGATCTGGCTGGTGCAGTCAGCGTAGAATTTCGCATGGACAACGACCTCTTTTCGGCAGCCGTCCGATCTCTGAGGATGCGCTCTCCGCCGTCGATAGCGAGCAGCAGCTCCCGGTCGTATCCTGATCGTACGGGTGAGAGTTAAGCCCGCACGGGAGACTCTATGGAAGCCCCAGCAGCATCGTAGAATTTGCAGGGCGGCAGAGGAGAGCGAGTCATAGAAGCCGAGTGATGGGAAGGACGATAACGACTCGGCCGTTGCGTCTGTGGTTCATGTCTGAACATGAACGGTTAAATTATAATGAACTTAAGTGGCGGCTACATGGCAGCTGTCTAATTAAAAAGAAGTGGAACGGAGTTCTCGAGACTGATGGCAATATTTTTGGTCGTTGTGTATGATGAAAAGTTGAAAACCTGCACTTTGATGTCTTCTTATAAATAATTTAATTTTCGGAAACTAAATAGCACCGTCCTCCTCGGATTGAAAAATTCTTGCTGAGGTCGATTTTTTTTTTTTTAATTTGACATCGATTATTTAACTTTTGGTTAATTCTAAGGTTACGTTTGGTACGAGTTAATACAATCAATCTTGTAATGTAATCAAGTTTGTAATGTAATATAACGTGTATTACATTACTACGTTTGATTAGCGATTAGTGTGTAATTTTTTATTACAAAAGCGATTATATTCGTTTGTTTGGTATTCATTATTTGTTATAAGGAATGTAATTCATATTATTATTATATTATAAAATGACAAAAATGCCCTTATAATTCCATTTGAAGATAATTAAATTCTTGCCGTCTTCGATCAATCATCGGCCATCGATCGTCGATCGCCGGCCAAGGCCGTCGATTCGCCGCTTGTCGTCGGCTGTTCGATCGTCATTTGTCGATCGTCGTCATCGGCCGATAGTCACGACCGGTGTTGTCGGTCATCGATCGATCGTCGGTCAATTGCCGTCGGTCGCGCCGATCGCGCGGTTGGTCATCACACAACCGTTGACCGTCAGCCTTCCTCGGCTGTCGGCGACTATCATCGGTGGTCATCGTCAACGAGTGTCGCGAAGCAATGAGAAAAATAAAAGAAGGATATATTTGTCATGATAAATATTGAGTCCGTAATATAATCAGATTACATAGCTTTTCTTTTATAATCCAAATTACGAATCTTGTCTCCTCTTTTGTAATCCTTTTACATTACATTACGTCTTTAAAATTGTACCAAACAAATTAATCCATCTTGTAATGTACAAGGTTGATTATCCCTCATCAAACATGGCCCAAAAGTAATCGGTCTGACACCATAAAATTTTTTTCATCAATCACATAACATAGGTAAAACTAAATAGAAGACATTTCATAAGTCAGTGCGGTTTGTTTTTTTACTAGAACAAGTTCGATTTTGAATTTTAGAAAAATTTGGACAGGCGATCTTAAGCTGGATGCGAGTTGAAAGTTGACCTTCTCGAACAGAGTACATCTTCAACATTGGACTTAACTTATAGGGACGATACGATCGCATCGCTGGACTTAGCTGCTGAACCGTAAGTACTTTTCTAATTTATCTTGATGGTCGATATCTGTGGGACTGAATCGGTTATCTCCATAATTAATCAGATTAAAAGTTTGGATATATAGTACTAATTTAAAAAAAAAATAACGATAATAATAAATTTGATCTCCAACTTAATATAGGGTGAAAATTAAGGGTGGAAGACGAATAGTGAAGAACTTTTCTATGGATTGAGGTTCATTTGAATTAATTAGATAGTTCAATGGACTGTTGAGTCGATTGTAATTAATCTCTTTGTTACAATTAAGATAAAATATTTTTTCCTTTGAGCTTTCATAGATCGATCGACATGGGTTCCACTAGTTAATTAAACTTTTAATCATTTTGATGAGCAATTACTAACTCGATGATTTTAATTGACTATTTTTTTTTTCAAAAACTAATTTGTTTTTTTTATGGTCGATTAATTCACGCCCACAATAACACTGTTGGATTCATATTTGGGATATCAATAATTAATTGATGAGGAGACAAAAAAAAGTAAACGCCGACTCAATCAATATAGACAAAAAGTTAAAACGCATGATTATTTTATAATGCATTAAAGTCACATGGCACATAATCTATTGACAAAAAGTTTAAAATCGTGATTATTTTATAATGCATTAAGGTCACATGACACATAATCTTCATTCATATGGTTTGATGCAATCCATATTATTCAAACTAGGAACAGCAAAAAGAGTCAATACAGAGCTCCACGTGTTGGCCTTCAAAAAATAGCCTGAAGATAGTGAGTTCTTGGAGTACTCTGTTAAGAGTAACACAGTGAAAAGGGAGCTAAAATGTATTTGGTTAATCCGTTTTAACCTTCAAGTCTTAGTCAAAAAGAAATCGAATAAATATGAATAGAATAATTAAAGAAGACAAGTAATACCTTCTATTATTACTCGATGATTTTCCTTATATACATTTAGAGAAGACGATCTAAAAGGACTTCGTGTGAAAAAGATTTGTCCCTTATTTGAATATGTGAACGTGAAGAAGCACTTGGTAATGGATTTTGATAACTGAATCTGAAAAGATACATACGGAGATAATTGATTCTAGGATGCACCTTCTTAAATTAGCACTTGTACTGCATTTGATAGGACGTAATGTAATCTAAGTTATAATATAATTTAAATTTTAATAGAATGTAATATAATTTTGATTACATTATTATATTTAGATATAAATTATATATAATCTTGAATTACACAGGTTATTATATTTTTTTGTTTGGTGTTCATTACAAAGACGATAGGAATGGATTGACGGCGATAATAAAGACAACGACGACGGCGATCGATCGACGACCAACAGACCGATGACAGGCAGACCGACGATAAGTAGATTGGCGATCGATCGATGACCGATCGATTATTCTTGGTCGGTCATTATCGATCGACGCCGATCGCTGTAAACCGTCGACGATCGATCACCGTCGATCGCCGTCGCCGACCCACCGCCGCCAGCCGATCGCCGTCAGTCGTCGATCGTCGGTTGGTCGTCGATAGGTCATCAATTGTCGGGGCGACGCCCGACGACGGGCAACCGACCGGCGACGACTGACGGCCGAACGATCGGTGACGACAACGGACGACAACGATCGACTTCAATTGTTGAGCATTCAATACTTTTCAGATTACGGCTTGTAATGTAATCTGAATTATATATGTTTTGCTTTGTAATCCAGATTACAAAACTTTAATGTCTTTTATAATCTAGATTACATTACATTATAATTTTAAGACAGTAACAAACAAAGAAATTTATCTTGTAATGTAATCTGGATTACATTACAAGACAAATTACATCATACCAAATGCAGCCTTGTTGTTTTAAACGTTGGAAAATAAAGAGGTGTCAATTTAGATGAAAGTGAAGAGGAATCTAATAATCTCTAATAATTAAATCTCGAAGTGATACTTGACTAAACTCTTTAATATTCGTCGTTAAAATAATAAATATTAGAGACGAAGAAATTAAAATATTTCATCGCTAATATATATAGAAAAAAACCCGCCCCTTGTCGATTTACTTCAATGTTGTAGATGGAGTTATACTTCAATGTTGGTAGAAGCACAAAAAGAACTGTATCACAATTGTACTAATTTTTCGATTTTTAATTTTGTGGTGAAGCTAATACATGTGAAAGTGTTAAATGGCTGGAGCAATAAATCTTTTGATATGTTACTTCAGTTATTGCAAGAGACATTTCCTAAATCGAATGTGATTCCAAACTCTTATTATGAAGCAAAAAAAATATTAAAAGAATTAGGATTGACATATGAGAAGATATATATATGTAAGAATGATTGTATATTATTTTGGGATGAGCACGAGAATAAGGATGCATGCTCAGTGTGCAAGGAGTCCATATACAAGTACAAAGGGATGAATAAGAAAAAGAATCCTCAAAAAATTCATTGATATTTTCCTCTGAAACCGAGACTTAAGTGGTTGTTTATTTCGAAACATATAACCAAAGAGATGAGATGACATAAAGAAAAGCGAGTTGAAACTTTCATTATATGTCGATCTGTATATAATGTTTATGTCATAACTATGCCGCCTAAGAGAATTGAGCGCTCCCCAATTATGCCTGCACCTGACGACGACAGTGCTCTTGCTCCTACTGGTTAGTTATGTGGTCTTAAATGTGTTTATTTAGTTTGCTAATATATTTGACTTGTTAATTGTTAACACTTTTTTATTTATAATTCGTTTGACACGCAGAGAGACACGAGGCGCACACTCCGATCGGCTCCGACGACAAATCGAGGAACGGGGTAAATTACCCATTACCTTTCATAAGAGCGATGATCATCCAATCAGGCAAAATGCAGCTGCTTTTATGACAAAGTTAGGTCTGTCAATTAAGAAGTTCGGTCCCCTACAAGCTAAGAGTTGGAAGCATATCCCCATGGACAATAAATAGATGATATATGATCAATTATCAATAAGTACGAGTAATTTGATATTTATATAATCAACCAACCTTCATTAATAAATTTCAATATTGATATTTTTTTCAGACTACTTTTGATATCAGTTTTGTCGAGGAGGCAACGTCGGTAAGAAAGGAGACCAACAGATTAATGAGTGTGAGGTACAGAGACAATCGAAATAAGATGCACATTCATTATAAGAGCATATTGCATCTTCCCCCTATTGAGCACCGACATCATATGCCGATCGAGTTTTATGAGACACAGGAAGATTGAAACTATATGTGCGATCTATTTAAATCAGAGAAATTTCAAGTAGCTCAATCGATACCAATTATCTGAGTTATATATAAATTAAAATATTTGTTCTATAACTCATGTTTTACTTTTTATCTTAACAAATTTTTATATTGTAGACATGATGGACAACAAATGCCCAAAATCGATCAGAACTACCATTTACCAATCGAGGTGACTCAAAATAATTCATATAATATAGTTACGATAGTGTAAGTACAAACTTTATAGTTACAGTATATTGTTTGTTATTTTTAATATTAACACATTATAATATTTTTCAGACCGATCAGTTTCATAGAAAAGATCGGATTACTATCTTTAATACAACCCATTGTAGCTCGTCAAAAGGGTGGAGTGGGGAGAGAGCCGAGGCTGCATACGTAAGATATAATCGATATAATTTAGTAAAGTTATTTTTAAATTTGCATAATTCTTTGTAAACATATTAATAACATGTTTGTTATTCTTAGGGTGATATAGTGAGACTGCAAGATGAGCATATTCAATCAAAAGAAACCGGAGATGACATCGATGCAGTCCAGATTGCATATCAGGTTTGTTATCAACTCTTCGGTGTTCGTTTTGGATATATTAGAGGACTTGAAAGTTGATCAAAACCAGTTAGATCCACTTCTTCGGATGCTAGCTCCTCCTCCAGATTAACTAACGCAGCACTGCGTGAAAAAACTTGAGTCCACCGAACAACGATTAAAAGGGATGCAAGAGGAGCTAGCAAACACTCGAGCTCAATTAGCTAGCACCCAAGATGAGTTGGCATTAATGAGATCAAGATAAAATATGTTTGAAGCAATTCTGAATTGGCTTGCACTTGGAGCTTTACAATCATTGATACATGAGTCATCTTCAGCTCCACTTCCTTCTCCATCTTAGAGTTTTTTAACACTTCTATTTTGAGTTAGTGAAAATGTAAACTTGAATGTTTTTGAATTTGGAGACTATGAATTTGTGAAATTGGATGTTTTGGACATAAAATATGGTTTCTACTTATATATATATATTTCAATTATGTTATGTTAGTTGTGGTTAAATGTAATTGTTGTTAAAATATTTGAGTTGTATATTGTTAAATTAGGTGTTGAAATAAATTGTGTGATTGATATTGTATTACAGGATATTGAATAAAAATTAAATGAATTTTGGAAATATGTATTTTCATGATTAGCGACGATTTTGTTTCATTAATTTCGTCGCTAACCGTCGATATACGACATCAGGATTTTTAGGGTTAGCAACAAAATATTTAATTTTGTCGCTAATGTTTTGCGTATCAGTCGATTAGCCAGTCAAGACTCTCCCAATTATGTGGTTGGCCAAATAATAGACAGTCGACTGTTTCATGCTTCAGTCGACTGATTATTAGCGACGAAGTTTGGTCTATTTCGTTACCAATATTAGTGATTTTTCTCTTTCTGATATTCTAGATTTAGCGGCGAAAGTTTTATTTTTCATGACTGATACCGGGAAAAACTAACCTATGACTAGGCAAATGGTTGGATATACCACGTCATCTGTTATGCCAGACGCCCCGCGTCTCGGTTCGGACTTTTGTTACGCCAGACGCTCCGCATCTCGGCTCGGACTTCTATTATGCCAGACGCCCCGCATCTCGGCTCGAAATTCTGTTATGCTAGACGTCCCGTGTCTTGGCTCGGACTTCTGTTACGCCAGACGCCCGTGTCTCGGCTTGGATTTCTATTATGCTGAATACTTGTCGGTCCATCTACCTCATGTCTCGGCAAAGGCACGTCACCTCTGACATATGGCCTCTCCATATTATCTTATTATATCAAAGGATAAGGCGATTATTTTATGCTCAGGAGCCTACCTGACAATCCTCGTCATCATATCCCTCCGATAAAAAGGCAGATGCCCCCTCCAGATTTCAGAGGAATGGTTGCGACATTAATTAGGATTTGCCTCATATCAACCACGCGACGTGTATTAATTGCAACCCACGTGCAAAGGCAGACGCCCTCGTTGGGTTTCAGAGGAATGACTACGACATTAATTAGGATTTGTCTCCTATCAACCACGCAACGTATATTAATTGCAGCCCACGTGCCCGCCACATTTATGAGGGTAATGATCTTATTACTCTTTGGGCAGACGTATGTCTCTTTGAGGTCATATCACCCTTACCGACAGTACCCGTTGGCAGAGGAGTTCTTTTTCTATATATAGCCTACCCTGGGGAGGAGAAAGGAGGTTCGCACATTCTCAACTTCACCTCTCCATTTTCTTCTCCATCTTCCTGCTAATTTCCTGCCTTGAGCATTGGAGAGGCCTTGCCGAGATCTCTCTCAGTGCCCTTAACCGCTTGTTGTCTTGCAGGATTACCATTCGACTCGGTTCCTCTCATTTGGCTCGACTCTTTGTCGAGGCGACACTCCTATTGTTCTCGCCTTCTCTCCACGTCAACCCTTCTTGTCCGAGTTGTCAGCCCTTGTAGTCTTCGCCACCGGGACACCTCACCATCACCGTCTCGACAGACAACATAATTGGCGCCGTCTGTGAGAACTAAACAAGCAATGTCTGAGGCAAAGATGGGAGACCAAGGAGCGAATTGTGGTAACCACAACTCCACTGAAGGGAATCTGACGAGGGAAAACATTATATCCCTCATCAAAACCACCATGGAAGACATTCTGAGCGATCTTCTGCCTCGAGGAACCACCCATTGCAGACTTCTCCCAGCCCGGTTCAGGACCCAACGCCAGTTGTTGCTCCATCCACCCCTGCCACCCCGGGAGCCGTCCATGCATCTTCAAAGCTGGCTGAGTCATCATCGTCCACTGCTTCGACACCACAATCCTCGGAGGAAGAACCTTCTTGTATGCCTATAGATCGAGATCCTAAAAAAGGCAAGGCCCCGGTGATGGCCGCAAAATCTTTTCTTGCCCCCAGTCTAATAGAAGACAAGATGCCGAGGTCATTCAAGCAGGTCTCAATAGGAGAATATAGCAGCTCAGCCGATTCGGAAGAGTATCTGGGAAGGTTCAAGAAGGTCGCTCTAATACATGACTACTCAGACGGAGCTAAGTGCAAAGTATTCTCCCTTTACTTAATAGGCTCCGCTCAAAGGTAGTTTGACCGACTTCCGGCTGGGTTCATCAATTCATTCCAGGAGCTATCTGTGTTATTCCTTCAGCGCTTCACCAGCAGCAAGAGATACCGCCGAACAACTCAGTATCTCATGACAATGAAGCAGAAGAGTGATGAATCACTGAGGGATTATATACATCGTTTCAACCGGGTGGCTGTTGATGTTGCGGACGCTTCACCAAAGACTGTGGTGGATGCTTTCTCTCACGGACTGGTAAGAGGGGATTTCTCGAAGTCATTAATGAAGAGACCCCCTCCTCATTTCGAGGCTCTTCTGGCCCGAGTCGAGGCATATATCAATTTGGAAGAATCTGAAAGAGCAGCAAACGAG
Source organism: Wurfbainia villosa (assembly GCA_025175895.1). Classification (NCBI taxonomy): domain Eukaryota; kingdom Viridiplantae; phylum Streptophyta; class Magnoliopsida; order Zingiberales; family Zingiberaceae; genus Wurfbainia; species Wurfbainia villosa. Next base: position 81,006,919 of record CM046006.1, on the reverse strand, counting down.
CAGCAAAGGATTGATCAGCCCAAGCCTCACAAGCCGAATCGGAAGAGCAGCAAACGAGCAGCAAACGAGCAGCAAAGGATTGAGCAGCAAAGGATTGATCAGCCCAAGCCCAAGCCTCACAAGCCCTCAACACACGACCGCCCTCCTAGAGTTGCTCCGGCCTATCCTCCTCGATTACTAAAAGATAGAACAGTCCATGTCGTACAGGAGACTTCCCAACCCCCCATGCCACCCAATCAGCGCGACCCCTTTTGTGCTTTCCATCAAATATACGGTCATTGCACCCGGGAATACCGCACCTTAGCCGATGAAATCAGGCAAGTTATGCAGAAGCAACAACACACCTTCCATGCTCCACCCCAAGAAAGGAGGCCCGAACCGCGAAGTCATGGACTGCGTCATCCGGCCAGGAGGGCCCCTCGGCCACCACCCGAGCCGCAAAGACCCACGCAGATTCCTCGACAATCCCAAGAGGCTTCTCCGAGTAGGCTTGCTTCTCGGCCAGAGTCACCGCGGGAGCTCAATACCCTGCACCGCGAAACTATTAATATGATCACTGGCGAAGCTACTGATGGAGATTCAAACTGAGCCAGAAAGGCTCATGGTAGGTGACTGGAGAACATGAAGGTAAGCACCAGTCGAAAGATCGCGGGAGGACCCTCCTTGAGTTTTGGCCCTGAGGATCTCCAAAGGAATTTCTATCCCGCACGACGACACCTTGGTGATTAGGGCTACTATCGCCAACTATGACGTGGCCAGAATCTTCATAGACACAGGTAGCTCGGTCAATATCTTGTTTAAAAATGCTTTCGACCGCATGCAGCTTGATTCAGCTCAGCTCCAGCCACTGAACACCGCTCTGTTCGGCTTCTCGGGCCATGAAGTGGCACCCCTCGGTCGAATTAACCTTCCCCTATCACTTGGGGAAGAGCCCCTTCGGCGGACAAGGATCACCACTTTTACTGTCGTGGATGCCACCTCAGCCTACAATGTCATTTTGGGGAGGTCGACTCTTCACTCTTTTGAAGCGGTGGTATCAATCTATCATCATAAGATCAAGTTCCCCATTGGCAACTAGACCGGGGAAGCCTTGGGAGATCAGAGGGTTGCTAGGAAGTGTTATGTGGAAGAAGTCCGAACCGGCTCCAGGAAAAGTCGGAAAATAGAAAAGGATGAAGTACATGTTCTGCATGAAGCACCCCTGGAGGAAGCTGTCGACGAAGAGCTTATACAGGTATGGCCAAATAGCCCTCCTGAACCATTCAGATAGCTGCAGACCTACCGGCCGAATTGAAGCAAAGAGTAAAAGATTGCTTGGTCAACAATCGAGACATCTTCACTTGGCCGGAGGAACCAAACTCAAGCATCTCTAGGGTCGTGATGGAACACAGGCTGAACATTCTTCTGGAAACTCGGCCCGTCAAGCAGAAAAGGAGGCACTTTGGATCGAAAAAGGATCAAATCATCCGAGCCGAGGTGCAGAAGCTCATGAAAGCTGAGTACATCTGGGAGGTGCAATTTTCCGAATGACTATCTAACATTGTACTAGTACCAAAATATGGGGGGAAATGGAGAGTATGTATAGACTTCAGAGATCTTAATAAATCATGCCCTAAAGATTGTTACCCCTTGCCTCGGATAGATCAGCTAGTCGACTCCACGGTAGGGTGCGAGCTGATTTACATGTTGGATGCTCATCAGAGGTATCATCAAATCCCGTTAGCCCTCTAAGATCAAGAAAAAGTTAGCTTTGTCACCGTGGATGGCACCTTCTGCTACAAAGTCATGCCATTCGGACTGAAAAATGCTGGGGTCATTTATCAGAGATTAATGGATAAGGTGTTTCGATTACAAAGGGACCGAAACATAGAAGTCTATGTAGATGACGTCCTTATCAAATCCATCAAGACCGCAGATATGGTCGGAGATATGACTGAAACATTTGGCACCTTGCGCTAGTACGAAATCCGGCTTAACCCCAACAAATGTCTCTTTGGGATCCGAGGGGGCAAGTTCCTGGGCTACATAGTTGCTGAACGAGGTATTGAAGTAAATCCGGAAAAAGTTCAGGCTTTGCAAAACATGATCTCTCCTCGAAGTGTCAAAGAAGTGCAGAAACTATTGGGTCGGATAACAACACTCTTCCGATTCATCCCTAAGTCGGCTGAGCAAAGTCTCATTTTCTTCAAAATACTTCGCAAGTCGGCTCGGTTTTCATTGGATGAGAAGTGCGAACGAGCTTTTTTCGAGCTGAAGCAATATTTGGCCGAGTTACCCACACTCGCTAAACCCGTGCCCGGGGAGGACTTACAACTATACTTTGCTTCCTCTGAGGAAGTCGTAGCGCTCATTACTCGACACAGAAAAAGGTAAATAATCGTATTTACTTCTTCATTTATTGAAAGTCACGAGAGTGTACACGACTCGAGAAGCTAGCCTTAGCTCTACTCATAACGGCTCGGAAACTCCGACCGTACTTCTTGTCGCATCCTGTCACGGTCCTGACCAACAACGACCTCGGAAGAATATTAAATAATCCGGAAGCATCTGCCCGCCTGATTAAGTGGATCACCGAGCTAGCCGAATATGATATTCAGTACCAACCTCGTATGGCTCTCAAGGCGCAGGTTTTAGCAGATTTTTTAGCCGAGACGCCAGGGCTTGAGAAAGACGAAGAATGGAAGGTATAAGTGGTTGGCTCGGCGACTAAGTAGGGAAGTGGAGTGGGAGTATTATTGATATCCCCTCAAGGAGACATGATCTGGATAGCCATACAACTCAACTTTCGAGTCTTTAATAACGAGGCATAATACAAGTCCTTACTGGCCGGGATGCGGGCCACCCATCACGTCGGAGCCACACAGATTTCTCTACACTCGGATTCTCAACTGGTGATGGAGCAACTTAAGGGCTCATTCGATATTAACAATCAGAGGCTCCAACGGTACCGACAAGCCTATCAAAAGCTGTCCTCAAAGTTTCAAGAAGTCACCCTTTAAAAAATTTCCCGAGCGGACAATGAAAAAGCTGATGAGCTGGCTCGCATGGCTAGTGCACTCACCGCTTGGAGCCTGGAAGATTCAATAGCCGAGACACAGCTCATCTCCAACATTGATCAAGAGCCAAGGGTATCACATGGCTTGCCGCATTGGAGAACTCCTCTGGTCAACTATCTGAAGCATGGAGTGCTACCGAGTGACCGAATTGAAACTCAAATCGTTAAGAAAAGAAGCACTCGTTTCGTCCTGGTGGGAGACGCATTGTACAAACGAGCCTTCGCTCGGCCTTTACTCAAATGTCTTGGTTCGGAGGAAGCCGATTATGTTATGCGGGAAGTGCACGAAGGTTGTTGCGGAAATCATTCTGGGGGAATATCTCTCGCTCAAAAAGTTTTATTGGCCGAGTATTTTTGGCCCATACTCCAGCAAGATGCCTCCCATTGCGTACGGGTATGCCTCAGCTGTCAGAAACATCAGAATTTCTCTCAATAGTCCGTCGAGCTGCTAAAAGCTTCTGTGGTATCCTGTCCTTTTGACAAGTGGGGGATGAATATAGTAGGGACACTACCCATGGGGCCGAATCAGAAGAAATTTCTGTTAGTAGCTATCGATTATTTCTCAAAATGGGTGGAAGTTGAACCATTGCCCAAAATAACCGAAGAGGTTGTGCTGAAATTCCTCTGGAAAAACATAGTGTGCCGCTTTAGCGTTCCATGGAGGCTCATTTCGGACAACGGACGACAATTCCAAGGCTATAAAATGAAGGAGTGGTGCCAGCAGTTGGAGATACAACAAGTCTTCACCTCGGTCACCTATCCTCAGAGTAATAGGCAAGCTGAAGTCACTAAACGAGAGTTAATCCGGGGGCTTAAAATTAAGCTAGATCATACGAGAGGAAGCTGGGTAGAAGAGCTACCCAGTATCTTGTGGGCCTATAGGACTACCCCTAAAGACAGCACTGGCCTCACTCCATTTCACCTAGTCTATGGTGTTGAAGCTCTCGTCCCTGTGGAAATCGGTATGGGATCACCTCGGATATCTGCCTATACGCCCGATGATGAGGCCAACAAGGAAAGAAGGCTAGCCGAGCTGGATCTGGTATCCGAAACTCAGGACCGCACGGCCAGTCGAATGAATGCTTTTCGGAGAAAAATCGCTCAAGCTTATAACAGAAAGGTGGTACCTCGGTCCTTTCAGCCTGGTGATTTTGTATGGAAAAAGTTCAACCAGCGGGGGAGGTTCGCAAACTAGCATCCCGATGGGAGGGCCCATATAAAGTTATTAAGAAACTTAGCTCGGACACCTACTACCTCCAAGATAACAAGGGGAAAGAGCTTACTCGGCCCTGGAATGCTTTCCATTTGCGGCCTTATCATGTTTAAGAAGTCCAATGTTGTGTAATAAAATCCCCCTATAATGGAAATCCCTCTTCATGGGTTCAAATGAGTTTTTTTTTATAGGTGCGGGCCCCTCGGCCATATCATCTACGCAGCTCGTCTACGCGCTATTCGATTTTCTCCTTGGGTATCGCTTATCACAGTTAGTTCCAAGTATTTCCTATACGACTTTCTCCTTGGGTATCGCTTATCATAACTGGTCCCCAAGTACAACCATTCGGCTTTCTCCTTGGGTATCGCTTATCACAGTTGGTCCCAAATATTTCCTATACGACTTTCTCCTTGGGTATCACTTATCACAGTTGATCCCAAGTACAGCCATTTGACTTTCTCCTTGGGTATCGCTTATCATAGCTGGTCCCAAGTACAATCATTCGGCTTTCTCCTTGGGTATCGCTTATCACAGCTGGTCCCAAGTATTTCCTATACGACTTTCTCCTTAGGTATCGCTTATCACAGCTGGTTCAAAGTACAACCATTCGGCTTTCTCCTTGGGTATCGCTTATCACAGCTGATCCCAAGTATTTCCTATATGACTTTCTCCTTGGGTATCGCTTATCACAGCTGGTCCCAAGTACAACCATTCGACTTTCTCCTTAGGTATCGCTTATCACAGCTGGTCTCAAGTATTTGCTATACGACTTTCTCCTTGGGTATCGCTTATCACAGTTGGTCCCAAGTACAACCATTCGACTTTCTCCTTGGGTATCGCTTATCACAGTTGGTCCTAAGTATTTCCTATATGGCTTTCTCCTTGGGTATCGATTATCACAGTTGGTCCCAAGTACAACCATTCGACTTTCTCCTTGGGTATCGCTTATCATAGCTGGTCCCAAGTACAACCATTCGACTTTCTCCTTGGGTATCGTTTATCACAGCTGGTCCTAAGTATTTCCTATACGACTTTCTCCTTGGGTATCGCTTATCACAGCTGGTCCCAAGTAAAACCATTCGGCTTTCTCCTTGGGTATCGCTTATCACAGCTGGTCCCAAGTATTTCCTATACGACTTTCTCCTTGGGTATCGCTTATCACAGCTGGTCCCAAGTACAGTCATTCGTCTTTCTCCTTGGGTATCACTTATCATAGCTGGTCCCAAGTACAATCATTCGACTTTCTCCTTGGGTATTGCTTATCACAGTTAGTCCCAAGAATAGTCATTCGGCTTTCTCCTTGGGTATTGCTTATCACAGCTAGTCCCAAATATTTCCTATTCAACTTTCTCCTTGGGTATCGCTCATCACAGCTGGTCCCAAATATTATTCATACGGTTATTCCCTTTGGGAGCTGCTTACCCTAAATGATCTAGCGTCCTGCCGTTCGACCCTTCTCCGAATATTACTCATGGTAGCCGATTCTAAGTGATTCTCACTCGACCTTCGGTCTCCCCTATTGAGCATCTTTTCGGTCGAGCCTCTCATTATTCAGACTGCAATAAAGATACTTTTAATGCAATTATTATGCTTCGAAATTAATGTGCTTAGAGAGCGAGAGATTCTTGAAGAATCGAATGAAAACACTATGTTCCGAAAAGTAGATTTTTGCATTCTGAAAAGTATTCATACAAAAGAGGCCATTGTGGCTACAAAATTCGTTACTGGAATTGTAAGATAAAAGCTAAGAAAAAAATTAGACTACTGAGGAGGTCCCCCGAGTGCCGAATCCGACGTCTCATCAATGAGACATTGCAGGCCCAGGAACTCAGCAGAGGTTCCTTCAGGGGGATATTCGGCCTCCTTGAAGTGTCGGATGACCCCCTCATACCCTATCTCTAGGAGGTCGAGGGTACGACTTCCTAGGATATCGGAGAACTCCTCGGAAGCAAGGAAAACCTTTTTTCGGTTCTCCCATCGACATTCTTCACCCGCCCGGTATAAAACCAGCTCCTCCTTAACCTTCTCGGCTCAGTCCGCTAGCTCGTTCCGACGTCTGGCCTCAAACTCTGCCTGAGCAGCTCTGATCTGCTCAACCTACAGCAGCTTGGCCTCAGCCTCCTCGGCTCAGGCCACCTCCGCGGCTTTAGCCCGTAGCGCCTCCATCTCGGTCGCCTGGCGCTCCAATTCCCACATCTTAAGTCTGAGGTTGTCCTCGAAGCGGAGTGCTTTGGTTTGAAAGGCAACCGTTTCGGATTGGGTCAGGCCGAGCTCCGCTTCCTTGTCCCGAAGCCAAGTCGTGAGGCCCGCTACTTGAGCCCGCATTTGCTGGAAAGGTGGCGATCAGGGGAGGCAGGCGGGCCATCGACTCTAGGTGGTAGCCCCATAACTGCAAGAAAGAAAGAATAGGAGGTCAATAAGGTTAGTCGAGGTGATAAAACTTAGTCACAAAAACAGAACAGTGCAGTTAGGAAAATGCTTACCTTGATCAGGTAGGTGTTCATTTCGTCGTTGATCGCCGGGATGGACTTCCCCTTAGCTGAATCGCCAATGGCGTCCTGTATTTCTTGAAGGAATCCCCGGGGTGGTCGTGTTAGTGCAATCGGCCCAGGTTGACTCGAGTTTGACTCGAGCAGTACTTTGATAGTATTTTGATGATAGATAAAACTCATGACATGAGATTGTCATGGAAAAATCCAAGCATGGAGCTTGGTGATGGGAAAGTCCAACATGGTGTTGGCATGGAAAGTCCAAGCATGGAACTTGGTGTGGGAAAATCCAAAGCATTGCGAAGCCGTGCGCTTGGTGCTTGGTGAGAAATGCATTGCGAAGCCGTTCGCTTGGTGCATATGGGAAGTCTTGAGGACTTGGCAAGTTCACTAGGCTCGGGGTCCTTGAGTCGGTAAAGGATGGCATTGCGAAGCCATGCGCTTGGTGCATCTGAGGGACCGCCGGACAGGGAGCGAATGGAGTGAGGCCAAAGGGAAGCATACTTCGAGGGCATGAGATGCGAAGGATGGTGTTGCGAAGCCGTGCGCTTGGCACATCCAAGGGACATATGCCGAGGGAAGAGAGCTTCAGTGGGAAACTCCATGAGGGATAAGGTGGACTTGGCCAAGTGGCTAAGACTGAGTGTCGGAGGCTCAAACTTGATGTTTGAGGGTTTACCCGACGGTCGGATACTCAAACAACTTGGCGTTTGAGGTTTTGCCCGACAACAGTCGATTGACATAGGTGCCGATTCGACTGATCCAAGTTGACTAGGGTTCGACTGGTGTTAGACTGCAGTTTTATGGCTAGCAGTCGACTGCCATGGATTGGCAGTCGATTGATGTCGACAATGATCGGCGCCAAGGATGGCGATCGTGATGGGAGTGTCGTGAACGCAGAGCAACCGTAGCCGGTAGGCGATCGACTACTAGGTCACCAGTCGACTGATGGGCATGATCAGTCGATTGGTAGGTGATCCGTTGGAACTTGTCCAACGTGGATCTAGCCATTGTGAGACAACGGCTATAGGGGCAGTCGACTGGGCCCTTTTGGCAGTCGACTGCTGGGTGCAAAATCAGCTTGATGCAGATTATAAATGGAGCTCAAGATGGAGGATTTCGCCAAGCCTTTAAGGAAGCTATTGGAGGGGAATTGTTGCTACATTCCAGTCCTTCAAGAGCCATCCAAAGCAAGCAACAAGAAAGAGTTCAAAGCAAAGAGTTGCAAAGCATTCTTTACTTATATTTCTTAGTGTCTTTGTATTTCTTGTAGCATTACTGTTGTAATAGCTTGTGAGAGATTTCTCCACCTCCGATGTGTAGTCGAGAAGGAGTTTAGTTAGTGTCGTGCGCATAACTATGGAGTAGAAGTCATTCGGTTCCGAACCATGTATATCGTGTGTTGTATGATTGTGTATTGTTGTTAGTTTCATTATTATTGTTATTCCACTACGCTAACGACAATTGTAGATGAACACGCAACGAGAATGATCGTATTCCATCGTATGACGATTGAGGGCTATTCACCCCCCTCTAGCCGGCCAACATATCGATCCTCTACAAGTGGTATCAGAGCCAAGGAGCTTGTCAAGGACTAACCACCAACACAAGCACTACAAGATGGCCGGCTACAATATCCATCCACCGAAATTCGATGGAGATTTTGCTTGGTGGAAGAAATGGATGGAGGTATATATCGAAACTGATTTTGATTTTATGATTATTGTAGAAAACGGTTTTGAGATGCCTAGGGACAAAGACAACAAGCCAATTGAGAAGTCAAGGTGGACCCAAGACCAAATTAAGGACTTCAAGACAAATCTTAAGGTAATAAAATTACTTAGTGATTTGTTACCTAACCATATTTAGTCTAGATTGGGTGACTATAGGGATGCAAGGGAGCTATGGAATAAGATAATAAAATTCTAAGAAAATTCCCAACCGACACAAGTAGAGGAGAATGTCGAGAAAGAAGCACCCACCACATTTGAAGATGTTGACGATTTGGTGGAAACCTCCACCTCTAGCATTGAGGGGGAGAAAAGGCTTTCTATTCCGGAGCAAAGTCAAGACAAAGCATCTACCTCCGGAAGATGTGATCAAGAGGCCTCCACCACCTCCCTAGGTAACTCAAGTGTTGTGATTTTAAATAAAGATCATATAATATGCTTTGAGTGTAGGGAGAAAGGGCATTACAAAAGTAAGTGCCAAAAATTGGCTGAGGAGAAGGTATCGGCACCAAAAACTCAAAAATCAAAAAATGTCGGAGTCCCCACAACTAGAAGCAAAGAACACATTGTGTACTTTAAATGCAATCAAAAGGGACACTACCAAAGCCAATGCCCTAGGGGGAGGAAGAAAGGACAAGAAGGGACATCTCATGTAGGGGGAGCTTCCCAAGCTAACCCTAAGGTATATTTAAATAATGCACCTTTAATTCCTAAAGCTAAAAAGCATGCTAAGAATTATTTTAGCTCTCTTGCAATCATTAATGAAAAACATGCTAGTAGGAATAAATATGTGTGTTTAGGTGCTAAGCATGTTAGTTTCTTTAAGGATAAACCTAGGACTCAAAACACTAGACCTATTTTACCTAAAGAGTCCATTAGAAGAGTTGAAAACCATCTAGGCATTAACCCTAAGAAGGGTAGACATATGCCTAAGAAGAAAACCAACTCCCAAAAGATTAATGAAAAATCAAAATTGGGAAGGTTAGAAGTGGAGAACCAAACCTTGAGGTCAAGGCTTGAAAAATTGGAGAAGACCCTAGCAATAATCAAAAATTCGGTTAAGGGGTAAAATACACAAAAGTCAAGACCTAGGGTTCAAAAATGGTCTAAGGGCAAGGAAGGTTTGGGTCACAAACTTAAGCCCAAGGAGACTTATCATAATGTTCCATTTAATTATGGAACCACATCTAGGTCTAGAAAAACCAAGGCTTATAGGGAAGTTATCCCTAAGACTAGCCATGGTGTGTGTTTAGAGGCCAAGGACTTAAGGAAAATCAAGAAAGCCACTAAGAAGGTCAATGGAGGAGTCACTTCTAGAGTTGACCCAAGTAAGACCCATTTGACTAAGGCTTCAAAGCCAAAAAGGGTTATTAGGAAGGTATCTAGGGAAGTTATCCCTAGGAAATACCTTGTTAATCCAAGGAGCTCCAATAGGTATTGGGTTCCTAAAAGCGTGATCGATTCACGCTAGATGGGTTAGGGTGTGTCAACCCTAAGTGGATGGGTAGTTAACCTAGCCATGGTGAGTTGACACATTAGGATTTGCCAATATGCTTTAAGAAGTTTAAAGTGATTTAAATTGGCACAATTAGTTCATAGAGGTCATGGTGTGCCATTTTGGGTTTTTGGCACACTAGGGAAATGAATGGTTTAAGGCAAAATGGAGTTAATCCCTAGAAATGACAATTTGGGTTTAACACTTAGGTATTCTATACCTTAACATATTTTACTTGCCATAATTTATTTGCTTTGCCATGTCATGACATCATTTTCATTTTTATCTCTAAAAATGTCATGATTATGTTTTAGACTTATCTTTATATGTCATGCATGCTACAATTTCTTTAACATGCCATGACATCATGATTTTGACATATGCTTGTATCTATATCATATTTATGCCATAATCATCATCATGCATATAATTAAAAATGGATTTAAGGACTATGACATGATTTGATGGTAATCAAATAATATTGTCTAGAAATATGCATGAGACTATTAAAGAACAAAAACTCACATCTCACTAGATTAATTGTCTTGTATGTGTTTTACACATCTAGATACAAGTGAGATATTTAGGAAAAAGGAATCAAAGATTTTAAAAACATTTTGAAAAATCTTGGTGAAGCCTATCTTTTGATAGCTATCATCATTGAATGAGATGATACAAAGAGGGCTCAATATTGAAGTTTTTCTTAATTTAGTGAGTAAAATAATTTTCAAATATTTTTCACCCATAGTGTTTATGATAAGTATTATATGTATGAATTTTCAAGATTTATAAAACTACGTATATTTACTTATGGATTTCAGAAATTCATTTCTGAAAATGCTGAAAACTGCAAATGCAATTATCAGTCGACTGACATGGAGGCTAGTCGACTGATGAGAGTGTCAGTCGACTGGTTTCTGACTCAGTCGACTGACCATGTTGATTTCGGGTAAACCTTGTGGTTAGACCCATATTCAGCTAAGTTAAGGTCCCCTAACCACTCCTAACCCTAAGAAATACTTGGGAGAGCATAAGAAAGGGTGGAAATTCATTGGATATGGATTAGAAGAAGTGTTAAGGGTGAGTATCAATTTTAAGGTGGAAGAGAGTTTATTGTTGAACTTTACCTTAATTTTGATTGGTTAAATGTTCCTATTGACTTAGGGACTCTCCAAGGACATTGTTGGTGCAATGGTCAAGGGGGAGCAAGCCTCTAGGGGGAGGTATCCATCATGGGAAGATGAATGTGTATTTTCTCATGGGAGGAATATTGGGTTGCCTCTCTTAAGTGATATGGGATCACTAGAAAGATTGAGGGCATGCCAAGGGGAAGATTGTAAGATCTCATTGGGATATGAGACATTGAAACCTTTGAGGACCTTTTTGATATAATGTCAAAAAGGGGGAGAAGTTACCAAGTTACCAATTAGGGTTCATTGGAATTCTCATTGGGATATGAGAATTGCCAATATGGGAGAATTGGTAGACTTGAGATGGAAGTTTTGTCAATCATCAAAAAGGGGGAGATTATTGGTGCAATCGGCCCAGGTTGACTCGAGTTTGACTCGAGCAGTACTTTGATAGTATTTTGATGATAGACAAAACTCATGACATGAAATTGTCATGGGAAAATCCAAGCATGGAGCTTAGTGATGGGAAAGTCCAACATGGTGTTTGCATGGAAAATCCAAGCAAGGAACTTGGTGTGGGAAAATCCAAAGCATTGCGAAGTCGTGCGCTTGGTGCTTGGTGAGAAATGCATTGCGAAGTCGTGTGCTTGGTGCATGTGGGAAGTCTTGAGGACTTGGTAAGTTCACTAGGCTCGGGGTCCTTGAGTCGGTGAAGGATGACATTGTGAAGTCGTGCGCTTGGTGCATCTGAGGGACCGTCGGACGGGAAGCGAATGAAGTGAGGTCAAAGGGAAGCATACTTCGAGGGAATGAGACGCGAAGGATGGCGTTGCGAAGCCATGCGCTTGGCGCATCCGAGGGACGTAGGCCGAGGGAAGAGAACTTCGGTGGGGAACTCCATGAGGGATAAGGTGGACTTGGCCAAGTGGCTAAGACTGAGTGTCGGAGGCTCAAACTTGATGTTTGAGGGTTTACCCAACGGTCGGATGCTCAAATAACTTGGTGTTTGAGGTTTTGTCGACAACAATGACCGCATAGGTGCTTCTCGATCTAAGTCGATTAGGTTCGGGTGTTAGATCAGCTTTGTGGCTCGACCGCCATGGATTCGGCACTAATCGAGTGTCGCGAGCACGTAACACTCGGTCGATCGCGACTACTAGGTCATCAATCGATCGTAGTAGGTGATCCGCTGGAACTTGTCTAACGTGGATCCGCCGCTGTGAGACAACGGCAGATGATCGGGGCCTTTTGACAGTCGACTGATGGGCGCGAAATCAGCTTGATGCAGGTTATAAATAGAGCTCAAGATGGAGGATTTCGCCAAGCCTTTAAGGAAGCTATTGGAGGGGAATTACTTGTTGGGATGTATACTGAAAAGTCTATCTTTTGTATGAACATCTTTATTTTGAAATAAGAATCACATGATCATTATTTGCATATTTATGGTTATGCATATTGTCTAATACATTACATTGTAGATAACATGGTGTGTGGTGTCACACGGGAGATCATGTTATCAGCTCCTTGTAAAGTATAAGTATAGACTCACAACCGAGATGACTTTGGACAAACCATTGGTATGGTTGTAGTGTGATTTGATATTGGTTTGTCTTGACCATAGAATCATACTAGTACACTTTATGTGTATTGAGCAGGACCGACTTAGAGGTCATTCGATTTATTGCTGACTACATAATCGAATCGGACCTCAGATATTATATTGTACATACTCTTAATCCCGATATAATAATGGACACATATACTTAGTATTCATTTCTTTGATTTACCAATGAGCGAAATTTATAGATTAAATCGATAAGCTCGGTAAGTTGGGAAATAATATTATTTATATGGTGTGTCATTGATTATAGGAGGAAACTGTGTCCTATATAATAGGATGATGATGTCCCCTTGAGGAGCTCATAAGGTTCATTATGTAAACCCTGCAGGTGGACTTGGTCCGACATGATGAAAAAGTTGAGTGGTACTACTCATGGAGTTAGATGTTGATTAATTAATAGTCAGTAAATTAATTAATCAACGGACATTCGAGATCTTAAACACGGAGAGAAAAATGTACAAATAATATATGGAGCATATATTAACTTATGGGGGTTGGTGAGGTAGATCAATGATAATCCTTTAGTGGATTGGATTATCATTAATGGATCGGACTTTATGTGGGCTTGATCCATTGGGTGGCCAAGATCCAACTCCTCCTTATGGTCCCTATCGTAGCCTATTAATACCTCATGAAGCCTAGATGTTAGTAATATATGAGAGATGTCCTAAGGCAATCGCCTTATGTATGAACCATTTATATGATAAATGAAGATTCACTATTTGAGTATACATGTTTTATGTATTTGATTGGATCTTAAACTCATTTACTAAATGTCCACGATACGATTCACAGCATGAGAGAATTTGTGATTGGATCACAACTAGTGAGTATCTCTACATGTGTAATTGTGATGTATCGGAATTATCCCTAGTCGATGAATTGATGGATTTGGACACCATCAATTCGCCGAGACTAGCACGAGGTATACCTCGGTGTATCCAAGCACTGATTCTCACCGGGCCGAGACATTGTGATGTCCGAGTTAATCGTGGATGCTAGTTATGGTAACTAGTTCATTGGAGTGACCACCGTAAGACTTCATATGGTTCTCATATATAGATATGTCAATGAAGTTCTTATCGTGGCTTAAGTGCGATGTTCCTTCGACTTCATGTATTCAAGTCATCTTGATCATGGAGACTTATGCTTTGACATCTTAAGCAAACATCTCTAAGGAGATGTGGACCCGGATGATTGGGTATAAGTCAAGTGATCAAGGTGTTTGAATAGCCTATAAAGGATTCACCACTCCTGCGAGGAGATGTATACCCATGGCCTCTCGGATTGTTACTAAAGTCTCGCCAAAGCATTACATGTTTAGAGTAAAGTACTCTTCGATACATGTGGAGTAACTAGAACTGTAGGACGAGGAAATGATACTTGGGCTAGGTGTGACGAGTTACCTAGTGGGGACCGACACAATAGACCATGTCCTCGAACCAAGTGGGTATAAGATGAGTGAAGGGAATGGGGCACGATTCATTCGAAGCATCAAGGGTTTCGTAAATAGTTCGATCAACCGCTGATCTTTTCGGTTAATTGGGGATCATGATGTACTACTAGGTGCCACTCATGATCGCTCTATAATTAATGGTTAATTATAGACGGCCAACATAAACCGAGAACCTATTTGGTCACACGCACAACGAGTGTAATCCAAAGGATTTAAAACGAGCTTGAGAATGGGATTCTCGCATCGAGAGAAACTATGTTTGATCGACCAAACATAAAGCGAGCATGAAATTGTTTCAATGCAAATGGAAGCGTGGATGGGCCGTGGTCTTATGAAGACATAATGGATGGACCAAAATGGTTTGGTTCTAATCCAATGGATGAGAATAAACCAAAGGGTTTGGTTTATATTAAACGAATGAACCAAAGGTTGGTTCGTTGCTTTAACTTAAAATAAACCATCATGGTTTGGTTTATTTTAACTTATCTTAATGGAGCGGGTTAACGGGCTTTATGGATATGATCCATTAACCATTAAGAGAATTAGTTCTCTATAAAATAGGGCTTAAACCCTAATCCAAAACCCTACCCAAGGGTGATCTCCTATAGGTTCGCATCAAGGTGAGTTTTTTCTCCTTGTTTTGGCGCCTACTTCTTCCACCAAGCTGTCCAGCTCTGGACAGCTTTTCCTCCTTCGGACGAGCGCTGCTTGGACGACAGGTTAGTGCTCCGACACAGCGCTAACTTACCGGGATTTGATCTCCGTAATCCTCTGAGGTGGAGGACGGCGATCTGGCCAAACGGTTGACGAATACCTCTCCGGAGAAGCGAAGTTTTGAGAACTCGTTTTAGGATCCGAATTTGGATTCGGATCGTGATCATCTCTCGATCACGTCGTCTTCAACACGAGGCTAGTAACCCATACGAAGACGAAGCTCGTGACTTAGCGAAGTCATCCCGAGGAGCTCGGCGTGGATACGGATAGAGACGATTCTTACGAGGATCGCCCGCTGATGCTGTTTCGCTACACGCCATACAAAGGTATAACGAGTTTAATTTCCTTTATTGCAAATTTTAATTTACTGCTTATGTCTACACTTGTTGTAATAGCATGCGTGTTGTGTGTGTTGTAATAAATATAGATTTATTATTTTTAATTGCTTCACTGTGCTCATGTTTACGAAACATGATCGAACACACATGTGTCAGGACTTCCAATGAACTTCCTCTAGTTACAATAAGGAGCAATACGTAACCGTCGTAAAATGGTTTTGCGATAGTCATAATGTATTTCTGGAAATTTTCTAATTTTAGAAATTTAGAAGTATTTATGGAAATTTTTCAATTTTGAAAAGTCTAGAAGTATTTATGGAAATCTTCCACTTTTGGAAAGTTGGAAGTATTTATGGAAATTGATATTTTACATAAATAAAATATTTGATTAGATTCTGGAAATTTGTTTCCTAATTTAATCATGATTTGATTTGGGAAATCAAATCTTAAAATATTTTATTTCCATAAGTAGTTTTAATGATTTAGGAAATTGGTTTCCTAAATAGATTTTCCTTAATCAAATAATTCCATGAATAAAATATGTGATTAGATTTGGAAATTTGTTTCTAATTTAATTATGATTTGATTTGGAGAATCAAATCTTAAACATATTTTATTTCCATAAATAGTTATGACATATAAGGAAATTATATACATGACATAATTGTATGCCATGTAATTGCATTAGATGCATAACATTATGTCATGCGTGTCGTGACATGTAGATGTATGCCATGTATGTCATGCCATGTAGATAATAGTTATTTGCATGCAAAGAGGATGAGACATAAAACCCTAACTCAATATTAAAGCCTACACCTTCCATTAATATGGTTAGAACCAGAGTTCCGCTTTCTGTTTGGGTTGTTGGACTCACTCCAAGCCCTACTAACCTCAACATGTTCAAATCATTGGAATAGTTTAATACTAATATGGTAAGAGTCGAGGTCAATCGTTAGTTTGGGTTGTTGGACTCTCTCCAAGCTGGGCTAATTGGTTGAATGCGCCTAACCATATTAAAACTATTTCGCGATTAATGGGTTGGCTTTAACTTGGAGCATCGATTTGTTGGACTCACTCCAAGGTCGATGTGAAGAGAGGTGAAGTTGGGTGCTATGCATATGATGCATACTTGTTAATGTGTTAACAACCCAATGTATGTGTGAACATTCAATTAGTTGATAGCACATTGTGATAGTTGCATATACGTGATATGCAATCGGTATAGATGATACCCACCATCATAGCTAAGAATGGCTTGTTGGACTCACTCCAAGGTTGTTCTTATCTATGATGGATATCAGCCCATTCCGAGATGGACCTACGATCTCCCGAAGTGAGTTTGGGGTGTGTGAATTCGAAAAATGAATGGGATTTATAAATGTATATTGATGCATTTTAAAATCATTTTCTCATATATGCTCGTTTTGTATTTCTAGGTCAATAAATTGATCATGACGCCTTTGAATTTGCGCACTATTTTGGATTCAACAAACCGACCGGGCCTAACTTCGGATCGCTTAGAAACTCGAGAATTGTTCTCAAGGCGGAAAAGCTTGCATATGTTCCTTGAAGAGCCTCTTCCCGACTTCCTAAGGACGATGCAACCTGCATCAAATGTTGGTCCCGGGCGAAGTTGCATCATGCTAGCGGCGATGGTACCTGAGCTGCAAAAGCAGCATGAGCATATGGATGCTAATACTATGGTCTTCCATCTTCATGAGTTGTTCGATGAGCAAGCGAGATCCGAAAGGTTTGAGGTCTCTAGGCTCCTCTTCACCATGAAGATGCAAGAAGGTTCGCTCAGAGTGCGCTTTGTGCTAAAGATGAACGGGTACATCGAGCGCTAGCTACCCTTTTGTGATGGATCATGAGTTAAGTATTGACTTAATTCGCATTGTTTGCCCAAGAGCTTCTCGCAATTTGTGATGAACTATCTGATGAACAAATTGAATCCACCATTCCCGAGCTCCTCAATATGTCAAGACTGTGGAGCCTTCAGAAGCATGAGGAGAAGGCGGTTCATAGTTGATTCTCAAAGAAAGGTTCTAAGAGGAAGGCAAAAGAATGTAAGAAAGGAAAGAAAAAGGCAAAGAAGGCGGAACTCCAAGAAAAGGGCACTTGCCATCATCTGGGCAAGGAAGGCCATGCGAAGAAACGCAAGATTTATCTTGAGTCCATGAAGAAGAAGAAGGCATCCGATGCCCCATCCTCTTCGTATCTTCGCTATTGATTGTCATTCTATTTCCTTAGACACTTGGGTATTGGATTGACATCGGGTGTAGCTCACATATATGTAATGACATACAGGGCTAAGGAATAGAAGAAGACTTGTCGAGGAGTCAAATTCATGCGAGTTGGCAATGGAGCAAAGGTTGCCGGCCGCCATCGGAACTTATTTGTCAAGCTCCTAGTGGACTAGTCTTAGAATCGACAATTGCTATTATGTTCCTTCTAATAAAGAACATTGTTTCTATTTCCGCTTAAATAGAAATGGTTTCCATTTAACGCTTAGTAACAATTGTTGTTATATAACTTTAATGGCGACTTTATGGAACTCGAACTGAGTAATGGCATTTATACGCTGGACGATCCAAAGGACATTTTCAATATCGGGCGAGCAACACGCTGCTCGAAAGGATAATCAAATAGACTCCTATATGTGGCATTGTCGTTTTGGCCATATAAGCAAGAAACGCATGTCCGAATTACACCGATGTGGAATTCTGGAATCGTTTGAATTGGATTCATACGATACATGCGAATCATGCTTAAAAGGCAAGATGACTAAGTTACCTTTTACTGGAAAAGGTGAACGAGTGGGAGTTACTAGGTCTAATACATACTGATGTATGTGGACCTATGTCAACTCAAGCTTTAGGAGGCTATAGCTACTTCATTACCTTCACCGATGATCACTACGGCTTTGGGTATGTGTTCTTGATGAAACACAAGTCTCAAGCCTTTGAAAGGTTCAAAGAATTCAGAAATGAAGTAGAGAAACAACATGACAAGAGTATTAAAATACTCGATCGGATCGAGGTGGTGAATACTTAAGTCAAGAGTTTCGATTATCTAAGAGACAATGGCATATTGTCTCAATGGACTCCTATATACCACAAAGATAATGGTGTATCCGAGAGGCGAATCGACTTGTTGGACATGGTCGTCAATGATGAATCATGCGACTCTTCCCAAGTCCTTTTGGGGCTATGCACTTCGCATACTTGCTTACTGTTAAATGTAATGCCTACTAAGGTAGTCTCAACTACTCCATATGAGATATGGAATAGTAAGAAACCTCATGTATCTTACTTGAAGATATGGGGTTGTCCCGCTTATGTGAAGGATCAGACGCATAAATTGGATGCTAAGTCCGATAAATGTCTATTTATTGATACCCTAAGGAAACAAGGGGTTACTAATTCTATCATCCTGTGGAACAAAAGGTGTTTGTTTCAAGGCATGTGTGTTTCTAGAGAAAGAGTTTCTCTTGCAAGAAAACAAGGGGAGTGTCGCCGAGCTTGAGGAGGCTCGAGAGACTCAAATAGACATTGATGAGATACCGGTGAAGCACAACACCGACAACTCATAGTGATGAGCAATACCGACTCTATTGTAACACCACATCTTCAGAGATCCGCAGAACACGCAATATTCCCGAGAGATATGGATTTCGTAAGTGAATCGAACGACGGTTACTCATTGATGATGAGGAGCCTACCAGCTATGAAGAAGTGCCGACAAGTTCAGAAGGGATAAGTGGCTTGGTGCCATGAAGTCTAAATGGATTCCATGTACGAAAACCAAGTTTGGAACTTGGTTGACTCCACCAAGGCATAAAGCCTATAGGGTGCAAGTGGGTTTTCAAGAAGAAAACCGACATGGATGGTAATGTGATTACCTATAAGGTTAGATTGGTGGCGAAAGGATATCGCCAAAAGCAAGGTGTTGATTATGACGAAACCTATTCGCCGTAGCTATGCTTAAATCCATTCGATGCTCCCGCCATAGCGCTCATTATGATTATGAGATATGGCAGATGGATGTGAAAATAGCTTTCCTTAATGGAAACTCGCCGAGGACGTATATGATACTACCGAGGGTTTCACATCGGTTGATAAAACCAAGGTATGCAAATTGCGACGGTCCATTTATGGATTGAAGCAAGCATCCAGGAGCTGGAATATCCGTTTTGATGAGACAATCAAAAGTTTGATTTCTCACAAAATCCGCATTTAACCTTGTGTGTACAAGAAGGTTAGTGGGAGTGCAAATGTGTTCCTAGTATTGTATGTCGATGACATATTACTTATAGGAAACGATGTGTCAATCTTACCGATTAAGGTTTGGTTATCCAAGACATTCTCCATGAAAGACGGGAGAAGCAACCTACATCCTTGGGATTAAGATCTATAGGTCTTTCGCGTCTACATATATAGACCGAAAAGCAAAGAGGTTTAGCATGTCGGAATCCAAGAAAGGTTTCCTACCCATCAGGCATGGGGTACACCTTTCGAAGTCTATGTGTCCGCGCACAGAAGACGAGAGGATTTGCATGAGTAAGATTCCCTATGCATCCGCAATAGGATCTATCATGTATGCTATGTTATGTACGAGGCCCGATGTATCGTACGCTCTGAGTGTCACGAGCAGATACCAATCCGATCCAGGAATGGATCAGGGTATATTAAGACGATCCTTAAGTACTTAAGAAGAACTAAGGATCGTTCTAATATATGGAGAAGAGTATATGGTGATACGTGGGTATACGGATGCCAGCTCCAGACAGACAAGGATGATTCCATGTCTTTGTCTGGGTATGTATTCACCTGGAATGGAGGCGCAATAAGTTGGAAAGGTTCCAAGCTTGACACTATAGCGGATTCTCGCCACTAAGGCAAATACATCGCGACTTAAGCAAAGAAGCGGTTTGGATCGAAGTTCATCTGAACTTGATGTGGTCTCATCAATGATCCAAACATGTGCTTCGCCGCTATCATCTTATCAGAGAGATCATAAGTAGGAACGAAATACAAATTGAGAAAATTCTCACTGAAAGGAACTTAGCGGATCCTTTGACTAAAGCATTACCTCAAAGTAAGTTTGAGGGTCATGTTAGAGCTTATGGTATTGGATACCGTAGCGATTGGCATTAGGCCAAGTCGGAGTCTGTTAGTAATATATGAGAGATGTCCTAAGGCAATCGCCTTATGTATGAACCATTTATATGATAAATGAAGATTCACTATTTGAGTATACATGTTTTATGTATTTGATTGGATCTTAAACTCATTTACTAAATGTCCACGATACGATTCACAGCATGAGAGAATTTGTGATTGGATCACAACTAGTGAGTATCTCTACATGTGTAATTGTGATGTATCGGAATTATCCCTAGTCGATGAATTGATGGATTTGGACACCAGACTACGAGGTATACTCCTTGGTGTATCCAAGCAGCTGATTCTCACTGGCTGGAGACATTGTGATGTCCGGAGTTAATCGTGGATGCTAGTTATGGTAACTAGTTCATTGGAGTGACCAGCCGTAAGACTTCATATGGTTCTCTACATATATAGATATGTCAATGAAGTTCTTACTGTGGCTTAAGTGCGATGTTCCTTTGACTTGCGGTATTCAAGTCATCTTGATCATGGAGACTTATGCTTTGACATCTTAAGCAAACATCTCTAAGGAGATGTGGACCCGGGATGATTGGGTATAAGTCAAGTGATCAAGGTGTTTGAATAGCCTATAAAGGATTCACCACTCCTTATGCAGGAGATGTATACCCATGGCCTCTCGTCGGATTGTTACTAAAGTCTTTGGCCAAAGCATTACATGTTTAGAGTAAAGTACTCTTCGATACATGTGGAGTAACTAGAATCCGTAGGACGAGGAAATGATACTTGGGCTAGGTGTGACGTAGTCAGCCTAGTGGGGACTGACACAATAGACCATGTCCCTGAACCAAGTGGGTATAAGATGAGTGAAGGGAATGGGGCACGATTCATTCGAAGCCATCAAGGGTTTCGTAAATAGTTCGATCAACCGCTGATCTTTTCGGTTAATTGGGGATCATGATGTACTACTAGGTGTCACTCATGATCGCTCTATAATTAATGGTTAATTATAGACGGCCAACATAAACCGAGAACCTATTTGGTCACACGCGAGTGTAATCCAAAGGATTTAAACGAGCTTGAGAATGGGATTCTCGCCGAGAGAAACTATGTTTGGTTGGACCAAACATAAAGCGAGCATGAAATTGTTTCATAATGGAAGCGTGGATGGGCCGTGTCTTATGAAGACATAATGGATGGACCAAAATGGTTTGGTTCTAATCCAATGGATGAGAATAAACCAAAGGGTTTGGTTTATATTAAACGAATGAACCAAAGGTTGGTTCGGTTCGTTTTAACTTAAAATAAACCATCATGGTTTGGTTTATTTTAACTTATATTAATGGAGCGGATTAACGGGCTTTATGGATATGATCCATTAACCATTAAGAGAATTAGTTCTCTATAAAATAGGGCTTAAACCCTAATCCAAAACCCTAATCTATTTTGGCCGCCCAACCTAGTTGCCGCCCACCCCTTGTTGGTGATTTCGGCGCCCAACTACAAGCTGTCGCCGCCCAGCTTTGTGCCGCCGTCCAAGACCCTTGCCGGCGTCCAAGCTCCAGCCGGTGAACCTCCGGCGACCCTCCGGTGATCTCCTATAGGTTCGGCATCAAGGTGACCTTTTTCTCTCCTTGTTTTGGCCGGCGCCTACTCCTCCACCAAGCTGTCCAGTTTTCTGGACAGCTTCTCCTCCTCTCGTCGGAGCGTCGTTTGGACGACGGTTAGTGCTCCGACAGCGGCTAACTTACCGGGGATTTGATCTCCGGTAATCCTCTGAGGTGGGGGACGAAGGATTCGTCAAACGGTTGATGAATACCTCTCCGGAGAAGCGAGTTTTGAGAACTCGTTTTAGGATCCGAATTTGGATTCGGATCGTGATCATCTCTCGATCACGTCGTCTTCAACACGAGGCTAGTAACCCGTACGAAGACGAAGCTCGTGACTTAGCGAAGTCATCCCGAGGAGCTCGGCGTGGATACGGATAGAGACGATTCTTACGAGGATCGTTCCGGTTGATGACGTTCCCGTTACACGTCATACGAAAGGTATAACGTAGTTTAATTTCCTTTTATTGCAAATTTTAATTTACGGTTATGTCTACACTTGTTGTAATAGCATGCGTGTGTTGTGTGTGTTGTAATAAATATAGATTTATTATTTTTAATTGCTTCCGCTGTGCTCATGTTTACGAAACATGATCGAACACACACACGCCGCGGTGCCTGAAACCCAACACTAGATCCAATGGATGAAAACAAAACTCTAGATCCAACGGTATAGATTAAATCTCTAGATCCGACGGTTGAGATTAAATCCCTAGAACCAATGGTGGAGATTAAAACAAGGCTTATCCCTAACTCTATAAAAGGAGACTTTAGGGTGGGCGGCAAGGAGGAATTCCAATAGAGATAGGACTAGGGTTTGGAAGGCTTAGGGTTTGAAGGTTTGGGCGGCCACAAATAAAGAATTTATTTCCTTTCTTCTTCTTCTTCCTTGGTGGTCGGCGCCCATCTCCTTCTCCCCTCCCTTGGCCGACGTCCAAACCTAATTCTTCTCCTCTCCTTGGCTGATGGAAACAAGACTTAGGGTCTTCCCTTGGAGCTCTTGGCCGGTATCCATCTTATTCATCCAATCCTTCTTGGCCGGCAGCAAGCACCAAGCTTGGAGCTTGGTGGTTGGTTGAAAGAAGGAGAAGTATTTTGTTTCTTATTCTTCCTCTTGTTCGGAGCGAGCAAGGAAGAAAGATTGGTGATCTAGGAGCTTCGACTTTTGATAGATCGTTGCCCACACGACGTCCAAAAGGAGGAAGGACATACAATAGAAGATCGAGCGGTATATCGATTGTCTATTTTCTTTTGTAACATGTCTATAATTATTTTTCAATTATATATGCATGTAGTATTCTGTTTTTATGGCTAAAATAACTTAGACCCCGAATATAAACACAAAAGTTGGCGATCCGTACATCGTCTATTCCGCGGCTATTCGTATAATAGAGGTTGGTGGCTTGAACAACAAGTTTGTTCAAGTGACTACTCTAATCGAATAGTACGATGATGAAACAGTTGCTTGGGTGATCTCTTTTGTCTAGGATTAAATTTTTTTAATCGGGGACATCGATGGGATCGCCATGAACAAGCGATCGAGTTGAAGTGGGAAGCGAAGTTTTCTCCCTTCAAGTGGTATCAGAGTCACGGTTTTCGATTTTGTGTGTTTAAGATTCGGTTACTTTTATGCACTTTTCATATATTATATGTGTCGGATAATAGTAGGATATGCGTAGGTTAACTCTTTGGTTGCATGCATAGGATCCAACTATTATGGTCATATGTGTGTATGTGATTGTATGTGTTTAATTGTATATTTTGTTAAATCCTCGGGGTTGACGAGACTAGTATTTAATTTTTATAAATTAGATACGACATTGTTTATCCACTCCTTTTATTTTAGTTTACTTTCGATCTAGATTTCATGTACACTCCCTCGTGGAGTATAGGATCGATGAATGTAAATTAAAATATTTTTCCTCGGCTCGGATCTTCGGATGGCTTGTACATGGCGTAGGGAGGAGCGGACGAGATGATGATACGACGGGAAACATATTGAAGACAAAAGCCATAATAGTTGGAAAAATTTTATTTTTCATATTTATTGCTTATTGTTTGATATATATGTCGTAGGCTAGAAAATTCCTCAATTTCAAATTACTAAGTGGGAGAGGGATATTTTTATAAATTCTCACGGCCTCCATTACGATTTGACATGTGATGCAAATAAACTTGCGCGTCGGCTCTGAGTGTCTTCCTCCCCATCGGATGAGTTTGTTTGCGGATCACAAGGTCGAATATGGTTATAGGAAATTATTAAGGAGCATGTGTACTTCTCCATCGGAAGGCACATAACCCGAGATAATTACCTTGGTACCAAGTAATGGTGAACATTTAATACAAATATAAGTATCCTCCTCATCGGAGTCACTGCTTTTATTTGTAGGGCCGAAGAGGAACCAACTATTAATTTTACTTAGAGCTGTCAAGTTGGGTTAGGCCCGCCGGGTTGGCCCGCCCCGCCAAACAATTTAAGCGGGTTGGGTTGAACTTTTATCAATCCGCCATTTTGGCGGGCCTAAACGGAGCGACCCGCGCGGGTTGCGGGTCTAGACGGGTTGGCCCGCCGTGAGACGGGTTGGCCCGCGGGTTGAGAAATGTCAAAAGATAAATTTTTCACCACTACAATCTTCTTCTATTACACATACACCTCAACAAAGTATAAAAGAAGTTAAGAGTAAAGAACAAAAGAATATTTTTTATACTCTAATTACTTTTTATTATCTTGTCACTACTATTCTAATAAATATAGGAAATAATAACATATCAAAATCAAATAATTACCCAAGTTAAAAAATCTCAATTGAATCTCTATTTGAAAGAGTAAAAATTTACATTTACATATTATCAAGATTTAAATATTGTAGAACATTGAAAAGGAATCAAAAATAACGGTACTTAATTTTGTAAGTCGATAATTAAATCACAATTATAAGATTTTAGTTACTTCAAATATTTATTTTTTTAATCATGGTACTCTATCTATCTTACAAATCATTACCTAAGCCCTCAACACCTTAGTAATTTTAAATATATTTTTAAAATTTGTGTGGCCCGCGGGTTGGCCCGCCTAACCCGCAACCCGCCTTGGGTTGGGTTGGGTTGGAAATTTCTCAACCCGCCGAGATGGCGGGTCGGCCCGCCCCTCTCCGCTAAATATTGAGTTTACGACGGGTTGGCCCGCCCCGCCATGGGTCGACCCGTTTGACAGCTCTAATTTTACTTGTCAAAAGGTTAGGTTGACAAGATAGTAAAATTAATGGGTAAAACCTCCTCATACAAATATAGAATTCGTATACATCCACACTATCGTGGCATACAATATTCTTGGTGTTTTGAGGTGTTGGTTGATTTTAAGATTTTATTGTTTGAGGAATCAATAATTTTTTGAAATCTAATGTTTTGATCTATGTGATTCTTAGGTTTTCTTTCAAAATGACTTTCAACCCGCTTGCTGTGATACTGAAAGAAAATAAACTTACTGGACCCAACTATGTTGATTGGAAGAGGAATCTTGACAATATCTTGACTGCTGAGGAATACAAATATGTACTCCTCGAAGAGTGCCCTCCTAAGCCTACGGATGATTCTGAGGAAAAGGAGAAGGAGAGTTATAAGAAGTGGATTAAGGGCGATTAGATTGCACGGTGTTACATTTTGGCATCTATGTCAAATGTACTACAACATCAACATCAAGCCATGCCCACTGCTTATGACATGATGCTCAATCTCAAAGAGCTTTTCGGACACCAGAATCGGGCTGCTAGGCAGGAAGCCATGAGGAACTTGATGACGACCACCATGATCGAGGGAACACCCATGAGGGATCATGTTCTCAAGATGATGACTCATTTAAATGAGTTAGAAGTCCTCGGAGCTGAGATCGATGGGGAAACCCAGGTCGATATCATTCTCCAATCTCTACCTAGGAGTTTTGAGCAGTTTCGCCTGAACTACAACATGAACAAGAGGTTGTATTCGTTAGCGGAGCTTCTGACAGAACTCCAGGCGATAGAGGGGCTATTTCGTAAGAGTGCTCAGGCACAAGCCATGGTTACCCAAAAGGTTTCTACTTCTAAGCCGAAAGGCAAGAAGAAGAAGAAGCAAGCTGGGGCAAAGGCAGTGGGAGGAACTCAGGGAGGAGTGAAGAAGCCGAAAGGCAAATGCTTCACTTGTAAGCAGACTGGACACTGGAAGAAGGACTGCCCCAACCGCAAGCAGAACAAAGGTATATCTTTTGGTCTAGTCGTTGAAACATGTTTAGCAGTGTTATCTACCAACACTTAGTGTGTAGATACGGGAGTCACTGATCATGTTTGTAATACTTTGCAGGGGTTCTAGGAAACCAGACAACTGACTGAGGAGGAGATTACCGTATACTTGGGCGATGCCATGAAGGTGGCGGTTGTTGTAGTGGGAGATGTTTATTTATCTTTTGAGAAAAATAAAGTTTTGGTTCTTAAGAATTGCCTTTATGTACCTTTATTTAGAAAGAATTTAATTTCAGTTTCTAAATTATTTATGAATGGATATTCTATTTCTTTTAATGACAGAGTTGTTATAAAAAGGAATAGGGAGATTATCTGTTCGGGTGCATTGATAGGAAATTTATACACACTTGAACCAAAAGCTCCCACGATGCAAATTGAAGTTAATAACTCATCTTCTAATTCCAATAAGAGAAAAGAACCTTCGAAGATGAACCAAACATATCTTTGGCATCTTAGGCTTGGTCATATTAACCTAAGCAGAATTCAAAGGTTGATAGCTGATGGACCTCTGGGTTCATTAGTGGTGGAAGATTTCCCAACCTGAAAATCTTGCTTGGAGGGTAAAATGACCAAGAGGTCTTTTAAGGCCAAGGGGTATAGAGCCAAATATGTGTTAAAATTAGTTCATTCTGATTTGTGTGGTCCTATGTCTATCCAGGCTAGAGGTGGTTTTGAGTATTTCGTCTTTTTTATAGACGATTATTCGATATATGAATACATTTACTTGATGTGCCACAAGTCTGAATGCTTTGATAAGTTTAAAGAATTCAAGGTTGATGTGGAAAAACGTCAAGGTAAAAGTATCAAGACACTACGATCTGATCGTGGTGGTGAATACCTCTTGGGAGAGTTTAGGAATTACTTATCAGAGGTTGGGATTCAATCCCAATTGTCTACACCTGGCACACCCCAACAGAATGGTGTAGCAGAGTGAAGGAATATGACTATTATGGAGATGGTTAGATCGATGATGAGTTATTCTGAGTTACCAGATTCGTTCTGGGGATATGCTCTAGATATGGCGGTGTACATTCTGAACTTGGTTCCATCTAAATTAGTGTCTTCTACTCCCACAGAATTGTGGACTGGGCGAAAGCCTAGTCTAAGACATATTCGGATTTGGGGGAGTCCAGCACATGTGCTGAAGGCAGATGCTGGTAAGTTGGAACCTCGTACAGAAGTACGCATGTTCATTGACTATCTTAGAGGAACGAAAGGAGGTTTGTTTTATAGTCCTAGAGATCAGAGGGTGATCGTTAGCACGAACACCATATTTCTAGAGGAAGACCATGTAATGAACCACAAGCCCATGAGTAAGATTGTTCTAGAGGAATTAAAAGGAAAGTTACTTTTTTAGTACCACCGGTACAAGAGGATATACCACAAGTCACTGCACCGCGTGTCACAGAGGATACACAAGTGATACCTCGTCGTAGTGGGAGGGTTGTGAGACAGCCTGATAGATTCATGTTCTTGGGAAAATCTTCTGATTTGATCCCTGGCGAACATGAACCTGATCCTTAGACATATGACGAGGCAATCCAAGATAAAGATGCAGTATCTTGGCAAAGTGCAATGAATGCTGAGATTGAATCTATGGATTCAAATCATGTCTGGGAGTTTGTAGAATCACCCGATGGTGTAAAAATCATTGGTTGCAAGTGGATCTACAAAAGAAAGAGAGGAATAGGCGGGAAGGTTGAGACCTTCAAAGCAAGGCTTGTTGCGAAAGGGTATACTCAGAAAGAGAGTATCGATTATGAGGAGACCTTTTCGCCGGTAGTCATGCTTAAGTCTATCCAGATTCTCTTATGCATTGCAGCTCATATAGATTATGAGGTGTGACAGATGGATGTCAAGACAGCTTTCCTTAATGGAAGTCTTGAGGAAAACATCTATATGAAGCAACCAGAGGGATTCATTGAAAAGAGCAAAGAGCATCTTGTGTGTAAGCTTAATCGGTCCATTTATGAATTGAAGCAAGCTTCGAGGTCTTGGAACATCCGCTTTGATGAGGTAATCCAGTCTTATGGATTTATTCAAAGTCTGGATGAGTCTTGTGTATACAAGAGATGTGACGGAAACGTAGTGATATTTCTTGTATTATACGTAGATGACATTTTGTTAATTAGCAACAATGTCAAGGTGTTATCGGACGTAAGGGTATGGTTGTCCAAATAGTTTGATATAAAGGACTTGGGAGAAGTGGGATACATCCTTGGGATCAAGGTTATAAGGGATCGCAAGAAAAGAATATTGTGCTTATCTCAAGCTTCATACATAGACACCATTATGGATCGTTTTAGCATGCATAACTCCAAGAAGGGTTTTCTACCTTTCAGGCATGGAGTTCCTTTATCTAAAGAGATGTGTCCTAGAATGTCTGAGGAGATAGAGGAGATGAAGGCGGTTCCTTATGCTTCGGTAGTAGGAAGTCTCATGTATGCGATGCTATGTACGAGACCAGATATATGCTTTGTCGTGGGCATGGTCAGCAGATATTAGAGTAATCCAGGACAGGGACATTGGACTGCGGTAAAGCATATATTGAAGTACCTGAGAAGGACTAGGAATTATATGCTAGTTTACCAGGCAGACCAATTACTCCCTGTGGGTTATACAGATTTCAACTTCCAATCAGACAAGGATAACAGTAAGTCCACCTCAAGTTTTGTGTTTACTTTTGGAGGTGGAGCCATTGTATAGAGGAGTGTCAAGCAGAAATGCATGGCAGACTCCACCATGGAAGCTGAGTATGTGACAGCCTCTGAGGCGGCCAAAGAAGCTGTGTAGCTCAAGAACTTCCTGATGGACTTGGATGTGATTCATGGTTTGCCCAGAACTATCACAATTTATTGTGATAATAGTGGTACAGTTGCAAACTCGAAGGAACCACGAGCTCATAAGGCAAGTAAACACATAGAGCGCAAGTACCACCTAATATGAGAAATCATAAAGAGAGGAGAAGTTGTTGTGGCCAAGATTGCATCGGAGGATAACCTGGTAGATTCTTTCACTAAGGCCCTTCCGGCGAGAGTTTTTGATAGGCATGTGGAGGGAATGAGAATCAGATGTATGACAGTTTGAGAATAACATAGTCTTTTAGTATAAGTGGGAGATTGTTGGGATGTATACTGAAAAGTCTATCTTTTGTATGAACATCTTTATTTTGAAATAAGAATCACATGATCATTGTTTGTATATTTATGGTTATGCATATTATCTAATATATTACATTGTAGATAACATGGTGTGTGGTGTCACACGGGAGATCATGTTATCGGCTCATTGTAAAGTATAAGTATAGGCTCACAACCGAGATGACTTTGGACAAACCATTGGTATGGTTGTAGTGTGATTTGGTATTGGTTTGTCTTGACCATAGAATCACACTAGTACACTTTGTGTGTATTGAGCAGGACTGACTTAGAGGTTATTCGATTTATTGCTGACTACATAATCGAATCGGACCTCAGATATTATATTGTACATACTCTTAATCTCGATATAATAACGGGCACATATACTTAGTATTCATTTCTTTGATTTACCAATAGGCGAGATTTATAGATTAAATCGATAGGCTCGGTAAGTTGAGAAATAATATTATTTATATGGTGTGTCGTTGATTATAGGAGAAAATTGTGTCCTATATATTAGGATGATGATGTCCCCTTGAGGAGCTCATAAGGTTCATCATGTAAACCCTGCAGGTGGACTTGGTCCCACATGATGAAAAGGTTGAGTGGTACTACTCATGGAGTTAGATGTTGATTAATTAATGGTTAGTAAATTAATTAATCGACGGACATTCGAGATCTTAAACACGGAGAGAAAAATGTACAAATAATATATGGAGCTCAATTAACTTATGAGGGTTGGTGAGGTAGATCAATGATAATCCTTTAGTGGATTGGATTATCATTAATGGATCGGACTTTATGTGGGCTTGATCCATTGGGTGGCCAAGATCCAACTCCTCCTCATGGTCCCTATTGTAGCCTATTAATACCTCATGAAGCCTAGATCCAATGGATGAAAACAAAACTCTAGATCCAACGGTAGAGATTAAATCTCTAGATCCAACAGTTGAGATTAAATTCCTAGGACCAATGGTGGAGATTAAAACAAGGCTTATCTCTAACTCTATAAAAGGAGGCTTTAGGGTGGGCGGCAAGGAGGAATTCCAATAGAGATAGGATTAGGGTTTGGGAGACTTAGGGTTTGAAGGTTTGGGCGGCCATAAATAAGGAATTTATTTCCTTTCTTCTTCTTCTTCCTTGGTGGTCGGCACCCATCTCCTTCTCCCCTCCCTTGGCCGGCATCCAAACCTAATTCTTCTCCTCTCCTTGGCCGGTGGAAACAAGACTTAGGGTCTTCCCTTGGAGCTCTTGGCCGGTATCCAACTTATTCATCCAATCCTTCTTGGCCGACCACAAGCACCAAGCTTGGAGCTTGGTGGTTGGTTGAAAGAAGGAGAAGTGTTTTGTTTCTTATTCTTTCTCTTGTTTGGAGCGAACAAGAAAGGAAGATTGGTGATCTAGGAGCTTCGACTTTTGGTAGATCGTCGCCCACACGACGTCCAAAAGGAGGAAGGACATACAATAGAAGATCGAGAGGTATATCGATTGTCTATTTTCTTTTGTAACATGTCTATAATTTTTTTTCAATTATATATGCATGTGGTATTCTATTTTTATGGCTAAAATAACTTGGACCCCGAATATAAACACAAATGTCGGCGATCCGTACATCGTCTATTCCGCGGCTATTCGTAGAATAGAGGTTGGTGGCTTGAACAACAAGTTTGTTCAAGTGACTACTCTAATCGAATAGCACGACGATGAAACGGTTGCTTGGGTGATCCCTTTTGTATAGAATTAAATTTTTTTAATCTGGGGACATCGATGGGATCGCCATGAACAAGCGACCGAGTTGAAGTGGGAAGCGAAGTTTCCTCCCTTCATTGTTGCTGCATTCCAGTCCTTCAAGAGTCATCCAAAGCAAGCAACAAGAAAGTGTTCAAAGCAAAGAGTTATAAAGCGTTCTTTACTTGTATTTCTTAGTGTCTTTGTATTTCTTGTAGTATTATTGTTGTAATAGCTTGTGAGAGGTTTCTCCACCTCCGACGTGTAGTCGAGAAGAAGTTTAGTTAGTGTCGTGCGCATAACTAGAGCTCGGTGAGCTCGCCCGTGGAGTAGGAATCATTCGGTTCCGAACCACGTATATCGTGTGTTGTGTGATTGTGTATTGTTGTTAGTTTCATTATTATTATTATTCCGCTGCGCTAACCATAAATGTAGACGAACACGCAACGAGAACGATCGTATTCCATCGTACGACGATTGAGGGCTATTCACCCCCCTCTAACCGGCCAACATATCGATCCCCTACAGGTCGCTCTTGACCTGGCTGAGGATGGCCCGACACCTCTGAAAGAGGGCTTGGACTGCGAGGGCGGGATGATGAGGGTTCGTCTGGAGGGGGAGGGGTCCTCGGATACTCCTCCAAAGGAGGTTTCGGGACGTCCGGCCTTGTGCCACTGGGTCCCTCTCCGCTCGACCCCTCTCCACCCGACCCGGCCGAATGTCGAGGACTTGGGTGGGGGAGGATTGTTGAGATGGGCTCTCTTCCGCAGAAGAGAGCACCACATGACTCCTCTTGCGCGACCACCGTTGCTCCTCCGAGTCCCCTGAACTTATCACCTCAGCTACCATGGAGGGCCGAGGTGGAGGGGGAGCATCTGAGCCAGCCTCCTCGGGTGTCTCGGCCAGGGCGTCTGTAGGGGGAGCATTTGGGCCCGCTTCTACTTCAATTTCTTGCTGATGGAAGCTCGAAACATGACTTCAACTGTCATAAGAGAGGAAAGTTGGTTAGCAAATAAAAAATAAGACAAAAGAGAAAGTAAAACGAAAGTTCTTTTTACCTAGTGAGCCACTCAGCTCGGCCTCTATTGGACTTATATCAAAACGATATAAAAGTCCCTCCTCCAACAAGACATTCATGTCGAAGTTCAAGCCGTTCAGAACCGTGGCTATCTCTCGATAGGTAGGGGACTTCCGGAATTGCCGAATGGAGGGGGAGGGTGGCAACTCGAGCTGCCACCCGATCGGCCAAGTAAAAGGAGACTTGGGTCGGACGTACAAAAATTTAGACTTCCAGTGTTTGTGGGAGGTAACAAGGTTCGACAAGAATTTTACTTCTTGCTGAGCCGAGAAAAAAAAGACACCTGCCTCTTTCTTCTTTGGGATGAAGCAGGAGTGAAAAGCTTCGACCGAGAGGGGGAGATGATAAAATAAGAAGATAAGGATAAAACCATCAATAATACTAAAGGTGTTGGGGGCTAACTGGTTCAAGGGGATTCGAAAGTAGGAGGACAATTCGACGAAGAAAGGATGTAGGGGGAAGCAAAGACCTGCGGGTAACTGGTCTAGAAAAAAGGTAATAAATTCTGGAGGAGGCTCGTGAGGTCGCTGGTCCCTTTGAGGAGACCATAGCCTATATGAGTTGGGTATATGGAATGCAGATCGGGCCTCGGAGCGAACCTCCGAGTCGACAGTGCTGCGGGCTTTCAGATACCAGAGGTCGGTATTCGAAACCATGGTGAGGAAAGGAAGAAACAGAGAAGAAAAGGAAGTGAAGGACAGAAGACTTACAAGCTTGGTGACGCCGGAGAAGAAGGAGTAGGTCGACAAAGAAGGCAAAGGGAAGCGACGCACGTAAAATGGCAAAATGAGAGGAGTGGAGTGTCACTTATAGGGGCGTAGCGGCGGTTCCCCTTCCGAGGTTCCTTTTCGGGACACGTGGCGTAATCAGGTGAACCCTAAAAAGATGAGGCAATCATAACAAAATCGTCGCATTAATAGGCATTAATGAATACGTCCAAAAGCGAGATTTTCTTCGTTCCCGAGGAACTCCTACTAGGCGCCACCTCCCATGCCTCATTAAGAGGACAGAGAGAAAAATCATGGTGCAATAAGACTAGTCTAGTCAGTCAAGCTACACCTATCTTTTGACTAGACTCAGGGGGGATGTTTATGATACCGAAAAAAACTAACCTATGACTAGGCAAACGGTTGGATATACCACGTCATCTATTATGCCAGACGCCCCACTTCTCGGCTTAAACTTTTGTTACGTCAGACGCCCCGCGTCTCGGCTCGGACTTCTGTTACGCCAGACGCTCCGCGTCTCGACTTGGATTTCTATTATGTTGAATACTTCTCGGTCCATCTACCTCATGTCTCGGCAAAGACACGTCACCTCTGACATATAGCCTCTCCATATTATCTTATTTAATCAAAGGACAAGGCGATTATTTTATGCTCAGGAGCTTACCTGGCAATCCTCGTCATCATATCCCTCCGACAAAAAGGTAGACGTCCCCTCTAGGTTTCAGAGGAATGACTGCGACATTAATTAGGATTTGTCTCCTATCAACCACGTGACGTGTAATAATTGCAACTCATGCGTAAAGGCAGACGCCCTCGCCAGGTTTCAGAGGAATGACTGCGACATTAATTAGGATTTGCCTTCTATCAACCACGCGACGTGTATTAATTGCAGCCCACACGCCCATCACATTTATGAGGGTAATGATCTTATTACTCTTTGGGCAGGCTACATCTCTCTGAGGTCATATCACCCTTACCGACAGTACCCGTTGGCAGAGGAGCTTCCCTTCTATATATAGCCTCCCCTGGGGGAGGAGAAAGGAGGTTTACACATTCTCAACTTCACCTCTCCCTTTTCTTCTCCATCTTCCTACTAATTTCCTATCTTGAGCATCAGAGGGGCCTTGCCGAGATCTCTCTCGGTGCCCTTAACCGCTTGTTGTCTTGCAGGATTACCATTCGGCTCGGTTCCTCTCATTCGGCTTGACTCTTTGTCAAGGCGGCACTTCTATTGTTCTCGCCTTCTCTCCACGTCAACTCTTATTGTCCGAGTTGTCGGCCCTTGCAGTCTTCGCCACCAGGATACCTCACCATCACTGTCTCGATAGGCAACAACGACGTTTTTCCTATCGTTGTTAATATTAATGACAAAAAATTAATATTTCATCACTAAAGTCTCTTAGCGACAAACTTATTACGACGATACTAGCGATGAAATATCATCGTTGTTAATATTATTTAGCGACGAATATTTGATAATAACGACGAAAATAATTCATCACTATTTACCATTTTTCTTGTAGTGTATATTGTCGATTTCCCCATCCGACACAAACATTGCTGAGTTATTCTATAAACTACCAAGTCACTCTATGACTTGACTTAACTATGGACTACCAAGTCAGGCTATGACTAGGGTTAACTATAGTCGAGTTAGTTTACGACTCGATTATGCCCAATCGAGTCCTTACTAGGACTCGACCACAAATCGTACGACTCAACCTAAATCATGCTAAGCTCATCTACCACTATAAAAATCAATGTGGCTTGTGTGTTGATTATACATCATTGTTGACTAAGTTTATACCTAGCCACGTAGATCCCTAAACTATCTCTATATCATATAGTCGACTGACTAGACAGTAGTTATAATTAGTGTATTTTCCAAATTGAGAAATATCAAATTACAATATTACTCACAAATTGTTTATACAACGATGATCAATACAAATAATTCTTAACGTTTGAATCAGAATAAGTCCTTACCGACTTTAGTTTCCCCTTGTGCTGAGTTCCTGCATCATCCTCACTAAGGTAGGAAGCTAGGGTTTGAACATTTCGCTATCCTCCCTTCAACTTCTGTCCAGCGAGACACACTATAAGTTTGCTCCTCAATTTTACTTCACTCATTGCATCATGAATTCTTTCTTATGGTTTGAAACAATCCTTTTCATCTATATTGAGGTCGATAACTTTGACATTTGAGTTACCTTTCATATTCCTGAAGATCATTACATTCATATCTCTATCTCTTTTCAACATTCATTAACCCCCTAAGGGCCTTTTTACATTTTTTATGTACAACTAATAGGTGGGCTCCACTTTCTTGTCCCCTCTTTTTTTGAAAAAGTTTTTGTTACTTTCATATTTCATTTCAATAATTGACCTCCAATTCTTTTCGTTTACCTTCAAAGTTTTCATTGTATTTTTGTATTATCACCCACCACTAGCGCCTATAATATTTCACTACTTCTACTCTGCAAAAGAATAGTGAAGTAGAAATTTTTTCTTTATTGCTTGTCAATCGTCCCTATTCCTAGAGAAATATTCAATACATAACAAATTCTGAAAAAATGCATAACTTGTTCCATTCACTTGTATACCTAGTGGCCCTTTACATCAATCCAATAGAATTTAAGAGAGAGTAAATTATGGAAGACTTATATTCTAAATGCGATTGATAAAACAGTACATGATCATCTGAATTCAAAATAAAATTTTAAATCGTCTTCAAAATCGACCTTCGATCTATCAAGTGAGAGATTGATTTTCCCATTCAACCGATATACCTTAGGTCATTTTAAAGAAAACTCAGCTTATTCTGCTAGAGTAGAACGTCACTTTGACATTACTCAACTATTGACGAAGATCTTTTATTTTATTATAAACTGAGTAAGACAAACCTAATTGTTATTTAGGTAATTTTCTTAAACCACGGAAGTTATATTTTCTATTATAGTCATTTTTTTTTTTTGAGTTGCAGAGAATGTATATATAATATATATATGCTTCTTCAATTTCTATAAGTTTATTAGCTGAAGCAATAAAAAAAAACAATAATTAAAATTAAAATTGAAAAAGACAATGCTAACATATCGATGTAACGTGGTTTAGAAATGACATTTCTATTCCATGATAATCTGTAAGGTAGATCACTCCTCACAAGCTTTCATTAAAATCTCTTTTGATGAGAACACTAAGGTGGAAAAGTCTTCTTTACAAGAACACTCTTCTTCTTACCAGATTTGAGATAAGATTAGGAAGAAGATGTTAGAAAACACTTGAAAGCTTAGAGGAAGGCTAGAGAGCTTAGGATGATCGTTTAGAATGAAAGAATTAATCTCATCCAAGCTCCATCAGTCTTATTCTGGCTGTTTTTACCTGTTGAGCTCGACACCAATTGACTGTTACATATCATAAGTTAACTATTAACATTGTTGACCGGATCTAACGGCTTCTGACGAAGCTTGATTGCGATCGTCACAGCTCAATGTCCACTTGATCAGTCGGCTGCTCATACTAGTAGTCGACTGCTCAAGCTAACAGTCGATTGCTCCAAGCGATCAGTCAACTAAAAATGCTTATGTGTTCGTATCCACTTAAATCAGTTGATTGTTCATACATGACAATCGACTATTGAACCCTAGCAATCTATTGATAAAGTCACAGACGACAATTGACTTTAGTTGACTGCTCGACCAGTCAACTGGGTCATAACTCCAGTTGATTGCTCAAGCATTCTGGACCCTCGAGTGCTGAACACTTGAGACCAATTGACTATTTAAGTCATCAGTTGACCGATACACTTTAAGTATGACTAATTCATACTTGAACACATATTTTAAGTCTAGACTTAATCTTCTAGCTTCTCCATCAGCCTTGCGCTTCCAGAATCTCTTCGAGTACACGACTCTTTCATTCTTGTGCTTGCCTTCAAAAGTTTCCCTCGGTTTCGTCATGCTTCGAGTTTCTCCTTTGCTAAAGTCCGCTTGGACTTTACGCCGTCAAAACTATATGCTTGGACTTACGTTGCTAAGACCTTGTCTTTGAATTTCCTTTGCTAAGATCCGCTTGGACTTATGCTGCCAAGACCTTACTCTGAACTTCCCTTGCCAAGATTCACATTTGGACTTTTTCTTTACCAAGTCTTCACATGAATTTTGCTGTCACTTAAATATTCATAGTTAGATCATAATTATTATCTAATATTAAATGATTATTTAAATATCAAAATATATTAATGATTGAGGTATTCTTGCATCAACAAGGGAGATTTTAGATTAGGCACTCAAAATGAGCGACTCTCTCATGAACATGTTTTCACTGTGCACACATAGTGAAAATACTGTTCATAGTTCTCAGTCGCCCACGGCACAATGAAAATACTGTTCATAGTTCTTAGTCGCCCATTTTGGCGCCCAAATTATAACTTTTTGATGTTGCGCACTCAACGCGCGCGACACTGCGAGCACAACGGAAAAAAAACGTCTTGATTAATCACTGAACATCGATTAATTTAAGTCATTTTATGATGCACGTCAGCGTCTCGCATGCCCACTCGTTTCTTGTGCTCGTGCGCGAATGATAAATGAACAATAATCATATTACGATTAGCAATTCAGAATCGTCGACCGAAGGTCAAATTTCGACTACAATTCGATTGGAATTTGGTCGTGATCATGTCACATTCCGGCAGCAATCTTATAGAACTTTGGTACCAACTGAATCGCGGTCAGATTCTGTCGATTTACAGTTGAAAATGATCGAGATTGTAGACATCAGCTGCCGCGGTGCTGGGGCCGCAATCGCAACCATTTCCCATCGCATTCCGATCAGAATATGACCAAATTGGTGCCGACAAGATCGCAATCGAATTGCAATTGAAATCTGACTAAATTGTGGTCGTCAACGCCACGTCCGTTGGCGACCGTAACCATGGTCGATACCAGTCGTGATTCGGTTGAAATCTGATCGTGATCCGATCAAATTTCAAAATTTATCGATGATGAATTAGAATAATTTTTAAGAATCGACGCCCATAAAAATACTAAAATTTCAAAATTTGAAAAATTCTATTTTTAAAATCGATTATTTTTATTAGATATTTTAACAAAAATTATTCTATCGTCAAAATAAATGTGTAAAATATAAATATTATAATACATTTCTATAAATTTCAATTGAACGATGATTAATAATTTAATATTAAGGTTGTAAATGAACCAAGTTTTTATAAGCAAGTTTGGTATTCAATTCGGTAAGAGTTCATTTACGTTCGTTCAATATGCATCAAAATCAATTAATAAATTGATAAATTAAATAAACAAATTTGAACATATATGTATTCGACTTGTTAATGTTCGTAAACAATATTCGTGAATAATATTTATGATTAAACTTATTTAAAAAATATTTATAAACTTATTTATACTAATTTATAAATAAGAATTAAAATATTAAAATTTTAAGCAAACAAACAAATTTGACTTAGGAGCTAATAACGTTTAAATAAGTTAAACTAAACTAAATTTAAGTTTTAATCGAGTTTAATTAGAAACTTGAATCGAGCTCGATTAGAAGTTCGATATCCATTAAACAAGTTAAAAAGTCAAGCTAAACTTGAATAGATTTTTTTAATAATTTAGTTAATTTTAAATTTAATTTGATTTAACTTATTAAATAAATTATCTTATCAAACAAATTTGAATATTATAAAATTTAATTTAACTTGGCTGGTCTACGATCGGACGATTATAAAATATTAAAGTAAACCTCCATACAAAACACGACTGAATTTGAAATCAATCGAACTCTGCAAAAATTGTCCGTTTTCAATTTGAAATTTCAAAGTGAATCCGATAACTATCGATCAGCCTAATATAAACACTATTACTTTTCGGCTAAATAATTAATCAATCCACCAGGAATTGCGGAGTCAATGCCTTGCCCCTGCGTCCTACCTTGACTTGCAGTTCTATCCGCCGACATTTTGCGGTCAGACGTTGACTGGATTGTCATCGGCACGACTGAAGGATTTGGAGGCGTGCACCGGGCAGAATATATAAATCCAAACATTACGATCCTACTGACCGGGTAAAGTACGTCTCGTCGCCGATCCCAAACGACTTGAGGATCCGCGACTGGAATGCCAGGCAGCAGACTCTCCTCGTCGAACTTCCCAGACTTCCTCGCCGGCCGGGGCCGGCCCTCGGTTCTCGTTCCAAGTCTAAAAATTAACCTTCAAAATATCACGAAGTGCTCGGCTTTTCTTCGATGTTTTCCGAGTTAAAAAATCGGCCAGAGCACATTGTACTCGGATTTTTCAGATGGTGTTCGAATTGTTCATATGGTGCTCGGCCAAAACACATGGTGCTCGGATTTGTCATATGGTGCTCGGTCATACCACATGTGATGCTCGTCTAGGTGTGTAGTGCTTGGTTGAGGGTACTTGAGAATTAACCAAAGTGCTCAACCATATTTACGGCGACGTTGGTTGACTAGCAAAGATGACGATGATCGACTTGACTCATAACCAAAGGGTCGAGTAGTTGTTAAAACAACTTGAATTCGAAATAAACAACTCAAACTAGGATATTAATTAGTCAAATTGGATTCTTGACTAAGGCTGATTCTGGATTAACTGAGGATGTCCAAACAAACTCGGAATATGACTTTCGAAGTTTAGAATTGTCAGTATAGTCGATTGGTCAATTGAACCTATCGACCGGAAACTCCTTAAATCAAGAAGATTGGTTTTCTTTATTATTTGTGCAATGTCTATGCCCTTGTAAATTGAATGATGTTAATTTTGTACTAATTAGTCAGTTTTATACTGACTTGGTTAATTTCAATTTCAAATGACACGGACAATCACTACGATAATCCGTCGTGATGTGTTACGAAACAAACTGAGAGGGAAAAGATAGTTTCTAATCCTGATGGTGTGGTCATCAGACACATAGGAAGGCTCGATGGTCTTTTCTGGAGACTTGAGTGGCAGGAGTTTTCGATACTCGACAATTATCGAATTTAGCCATTGGTGCATTTTCTACCGAGTAACCTCAAACTAGTTGCACATCACATATGAGCGGCACTATGAAAGGCGCATCACATATTCTGAGTTGTGCTGTAAACTACTTCAACAAAAGGAGGGAATAGGTGGATCCCGAGGAGATTTGAGAGAATTCTGAAGTTGGTCAGCCTAAAACTATCCTAGTGGAATCATGGAAGATAGGACTTGAGATTATTATTATTGCGCTAGTATTTATTCTAGTAGGAGTAGTAATAACCTATCTTGTATAGTAGATTGTTTAGGTTATGAATAAAAATTATTATATGTTAATAGTTTATAAAAGTATGTTATATGGTAACAAACTTTTTGAATAAGAAATGATTAGTTCAGTGAAAATTTTATTGTCACTTGATTTTGTAAATCAATTCAGACTTACATTGAGTCAATCAGAAATTGTATACATTAAATTTACAATGAATAATTAAATAATTTATTTATTTATGGTAAATTATAGCAACTATAAATATCATAACAGAACTCAATAATGGTGAAAATTTGAACGGAGAAAACTATAAAATCTGACATCTCAAGATACAATATGTTCTTGAGGAATAGAAAATTATTGAGGTTGTTCATCAAGTCATGGTGGAACCTGTTATTCTATACAACTATAGAATACATACTAGATTTTGATACTTATGAGGTATGAAAAAAAAAAGAACTCACTTCTATGGAAATATTAATTAGTTCAATGGTGGATTACTTGATTTTTTAGTATGAACCATATTCATCGGCTCATGTAGTCTGGGTAGCCCTTAGAGAGAGATACAGTGGAGTTAGTCTGAGCAAGCTTCGACAGTTGACAATTAAATTTGACAGCTATAAAAAGCGCTCGAATGTTTCCATGATTATATTGGTGCAATCGACCTAGGTCATGATTAATCAAACTCGAGTAGGACTTGAGTAGTGTTTTGATGTTTAACATTGTGCTTGAGTTTAGATGAAAGTATGACTATGGGATGGTATGAGACATCCATAATCATATAGAGATGAGTGAAATCCAAGTTGATCAAGGGTGACCAGACACTTAGTGTTAGAAAGTCAAAGTATGTATACTTGGCAAGGGAAAGTCCAAGGATGGAGCCTTGGCAATGGAAGTCCCGGAGGTGAGGCCTCTTGACAATGGAGAAGTCCCGGAGATGCTGCCTCTTGGAAATGGAAGTCCCGGAGGCATGACCTCTTGGCAAAGGAGAAGTCCCGAAGTCACAACCTATTGGCGAAGGTACCCGATGCCATGACAACCGATGGAAGCACCTGAAGACTAGCGCGAAGAGTGAACGAGTCGTGGAGGACTCGGATGGACCCTGAGGGCGTGAGGCTGATGGAAGTGGCAAGAAGACTTAGGTCTAGGTCAAGAGTGGTTGATCAAGTATGAAGGGATCATACTTAGGTCAAACCTCATATTTGAGGTTTAATAGTCGACTGGAGGTTTTGCTCAGTCGACTAGTCCAGTGTGACCGACTCTTACTGTGACTCGATTTTCAGCCTATGTGCTCGGCGATCGGTGTGGTTTAGCCGATGGGTGGTTGATGGAAGCGGAAGCTCCCCTTTGTGGGGCTTGGATTTCAAATTGGGTGTTCGACACTGTACAACTCAGGAATAAGGCATGATGCTCAGCAATCGACTGTTGAGGAAGAGAAATTGACTAGTCGAAGGAAGTCGGGAATCAGCCTAGGTGGTCGGGCGATGTGAGAAATAGTAGCTCGCTGACACCACGATCATTATGGTAGAAGCGGTCAGATCGAGGCGTTAGAAGTGAGGCAGGCTCGACCAACGCCTCGACTGAGCTTACATTCAAAGCGGCACCTCGACTAGTATGTTACCGTTGAGTAATATTGGTCAGAAATCAACCCGATGTGATGCTATAAGAGGAGCTCGGTGGGGAGACTTCGGTAGCGATTCTTGAGAATTTTGAAGGGGAAACACTATTGCTTCTCATGCATCCAAAGAAACTAAAAGCGATTAAGCAAAAGCGTTCTTCATTGTAAAGTGTTTTTACATTTGTATTTACTTTTACTTATATTTGGTTGTTGTTTCTGTTATAAGTTCTATTGTACGAGGTTTCTCCACCTCTGACATGATGTCGAGAAGAAGAGTTCATAGTGAAGGTAGATCACTAGAACACCATCGTGGAGTAGGAACTTGAGTTTCGAACCACGTAAAATATTATGTCTTGTGGTTGTGCTTGTATTTGTTTTATTTCCACTGCACTAACACGTTGTAGAGACGAGCACAATAGAAACGATCGAATATAGAAGAATCGAGAATCGCTATTCACCCCCGCCTCCCCCTCTAGCACACTGACGGTCCTAACAGATTCAACATCTA
This sequence comes from Wurfbainia villosa, assembly GCA_025175895.1. Classification (NCBI taxonomy): domain Eukaryota; kingdom Viridiplantae; phylum Streptophyta; class Magnoliopsida; order Zingiberales; family Zingiberaceae; genus Wurfbainia; species Wurfbainia villosa. The sequence continues at coordinate 80,964,594 of CM046006.1, read as the reverse complement.
AGAGAGATGTCAAACATGATTCGGGAGCTTAAAAGTACTACAAGTCATGATTTGACCAATAAACAACATGTTCAAACGGTTATACGTTCTCTTCTTAATTCTTAGAAAACTATGAAGCAGAACTTGACTCATAGTGAGAGTATCAAGATTTTCACTGATGTCTCATGTCATGTGGAATTGGAGGCAGAAAGAGTTGAATCCACAAGGATTTCCGAACAAGCTTATGTAGTTGTCGGTTCTGCTGGATCATTTGCATTCTAGAAAAAGAAATGGTACAAGAAAAGAAAAGAAAAGGGAAAAGAAGTTAGTGTTGCTGCTGGACCGAGCCTAAATAAGAAGAAGGAAAAGAAGATTGGAAAGACAACGAAAAGAAAGTTGTCTTGCTATAATTGTGGCGAGAAAGGACACTTCTCTTGGGAATGTACCGAGCCTAAAAGCTAAATCCAGGTCTGATTTTTTTTCTGAGCATTATATTGCTAGTTTTGTATTGTTAGCTGATTCTTATCCTTTGTGGATTATAGATTTAGGATCAACCAACCATGTAGCTCGGAAGCGAGCTACATTTGTGGAGTACTGTCGGGTATCAACTGGCAATCAATGAATATATGTAGGAAATAATGCAAGGGTTGAAGTCAAAGGAGTTGACACTAGCAAACTCAACCTTTGTGGTGGACGAATCCTATTTTTACATAATGTCCTGTATGCTCCTGAGGTTTAATGGAATTTAGTTTCCGTTAATTGAATTTTTAGTTTGGGTTATTGTATGAATTTTTACAATCGCTGTGTTGAACTTAAGATTGACTCTGTGTTAATATGATATGATTTTTTGACTAATGGTTTAATGGTTCTTGATGTGGAACCAGTTTACAACCACTGTGTAGAACTTAAGATTGACTCTGTGTTAATAGGATACAATTTTTTGACTAATAGTTTCATGGTTCTTGATGTGGAACCAACCATCAATAGAAATGATAGTTATTTTTCAAATATTGCTTTTACTAGTGATGCAGATATAATTGATAAAGTGTGATATGCTATATTAGGACATATAGGACAAGAACGTATGAATCAGTTAGTTAAAGAGGGTTTGTTGGACTCTCGAGCTAAGATTAACTTGTCTGTGTATGAGCATTGTCTTGTTGAAAAAATAACTAGAAAACCATTTGGAATGACTATTAGGGATGATTCTCCATTGCAATTAGTTCACTCGGATATTTATGGTCCGATAAATGTGAAGGCTTGACATAGAGCTTCCTATTTCATTACATTCAATCATGATTTCACTCGTTTCGATCATGTGTATTTGATTTCTTATAGATCTGAAGCATTAGATTGCTTCACTCGTTATATGAACAAAGTTGATAATCAAATGAAACGTAAGGTTAAGACCTTTTGTGCAGACCATGGAGGTGAATATTTGTCTGATTTGTTCAAGACAATTTGTAATTATAAGGGGATTATTAGACAACTAACAATCCCAGAAACTCTGCATCAAAATGGAATTGCTAAAAGAAGAAATATGACTCTTCTTGAGATGGTTAGGTCAATAATAGCTCAGGCTAATTTGTCGGTTTCCTATTAGGGAGATGCATTATTAGCAGCAACCTATATACTTAACAAAGTATTTTCTAAATCAGTTTCGTCTACTCTATATGAACGTTGAATAGATAGGAAAATATATTTAAGTAATCTAAGACCCTAGGGGTCAGCTGTCTACGTTCATGATAATTTTCACAAGTATAGAAAACTAGAATCTAGATATAAGAAATGTATCTTTATAAGATATTTTGAGATATCCAAAGGTTATATATTCATTGGTGAGAAACAAGATGGAATTATCTCCGAAATAGAGTGAGAAGATGCAACTTTTCTCGAAACAGAGTTCCCAACTAGAGATGATGTTGATAAAATAGTTTCTCTGTTTGAGAAAGATGAGATATTATCAATAAAAGAGGTGTCACAAGAGATGCTCGAGTCTAGTCAACTAAGTGGGAGTAATTTGTCAAGTCATGTGTTGACTTCTCAACATCCCAACTTACGAAGAAGTGTTCATAAGATCAAACCTAAGAAGTGATTTGATATTGAGAAAGAGACAATGATGATACTCCCAATTGACGATTATGAACCTCAATCCATTAAGGAAGCATTGAGATGTAGTGTTAGAGAAAAGTGGAAAGCAACAATGGAAGAAGAGATAAAGTCAATGATGAAGAATCATGTTTGAGATTTTGTCGATCTTTTTCCTGGCCGAAGGGCTATTGGGAATAAATGGATAATTAAAATTAAGAGGAAAGCTGATGGATCGATTAATCGATATAAAGCTCGCTTGGTTTCAAAAAAATATACCCAATTAGAGGCCATTGACTATGAAGAGGTGTTTTCTCCCGTAGTGAAATTTATAGCAATTCAAGTCATTTTGGCTTTTGTAGTGCATTTTGACTTGGAGTTACATCAAATGGATTTAAAAATCATTTTTCTTAATAGTGAACTTGACGAGGAAATCTATATAGATTAGCCAGAAGGTTTTGTTGCTGAAGGCTAAGAAGGTAAAGTATGTAAACTTAAAAAATCTAGATATGAGCTAAAGCAAGCGTCAAGATAATGGAACATAAGATTTAACGAAGTCGTTTTATCTTATGGTTTCGAAATGATCAATGAGGATCATTGTATTTTCTTGAAAAATAAAAAAAGAAAGTATGTCATTTTATCATTATATATTGATGATATACTGATAGCAGAAAATTACATAAGGTTTGTGATAGAAGTTAAATAGTGACTTTCATCACAGTTTAACATATATGGGAAAAGTTGAATACATCTTATGAGTCAAGACCGTGAGGGATCGATCGAAAAGACTTTTGAATTTGTCTCAAGAAACTTACATAAATAAAATGTTATAATATTTTAGCATGTTTGGTTGCAACATTGAACAAATACCTATAGCGAAAGGTACTGTTCTGAGCAAGAGTATATACCCCAAGATTCCTATAGAAATAGTCGATATGAAGAAAAAATTATATGTCAGTGCTATTGGTAGTTTGATATACTATGTTGTGTACTCGTCCCGATATCAGCTATGTAGTTGGCTTAGTCAACTGGTTCCAATCAAACACAAGACCGAGACACTGAGAGGTGGTGAAAAAGATATTCAAATATCTAAAAGGGATAATAGACACTACAAAAATTATAAGATTTGGCGACGAATTTTGAATAAAAATTCGTTGCAAAAAAAAATTGCAACGAATTTTTTTTCGTTGCAAATAATTCGCCACTAAATTCTGTAACGAAAAAAAATTCGTAGCCAAAATTGCCACGAATGAAATTTTCGTTGCAAAATTCGTCGCCAAATTTGGCAACGAAACTAGTTATTCGTCGCCAAATTTGGTGACGAAACATAGTCCGTTGCCAAATCTGCGACGAAAAAAAAGTTCGTCGCCAAATCTGCAACGAAAAAATAATTCGTCGCAAAAATTTAGCGATGAAAATATCTATTAGTCGTCAATTTTGGCGACGAAAATAACTATTCGTCGCCAAATTTAGCGACGAATATAATTTTCATCGCCAAATTCGGCGATGAATTTAATTTTGGTCGCCAAATTTAGCGACGAACAAATAGTGCGTCGTCAAATCTGCGATGAAAAAATAGTTCGTCGTAAAAATTTAGCGACGAAAATATCTATTAGTCGCCAATTTGGGCGACGAAAATAAAGTTTTGTCGCAAAAATTTAATAAATATATTAAAAATAAATTTGACACTGAAATTAGGGCCTTTAGCATTGCAGTGTATGCAAAAACATCCGGCTTGCACAGTTCTGTTCTCATTCGTTCAAGTAGTTGACAAATTAAGATCATCCATCCTTCCAGCACGACAAAGTCCCTTAGCAAGGATTGTGAAAGTGATGGCTTCCTCCTTGCGACCATCGACCTTGAGGTCATCGTACACAGAAAGAGCAAGATCAAGATATCCAGTTGCAATTAAAGCATCCAAGATGCGGTTGTAAAGGTAGATGCGAGGCTTGACACCAAACTCGCCCCGCATCTTCCGGAATATGTGGAAGATCCGAAGGCCCCGACCAGCATCAGCGTGCATTCGTATGAGGATCTCGAGCTGCTTCTCAGATGGTTGTTTCCCCTGGGCGTGCATCAGCTCCGGGAGTTGGTCAGCCGCTGCAGGACGTGCGGCGGCATTAAGGGCATAGGCGAGGGCATTATACGAAGCGAAGGAGTGACGGAAGCCCTTCTGCTTGGCAGCCCAGTGAAATAATTGGGCGGAGAGGGAGGGATCGATAAGGGGGCGAGAACGGAGGACTTTGACGACGAGGTCAGGAGGGACACGACGAAGCTTGCGCAAATCGGACAAGACGGCGGGACACCAGCGACGGTGGCGATGGAAGGAGTCGAGAACGTGACAAGCGAGAGGTGAGAGCCGACGGTCGATCGCTTGCACAGAAGGAGAGGGTGGCATTGGTTGGGTAGGGCAATCGAAGTCCCATTCGTGGAAGTCAGTGGTGGGGAGGACGACAGTGTCGATGGGGGTGGGAGCGGACGCCGGATCTGCTTCGGCCAGCAATGGACGAGCTGGGAAGAGGAGAGTCAGTGGTGGGGAGGACGGCAGTGTAGATGGGGGTGGGAGCGGACACCGGATATGCTCCGGCTGGCAATGGACGAGTTGGGAAGAGGAGAGGGAGAGATGTATCGAGACGGAAGGATCGGAGTATAAGAAAGGGAAAGGTGAAGATGATTGATAATTAGGAATTTGACAACGAATAATATTCGTCATTAATTTTACGACGAATTTAATATTCGTTGTAAAAATTTACAATGAATTATTAAATTGCTGTAAATTCAGCGACGAATTAATATTTCGTCACAATATTCTGCAATGAATTTTATTTTTCGTTGTAAAATTGACGATGAAAATTAAATTCGTCGCCAAATTAGCGATGAATATTAAATTCATCGCAAAGTTCTCTTGTCGTTGTTTTTTTCCAAATAATTAAAAATGTCCGATGAAAATCTTTCATCCCTAAATTTATCAAAAATTCTACAACGAATCCATGATTCATTGCAAAATTTGGCAACGAATGCATGATTCATTGCCAAATTTTGCAACCAATGCATGATTCGTTGCAAAATTTGGCAACGAATCATGGATTGGTTGCAAAATTTTGCAACTAATGTACGATTTGTTGCAAAATTTGGCAACAAACTCATGATTCATTGCAAAACTGCGACGATATCTGTGACAAAATTTATTTTATTACAAATGTAAATAAATTTGCAACAAAAAATTTTTTGTTGGAAATTTCATTACTAATTTGCGATGAAATTTACAATTCGTCTCAAAATTTATTACAAATTTACAATCAATTATTTTCGTTGTCAAATTTCGTTACTAAATTAATGTATTTTTGTAGTGAGATTATTGTCTTTATTTTCAAAGATCAAATATAAGCCTGAAGAGCTATTCAGATACAAATTAAGTTGGGGACATGAATGATAGAAAATCAACATAAGACTATGCCTTCTTGTCGAATGGTGGTGTCATCTCATAGAACAACATAAAATAGGCTTGTGCAGCATTGTCGACAATGGAAGCTGAATATGTAGCATGTTCAACGGTTGTGCAAGAGACCATCTGGTTAAGGAGGTTCCAAAGCATTAAGGGCTATTCAGATGCAGATTGGGCTGGGGACCTGGATGATAGAAAATCAACATCAGACTATGCCTTCTTGTCGAATGGTGGTGTCATCTCATGGAACAACATGGAATAGGCTTGTGCAGCTTTGTCGATAATAGAAGCTGAATATGTAGCATATATGTTCAGTGGTTGTGCAAGAGACCATCTAGTTAAGGAGGTTCCAAAGCATTTGAAGATTGATAAGGACAATGGGAATCCGGTTACTGTCTACTGTGACAGTCAAGCTGCAATAACTTTTTTAAAAGATCCCAAATATCACAACAATGGCAGACATATAGATATAAAGTATAACTTTATAAGGGAAATTGTTGCTAAGAAAAAGATTATTTTTGAGTATATCCTTACCCGTGCCATGCTTGTATGTCCTTTTATTAAGCTAATGACTAGGGAGTTATTTTATGAACATGTAAAGTCTATGAGACTCCAAAGAATATAACAAAGTTGTTATAATAATAAGATTTTATGACATAATTTGATTGAATAAGATTTTATGAGATAGTTTGATTGAGAAATACCATAATCTCTTTGGTGTAAATGTTCATGTTACATTCAAATAAAGGCTCGGTAAGTATGTTGGCAGGTTCAGATTGATCCTCTCATATAAACAATCATCTCTAATTGTTGAGTATGAATAGGGGTAAGATCGGTACCTATGAGATAGTTTATGTAGCTATATGTAAATAGAGACATACATGTAAGTTGGGGTCGCCTTGATAATTATATCGAGATGAGATCATTTGTAGATTTATTATCGAAGTAAATGAACCCATCATTTACTAAACATTTTTGAAGTCATATTAGAATTCATGAGTTGAATTTATGATTAGATATTGGAAATGTCTAGATTGAAATCTGTACGATGCTGATTTGAGGAAAACATGCATTCTTTTTTAGTAAAGAGAATAACATAATAGTATGTGATTCATACCACATGTGTTATAATGACAATAAGGGTAGTAGAAGAACGGATCTCTGTTTCTCTACTATGTGAGTCCTTGAGATTATATGTTAATCTCGGTATTTACCTTAAGTGACTATTTAATTATCTACTTGAAGTTTTAATCAGAGTTTACTACTTTAACATGCAAACCTATTGACTATGGATGATTCGATTTATGAATCATGACTATAAAAACAAGTAATTAAAATGAATAAATTCTAACTAAAAAGGAAGATTATAAAAATTTACATCTTCGAAGTTTATTCATCGGTCAATCTATTTTTATTATGTAAAAAATGAATTATAAATATTAAAATATGAAAAATACTCTTGACATAATGATTATTATGAGAGATTAGAGATGATTATATTGATGTAGATAATTTAATCTAGGTAAATAGCAAGACATTGATGTGTTCAGGAGAACGATTGTATACTACTAGGAGAATGGTTATATACCACCTGGAGAACGGTTGTATGTCACCTGGAGAATGATTGTGTATCACTTGTAAAATGGTTGTGTACTATTTAGTGAGTGGCTAAGTAAAATGTAATGACTTTCTTAGAGATGATCGCTCAACGAGCAACTCTGTAAAGTGTAACAACTTTTTTAGCATTAATTGATTGTTCAGTATATTTACTGTTGCATGAAATATGAATTGGATGTTCTGAATTTGTCTTAGTGACTATCAAGTCTGAGTGACTATAAATCTCTGTGACTGCTGAATCTTTGTTCTTATTAGTCTATGCGACTATTAGTCTCTATTCTTGATTGTCTTTGTGACCATTAGCCTTAATGTTATAATTAATTTGGATGAGTGAGAGATGTAGACATTAATATTGCATAAGTTATTGATAAGTTTAGTAACAACACATGCAGAGTCGGTCCGAATTTTAAAATTTTAATTCACGGGCCCCGGACGAAATTTAGAAATTGGGCCTCATTTTCTATTGAAAATTTTAAAATTTAAGCCCTTTCTGTGAAAAAATTTTTTTGAGCCCTGGACGAGAGCCCCAGCAGCTCTCCCCCAGGGCTGGCTCTGAACACATGCATCCATTGTGCAACCAATGCTTTATTGCTTGGAGATGAAAGGTCTTCGAGAGGTTTCTGAAAAGTGTCTTCCAAGTTATAAGAAGGAGTTGATTAGAGACGAGGACTCGAGGAGAAGCGAAAAGGAGGAATAAGAGAAGTGCATTGTGTACAGGGGTGCAGGAGAGCATCTGAAGCGCTATTGGGAATTAGTTTGTGAATCAAGAAAAGCTTTCCGATTTTTGCATTGTAATTGCTCTTTAGACAACGAGCAGAGATCTTCTTTTCTAAAACAAGCAAGGAAAAGAATTTAAAAGCAAAAGAATATTGTAAGTGCTTACTATAATTATAGTTAAATTTATACATCATATAATATAATGTTACCAACAGCTAGCGAGGACAGCGAAGAAGGCGAGCACGGCCGGCGGCGAGGTCGTATAGTAGCTAGCTCGTCTCCTCCCACAGCTTCCGCCAAAGCGCCTCCCGTTCAAGCTGCCACTTACGTGGCGTGGCCGATCAGGTAGAGGTAGCCCAGGTTGACGTACTTGAGGTTCACCGACTAGAGGAAGTCCGGCAGCCGCGCCGCCGCACCATAACGGAGAAGGGTCGGCAAGACGGCGTCGGGGCCGGAGGTCTCGAAGCTCCGGTTCACGATCTCTGTCGACAGGAGGCGGCCAGGAGGCAGGAGGGTGTGCTCTCCTCCCACAGCTTCCGCTAAAGCGCCTCCCGTTCAAGCTGCCAAGTACGTGGCGTGGCCGATCAGGTAGTAGTAGCCCAGGTCGACGTACTTGAGGTTCACCGACTGGAGGAAGTCCGGCAGCCGCCGCCGCACCTTAAAGGAGAAGGTCGGCGAGCCCGACCCGGCATCGTCGAGGCCGGAGGTCTCGAAGCCCAAGTTCACGATCTCTATCGACAGGAGGGCACGGTGTGCTCGCCGGCCATGCTTGCTCTGCTCACCCTCCTGCCCTCCCCCGCTTTCCATGGCAGAGGAGGCGGCCATTAAGAAGAGGAAGGCAGGTGGGACAGAGTTAATGCCCGCACCGACCAAGCACCCCAGGCTAGCTAATTGGAGCCGCCATTAATTCCCATCGATTTGAAGCTGCAATTAATTATTTGAATGCAGAAAATGAGAATTGACTCTTTTTTATATATATACAAAAATATATAAACATAATTTTATACCGCTATGAATGGCACTTAAAATTTAAATTATTATTAAAAAAAACACTAAATTTATGCATAACAAAAACCTGTGATCAAGATGAACTAGACAAGTGAAAGTAAAGACAAGGTCTTCGAGATCCTTCAATTTGTGCCCACCAAAGGCAAAGTGTGTCAAACTATTTCAACGAAAATATAGTTCTTCGTCAGTCGCAAAGTCTAATCCATGTACGCCGATGTGGAATAGGTCCATTGATCTTGCTATGTGTGGCTATTATTAGGACGGATATTAGTGTCAAATTTAATTTCGATCGCTATATTCTTTTGAAAATTCAAAGGAATTAAAGAGATGGGAATTTGAGTGATATCAAACCAAATAATTGATGCTCTAGATATGAACTTGGTTATATTTTCCTTTAGTTTCACAAACAATCACCTACTCGCATTAAATATGATTTTGGAATGTTTAATATATATCATGGATAGTTAACCATCGTTAACATTTAATGTAACAATCACATAATTATGCACATTGTATATGCACTTTAGATGAAATCTAATGTAATAAAAAAAATTATTAAAAAAAAAAGATGATTGAAGAACACTTAATTCTTTAGATAAACTTTTGAGATATTTTAACTTTCAAACAAAAATCTAAAAAATTACTATTGTTTTTTTTTTAATTTAGTAGCTGAGGTACGTACGATTTGATATATAGCTAGCTCTTAATTATAACAAAATATATACTAGCATTTGATGTATGGTTTGATAGGATATGCAATATGATAAATACTTCTTTATGATTGGATATTATATATTAGAGTTCCATTGAATTTTGCTAGTGAATATTTTGTTTAATAATGTATAAGTACATTAATTGGTACTCAATTACTTAATTATGTATGAATAATATGTGAAATGATAACATTTGTGATTTGTAGGGGACATGAATATGTATTTTATTTAGGGCTATTATTTTGTTCACGATTGCCATACCAAAACTCTTTTTTGAAATAAACAAATAGATGCTTAGTTAAAGTTCATAATATTTAAAATATGGTAATTTATCCAAGAAAGCACACTTAATTTTTAAAAATATCTATAAAAAAAAAGACATTCAACTTTTGTATTTGTTCAAAGGCACACTTATATTCACAAAATATCTTTCTCTTTAAAAAATATATATATAAAACAATAAAAATTACTAACAAATAGTATTCATACAGATTCTTCAGTAGCAAATTTGATCACGATCACAAGTATCGATTACAATTGATAATTACGACTAGATCGCAAAATCTCAACCGTTAGTCATCGTATTCATGACACCTGATCAACTAGTTTGACGACAATTTGATTGTTAGAGATTGTGATCCACTTGATATTGATTTCACAGTCGCGGTCATAATTAGCTTGATTGTGAGTTAGGTCCACACTTCAAGAGGTCCCCAAGTAAATGTAATTAGGTAATTTGATCTTAGTTTTCAAGCTCTTCATTCTAATTTCCTCCAACTCTCATTTGGGTTTAAATGCGTTTTCTATTTTCTTATAAAATAATTTTTAAACATTTTCTATTTTCCAACTAAATAACACTTCGTTTTCTAGAAAACAAATATTAAAAATATCAATCAAACAATGTTTTTCATATTTTTTTCGTTTTCTTAAAAAATAAAAATGAAAAATAAGTAAACCAAATGCTACCTAAACTTCTCGTGTTTTCTATAATTAATAATTAACATTAATGATTAAAGTGTATAAATAATTTCCCATCTATCATGATCACAATCTTTATAGGTAACTATCTCATGCAAGTCTATAAATTGATTAAATAGTAATTAGTATTTAATCAATTACTATTTAAATAATTTCCCATCTATCATGATCATAATCGTAAATAGTAATTAATTAAGGTATGTTAATATTAGGGATTCTCTCCCTCACTTTCATGCTTTTTAATATTGAGGTTGATATATTTCAATCTTTTGCTATCATCCAAGTCAAATTTAACTATGTAAATTAGTGGTTAGGGTATCCACCTCAATATTTATCTCATGAGCTACTTTCCCATCATCACCATCACTTTCACAGGTAGATTTCCATGTTATCAAGTACGAAGACAAATTAAAACACAAGACATATCATTTTTTTTTTAACAAAACCACTGCTTTCCAATATATATATATACATATAGCACCATTAATTAGTAATTAGTGCTATGAAAAATACAAGGGAAGAACATATTAAAATTTTGGCAAACTGTAAAAAAGCATCTCGTGCTTGGGGCACGTAATAAGTTGGTAGCTTTTCTCAATAATGATTTAAAAATAAAATTAAAAAAAAATAATTAAAAAAAAACACTGTGGAAATGACCAAGTCAACCCCAAAATTCTTCCTTAACCAAATTAAATTCCTTTTGGAAAAAAAAATATTTCTAAGAAAAAATATGGGGCAGAAAGAGGAAGGAAATGAATCACAGTGGGTTGGGCAAATAATTACTAATATTCTTTTTTATAGTTTTAGGGTGTAAAATATCAATAATATATTTTTCATACCTTTCATTTTAAGGCTTAATTTATTTATTTAACAAAAAAAAAGAATTTTAAAACTTTAAAAATACGCGGGATTATTCGTCGAAGTTCCACAGTGGAATCGAATCGAAAATATCGCTGTCGCTGTCGCCGCCATCTCTCCAGTAACCCCCCTGGTCGACAACGCTCCATCCGGCGTCGTCCAATGCCGAAGGATCGCCGTAGATTAACTCCGGCGGCAGCACCTCATCAATCCCCCAGCCGCCCTCTCCGCCTCCGTCCTTCTCCGCAGCCTCCTCGCCGCCACCTCCGCCCCTCTCCGGAGCCGGCGCCTGCGATCCCCCCGCGCCTTCTCGCGCGTACCTCACCGCCTTGTCTTTTATCTCGGGCCGGCTGAGCCCCTCGACAGCCGCTATGTCCGGCAGCTGGTCCGGGAAGTTAAAGTAGTGCTGCTCGGACGGGCCGCGGAGACAGAGCATGGCGGCGTCGTAGGCCCTGGCGGCCATCTCCGGCGACGGGAACGACCCCAACCACAGCCGCTTCCGGCTGTTCGGGTACCGCACCTCCGCCACCCACTTGCCCCACTTCCGCAGCCGCACTCCCTTATACTTCGCCGGCGCCGGCGCCTGCCCGGAACTCTCCCCCTCCCTGTCCATGTTTTCGCAACAGATCTCGCAATCGCAGTGGCCCATATATATAATAAATTAAAGCCGCGCGCGAGAGTACGTGCCATCGAAACCATCTCACGTGCCGAAATCCTGCAATCGAAGTAGATATTTTCCCTGTCCCATGCACGTGAGGCGTCCGGTGGGCTGATCTGGCAGTTGGTACAGTCAGCGTAACCGGTGGGTCTTCTGTCTTCTAGATCCGCCGCAAACGCCATTGGAGGCGTTGCATGGCGATCGATGAACGGTACACTTAAATATCTTGGGGGATTGCGCATGGACAACGACCTCTCGTTGGCGGCCGCAGCCGTCCGATCGCCGAGGACGCCCTCTCCGCCGTCGATATCGAGCAGCCGCTAGCGGTCGGGATCAATCCTATCCTGATCGTACGGGTAAGAGTTGAGCCGCCACCGGAGACTCCATGGAGGCCCCAGCACAGTGTTGAATTTGCAGGGAGAGGGATCGAGGAGAGCGAGTCGAAGAAACCAAGCGATGGAAAGGACGATAGTGACTCGGCCGTTGCGTCTAGGCCCTTGTCTGTATGTGAACTTGTAAATAATGAGGAACCTGAGAGGTGGGCACAAGGCTGCTGCCTAATTAAGAGGAAAAATCGAAGAAGGAGAATAATAATAATAATAATAATAAGACAATTATGATCGTTGGGTAGGAAGAAAACATATAGTTGGACGGTTTAAACATAATTTATTTTTTGCACCGTCCTCTAATTCATCAGTATGTTGGTCCCATCGATTGAATATATGTAGTATGGCCCATGCATTTTTTAAAATTTCTTGGGAAGGTGGACTTAGAACGAGAGCATTCTTAGACGTCCGGGTTTGGAACTTTTAGAGAGGATGAATCTAATTAAAAAATAAAGCCTTTGATAAGAATTCGATAACGATTTGAATTTGAATGATTATGCATGTACATGTAATTTGGGGTTTGTGTTTTTGGGAAACAATGTGCTTAAAACTAGTTAATGAAGAGTAATATTTAAGTTTGATCTAGCTAGGCTAGGCTTTAGTCGTAGGGTTGATTAAAGGGCAAAAGATGAGTGATCGTCAAGAACTCTTAGAATTCATTTTATTTTTATAGATCAAATATTTAGTCACAAAAAAAAAACAATTATCTAACACTAATGTGTGATATATATGCTTAATGTTAAATTTCTAGTTGGATAAAACTTAATTAAACAGGTGAAAAATAAAAACCTTGAAATTAGAGAATTAATTGGCTACTTAGAAAATAAAAACCTTGAAATAATTTTTTGAAAGTATAATTCTTCAAAAGTTATTTAGATATTAGCACTTCAGTTCGGGGATATATACGTGAATGAGAGTCATTTTTATATAATAATATTATTATTTAATCAAAATATAATAGTCATATATATCGAATGAGATGTAAAATTAAGAACAATGCATACAAGTTTAAATATATTTATGCATTTACTTGGCATGCATGCCCAACCCATCTATTTAATTCGAATGATTATGACCATACCATCCGATCTATTGAGCTTGTAATTCGGTTCACCTAAACTGATAATTTAATTTATCGATTTAACTAATCTATACGACTAGATAGTTAGATTAAGAAGCCGATGCTAATACGAGCCATAGAAAGCAACAAAACTTTTGATTTTTTTTTTTTTGTTTTGTTTTGAATCAAAAAGTAACAAAGCAAAAGCTGAGTTGGATTTGAAATTTCAAAGCGAATCCAATAATTATCGATCGGCCTAATATAAACACTATTGCTTTTCGGCTAAATAATTAAAAAAAATCCAAAAAGAATTCGGCCGCGTGCACCGCGTGTCCCGGGCAGTAGAATCCTCCGTGTCAGTGCCTTTTGCCCGAGTGGAATCCGAATGTCACGTCGAGGCGCGGAGTCAGTGCCTTGCCCCTGCGTCCTACCTTGACTTGACACTTCCATTCGCCGCAATTTTACGGTCGGACGTTGACCGGGTATTTGTCGGGGCGACTGACAGAATATATAAATCACAGCATTTTCATGCGGACCGTTGGGCGGTGACCGGATCGGCCGTAGGACAAAATCGAACAAAGCCCGGCCGTTGCAGAATTGCAGTGCGCTGGCGTGCCGAGACAGCAAAAATATCGGCGCGATCCGCATCGTCCAAAGTAGCCGTCGGATGAGGGTGCGGGCCCTTTCATGGGGATCTTTGTCTCATTGTTTGACGGAAACAAATGTACAGAAGGCCGCATAAGAAATCTCAAAACATAGAAGCCACGCATGCAGAAAAGATTAGTAGGCATATAGATGGGCATGCATAAGCTTCCCTAACGAGTTGTTTAAACGCTACAAACGTTTCAAGCCCCCCTACATAATAAACATCTCCAGATACAAATTATATGCGAAAGTATCAAAGCGTATACTGAAAGTATCGACGAAAATAAAAGGCCGTAAAACGAAAAGCAAGGCGCTCATTTGTCGAGTTACTAATAGTACATCAACTGCTGGGCTGCACCGGCATTTTGGAATCCACCATCATAGATAGCTTGGCTCGCACCACCGGTGCCGATTCCCATGGCAGCTTGCTTCAGAGCAAGCTGACCTTGCATCAGCGCCTGGTTTGCACTCATCTTGCTCAGAGCAAGGGAGCGATCATAACCGAAGAGGTCAGTAGCAGAGAGTCCAGGGAAAGGAGCCGCGGCTGCAGGCGGAGGAAGCGGGGCGGAGGCTGTTCCAGGTGGAGTTGGTTTGCTACCCCAAGAACACTGAAATGCAAACAAAGTGGCACAGTGAATCTCCATCGTATACACTATGCATACATGAACCATAGTGTTTATGAGGAAGATAGCTGAAGGATGAGATGAATTGACACATCAATAATCACATAAAGTTGCATGTCAGATGTGTTTGCATCAATAATTCCATCCTTCAATATGTAATATCCATGGGTATATATGGCAAGTTGCCAACGTCGAGAAATAAAAAGGGCAGGTTTTAGAACACCGGGAAACCAACGAAGTATACCTTAATTGGCTTTCCGCATAGAACTCGGCCATTTGCCATTTGGATAGCCAAAGCAGCTTCAGAATGATTACTGTATCTCACAAATCCAAACCCTTTTTCGCGTTGAATTCGGACATCTTCAATTGCTCCAGCTCCTAAAGCATGGAAATAGCGGTGGAGATCGACTTGAGTAACCTGTCAATTTTTTTTTATATACGTCTGAGATCAGAAAGCCAAAAGGTACTCGATCAAGTAACTAAAATATATATTTTTGGAAATAACTAAGATAAATTCTTGATAGTAGCTAGATAACCCAGGGAAAATTTATGATTTTCATCCAATAACAATTTTGCAAAATGTATGAACTTGTGAAAAAAAACACAAACCTGCATAATGGCAACATTGTGAGAAAGAAAAGTAATGGGAAAGGAAAGAGATACTCGCCTCATGAGCAAGATTACCCACATAAACAGTTGTATATTGAGGGATATTCTCCGGGCTATCATCATTTGCATTTTCTTGTACATTTTCTGTGCAGGAAATTTTATCGGGGCATATCAATCAGAATAACAGCGCACAAAGCATTTTAATGAATACAAAATTAACCGCTACGACTTGCTCAACAGATCAAATTTACAACAATGCAGACTCTGCATAGACTTTGAGTGTTATTCAAATATAAAACAAAGCAATGGTGTGTGTACTCCAAAACATCCCACCCCCCCCTTAAGTAAACATTCAGAAATCTACCAATGATTGCCATTACATCCAATTGGCATGCATGTTCTTAATCTAGGTTAAAACCAGTTTTAAGCATTTTTGGAAATCAATAAGGCATCCACATTACATAGCAGACCAACTTTTCACTTCATTCACTGGAGAAACACATTATGGAACTTTTACAAACTATGTCAAACACTTAGGTCCACAAAAGGGGTTGGATACTGGAGCCTGAGTTCCAGTAACATACTGTTGCTATACCAGTTCACAACAATAATGTTGTAACACATCAAGAAAGTTGTCATAGTTTTTGTTACCCAAAGGTTTTGTATATGGGCATCTTTAAGTATTTTATGCGGAAAAGTAATAATTAATAAATCGTGTAACTTGTGGAGTAGTATTCAATATGCATGGGGGTAGTAATTAAGGTGTAAAATGGGCACTAAATTGTTGTACAGGTAGGAACTTATAATTTAGGAAACTACATAAAAACAACAAACAGTGCACTGTGATTGCAACAATTCATGATGTCACCCACCTGCAGTAGATCCATTTGTTAGTTCAACGACACTCTTAGAATCTGAGCTTTGTTTCTCTTCATTAGCATTGGCTCCCTTTGTAGCCCAGTTACAACGAATTTGCCGACTGCCAAGCCACTTGCCTGCATCAACTCACATAAGACAGTTTAGTCTAGCAGCCAATATAAGAACTAGTGCAGACAGACAAATTAAACATGGTACTGACAGAATAGACTAGTAAAACACGTTCCATAAATCTAAGCATTGTAGCTTATGTAAACAGTAGACTACAATCTTCAAATCCACAATGAATACAACAATCACTAAAATTATGTCCAACACCCAAACAGACAAATATAAGAAATAATATCGGGAAAAAGGCAACAGCAACAAGAAAAACAGAAACTCACCAGTCAAGTCATTTATGGCACTTTGAGCATCCTGCAAAGCCATAATCATAAAGAAATTCAGTGAGCAACAACAAAACCTAGCGACCACAGACTTAATTGTAAACCAACCTGTTGGCTCCGGAAAGAAACAAAACCAAACCCTCTTGAACGACCAGTTTTTTGATCCCACATGACCCTAGCATCTCTGTCGAGAAGAGAAATCAAGTGGCTACCAGTTAAATGATAAAGTTAGAAAAGAAAATTATGTAGAAAGTTAGAAAGAACAAACCAGAGGTCTATTAATCTTTATGACATTATATATATATATATATATGGAAAGACATGAATACTTACGAGCAGCTTGGGTAGACAGAGAAGGATGCAAACAAAGTAGCATCTGTAATCTCAGAGCTAAGGTCACCAACAAATATGTTGTACTGTCCTATATTGTACCAAAATCAAATTTGCTAGTGAATTTGTAACTTTCCAACACACGTCAAATCAATCTGTACATAATAAGGTTTGCAAAGGTAATGCTCTTAACTAACCTGATGTGTCCTCTCTTTGCCCACTAGCATATGCCCAATTCACCTTAATAGGTTGACCAAACCTTCAAGAAGGTGCAACATAATCATCATAATAGTATAAAAGAAAAAAAAAATTACACAAACCAGATCAAATTATCCAACTTACAGATGCCTCCCATTGAGTGCCATAATTGCAAGGGCAGCTGAACGACGGTCAAAATAATCAACAAAGCCAAAAGACGACTGAAAGAGACAAATCAGAGCACAATTGGTCAAATTAATCAACAAAGCCAAATAATGACTGCAAAATACAGAGCAACAAAAAGCACATCAAATTTAAAACGTAACACATAATGCACTTAATCACTAGCCCAAATAGGTATTGCATATCAACATCGCTGCATACAGCCCTATGCATCAACTAAAGGGGTGCTCTACAGGTTGAAATGGTTCAGCTTCTAGCCAACGAGCAATGTGCCAAACATACTATATTAGGAATTAAGGATGAATCCATGGTTGCCAAATGGTTTTGTCTATAATTACAATCTACAGCTGTTTTCATAGGTCAATTTGTCACGTATCTCACGATATATTTCATAGAGACTTAGATTGGGCAAGCTTGATCGGTGAGATAATCTAAACCCAACTGTTCCAAAACAAGGCTGATTTGTTGACGTGCAAATAAAAGTGGAGAATGGGGATACATGAAAAAAGTAGTTATCAGTTGTACAACTTACAGTGTGAGGATGTCTTCACAATCTTATTCGGTGATTAAAAATCAGCATCAATCACGGAATATAGAAGAAAGAGTCAAAATCACTCTCTTTGCTCAACAAACAAGATTTCACATGGATAGCACCATATTCTTTTTTAACTTGTACAATAGACTAGCAACTCACATAATGAGTCACCAAAACAAGAAAGTAAAAGCCCAAACTACATTTCATTAGGAAAAAAGCATTGGCATGGGACTCAATAACACTAGAAAATGAAATGTTTAAGGCAAAACCAAGACAAGTACCAACCAGATATTCAACCAGATATTCACACAGTAAGCCTATTGGCACCAAGATATACATCAGAAATGCAATCAGCATATTTGATAGTGGCTGATTGATAATTCAATGACTTTTAATTTCACATGACTACTGGAAAGGTCATAAATGTTGACTTATATTAGATTATATTATACACAAATACAGTGGAAATAAATTTATCACTACATCACACTTGTCCAAACAATTGCATTGTGGAATCTTTTCTTAAGAATTATAAATCATATGGTTGACCAGGGGAAAGAGAGAGCACAAAACCCTAAATGATGTATATGGAATGAAGGGGAAAAAAAGGATAGAGCTTCGCTTGACGATCATTTCCAAGACAACAACATCTCATCTTTCTCTTTACTTACTATTAGATACTACCAAATCAAAAGACTTCAATTCAAAACATCAAGGGTATTTTAAAGACTAATTAACAAAGCACAGACATGGCAATCACATCACTATAATGAATTTAGTTCAGTTTTACAATTGACACCACAATTTTCATGATAGCCACGTACAAATTTTCCAAGTGATATATCCACATGCACATCTTTGACAGCAAACTTAATATTTAGCTACAACTAAGACAAACAAAAAGTGGGCATAAAAGAAAAAAAAAAGAAAAATCAATGAATTTGAAGAAAGTTCAATCTATTATTAGATAATTACCCAATACATTGAAATTTCAACTAACCTTTTCTTTCCTAATAAGCTTGCATCCCTCGACAACACCAGTACTTTGAAAAACTTCTTGAAGAAGTGCTTCAGTAACCTGGAGATGAATGTTGCCCACATAGCTACAATGTAGATACATTATAGTGAAAGCAAGCCAATTAGATTCAGTCACATTATTGAGCTAAGAAAAATCAGAACTGCAGACACATATTGAACAATCCTGAATACTTTACTAATTGCAAAGGTTCAAGGATAGTAGCAGTCTAAATATAGTTAAACACGATAATAGATTCTTATAAAAGAAGAAAATTATCAGCTCGAGTGCTTATTTTGGAGGTTATTAACTTATGTTATGACTATAGAAACCAATATAAAACTATCAGATTATGTAAAAATTATAATTGTTAAATAACAACAGGCACAAAAAAAAACAAACAATAAACAAAGAAAAAGGAACTCATGGACTAATGGACAATCGAGATAAGATTTAGCACAATGCATCAGCAAATATATAACAGAATAAAAAAATGGACTAATGAAACATACACACTGCGGCATGTGCTTGGATCAAATCTAGGAGGTAGATTTCCACTTAGGATAGGCTCTATCTGTAAAAGAGAAGTATAAGTTAGCATTCGGATATCATCAATAAAGCCAAAACAAGTTGCAGATACCAAAGTCATTCTTAGCAAACTTCAAAGCTACAAACTATCAGAGAGCTCCACTATCGCATACGACACCACAAACAAGCAAGAAAAATGTACTAAGGTAGTCCGACATTTAACTTGCATTAAGGGCAAGAGGTTATTATGAATAAAAGAAGTAGACAGGAACTTGCATAGGTAGGAATTAAAAGAGAAGTTTCCAGTTAAGCATAAAAATAATTAAGAAACTCTATAGACGGGGGGTTGATCACCGATAAGTTTAATTAACAACTGAGATTGGATGTTCCTGAAGCCGCAAACAAAAGTTTTCTACAAGAGTCACAGAATAGCTTCAATCAAAATCGATGGCTCCTCAAAACCCTGATTTTTCAGTTGTTCCTGAAGGGCAACTCCAAGAAAACAGCGTATACATTCCAAACGCATCAACCCACCTCCCTGAAACTGCTCATGGAGCGCTAATTTAGGGATCTAACTGAACATCCCTCGTTTCCACTGCAACGCAAATATCATCCGCAAGCAACACAATAGTTGAAAAAAAAAAAAAAAAAAAAAACTCCATCAGGAAAAGAGACAGCAAAATGACACTAAAACCGGCTTTTTAGTCGACAATCTAAAGTCAAAGAAAAGCTAATTTGGGGACAAACAGGTAAGAGGAAAGGGGAAGAGACCTGAGGACCGGCCAAGAGGCCCGGGAGAGGATAGAGCGACTGCTGCGGCGGCTGCTGCTGCTGGAGGAGGAGCGCTTGCTGCATCAAAGCCTGCTGCTGCTGCTTGAGCCTCAGCTGCTGCTGTTGCTGCTGCATCGTACCTCGCGCTAGGGTTCTCGCCAACCTCTCCGATTCGAGATCGAACGAACCGAGACAGAAGGAAGCAGGGTGGGTTCAAGAAGAAAAAGAATTAAAAAAAAAAGAGAGAAAAAAACCCCCCTCGAAATCGAGGGGGAAAAGAGGAGAAGAAGATCGAGAGCGAAACAGGAGTAGTAGAAATGGAGGATAAAGACGAAGACTGAGACGGCGAGCGACGAGATAACTCGGGAAGGAGCTCACAATGACTTCCAACCACATCACTCGTGACATTTATCGTGACCTAGTCGATAAAATCACGGGGGATTTTCAAAATACCTTCTCTTAATTAACAAAATACTTTGTTTTTGCTAAATAAATATTTATATGATAAATTAAAATTTTGATATAATTTGATGATAACAAATGCCCTCCAACCGTGATAAAATAAATGTAGTCACAGAGATAACATAGTGATTAAGACACAGTAAAATTTATGAATAAAATAAAAAATTAATATACGATCTACGCGATTTACGTCCTCACATGATCGCAGTAATGGATCAATGGAGACCGCTAGATTGACAGATTTCAACCTTTTGCGATGGTAAAATAAATGTCTATCATAATTAACCTTGATTGACAAAGATACGAGAAACGAACGAATCATCTTTTACATCAATCAATGATAACAAATTTAAAACCCCACTAACAAAATTAGATGGTCATTAACCCGAAGTGGTCAACGATCCTGCTAACCCGCTTTTTTAAAAAATCGAACTCAAAAAAAAAATCGACCCGACGATTTTGTTTTAAAAAGAAAAATTAACGGCCAGGATTTCGTGGCCGTTGATGATCAACGGCCACAATTTCGTGGTCGTTGTGGTGCAACTACGACCACGGTCGGCTCGGCGGACCGTGGGTCGACCGCTTTTTAAACAAAAACAACGCCACGATTTCTGGTCGTTGTGCAGCATACCAGCCGCTCGGCCTACGACCTGACTCGTGGCCTAGCTTGGATTTTTTTATGTTTTTTTTTCCTATAAATACACCTCCATTCCCTCTCATTTTTTCACAAATCACAACTCCTCTTCTCTAATTCTCATTCCCTCATTTGCTTTCAAGTCTCAACTTTCAAGTCATATTTTTACAAATGTCTGGAGCCGGATCAAGTCGTAAGGGTGCGGCCAGTGCCAGAAAGGGAAAGAGCATAATGCCACCACCGCCCGAGTTTGAGTTCGAGCAAGGCGGCGATTCACCTCAATTCGATATCGGCGACTATGATCTTGATATTTCCGATGATGAATTTCAAATACGTCATCATCATCAAAGTCAAGAAAGTAGGAGCAATACATCCAGTACGATGACGGGTTATACGGCTACAAGACAAACTCGAGTGTCTCGCCCCGCATCCGATATCTTCACCAAACATTTCGAAAAAGTAACGCTTCCTTCCGGTGATATGCAAGCAAAATGCAAATATTATTCGAAATATTACAAATTTCAACAAGGAGGAGGTTACGGAACCCTTACTTGACATGTGGAGAGAAATCATCCGGTGGAAATTGGTATTGATCGTTCTCAAACTCAAATTCCGACATTCTCTTCTCAATCGGGTTGGGGTAATGAATCTAAACTCTTTAAATTTGACGAAACTAGATTTAGAGAAGAAACTGCTAAATTTTGTGCAATTGAACAACTTTCTTTTAGTTTTAGTGATAAATTATCTTTTGAAAATTGACTTTCTACAAGTGCAAATCCTTCTATTAAACGTATCCCAAGAAATACTCTAAAACGTACACTTTTAAAATTAATCTTAGAACAAAAAAAAGAATTAATTAAATAATTTTTTAGTTTAAACAGTAAAGTTTCTTTGTGTTCTGATATTTGGAGTGATCATTGACAAAGTTGTTCATATATGGGTATTACTTGTCATTGGATTGATAATAATTGGGACATTCAAAAAAGATTGCTAGCATATAGATGTTTTAACGAAACACACACGACACAAAATATTTCACAACTTATTTTTGTTATTTTAGAAGAATATGGTCTAACTTCTAAAGTTTTTTCAATTTCTTTTGATAATGCTAATGCAAATACCTCTAGTATTAGTGAACTTATTGATATATGTAAATCATCAATAGGCGGAAGATTTTTTCATATTAGGTGTACATGTCACATTTTAAATTTGTGTGTTCAAGATGGACTTAAAAATTTAGGATCACATATTCAACCAATTAGAAGTGCAATTCATTATTTATGGATACATTCTCAAGTTATGAAAAAATGGAGAAAATTTTGTAAAATAAATGGTATGAAGACTAAACGATTTGCACATGACGTTCCAACTCGTTGGAATTCTACTTATAAATTGTTGTTATTTACTTTTGAATACAAAGATTTATTATGTATGTTTTTTCATCAACATATTCAATCACGTGATATTTATTTGTTTTCAAATCAATGGAATATATGCACTAGTATTTGTGAAATTTTAAAAGTTTTTAGTGATGCTAGTGACCAATTATCAGGTGTTTATTATCCAACTTCGCATTTAGTTTTAACACATTGTTGTAATATTGCATGTATTTTTAATGAACATATTCAATCAAATGATACTTATTTATCTCAATGTATTTATGTAATGAAAGAAAAATGGAAAAAATATTTCTTAAATATTCCTGAAATATTTTTTTATGTGTTTTTGTATTAGATCCTAGACTTAAATTAGATGGTTTATAAGATATGTTAGCATTATATTATGAATCTTTAAACCCTATTACCGAAACTGCTCCTAATATTTCTTTGATTTTGTTTAATATTAAAACTCATTTACTTGATATTTATAATGAATATAACATTAAATATGGTGAACAAACTATTGAACATGAAATACATCAATCCACTACAACTAGTATTATTACTTCTAAATTCACTAAAGCACAATTATTATTAAGGCAACGGACTAAACATCCACGAGGATCCTCAAGTTCCAGTCAGAAACTTGAGAATTATTTTACCACTTCTTTTGATTTTAGTAATGCAGATGAAAAAAGCTTCGACATTCTAAAATGATGGTCGCAAAGAACTCAAATATTTTTAATCTTATCTATAATGGCAAAAGAAATTCTAGCTTCAGCTTCAACTATCATGGAACAAGCTTTTAGTATCGGAGGAAATACATTGAACGAGAGACGTTCTAGCTTAAGGCCGAAAAATTTGGA
The DNA here is from genome assembly GCA_025175895.1 of Wurfbainia villosa. Lineage (NCBI taxonomy): Eukaryota > Viridiplantae > Streptophyta > Magnoliopsida > Zingiberales > Zingiberaceae > Wurfbainia > Wurfbainia villosa. The sequence continues at coordinate 80,941,047 of CM046006.1, read as the reverse complement.
AGCGCAATGTTTACTCAATGATTGGTTAAAAGTTGCAAGTCGAATCCAACATATTAAAAGTGACGAAGAAGACCAAGACAAACCAGAAGGAATATCCGGAACTACGACGATGGGAGGAAATACCGAATATGACTGAAATTGATTGAATATAATGAAAATTGAAATGTATTTAATTTTTTTATTGTAATAGATTTTTTTATTTAAGTCCAAGATGTAATATATTTTTTATTGAGATAATGAAATATTTGATAGAGTTTTTATAAATTTAATTGTGATTTTTTTTTTATTTTAATTATTTACATCATTCTTTAATTTTTTATTTATTTAACTAAGACGATTCGGATTAACCGGACAACCGAATCAGAACCGGCCACAACGACCAATGGCCCGGTTAAGGGTGATTTTGTCAACTCGGACCCCGCGATTTCGATCCGGACCTGGACCGGACCTGGACTGTGGCCCGGTCTAGTCAAGACAGTGCAAATATACAAAGAATGAACATAAATCAATCTCTGCTGAATATAAGATGTTCGTCCTCCACTGTGCCAAATATCAGTATGACCATAAATCAATTGTAATTTATCTCCTTTCGTACAATTATAAGATCGATCTTGAGAGACATTTGAGTGAATAATATCATCTTTAACAAAGGATGATAACAAATTCATGAGGAAATAAAAACGATTTCTAATTATAATATTTGATTAATGAATTTAAAAATTGAGGGAATAAAATCATTATTAATTATTTAGAAAATGGACAAAATTTAAAGGGATGGTGAATTTAAGATTCAGTAAATCGCCATACCACTGTCGGCCGTCGTCGTTGCGCCGCATCAGCGTCTATCGCCTACCATCTACGTCGCCACTACCTCTTGCTTGCGTCGTCGCTGTCCGTCATCGTCGTCGTCCTTGCTCGCCGTTGTCATCGACCGCCGCTGCCTCTCGCCTGCACTGCCACCGCCCATCGTCATCATCATCGACACTTGTCATCGTCATCACTCACTGTCACCCGCCATCATCGCCGTCGCCGTTGGTCGCCTCCCAACTATCACTGTCCATCAATCATCGCCCATCGATTGCCCTCGTTGTCACTACCGTCGACAATCATATCTAATCTCAATTTATAAACCAAACAATAATATTGAAATGATTAAATTTATTCTTATTTCAATCTACTATTAAATACATTTTCATTTTCTATTTCAAACGCCACCTAAAAATATTATTAATCAAATATGTAAAAAAAAAAAAAACTTACCAAATACAGATAACTAACTACACATAAATTTCTCAAATACCCAAATCCGCTTACTTTTTGAATTCCTAAATGGACACGCTAAGGCTGTGTTTGGTAGGACATAATGTAATCCAAATTGTAATGGAATACAATATAATCTTGATTACATTACTATGTTTGAATACAAATTGTATGTAATCTTGGATTACAAAGGTCATTACATTCTTTTTTTTGTTCATTACAAAGACGATAGGAATGGATCGACGACGATGACGCAGACAACGCCGACGATGACAGCGGCCAACCGGCGATCGACTGGTCGGTCTACGACCGACCGACGACGATTGATCGTTTGGCCGTCGGCCAATCATCACATCGGCCGGCTACTGCGACGGCCATCGATCGATCGCCGGTCGCCGCCGGCTTGGCCGGCCGGTTTGGTCGGCTGTCGGCCGCCGCCGGTCGCCGGCCGGTCGGCCGGCCGGCTTGCCGGCCGCCGGCCGCCGATCGCCGGCTGGCCGCCGGTTGCCGGCCGGCCGCCGGCTGCCGGTTGTCGCCGCTAATCGCCGCCGCTGGCCGGCCATATCATCGGTTGCCGATCGCGGCTGTCGGCGCTTAATCGATCACACCGGCCGTTGTTGCCGCCATCGGCCGCCGCCGACCACCGCTGACGCCGACCGACCGCCCAATCGCTGGCAAGCGCCGTTGGTCGTCGGCCGCGGCCTTTGGCCGTCGTTTGCCGATCACGACCGACCGCCGCTCAAAACGCACTAAATTTCATTCAGTGTAATAAATCACATTCAGACGACGAATAAATTACATTTGCATGCAATGTACATGAGTTTTGCTTTGTAATCTAGATTATAAAACTTTAGTGTCTTTTGTAATCCAGGTTACATTATATTACAATTCTAAGACAGTAACAAACAAAAAAATCTATCTTATAATGTAATTTAGATTATATTACAAGACAGATTACAACATATCAAACACAATCTAAGTTCTTAAAATACTCCTTCCCTCTTCGCTTTCTGTCGTCCTATCCATTTACTTACCAAACTAGTCAACCACCTCTCAAAGGGACACGGTGATCATAAAATCACAAATACATAAACACTCAACCGCTCCACTATTCAACAAAAATTGACCGTACAATCACAATAGACTCGCATCCTAATGGAAGAGCCACACGTAAGTGCTGATTTTTTTTTTCCTTTGATTTTGTTAAGGTGGAGCGATATTTGGATAAACCGATGCGTGATTTTCTAATAGCATCATTAAAGATGAAAGCAAAATGAAATCGAATTTAAAATTGATAAATATTATATACACGTCGTAGAAAGTAGAGACATATTTATTTAAATTAACTAATATAATTCTTTTAAATTTTGTCGGGCGCTTTATAGATTATATATTTTTTAATATTCAAAACTGTAATTTTTTATATTTAATTTTGAAAATGGAGTATTTAATAATTTCTCTACCTAATATTAAAGATTATATATTCGTTATTTTTCAACTATTAAAAAGAATTAGACTGAAATATTTAGAAAAAAAACTATTACTAAGTTATATAATTCAAACGTACAGTGTCGATGTGTCCTTTTATATATATATATATTAGAATATCTGAACTTTTTACCTGACTAATTTTTGAAAATAACTAATTTTGTTCCACGGATCTTTAGAATACCTCGCAACAATTGAATCGGAGTTTAAGTGATCTCCACCGATCACCAAGGATAAATAAAAAAAGCGCTCACAATTTTTTCACGGTTAAATTCACATTCCGCAATCACATCATCCTTAAATGACGGTCAAACACCGAAGTCGTACTCTGTCTATCGGACAAACTCTTGGATCTCAGGACTATCAGAATGATTTTTTTTTTAAATTCATCGTCGAATAATATCATAATATAGGATCGAACTATATTCTCCTGTGAAATGTCTTTCCGCTTTTATCGTTGCACCATGTCCTTGGAGACTTCTTTATAAAACAATAGTCAGCACGTGTTTCATTTGGCCCAAATCAAACGGAGCGAATAACTAAAGTTGATTATCAATTTTAAATTTAACCTGTTAACTATAAAAAATGGGAACTGCTAACCTAGTAGTTCTATCGGCCTACTCTACAGTCATTGTAAGGGAGGTAAATCACGGAGAGTCCTATGGATCTTGACATGGTGACCAAAATATGTGAGAGTCATCTGAATCCAAAAAGGACTTTAGATTTCATTCAAAATCAACTCACGTCATATCTATAAGCATCGCCGTGTTTTAACCACCACGTCATTCCCGTGGAGACAAATTTAACATGTTAAACCAATCGATCGAGAAGGTCAGATCGATATTAACTTTTAAAACAGTTTTGTTTTTCATAGAAAGGATGAATGTTTGAAGCAAAGTTGCTCCCCTTATATGCCACTGGCTATGAAAAAATATAGAACCGTTATATTAGTTGCTCTCTCCGATTGCTCCTATCCGCTATCGATAGAGAAGATAAATTAAGATTTCAGATGACAAGTGTAAAAAAGAAAATCGATCGATAATCTAAAATCTTCAAAAATTGACTCCTATCCATTTAAGAATTACTCATTCACACTTATCAATTGAGACCGTCCGGAAGGCTATGACATTGGCTATGGAAGCTGCACAAAAGGAGGGTTTGATGGATGGAAACTTGAAGGATGGGGAAACAGCCATCCTGACAAACACGACGACTCTTCGAACCGATGGATTTGAGGTAACGTTGTTAAAGATCATGTTCTGTGGTTCTTGGCACTAGACTGAATTCAATTCATGTTCCTTGGTTGCCCATAATGAAAGTGATCGAGGAAGGACTTCAATCGATCTTGTGAATCATACTTGTAAAGTATTCCTAGATCCATTTTGATCAGGTTAGGCCTAGACATCTGTAATGCTACCTAGGAATAAACTGAGATAATGCATGATTTTTGAAGGTTAGCTAACCAAGAATCATTGACAGAGATGGGCTTGTAACTCTTCTTCGTTCCCTCTGCATTTTGAGATGAACTGAAAGAACACTAAAGGGGGAAAGGAACAATTGGTCTTGGTAGAGTCAAGACTTCAAGAAAACAAGCTATGTCAAAAGATGTATTCGATTGATCCACCATTACCTTTAACTTTGTCACATCACACGAAGTGTTTCTGATCTAGGCATACGCATAGACAGTAAGAATCTGTAGCCAAGGAATTCTTTTGGTGTTTGCATTCTGTGCAAGTCACCGCCGGGCAAATGGAGAATAGGACTAAAGTTTCTTTCTTTGATCAGAAGTCATTGTAAAAACAAACTAATCCAAGGTGTTTACAAAACCAACACAAATAGAAAGAAATGTAGATAACTAATGATCTAGTCTGAGATCATGAGATGGAGAGACTCAACAAAGTACTCATAGCTAAACTCTTCCAACTGACTGAGTACAAATCAGATCTTTTTCAATGCACTGATCTAGTCAGCTCGATTTCCTTCAACTCAAGTTTGTCAAATCGATTGTTTGAATAGAAGATACTTCAAACTTGAAACAACTAGAAAGCAGATGAGATGAGAAGAGACCGAAGAATACTTCGACGAAACTCCTCCGACACTCAAGTGAAAAAGTAGAGAAAAGTGAAAAAAAAAAATGTAAAATAGAGAGGAGAAGATTTAGAAATTATTTCATTCCTGCGTTCGCCTCGTTCTAACTTTATATATGAATGGAGAATGTATTTTTTTTAGAAACGTTATGTGAGAGGGGAGTGACTTCTTAGAGATGATTGTAGAGACATGACCTTCGTAAAAGAGATCATGGAGTCGTGGTTTCCTGAAAAAGATCATGAAGAAATGACTTTTTGAAAGGGATCATGGTGATGTGACTTCTTAGAGGGGATTGTAGAAACATACCGATCTAACTGCCGAACTAAACTCGAAAGACCGTCTAATCTTAGGAGATCAAACTGTCGAATTGTCGAACTAAACTTGGGTGGTCATCTGAGCTCGGGAGATTAAATTGCCGAACTGAGTTTGGATGCACTTCGGATGAACTTGAATTGGCTCACACTTCATTTAATCAGATTCAAATTTAGATTCCACCTCAGTTGACTGTTAACTTGCCCTTGCTATCTAGCGAGGAGTATTTCCGCAGTATCAGCTAAGTATCTTTGTGTCTTACTTGTGTCCTCATGCTGCACAAATTGGGAACTTCTGGACGACATCAATGATCCAGGTTGACTGGATTATCAAATGTGCCATCTCCATGAAATCTTCATAAACTGTCATCCCCTGCGATAGAACTCAGACAATCAAACAAAAGCAATTAACCAAGATAGATGGTTGGTGTTGGTGCAGAATGATATGGATGATGATAATGATCACACACAAAACCTACACTTGACATATAATGCAAATAGCAACTCTCAATAAGACTGTGTTAGGTACGTGGCTTTATCAGTTTGCTTAACTGTACTCTAAAATATAAACGTGCAGTAAAATAGGAAAAATACCATTGAGGATCTCCTGTTTTAATCTTTGACAGATATGATCCTTTTAAACAAGCATGGCCACTTATAATCGATATGCAGGGGAAATTGGTATGACTTGGTTGGATTGGTTTTGCATGTAATACTGGCATGTCCCTTAATAGCATTATTTAAATTATAAACCTCCCTATCATTGACCGTTTACTATTATCCTATCAAATTTCTGCAGGATCTAAAATTTGACAAAGTGAAATGCAGATATTTGGATGCCAATATCAAAATGCGAGGACATATGTAGCTACCATACAACAACAACAAAGTTTTATCTCATTAGATAAGATCGATTATATGGATCCTTCTACGTCATTGACATATATAGCTACCATGCATGTAAAATATACAAGCAGGTCTTCTTCTCCGTGGCTTTCTTAAGATTATTGTGCAAACCTGAAAATATTCCACGGAGACGACCTACACTATCAAAAGTCTTATAAAGGCGTTGGCATGTTTTTTTGTTACAAATATATATTCTAGAACTAAAGAATCAGTGCAGATGTCCAATAAAAAAAGGGGGCACAGGATTTGGAAAATTTATGTAAATAATCTAAAAATGAATACAGACAATAAAAAAAATGAATATGAGATAAAGAAAATAAGTACGTATATACCCTCTTGAAGAGGAATCTATAAAGGATTTCATACTGAATTTATATCCACCATGCCTAGAATAGGATCGTCCATTTCTCCTATTACATTTAAGATATATGTATTACTAAACCACCCAGTTAGCGGTGCATTGTTTTATTCCGCAAAGCAAGTGCAACCTTTCGATCTAATTACAACCCCCATCATAACCTTAGGAACTTAAATTAAATGGTAAAAACAGCAAAAGGCCAAGAATAGTGACAGGAGAGAAAGGGAGTAGCAATGACAAGGGCTATTCAATCAACTTAAATCATGGTTTAGAAAAGAAACCTAATAATTTTGAAGCCACAGTCCCCACAAGCCTAATCATAGCAGACAACAAAAGAGGTACCAACAGTTCACTTTCGGTTCTTTTTTGGCTTCATCAGAAGACAACTTCAATTTATTTGATCTACGAGGACTTGGTTTTGTGACCCCATTCCTTCCTCAGTGGTCCTAAGATTATATCTTTCTGTCGGCAGCACAATCACTCCATGCCTTGAAAAGGCCACCAAATGCTTAATGCGCAGAACCAACCCTCTTGGAATTGATTGGGGGTTTATCATCTCCAAAACGTCCTCTTCTTCAAAGTTTGAGTTCAATAATTGATTCAGTGTCAGAGTTCATGATATGTATGGGGTGTGCTCTTCTTCAAGTTTCTGTATCGAAATGAGTTCATCTCTTTACAACCAGCCATAATTTAGGAATGTCTTAAACTTTTCCTTTTAAATGGTTTCTCTCTCTACCACTAGTGGATATCAGCATGATCGTGTGTGAAATCACATGAAGCAAATACGTTGGGAAAGATCTATGGCCCTAAACCGTAAACCCCAAAATGATTGAAGTTAAGATATAAAATATTCCCATTGTAGTTACAAACATTATCATCGAGTGTATTATTGCATTGCAATTAATCAAGCCATGATTTTAGTTCACTTATCAAAGAGCCTTGGATGATCAAGCACTTCCTATTGTTTTAATGTAAGCTGATTTGCCAGGGGAGAAAACAAATATGTCCTTTGTCCACCATGAAAGCCAATGGATCAAGTCGGTTATGCAATCAGTAATTATGGAGGGGTGGAGAAAACAAGCTTACATGAACCCTAGAGTGGTACGTGTTGGTAATAAGTTAGTGGACATGACTTAGTTTGAATTTGGTTATCACAGGGTTTTTTTTTAGGTGGATTAATAATCCAGAGGACTACAGATTTACGGCTTGTGCTGTGTCCATTTCAAAGGACCAGTGCAGAGTACAAATGTGGGAGAAGAAAGCAGAAAAAGATGGAGCATCAGCAATCTCTTTCAAAGGTCCGTAATAAAAGAAACAATTACAGACTATGTCTGGCATGCATGGACAAAGCAACCTCTTTTTTTACCAAAAGGATATTTAGTTATAGAAACAAAGAGGGTGTGGAAGGGATCTTTAGCACAAGAATAAGGTTTTCTATATTACTACTAAAGTAATCAACAATTAGTCAGAGAGCCTAAATGACCCTGCTAAGTGGCCCGCCCTTCTATCTCACATAGGCAAGAGTCTTGTTCTAAGACCATCACTCATCCAGAGCATATAATCTCAGGCTAAAAGAAAGCCCTCCTAAAATTGTGGTTCCCTTCATTCCTTGATGTATCCATTATTGGCAAACAAATGAACTTAACATCAACCTTCGATTTTGACACTGACTTTTCTAAGCTCAGCAGTAATGTTCTTGAAATGACTTCAATTCTTGTCTAGTTATGAAATTAAATTAGTTTGGATATGCACATTATCTGCATCATATAACTACCTATTAACTTTAGCAATATAAGGCATCTTTGTAACACTTTTGATAGTGTTTGTCCTTCATAATGGCTTTGTAAGATAATTTAGGATGTTTTTACGTGCTAAATTCTGATCCAAATGAAGAAGAATTTTGACCAAGACATGAACAAGCTGTCAAATCAGAGAAGAAAAGAGAAGTATACTGTGGCAGGGAGAGGCGCCCTTTAAAATTAAACTTGCCCAAAGTAAAGACTTAATTAATAGCATAAAATGCAAATGAACATGTACAAAGCAAATTAATTATCAAGCACCAGCAGATACCTTTCTTTCTCCAGGACCACTTTCCTTGCTATGCAGCATCCAGCCACCAAATATAAATAGGCAACAGCTACCGATTAAAGAGAGTACCTAACGGAGTTGTTTCCAATACAGAAGTGTGGGTAAACACAACCTGAGAGAGAGAGAGAGAAAGAGAGACGCAGAGGTGGTCACGTACTTGTTCCTCCGCTGTTGTCTGTACTAGTTTCTTGAAAGCCGAAGTTTTGAAGTAGAAAATTGAAGTAACAGAATAAAAAGAGCGGCAGATTGACCATGGAGAGGTGATCCTGTTGTTTTGTAGTGGTATTTGGTGGCTGTTTGACAAGCTAAAAGCCAGCTCCACCACCATACCGACTCAGTCACTCAACCATCAGCAGAAGCAAACAGCCGCTGCATCTATATAGTCGGTACTGCTATCAAAATGGGATCAGCTTCATTTGTCGATATTCCGCTCCCTCTACCTCATTCTCAGTCTTCTTAATACACAGAACACGTCGCAGCGCCATCATCATCCTAACTGCAGGTGAAAGTGAGATATCAAACACCGGCATCTAAGTGAGCCTGATCAGTCAAATGAATTAGGATCAACCTGAATAGGGAGAAAAAAATATAGCTTTTGTTCTACTATCACCCTCTCCTTGCTTCCTCCATACCTAGACTTACTACCTACAATCCACTGAAGCAATTCATCAAATAGCTAGCAAGCAGCAGCTAAAAAGATGAGCGAGCCTATGGCGCACGATTTCATGGGCACTGCAGACTCATTTACTCAGCTTCCCTTCACCAGACCTGCCACCCCGAAACCCGCCACCGGCGGAAACGCCTCGGCCATCCGGCTATTCGGCATCGAAGTCCCTCATTGCCACAGCACAGAAGAAGAGATCAACACCACCAAAGACCACTCCACCATCACCAATTCGTCGACGACCACCAACACCGCCTCCACCTTGGTCAACAACGGAGGAGGCGGCGAGAGCGCGCGTAAGTTCGAGTGTCACTACTGCTGCCGCCAATTCCCGACATCGCAAGCTCTAGGCGGGCACCAGAACGCCCACAAGCGCGAGCGCCAGCACGCGAAGTGGGCTCGCCTCCAGGCCCGCCACGGAGTCTGGGCCGCCGCCGGCAGCCACCACTTCTACGGCCTCCTCAACTATCAACACCACCACGTCCGCATGCCAGCACCATTCCGTGCTGCCACTGGTTTCTACGACGGGCTGACGACGGTAGGCCAGCCCATCGGCGGCAGCCCCTGGCGAGGGATCTGGCGGCCCGGCGGGGTGCCCGGCGTGGACTCGCGCATCCCAGCGTTCCCATTGACGACCAGAGGAGGAGGAGGACCAACAGCAGCGGATCAATCAGCGGATTCCCGAGGAGGAGGACCAACAGCAGCGGATCAATCAGCGGATTCCCGAGGAGGAGGTCACATTGCCGCGAACGGTAACGGTTTCATTAGGTCGTCGTCTTCATCTGCGCCTTCGAAAGGCCATTTCGGGATCCAAGGGATGCCAAGCGCCAAGGGAAGCCTCAGTTTGGATTTGTGCCTGTGATTAATCCAATTTAGCTCGGCCTCTTTAATAAATAAATAAAATTCTTTCTTTTTTATTAATATTATTATTTTAGTCCACGAATTGAACAGCGACAAAGAAATAAAGCACCTGAAACGTGGCACGCAAACAGGCACCCACGAAGCTCATCCCGCGGCGGATGCGAGAGATGTTCAGTGCTCGGTAGAAGAAGAGGTCCGCCGCTCCGCGGTAACCGGTAAACGTTAGAAAGCACCATCAAGAAAGGGGAAGCGGCGGCGACCTTCGACGTTTCGAGATCGACCGCCTGCTGCAGAGGGGCCGGATCCAGGTTCGTGCTCCTCCAGGATGACCTGGATCGGGGAGTCGCCGATGGCGAGGAGGATGTTTGCGAATCCCGGCGCCGAGCTCGCTGCGGTCGACGTCGAAGGTCGAACTGGTCCAAGATGGAGCTATAGAGGGCGGCGATCTAGGCAGTCGACGTACGTTTCGCATCGCTAGCTGAAGTGATCACTCTCGAGGAGGCGAAAGGTCTCGGGTGCGCGGGAAAGAACGCCGCCGCCGTTGAGGTCGAGCGCCCTGTACAGCTCGTAGATGCTCCGGTTGAAGGACACCTCGTCGCCGACGATGGCTCTCGCCGTCGGTCGTCGCAACGTCCATTCCTCCGCTCTTCCTCCCGCTCACACCGACGCCAGCGCACGGCATAACGCAACTCCATATCGCTTTTTCCCATTCCGGTTTGTGCTTCTGCCATTGGTTAACGGTTCGGGGTTTGATAACATTATATCGAAACATTTCGTCTAATTTATATTATTTTAATCCGCTTTATATTTCTTTTTTTTCTTGGTAATATAAGTTTTTAGAACATAAAGATTGTTTAACCCTCCAATCCTTAATCTCATGTATTATGTTATCAATATCAATTGTCCTTATTTATTTCAGTCATTTAGCCATTAATCGTGTAAATTATGGTCATTAATTTTAAAAATAATAATATGATGATAATTTATAAAGAATATAATTATGATCTTTGAGAAATTAAAGATTAATAGAGATATATAGATATGATTTGCTGACTGGAATAAAGTCCTAAGGAAAAGGTATTTTATTATTTTTGTTATGGTAAAAAAAAATCCGATAAATTCTATTTTATTTTTTATTTTAAGATTATTGTAATAACTATGACTATATTGATGTCTTGTTTATAATTCATTTTACAGAATGCTGTTACTGTAAGATAATAACATTTTTTAAATATATTTAAAAGATTAACATTTTGGTACAATCTATAATTAAATGGATGTGACTTAGGCCATGTTTACTAGAAGAGGGCTTCTACAATGAGGGTCGGTTAAATGTCAGTCATTGGTTGGAATCGCTGCTTTCCTGTCTTGGAGAAACAGGGGATACTAAATTACGAGTTGACTTATTTGCCCTTCACCCCGATGCGACTCGTTCTTCATTTTCTTCCCCATAATTTTATAATTAAGACCTTGCTTGCGGCCCAAGTCGCCCTAGATCCCCACGTCCTCTCCTCCCAGCGCAACCCTCATCGTGGCGGCGGCGGGCGGCGCCAGACCATGTCGTCCTTCTTTCCGGCATTCAGATACGGCGATGGCCTGGCGGTGGTGGGCATCTCCATCGGCACCGCCTTCATCTGCGAGTTAATCTCCTGGGTCCTCATCTACCGCACCTCCACCTATAAGTCCCTCCGCTCCTCCATCGACAAGGCCTCGAAGAAGCTTGATTCTATGAAGTCCGCCTCTGCCTCTTATGCCTCCAAGAAGCTGGCATCCTCTGCTTCCTCTGCGTCTTCCTCCTCGTCCCGGGCTAAGAAGAAGGACCGAGTGGAGACCAGCCTCAAGGACGCCACACGCGACCTCTCTCTGTCCAAGTTCAAGTCCGGCGGGGTCGTCGCTGCCGTCCTATTTATTGTGTTCGGTATTCTCAACTCCCTCTTCGAGGGTCGCGTCGTGGCCAAACTCCCTTTTCGGCCCATCCCTCTGGTCCTGAAGATGAGCCATCGTGGTCTGTCCGGAACCGATCCCACCGATTGCTCCATGGTCTTCCTGTACTTCCTCTGTTCCATCAGCATCCGGACCAATCTACAGAAGCTCCTCGGGTTCGCACCCCCGAGAGGCGCGGCTGGGGCTGGACTATTCCCTATGCCAGATCCCAAGACTAACTGAGCTGATCTAATGCGATGGAGGTGCGGATCTGGATTGTTAGGGCATTAGACTCGTTAAATTTACTCCTTTTTTGTATGTGTTTTTAGGTTTGAATTTGATTGCTCTTACGTGTGATAATTTTAAAATGCTTTGCAATATCTCTTTGGCTGCCATGATGAAAATATTTTTCCTGAATATACACGCGACTGCATTCTATGTTCTAACAAAATTTGTTTGCATATCTCGAGGTTTTCTCACTCATAATAAAAGAATTGATTAAAAGTATCAAGTGTCCATTTCAATATCATTGCTTTTGGCTCCAAGCAAGACTGGCGTATTTCAATAGTCTCTCCATGTGAGCTTGTGAAACAGGCTGCCAGTATGTTAGCAAACTTTGCTGCTATTCTTTCTAATGGCAAGTGCCACATTAAGATATTCCACATGGTTCCATGTGAATCATTTGAATTAGATAGGGGATGGGTTATTGTGAAATTTTATATCATGATTAGGCAAACCTCTCTGTGGAATTCTGCCCTAACCAATCTATGTATGTTGTGAACAAATCATTGATATTAATTTTTTCACATTAATTTGGTTGATCTAGTAGTATGAGAGAACACTAAATCAACCTATAATTTGGAGCATCTAAAATTAGATGAAGGGGGTTTGCATTATGCTGGCCATAGTTAAAATTGTGGTTAAATTTTTACATACTGACTGACTATTATTTGGTGACCAAGCATAGTATGAAAACGTGCAACTTAACATTATAGATTTTTTATAATTTATTGCTTTATTCAAGAATTATTTTTAGTAGTTGTCCAATAATGGTTTTGTATCCATGCACAATTCCAGTCCCACAAGTTTTGCAAAGATGGTGTTTGGGTGGGATTTTGGTCCTTAATACATCATGTGCACTCGTCTGGTGACAGCCGCACAAATTTTATGTGAGTAGACACAGTGCTAGACAAGGTTTGAGAAGATACAAAATGTTATGAGGAAGTGTTCAGTGTCTATCTTAGCTTATTTTTAATCTACTGAACTTTGTTTAATATTCTTGCTTATTATTTGTGTTCACAGCAATGTGTATCATCCATAATGTCTTGAGTAAGTCGTGTAGATTCTGAAATTAAAATAGAATCTATTACTGTTTGCTAAAACTTTGCGCCACTGAAATCCCTGTCATATTTCACAATTGTGCATATGATTCATAACTTGGTGTCACCTGCATCCCAATGTGAAGAGGGTTTTTCTATATTGAATGATGCCAAGAACTATCGTTGCTTCATAACTTGTAACTTAAGGTCTCCAAATACGCTAATGTTTTGAGCAAGCTGTCTGGATTCTGAAATTAAAATAGAATCTGTTACTGTTTTTTTATATCTTCGCACCACTAAAATCGCCGGCATATTTCACAATTGTGCATATGCTTCAAAACGTGAAGGGGTTTTTCTATATTGAACGATGCCAAGGGCTATCGTTGCTTCGTAACTTGTAACTTGCGCTGATAGATGGTCTTCTTCTATCGTCGTTATCATAAGTCTTCTTGCATAGCTATTGCAAAATCTTTCTAGTATATATTTCAGGGTTGGCTAATATTTCTGTGGTCGTGCAGCGTACTGTGTGATCTCAAAGATGGTAGATCAGGATGAGGTCCCAGAATACGCAAATGGTCCTCTGGAATAAATTTTTAACTTAAAATGTTCCACGAGCAGTTTTGGTTGCTGCCTGACGACTTCGATTGTCGATCATTTCTCATTTATCTCTCATATGTTAAGTGTTGTCCTGTTGGTAACAGTAAAAAAGCATTTTTGATTATTTATATAATAAGTATTATTGGGCAATCCATCTCTTTTCTACTGTATAAAATATTCCACCAATTCTATTATGCTCTTGCTCTTTTTTTTGATAATGCAAATTACTTCTCTCCGTCAAGAGGAATGAAAAGGGTGCTTTTCTTAAGAGTCTCATTACTCGAGCTTAGTTATCTTCATATTTTCTTCCAAATCTTATGTTGAATTATAACTGGTCGGAATCTTGGTCATCTTTAGCAAAACTTCTCTCTATGTTTATAAATCATAAATATTGACCAGAGAAGTTTGATGACTGCATTTTTCTGAGAGATCATCAATCAAAGAGTTATTTAAGATTTGATCTTCACAAGCTCCAAAATGATTGGAGGTCATGAATGCAACCTTTCCATACATATTCTTACAAATAAAATAAGTAGAACCATGTCACTTTACTGTTACTACAGTGATCGAGAAGATTTCTGTTTGACCTTTAAGGCCTCAGGTTTGACTGCTCATAAATTGCTATCCAGTTAAACCGTTTCTTTCTTTCGCAGAGGAATGTACATTTTCAAAGGCCTTCCAGTAACTTCATACTTGGTTCATAACCAGCTGGTATTTCTCTGAAACAAGTAGTGAATATAGACTTGATGCTTTGATCTCCCCACTCCAAACTTTCCCACCAATTCCTCTCCCCAAATATTATCCTCAGCTTCTCGGCACTCGCCGCTCCCAACGAAAGTTGCTTCAGCTCGATGCAGTTGTGCACGAGGATCCTCTCTAGGCATGGAAATTCCAACACCTTATCATCTATTTTAACCAAACTCTTCAGGTCGCGGAGAAAGATGTACTTCAGATTCGGAAATGAGGTCATGGGCTTTTCTTCTTTCTCGGACGAGACTGTTGGTGGCTCGTATGCAATTACTCGTTCCATTTCGTTGCAATTCTGTATGTATAGTTCTTGGAGGAGTGGCAGGCGTGCTACCCATGCGATATTCTTGAGGCCGTTGCAGTAGAACAACGATAGAAAACGAAGGTTAGGAAGGCAAACATGAGCTGCCACACCTCTCCAGATGACCCTTTCTAGATCTGGCAGGCAGACCAAATTGAAGACCTCGAGCTGATAGAACCGCCAATTCAGGGTTTTAGCCTCCTCGCCCATCACCAATTCCTTCAAGCCTTGGCTGGATTCGATCGTAAGATTCTTGAGTCTCCCCATTTTGTTTTTACTGAGCAGACCTGGCAACAGATGAAGAGAGATCAAGCCTCGCAGCTCTCTGATAGTGAGGGAGTGCGTCGATACCCGGAGAATGCTGAAGAGCCTCAGGAGACACTGGATGTTTCTTACAGTAAAACCGACAGATCTTAGCCTTTGCAAGGATACCAACTCTTCGAAGGTTATACTGTCATGGCTGCACACCGAGAGCCAACTCCAATTTGCGAAACCACTCATGTATAAGTTTAGCTCCTGCAGCATTTCAAGACTCGAGATCACGCCGTCATGAATCTTCCTGAGTTCCCTCGTTCCCTCCAGCTCCAAGTGCTTCAAAGTTGTTAGCTCTTTCAACTCTTTAGGGAGGCAAGCGATCTTCGTGTATGAAAGATCAAGAAACTGCAAGTTAATCAATGTGCCAACCTCGTTCGGGAGCTCTACGATACCGGTATGAGATAGGTCGAGGAACCGTAGGAGTACCATACGAGGAAAGAATCCGTTAGGGATCTTCATGAGACGCTTGTTTCCTCGAAGGATCAAAGATTGAAGATTAGGACAGTAGCATGAATCAGGAAGGGCTTCAATTTCATTGAACACGAGGGATATCCTCTCTGCCTTGCTCCATTCTTCTGATCTAGTTTCGCCAGTTTGTGCTCCCACCAACCACTTGTACTTGCTGCTTTCTTTGCCGGAGGCAGTCCACAAGGCCATCTCTCGGATAACATCATGCATTTCCATTCGACGATAACGCTTCTCGCTGTTCTCCATCAAGGACACAGCCTTGAGACTTTCGATTATGGAGTATCCGATATTATAAGCTTCATTGATGTCATCAAGATCAGTGATTGAACCGAGCCCCATCCAAGACCTGATGAGATTTTCCTTCAGCATCTGATAGCCTTCAGGCCACAAAGAACAAGATGTAAAGCACTCTCACATCCTATGATCTCGTAAAATTTGGTAGCTAATATTGAGAAGTAAAAGAGATTCATCCTCTGTACCTGAACTCTCATGGAGCGGCGCATTCTTAAGCAACACGACAGCCTTTTGCCACTCCTCCGGTGTCTTCTTCGCCGACATTGCTGATCCCATGGCGACCAGGGCAAGTGGCAAGCCACCACATTCCTTGGCAAGGGACACTGCAATGCTTCTAATTCTTCTATCTGCCAAATTCTCCTCTCCAACTTTTGAACTGAATAAATTCCAAGCCTCCTCCCACTTCAAGCATTCTAATATAAGGATCTTGTGAGCTTGCATTCTGCCAGCAACATCCATCAACCGTGACGAAATTATGACCTTCTGTTTGTGTCCATCACTCGAGGGATGTGGAATTCCAACCCTCGCTAGTTCCAGTGGCCCCCAAAGGTCGTCCAACAACAACAAGAAGTTCTTCGTCTTCAAGAAGTCGAAGATGGTTGCAGCTCGCTTGACTTCGCTCTCATCGTCCATCAGAAGTAGCCCGACCTCATATGCGATATCTCTTTGAAGCTTCTTGACGTCGGGATCTTTACCGACTGCGACGAGCATCACATGATCGAATTCGGTTCTTGTAGCCTTGCCACAGAACTTGTTGTTGATGCTCCTCAAGAGGGTGGTCTTGCCGACGCCCCCTGTGCCATATATCCCCACAATGCCTACCGCATCATCCGTGAGGTAACTGAGGGCCGTCTTGAGGCACACCTCCTGTCCCACAATGGGATTTGGCACCGGCAAATCCCTAGCAGGACCAGGGGGCAATCGTTCAGGAACCACGGTGGCGGAGACATATCCTTTAACCGGCGGAGGTAATCTTTCAACCAAGTTAGTGTTTTCCTCTACTGGTTTTCTTGGAGACAAAGCGTCGAATACATGGTCAGCAGGTTTGCTTCTTTGGGCCGCCACCACCTCATTGACAACCTCATTGACGACGTCTCTAGTCTTCCTTGTAGGCAATTCGCCAAACACGGCTCCGGCGTCTCTGAGACGGATCTCCACTGCCGGAATCTGCTTCTTGGGCGTCCTCTCGTCGGCCTTGCGACCACAGAGGCCACTACCAGGGCAGCAACTGCAGCCGCTGCGGGGGGACCGCTTCTTCTTCTTCTGCTGCTGCTGCTTGTGGCTAGGGACGTCGAGGGAGCTCGTCGGGGGATCGCCATCGGGTGGCTTGGCACATCCTTCGATGCTGGGGACGATCTTGCAGAACCATTTCTTGGCTTTCCGGCTGCCGCGGCGTTTGGATCGCTCTGCTTTGAGCGTCCTCGACTCGTGGAATGTAGCATCGTTGGAAGCTCGCGACGCATCGTCCATGGCGACAACCAATTAGCTCTGTAACTAGATTCTGTCTGCAGAAATCAACATTGCTCCACGGATCAGAGATAAAGCAGCAATCTGAAGACTGAAGTCGGATCCGGGGTAGGAGGCGCACGGGGTGAAGGGGTTTACTTTTACAAAAGTCAACCATGCGTCGCAGTGTAGTTAGTAGTGTAGTGGGCAACGACACAGCGGGGCCTTGCCCAATATATGTGCGCGCCATTATTATTATTATTTTCAAATCAAAACATATAATATAAAATATTAATAATTAAAGGTGCAAATAACTCCCATGTTTACAGCTTACATAAAACAAAATTGTTTATGAAATAATGCTCGACCTCTAAAGCACAGGTCACTGTTTTCAATTTGAGAGATTGTGTAAGCCTCATCGTTAAGGAATTGTTAACCATCAATAATGTATAATGACATCTGTAATCTCATCATCACGAGAGGATTAAAGATTTAGTCATGCTGAGCACAATCCATCTCTGTATACTATTGTAGTAACAAAAAAAAAATGTTATTCATATAAATGTTTCCCCAAGCGGAGGCGATGCAGGGAGGAGAAAAGAATAATAGCTAGGTCGGTTGGCATGTACTTCGTAAGTCTCTGACTAGGTCGAAGTGTTCCGACGGTGAATAACTCAACACGATCGAGACCATTCGTAAATCTTCGACATCAGTCGTAACATGTTGATTCCCTCGAGCGGAGGCGACACGAGGAGAAGAGAAAAATGACAAGGCCGATAGCCGCACACTTCATAAGTCTCCGACTAGGTTAAAGTCTTCTGACTGTGAGAAGCTCGGCATAGCTGAGACCGTTCGTAAACCCTCGACACCAATCGCAATATGTTAATTCCCTCGAGCAGAGGCAACGCGGAAAAGAGAGAAGAATAACTAGACCAGGCTAGTCATTATTTTATTCTACTGAAATAATTCGTAAGTCCTCAAAGCAATAATTATTTTATTCTACTAAGACAATTCGTAAGTCCTTAAAGCAGTGCTTATCTTATTTTACTAAGCCAAATTGTAAGCCCTCATGTAAACTTCCTTCTTAGTCGGTCGAGATAATTCATAAGCTCTTTTGTTAACTTTTTTCTTATTCGACCGAAGCAATTCGTAAGCTCTCGCATCGACCTTTTTCTTATTCAGTTGAGGTAGTTAGTAAGCCCTTGCGATCTTACGCTGACACAGTTCGTAAGCCCTCGAACCAACATTTTCTTCATCTTATAGAGGCAGTTCATAAGCTCTTACGTCGATATTTCTTCTTATATGGCTGAGGCATTTCATAAGCCCTCATGTTGATTTCCTCCATATTTGACTAAGACAATTCGTAAATCCACGCATCGACAGCCTTTCTATTCGACCAAGAGTCCTCCAACTGAACCGAAGTGCGCTAGCCCTAGTGGCAAACGCATGGAGGTATCCAATCGGAGGTCACGGGTTCGATCCCAAAGGGCTGCAGAAATTGCAACTCCCACGAATATGTGCGGAAAGTTCAACGAGCAGTGTCCGGAGGGTAAACCCGTGTACGCTCTGATAGGACAGTTGAACCGTTCGCCCAAAAATCCTTCGGGGTTTCTGATGAGGGGGGGTCTTCGGGCCCGGCGGCGGCAACTATAAAAAGTTTACCCATCACAGTTTTGTCCCCACGGGGATGGTGCGGTGGTAAGGTAGTGTGGTTACTTTGGAATAGGAGTGGGGTCGATTCCGGAGGGGGTCTAAAATCCCCCCTGGGTTCAGATGGCCCCCCCACTGCCTTGCCACCGTGTCAAGGGACATAGTCCCCCCCGCGATTTACCTCCCTCTCGCCGCAGCCCTGGGACGGGTGGCAGGGGGCTGCTAGTTGGGTAGATTCCCAACTTTTGGAAAGAGTCCTCCAACTGATCTCCTTTTTATTCATGTGATACAATTCGTAAGTCCTCGTGTCAACTTTCTTCCTATTCGACCGAGACAATTCATAAGTTCTCGAGCCGACCTCCCTATTTGACCGATGCAGTTCGTAAATTCTTAGGCCAACATTCCTCCTATTTATCCGAAGCAGCTCGTAAGTGTTGGTGCAATAGGCTCCGAATCCATGTTAACCAAACTCTAATATGATTCAAGTAGAATTTTGATATTTGACAATATGATTTGACCATATGACTAGTGGATGATTAAAATATTTAAAGTCACAGGGAAGATTATTTTGGGGAGATTGTTAGAGTAATCAACCTCAGAAGTCCAAGTTTAGATACTTGGTAAAGAAAATTCAAATATGGATATTTGGCAAGAGACGCCATAAGGTAAAGTCTTGACAGCATAAGTCTAAGTGTATAGTTTTGATGGCGTAAAGTCCAAGTGAACTTTGACAATTGAAAAATCCAATATGGAATTGACAAGAAAAGTCCAAGAATGATATTGGCAAGGGCAAATCCAAAAATGGTCTTGACATGGAAAGTCTAAGCATGGTTTTGATAATGGAAAAGTCCAAGGATATAATTTTGTCAGCGTAAAATCTAATAATGTAGTCTTGATGACATAAGTCTAAATGGATCTTGGCAAGAAAGTCCAAGCATTGAGGCTTGACAATGGGAAATTCCAATGGTGAAATTTTGGTAGTGTAAAGTTCAAGCATGTGGTCTTGGCGGCATAAGTTCAAATGAACCTTGACAAAGGATTCGATTAGTATGACATAGTCGATGGAAGCACCTGAAAGTTAACGCGACGGATGAAGAGTCACAGACTTGAGGGATCCAAGAGGCATGAGGCTGATGGAAATAGCTAGAAGATTTATGTCTAAACTATGAGTGTGTATCAAGTATAAAAGGATCATAATTGAGTTAAATCTCATGTTTAAGATTTATCAGTCGACTAAGATTATAAACCAATCGACTAGCACAACACTTAAGAGTCTAGTTTGACTCAAGCGGTCGATTGGATTATGACCAGTCGATTGGTCGAATAGTTGACTAAAGCTTCGCTGCTCGACTAAGGTTGACTGATCATGAGTGGCTAAAGTAGAAAGCTCTGACAGTCAACTGATAGAGTATTCGCTGGAGTAATCTAACGTAGATTAAATTCGTTGTAAAATAACGACATTGTGGGCAGTCAATTAGTGTCTTTTGACAGTCGACTGTTAGCCACGAAATTAGCCCGATGCAGATTATAAAAGGAGCAACTTTGGGAGAATTTTGCAAACGATTTTTGGGATGATTTTGAAGGAGAGGTGTTGTTGTATTCTAGACCTTCAAGAGCAATCCAAAGCATTCAACAAGCAATCAAAAATTCTTTTGTAAAGTATTTTTCACTTCTTATTCCATTTGCTTGTTGTATTTGTTTGCTCTTGTTTCTTATTATTGTAAGATTATATTATAAGAGATTTCTCCACCTTCGGTATCATACCGAGAAGGAGAAGTTTGATAGTGGTGAAATGCATCACTAGAGTTCAATCAGAGCTCGCCCCGTGGAGTATGAATCATATTTCTGAACCACGTAAAATATCGTGTTGTGATTGTATTATTTTTGTGTTTAGTTGTATTTGTATATTTTGTATTCCGCAGGGAGATAAGCAATTATGATCGAGCGAAAAATCGAAAAAATGCTATTCACCCTCCCCCTCCTCTACCGCGATGTCTGATCCCCAAAAGTAAGCCCTCGCTCCGATCGCCCTCCTATTCGATCAAGACCCTCGCCTCTTATTCAACCAAGGCAGTATGTAAGCCCTTGCATCCTATTCATTCCCGGCAATTCATAAAGCCATCATTTTATAAGTATGATCTCTCCCACTGAAGAAACGGAGAGCAAAGATATGGTTCGACTCTAAGCGACGTAGTAGTAAAGTTGAAGGTAGACTCATCAGAGTGATTCGTCTGACTATTTTGGGGGGGTACTAATGATACTATCAGAATATGACCCGAGCTAAATGAGGATATTCAAGTTTTCTAAGAGAATCTTTCCTGAACCTTGTCAATATCTCCCAAGCATTGTGTTCACCGAATCAGTATTTCTCGACATTCCTCAAGCTATATGATAACATCGCATGAGCACCATCCTCTCTCAAACATCCTTCGACTTTCCTGACTCATTCGTGCGCCCAAGTGCTAGCTTGGCTACGGAGGTCTGAGTATTATACTCATCTCTCGAGTGCATGCGGCATGCACATGCAACTTTTCTTGAGGCAGACTTGCAACACATACATGTGACTCTCCCCAAGGCATGCAGTGCATGCGTGCAACTCTTTCAACATGCAAATCACTTTTCCTCATAGTGCATGCAAACAACTCTTCCTATATATAAACCACTCTTTTTTCGAATGCATGCAAACCACTCATCCTCCGAGTACATGCAAACACTCTTCCCAAATCATGCATATGACACTTCTAGGCGGTTTAGTTCGGAGTTATTGGGGATAACCTTGATTATTCATTCAAAATTATCAACAAAATTCTTGTTTGGTTTAAGTTTTGAACGATGCCCAAATAATGCAGAATACTTGACACGTCAGCAAATAAGTGTTGGTGCAATCGACCCAGATCACGATTGACCAGACTCGAGTGATGTTTTGATGTTTGACATAGTATGTTTGACATTGATGTCAGTTAATATGTTTTGGGGAGATTGTCTATACAATCAACTCGGGTTATATTTAACCGGACTCGAGTTTGACTCGAGGGAGATTTTAATGGTTGACTAGGGTTGACCATGTGATTATGGTAAAGTTCAAGTCATGGGTACTTGACATGTAAAGTCCAAGTGGGACACTTGGCATTGGAAAAGTCCAAGGGGAACACTTGGCAAGGAAAAGTCCAAACATGAGTCTTGGCATGGAAAGTCCAACATGTGTTGGCAAGGGAAAGTCCAAGCTTAAGTCTTGGCATTTGAGAAGTCCAAGGGGTTTGATATTGACGACGTAAAGTCCAAGCGGAGTCTTGACAGCGTAAGTCCAATGTGCCTTGGCGGTATAGACCGACTTAGCATGAGAATAGCCGACGAAAACACCTGAAGGCTAGCGTATGGATGACTTGGAGGGATCCGATAGGCGCGAGGCTAACGGAGGTGGCTAGAAGGCTTAGGTCTAGGCTAAGGGTGGTCTAGCAAGTATGGGGACACCATACTTGGGTTAAAATATCTTGATCGCTGGAGCAGCCCATCATGGCATGACAATGATCACGTTTAGTCGCAAGCATTGTACGCTTCAGAGTCGACCGGGCAAAGGCCACGGTGCCGGGCAATGATCGTGAGAGTCCCGTTGGAATTTTTCCAGCGTGGATTGAGTCGTTGTCTCACAACAACAGTAGCATCAGTCGACTGGTGACTTATGACAGTCGACTGATCGACGAAAATCCAGCCCGATGCAGGTTAAAAGGGAGATGTTCATGGAGATTCCGGCATTGGTTCTTTGGGAGCTTTGGTGAGGCGATTTGAAGGCGATTTACAAGTGCATTTCAGGGTCCTTCAAGCTCATCTAAGCAACCGACAAGCAAGCGCTCAAAACCCTAGTTTGTAAAATGTTCTTTACATTTTCACTTGTATTTGCTTGTTT
Source organism: Wurfbainia villosa (assembly GCA_025175895.1). NCBI lineage: Eukaryota > Viridiplantae > Streptophyta > Magnoliopsida > Zingiberales > Zingiberaceae > Wurfbainia > Wurfbainia villosa. The sequence continues at coordinate 80,918,059 of CM046006.1, read as the reverse complement.
ACTTTGTATTACTTGTTGTAATTCACTGTACGAGGTTTCTCCACCTCCGACTTGTTGTCGAGAAGGAGTTTATTGCTTAGTGGTGTTTATGGCATCGCTAGAGCTCTTTATAGCTCGATCCGTGGAGTCGAAACCATTCGGTTCCGAACCACGTTATATGATTGTGTAGTGCTTGTGTTTGTGTTGTATTTGTTTTATTATTTCTATTTCCGCTACGCTAACACGAATTGTAGACAAGCACGCAATTGAAATCCATCACGCAACCAATCGACGCTATTCACCCCCCTCTAGCGTTCCAACGATCTCTAACAAGTGGTATCAGAGCGAGGCCGCTCTTGAAGTTTAACAACTAAGGGAGCACGCTAGAGGGTGAAGATAGAGTTGGAAGAACGACTAGGTTGGGACATCAACACACCGGTGCCCTACACCCTATACGAACGAGAAGGCTTCAATTCTTGGAAGAGAAGAATTGAAAATTTTATTATGATGAGAGATTTTGAAGAGTGGTCAATTTTGATGGATGGATTTGTATATCCAAAAGGACCAAAGGGTGGTTTCCTCAAGAAGAAGAAATTGAGTGAAAATCAAATCCAAGCCTTCGAGAAAAATATCAAGGTAGTAAAATTTATTTTTGATTTGATCCCTAATGATATTGTGTGTATGTTAGGGGATTATATGGATGCTAAGGAGTTATGGAGCCAAGTGGCAAAACTCTATGAAAACTCATCATCGGTCCAAGAAGAAGAAGAAGAAGAAGAGTGCTCACCCTCTCAAGCTCAAAAGGAAGCAAGTACATCGTCATCCAAAGAGTTTGAGGATTCGAAAGTTGATAGGAAATCAACCTCCGAATCGGTGGAAGAAGAGACCTCCACCTCTAGGATTGAGGGGGAGGAGATTAGGGCATCCTCAATACTGGAGCAACAAGAAGAACCATATACATTCGGTAGAGAGGAAGCGCAAGCTCAAGAATCCACTCCGACCACCACAACCACCCTAGGTAACTCAAACACGGTAATTCAAAATAAAAATAATATTATGTGTTTTGAGTGTAGGGAATTTGGGCATTATAAGAGTAAGTGCCCAAAGAAAGTCAAGAAGACTCCTCTAGCACCAAAATCTCAAAAAAGATCAAAAGATGTCGGTGCCCCCACTAGAAGAAGCAAAGAGCACGTCATTTGTTTCAAGTGTCAACAACCGGGACATTTTAGGAATTCATGTCCTAGGGGGAGCAAGAAAGTCAAAGAGGGAGCTACACATGTAGAAGGAGCCTCTAAGGTAAACCCTAAGGTAAAATTTATTAATGCACTTTCAATTTTTAGGGATAAGAAGCATGCTAGGAATTATTTTAATAATCTTGCTATTTATCAAAAAGAGCATGCTATAAATAGGAAATTTTGTTTAGGAGCCAAAAATATCTACCTTTCAAAGGAGAAATTTGAGACTACTGTCCCTAGAAATGTCCTTCCTAGGGAGTCTATTAGGAAAATAGGAGAACACTTAGACCTTAATTCTAAATGGACTAGACACATGCTTAGGAAGTCTCATGCCCAAAGACCAAATCAAAATACTAAAATTGGACAATTAGAATTAGAGAACCAAGCCTTGAGATCAAGACTTGAGAAATTAGAAAAGACCCTCAAGATTATACAAAATCAAATGCAAGGGTCTAATGGTCAAAGTCAAGGGTCAATATCTCAAAGTCAACATCTAAGACCCAAAAAACAAAAGTCAACCAAGGGCAAGAATGGTTTGAGACACAAACCTAAGCCTAAGGTGGATTATGATAGTGTTCCATTTGATTATGGAACACAAACTAGGTCTAGGAAGACCAAGATTACTAGGGAAGTTATCTCTAAGAGTAACCATGGTAAGTGCATAGTGGCTAGGGTTTCGAAGAAACCTAAGATGACCACTAAAAAGGTTACTAGGGAGGCAATCCCTAAGACAAACCATGGCAAGACCTAAATGACCAAGGCTAACAAGCCTAGGAGGATCATTAGGAAGGTATCTAGGGAAGTCAACCCTAAGGAATACCTAATTAACTCTAGGAGCTCAAATAGATTTTGGATTCTTAAGAGCGTGATTGATTCACGCTAGATGGGTTTAGGATGTGTCAACCTTGATTGGATGAGTAGTTAACTCAACCATGATAAAGGTGATACTTTAGGTAATTTTCAAGGTTATGGGTACCTTGAAAATAGATTTGATCTTATGATCATAAAAGAATTTAGGATGTGCCAATATATTTTTGAAATTATAAATAATCAATTAAATTGGCACAATTTAGAATTAGAAGTCATAGTGTGTCATTTTTAGGTTTTTGGCACACTAGGGAGAAAAGTGATAATATGGCAAAATATATTTAATTATATGAAATGACAATTAATATTAAAATTTAGGTATTATTATACTTATACTTTTTATTTGTCATGCCTTGTTTGTCATATAACATGCCATGACATCATATTTATTTTCATCATTTATATGTCATGATCATGTTTAGGATTAAGGATAAATGTCATGCATTTTTAGATTATATCTTATGTCATAACATCATGATTATGAGCATGTGTTTATTTATATCATCTCTAATGTCATAATCATTCATACATTTAAGAAAATTTTGATTGAAATTGATTTAAGGACAATGACATGACTTGGAGCCTCATTTATAAGGGAATCAAGTAGAATTGCCTTAGAAAAGTGCATGAAATCCTAGATTATATGAACCAAAACTCACATCTCACATTAAATTGACATGTATGTATATTTTATATACCCTAGATACATGTGAGATGCTAGGATATGAGTTAAGTTCAAGGTGCATAGTTTTTGCATCTAGATGAACTAAAACTCATCTTATTTCAATGATGGATCATTGAAAAAGCTTATGTATAAGTCATGTACATTAAGCCCAAGGAGCATGATCCAATATAGGTTTTCAAAAACTTTTTAAAATCATTTTAGAAAACCTTGATGAAGTTTATCTTTTGATAACAATCACCATTGATGAAATTGATATAAAGTGAGCTAAAACATTGAAGTTTTTCTTCACTTTTGAACTTTGTATCAATTTCGTTATTTTATGGGGAAAATATTTTTCTAACATTTTTCACCCATTGCATTGATTATAAATATTATACGTATGAAGTTTCACGATTTTTCAAAATGCGTATAATTACTTATGTATTATCAAAATTCGTTTTCTGAATCTGAAAACTGCATTTTGTAATTATCGGTCGACTGCCGACTTATGACAGTCGACTGATGATGGGTAGTTCGACTAATAACTTTAAGTAGTCAACTGCTAGGCTGATTTCGGAAAAAACAAGATTGTTTAGCCCGTGTTCAGCTATGGTAAGGGTTCTTAACTACTCATAATTCTAGGATATGCTTTGGGAAGCATTATAAAGGGTGAAAATCCATTGGATATGGATTAGAAGAATAATTTAGGGTTTGTATCAAGGTGTGGAGAGTTCAATGTTGGACTTTTAATCTTATTTTTGATGGTCTAGAGTTCCTATTGGCTTAGCGACTTCCCAAGGACATTGTTGGTGCAATGGTCAAGGGGGAGCAAGCTTTTAGGGAGAGATATCTATCATGGGATGATGGATGATATTTTTTCCTCACGAGGAGGAAAATGGGATTTTGAGATACCCAATTTGAAAATTGAGAGAGTGTATAGGATTGCCTCTCTTGAGTGATATGTGACTTATCACTAGAAAGATGGTAGACATCCTAGATATTATTGGATCAAAGGGGAGATTATAAGATCTTATTGAGACATGAAACATTGACCTCCTTGGAGAGAACCTTTTTGATATTAGTCAAAAGGGGGAGAAGTATTAGGAGAAAGTGAGATTACCAATTTGGATAATTGGTAAGGGAATTTGAGTTGGGGACCTAACTCAAGGGACTTTTTTGTCAAACATTAAAAATGGAGAGATTATTGGTGCAATCGGCCCAGATCACGATTGACCAGACTGAGTGATGTTTTGATGTTTGACATAGTATGTTTGACATTAATGTCGGTTAATATGTTTTGGGGAGATTGTCTATACAATCAACCCGGGTTATGTTTAACCGGACTCGAGTTTGACTCGAGGGAGATTTTAATGGTTGACTAGGATTGACCATGTGATTATGGTAAAGTCCAGGTCATGAGTACTTGGCATGTAAAGTCTAAGTGGGACACTTGGCATTGGGAAAGTCCAAGGGGGACACTTGACAAGGAAAAGTCCAAGCATGAGTCTTGGCATGGAAAGTCCAACATGTGTTGACAAGGGAAAGTCCAAGCTTGAGTCTTGGCATTTAAGAAGTCAAAGGGTTTGATATTGGCGGCATAAAGTCCAAACGGAATCTTGGCAGCGTAAGTCCAATGTGTCTTGGCGGTATAGACCGACTTAGCATGACAATAGCCGACGGAAGCACCTGAAGGCTAGCATATGGATGAACAAGTCATGGATGACTTGGAGGGATCTGATAGGCGCGAGGCTGACAGAGGTGGCTAGAAGGCTTAGGTCTAGGCTAAGGGTAGTCTAGCAAGTATGGGGACACCATACTTGGGTTAAAACCTCATATTTGAGGTTGACAGTCGATTGGCATTATAGTCGGTTCGACTGTCGTGAGTCGACTAGAGCTCGACTGCTATTCAAGGGCTAAAAATGCCTTGGCACTCGACTGCTTGTTGGAGCGGTCAAATCGAGCGGCTGATCATGTATGGCCGATCGACCGGTTTAATCGCAGCCTTACGCAGCGCCATAGCCGATCGGGCATCGGCCACGGGCAGTAGTTGATCGCCAATGTTGATACGATCGTGGTGAGAGTCTCGTTGAAACTTTTCTAGCGTGGATTGAGTCGTTGTCTCACAGCAACAATGACATCAGTCGACTGGTGACTTATGATAGTTGACTGATCGACGAAAATTCAACCCAATGCAGGTTAAAAGGGAGTTGTTCATGGAGATTCCGACATTGGTTCTTTGAGAGCTTTGGTGAGGCGATTTGTAGGTACATTTCAGGATCCTTCAAGCTCATCTAAACAACCAACAAGCAAGTGCTCAAAATCCTAATTTGTAAAGTGTTCTTTACATTTTCACTTGTATTTGCTTATTTATTTTGTATTACTTGTTGTAATTAATTGTACGAGATTTCTCCACCTCCGACTTGTTGTCGAGAAGGAGTTTATTGCTTAGTGATGTTTGTGACATCGCTAGAGCTCTTTAGAGCTCGATCCATGGAATATTAATCATTCGGTTACGAACCACGTTATATGATTGTGTAGTGTTTGTGTTATATTTGTTTTATTATTTCTATTTTCGTTGCGTTAACACAAATTGTAGACAAGCACGCAATTGAAATTCATCACGCAACCAATCGATGCTATTCACCCCCCTCCTAGTGTTCCAACGATCTCCAACAATAAGGACATGTTGGGATATACAATCCGAAATTGAAAAACCTAAGAAAAGAGAGATTTTCATTTATTCCGGAGATTAAGGAATTTTATTTCCAATATTAATCTTCGATTTTTACTTATTGGGGCAAAAATACCCCTGTCTATTTATGAAATTTCAATCGACCTGCAGATACATGAATTATACATTAATTCAATAACAATTCAACGTCATAAGATATTTTTTTTTATTTTCCTTTATATTTTTTATTTTGCATGAGTATGATTTAGATATTTTTATTATTAAATAAATATTAAAATAATATTTTAATAATTTTGAAAAAAAATGATAAAATTATAATAAAAATGTACATTTAATTTTTAAAAGAATATCTAATTAAATTTGTATGAAGGATAATACGACAAAATATTAAATTAGATTATGCTTTAAAATTTTCAAAAAAATAAATTTTGATTGTATTACTTCGGATTGAACCAAATAATATTTGATAATATTTTATTCTCCATAATCTTGGTAATGTGGTAATGTGATTACTTAGTAATCACATTTTCAAGGTTATATATTATAACTTGAACCAAACACACCCTTCCAGAATACACTCATGTGGCCTACATCTGAAATATCTTTACCTCATCAATATATAATACAGAAAGAATATGTCACAGAGAGAGGAGAGTTTGTATAGTAGTTGTCCCCTAACAATCTATCAAAGGACACAATTAATGGAGGATTCGATCAGCAAAGTAAGGATTAGAATATAAGAACAAATGGAGGGAAAAGGGAGAGGGAGCTGACTTTTTTCTGAGAGTTCCTCTCGAAGCATTCTTTCGATGATGCACGAGATAACTCTTCTTCTTCTTCTATATTATTTTCACTATATTTAATATGTTTTCTTTCATTAATGTCCCATCTAACTTAAATATCGAAGGGTCATCGTCGGAATCCAAACGACGCCCTTTGATGCATGTTCATTTTGACAGGACTTATTATTACGGCCACAAAGGACTCACCCTTCTTCGACGCTCTGTGAAAGGGGCTACAAAACGCGACCACATCATATAGAATCACAATTCCAATTAATATTAAGTTCGCAATACTATTTAAGGACTTAATTATTACCAATTCATGCTTGTTTAGATATACTTCTCAATGATACATTACTTTGTTCTAAAGAATACATATTTTGAATGAGCAACCAACACTAGATGCATAGAACTCATTTGGTCGAACAATATTCACAACTTGCAAAAAGTTTAGTGATGAGGTGACAAATCATCCTAGCCACAATGACATGGACAAACTAGGCCATTTGTGCACCTATAGTTGTGCGACACATGGACCGGACCAGAGCTTAGTCTTCCTGATCGATCCGTTCAATAGGAGACGTCGACGACAACAACCTTCGCATTCATTCAATATAGTGTAGGAGCACAATGGAGAAGAAGAAACTGCCATAAGTTGAAAGATGTGAAGCTGATATGCGCTCTTCTAGTAAAGAACTTGTGCGGTAACTTTCTCGATCGCTAGGTAACCTTACAAAGTCACTTCCTACGAGCAGATTCCAATTGAATTCGGGTTTTTTTTATCGACAATGCAATCAGTAACTTAAAGCAAATTCCATTCTACTGGTGCACAAAAGCTGAGCTCCTAGCTATGATCAACTACTTGAAAGCAAGCAACATATATGACATCTAAACGATGAGTAGTAGCATGGATCTTTCATTCCATGAATACAAGTCGGCGAGCATCGTTTCGTCTACGAAACTAGATCGAAAAGTGGAAGAAATCAAGGGAACTTATTGTATGCATTAGACGAGAAGTCGTCTAACTAAGACTGCCTAAAACTTCATGTTCCATTGAGAAGGGAAGAAGCATTGAGGGTCTTAGCCTGAATAACCATGCTAAGGATGCTAAAACAGGCAATGCCACTCGAGCTATTTCAGAGAAGCTTTGCCATCCAATGCAAAGGATAGGCGAAGCCGTCGATCCTTTTATCGTTCTTACCTGATCGTTACGTACTTGTTCGTGCCGTGCTTAGCCCAGAATGATCTCAAGTCGATCGGGTTGGAAAGGTTGTATCCTTCTCCGGCCAGCTTCTCCAGCACTTTCTTAAACGCACCCTGACTCATCTTTCGACCAGCAATGCGTGCTCCCCGCCTCTTGGTATTCATAGGGAGGGGATACATCGAAATGCTAGTGGTGCAGCATGCCGATTGCCACCCTCCGGCACCCCACCGGTAGCACGGTTGCGGCTTTCCGGTGCAGGAGCACACCGGAGTCGGAATCCTTGAGATATCAAAATCAATGCCATTGATGACCATGCCCAAGCCCTTCCGTGGAACCCTCTTATGTGAAAGTGAGCCGCTGGGAACCTCATTGCTTGTTGCAGTGAGCTTCTTAGGCCTCTTTGTTTTCGGAGATTTTCGTTGCCGGCTCCTTGTTCTCTTCTTCGGCGTCGACGGAGTCTTATCGTCCTTAGGCCGTGGCTCTTCGTGCTGAAGCACCTGAAGGCTGTGCGTGGGAGGGTCAGTGAGGAAGCCGAAGCCAGGGTGGTGGTGGTGGTCATGGCTCACTGGCAAAATGGGGAAGCTCCTGCCATTGTCATTGGCATCCTGAAACCACCCATCTTTGGCAAAATCATCCTTGCTAACATCACTGCCATGGCGATTCCATCCATCTCTCAAGATGTTGCCCTTGCCATTGTCGCAGCTATGATAGCTCCACCCCTCTCTCACGGAGTTCATTTGCACCGGCGGCTCCGGGGCGGCGCAATGCCGATGAAGAGACCCGCCAGTCGTTAGAAGGGGCTTCACGTCGCGCTCCGCCATAGAGGGCATGAGCCGCAGGCCTAGGTTTCCCTTTGATGATGCTTCATAATAGCCCCAATTGCTGATGCCTAATCCACCATCTTCTTCCATTCGACCTGCGACAGGAACCGAGAAGGGAGGGGGGGAAAATGGAGGAAATAGGGCAAGCGAAGGCGGGCAAAAGGCGATTTTTGCCCCTCTTTTTCTTTACTAATTCCGATCAGCCAGCCGACGCACCGCCATCATCTCGCCCCTGCCGTATTCGCTCAAAATCAAACACCAAAATGACGCCATTGCAACAAAAGTCGACATCTTTGAAGAAATCTCATTTGTACAAGTCGATCCCAGAAAACATCAAAAACACCAGAAGATCGACCGAAACAACACAAGCAAATCCCGACCCTAGCGAGGAAAAATTTGATCTTGAAGGGTTCCAGATTGAGATCTCGCAATGAAGATGCCGAGCTGAGTAAAATCTGTCCAAACGCGATCAAAATGACAGAAAAACACACACACACTGGCACAGCAAAGACGAGTCACGAGAGGAACTCAAAAAGCTTACCTGGGATTGGAAGAGAGAGAGAGAGAGAAAGAGACGGCGGCACTCTGAGGAGACTTTAGGGGTTCTTTGCTTGTTGAGAATAGGGGGAAAGGGAAAGGAGTTAAAGAGGGATAATGACGAAGGACATGGCAGGGGCAAACAGAGGTCGACAGCAGTTTATAGATGGAAGTTTTTGTTGCTATTCATGAGATCGAGAGGTGAATTTTCTGCATTTATCCAATTTTCTTTACAAATTATTTTGTTTTGTTTTATATCAGAATAAAGAAAATCAATTGTTTTATTAGATTTTTTTTTCCTCGCCGGAAAAAATCTGACTTTTGAGAATTCCATGTCCGAAAGCCAATCTTTTAGATAGATCATGTTTTATTTTTATTTTTTTCAGACCGAATCTATATTATCGCGTACAAAATGACCCAATCTAAACCTTCCACCGTTTGACCGAAAGTCTTCCAAACTTTTAGTATGCTACAAGGAAGCTATAAATGCTTATGTTAATCATGTTCCAGAACAGAAGTCAACGCCTTGAAAACCCAATAGTTTTTACAAGGTCTTTTCCTACAGATTCCCAGCAATTAATTGTACCAAAGAAGATTACGACTGAAGCCCATTATTTGAAAAATTTGTCCCGAGTTCTTGAATGCTGACTGTTCGTTAAAAAGTCAACGACAGTCTTTCATGTCCTTGAGATCATCACTGTATGCCGTCAATGGTAGAGCAACGCAGCCTTGATCTTCTCGATCGTGTGGCTGATCCAAGCACTGATTCCGATTTCAGCGCCCTCTGTCCTGTTCATCACCGTCTGGAATCCCACAGTTAGCAGCGCCCCCGAGAGCCCCTCTGCCGGAGAACTCGAGCTGGTCAACGGCCCTCCTCCGGCTCCGGCCGCAAACCCGTCGTCAGGTACGATCGCGAAACCTGAGACAATCAGCTGCACGGACGACGTGTCCTCCCCCCTCCTGACCATGTCCATCGACGACAACCCGAGCGGAGAGTACACCAGCAGCGACCCCGATGCGTCGGCGCAGCTCTCTTGCAGTATGAGCAAGCTCGACGTAGATTTCAACCTCTGCAATCACCGACACATTCAGTGCGCGCTTATTGCTTACGACCCAGAGATACGAGACCAAAGTGGAACTCACGTTGAGGATAGATATCGAGTTTCCGGAGTTTGACCCAATTATGAAGTGAGCCGCCTTTTGGAATTTGACTTCTTCCTTCGAAACTTCCCACTGGAACAAGCAGAAAGCATGCAGCGACGGAATCAGACAAGAACATGTTAGGTTAGGATGATAATCTTTACTGAGTCGCAAGCGTAAACCACCAGATTTCGATTTTGCTCGTCTTTCAGGAAGCTGAAAAGCCTCTCCGCGTGCAGCGGAAGCCACACTGACGTCGCTGCGCTGACCGTCTCGCCGCCGGTGAGCCTCGAGGCGTCGGTCTTGTGGAAGTACACTTGGTATGCGTCGTTCGACCCGGACATCATGATCCACTTGTTGGCGATCGAGCCGCTGAAGGTGGCGCAGAAGCTTTTCACCATTCGTTGAGCGAGCTTCATCATGCTCTGCTTGGCTTCAGGTGTGGGAATCACTGTCGCAGTTCGACCGCCGGCGTTAGCAGTGGCATTTTCTTACGATCGTGTTTCAATTCTCAGGAAAATGATCAGCCGTTACCTCCTCCTAAGTCGTCGGCGATTCCAGCTGAGATGGAGAAAGCGTTCCTCTCGGCCATCCGGTGAAGGTTAGAGACCCATCGCCGCGCCTCGAATGCAGCTCCACTCGTTACGAGATGCTGGAAAAGCATGTGGATCGGGTTCTTCTCTTCGATTTCCATATGCTCGACCCAAGTTATCTGAAACAAACAGATCAAGGCGATTCAGCCGGAATCATCATCTGGAAGAAGTAGTTTAATGTCTCGATCGATACCTTGGAGCATCCATTTGCCATTTCCGAGATCAAGCAGCCGGAAGGAAGCTTCCTGGTGCATGCTTCGACGTAGTTGCCTAGGAGGTAGTCGACTGAAACGTCAGCTATCGCCCAAGAACTCGGATCAACTCGTCGGCAGTGCCTGAGCACGCACAATTCTCGCGTCGCAACGGCCGGCGACAGAATTTGCAGCTCCTGATACATCTGCAGAGCGTTGAATTATAGATAGATAGATACTTGTCGACGGAGACAAGAGAAGCATGTAAAAGATCATCACCAATATCGCAGATCCAGCGCTGCTTCCAGACGCTCCAGAAGCGAGAACATCAATGGTGGCTGCATTCGAAACAATCGAAGGAAACAGTTCCATCCACTTGCTCTGCGAAGACGCATATATACAATCTGAATCACGGTTGAATGCGAGGAGAAGAATTTGTTTTCTCTGAGGCTCTAATGCTCACCGGGTTCATGAATGCATCGACCAGCAGTCGGCAGCTCATCATCACTATGGCTGAGTCCCGAGAGGCCTCCGATCGGGTGCCGGAAAACATTGGCTGATGAGGGCTAGGGAACTTCCTCTGGTAGGCTTCCAGTCGAAGGACTTCTGCGCCGTCACTTGCTGCTGATTTGACCCACAGTGGCTCGCCTAGCTGCAATAACTGAATGACCTCGTCCATGGCGTACGAGGCCATGTCCATCAGCATTGGTTTGTCGCTGTCGGAGATTTGTCGAACAGAGTAAGGAATTGCAGGAGAGGGATCGATCCTTGGATTGCAGAAGGTCCCAGAAGCGGTGGCGGCGCCTTGGGATTCTGAGAAGGGCCATGGCTTAGGCAGGGGAAGATGGTGATGAGCGAGAGGCCTGCCCAAGTACCTGGATGTGAGATTCGAGACACGATCAACCTGCAAGTTCAAGTGACAGAACAATCTGCAGATTGCACAAACACGCTAAAATCTGGTAGATCGCGATCGAATTGACAAACAAAATATAAGAAATCTATAGATTTCTCTCTTGCAATGTGCCTAACAATTAAAGGGCTGGCTGCGTTACCTCTTCCTTCAAGCGGGCGTTCTCCATGCGCAGCCTCTGCTCGTCGAAGTAAGGGTTGGCGCTGCCGTTGTCGAGGCCGCAGTGGCGGCACGCCATCCGCCTCGCCGCCTCCTTCATCGCGATGTTCTCGCTCCGTATCCTGTCGTTCTCCGCCCGCAGCGAGAAGTTGTCCGCCTTCTCGTGCTGCGACTGCACGCCCGAAATGGAAACCACCGACAAAATCCAATCTTTCACCCTCTTCCCGCAACCAAAATCCAATCTTTAAGACGAGACGGCGAAGAGGAAAGAGAAAAGGAAGCTACTTGCCTTCATCAGGGTTCTCCTGTTCTGGAACCAGAACTTGATCTGGCGCGACTCGAGTCCCAAGTCCCTGCTCATCTTCGCCCGCTGCTTGTCGTCGGGGTGCGGGCACACCCTGAACATCCTGCGCCGGACCATCCGAATCGAAGATCGGTGATGAAAGAAGACAGCACCGACAACAGAAGACGAGGAGGAGGAAGAGGAAGAAGAAGAGCAAAAAGGAGAGCAAAAAGCATACGCCTCGAGTTCCTGAATCTGTTGCGGGGTGTGCCGATACATCTGCTTCTTCTTCCTCCCGCTGCACCCGTTGGCCTGGGCAGGAGCTTCGCGTTCGCCACCGGAATCCATTTCCTCGACGCCGATCGACCTCCATGGCCGTGGGTGGCCAATTTATAGGGACTAGTCGCAGCCACCTCCGCTCTGGCGGTGGGCCCAGCTGCCAGCGAGACCAGAGGTAGCGACTTTCCTCGTACAGTTCATACTTCTCCCTTCCTCGCTCACGCTCCATTTTTGACTCCCACATCCTCTCTCTCCCTTGCTCCTCGTCTCCAACCTCACCCCGTTGACCTGACCTCAGAGTCAACGCCTCCCTCAAAAACAGGCTTTAAAGAACAGATGCAGCCATGAACGCTCGTCAATGAGTTTGTTTGATCGCCATGAAGAACTTTGGATTTATTAAATACATGCTTTGAACGCTCGCCAATGAGGCAGAGAATGTTCATGAACAAAAAAAAAAAGTGTTTAAAAAAAAATTGAAATAAAGGAAATTTTATTTTTATAAAGTTCTTCATTCATTCCTAGCGTTAGCCGAATATAAACTGTACTCTTTATATAATTATATTTATACTGTGTTTATGTTTGACAGACTGTTAAAAGCATGTATTTAAACTTAAAAAAACACAAATGAATTGGATTTATTATTTTTGCACTGCATATATCAACGCGCATTGAATTTTGTGTTTTACATAAAATACCTACTAAACACGGAAAAAAAAAAGAATTTAGGTCGTTAAACTCTAATGCTAAATCACCTACTTAAGGCAAAGAACAAAGTTGAGATGAGACAAATCGAGTGAATCTATAGCATTGATTTTCCCCATTTTGGACCATTTACAATGATCATATTAAATTCGAAATGAGCATTTAAAGCTTGTTTGGTTCTTCCACAAATATGATAGTTAATTTAAATGGAGACTTGGAAATTTTTTAATAACCTGCTCATGCAATACATCTCAGCATACAATTTTTTTAAATTTATTTAAGAATGCTATTAAGGAAACTTATTTGTGGTTTTGTACTCCTACTTTGCCATTAAATGTGATTAATTGGTGATTCATCTCCATTCCATTAGCTATTCTTTTTGTTTGCATGGCCTTCAGATAGAAAAGAAAAAGATGAATTTAGCTTCAATCTTTTGGCATATGAAATTTACTTATGGTGTTCACATAATTGATGTTTCATCACCTTGCTTAGGTAGGTTATGGTGATGTTTCATTACCAACCAACAATAACGACGACGACGACAAGAGATTCATGATATCATTGTCGTGCCCTGATGCTCACTTGAGTCATTTTACTTGTCCAAGCATGGCTAACAGACTCTGCAGCTAAACCAATCGACGATGCCTGCCATTATCTTATCGCGTTCAGGTTCGATTAGAAGATCATGTAGAAGCCTGGGGTAGAGTTTCATGGACTTGTCGGTCGAGGAAGCTTCGTCGAACAACCTCTGAGAACCTTTGGGGTCAGTCAGATCATCAGAAGTCCCATGGAGCACCAGGAAAGGGACATTAACTCTATAGAGATTCTGCATCAGATAGGCTGATAAGCGCAAGACCTCATAACCAGTCTTTACTCTGATGGAGCCAGTGAACACCAGTGGATCAGTATACTTGCTCTTGACGGCTTCAGGATCGCGGGAAACAGGCGATGTGCTATTATCGGCGCTGCTAAATTGGTACTTGGGGGCTAGAAGACAGAAAAGTGGAGCTAGTACCTGCCATATAAACCATGACAATGATCAACATCGGTATCGGTATCGTTTTCAGCACTGTGTTTGCTATATATCTAGCATGATAACTAACAATGGTTCTACTTTCGCTTCACAGACTGTTTAACAACAAAACAAAAGGACCATAGTTAATAGCATTCATAAGGGACTGGCTTATAGACCCTACAATACCGAGATGAATGCAACAATTCGCGCATAGATGGATATCGTAAAAGTAGGAACTAACCTTTATTATCGGATGCGAAGGCTGAACATGTACGGCCGGCGATGTCAATGCAATACCCTTAATCCATCTTTGTATCTTAGGATCACACATAGCCTTTAACATGAATGAATGACACAAACATCCACAGTTAGTCCATGGTAATGAACAAGTATTAGGTGCATGCTTTCAGGTACAAATGACCACCTGCACAATGAAGAGATCATACCTTGAGAACAATAGCTGCCCCGGTCGAGTGGCCGAAGCAAAAGCAAGGTGTCGTCGGGTGGTTCTCTGCTAAAACCTTTTGCAGAAATGCTTTCTTTTGTATGAAAATAGAAACAATCAGAAGCAGCTTACGACGTATCGAAGGCGTGCCAAACACAGGTAAGAGTTCATACCAAATCGCCGACTGCATAATCAAGCGAAGGGACATACCCGTGCAATCCATCACTACCCCCATGCCCTGAGCAACAAAAAAACAGACAGGATTCAAATAAGCACAGCTTTAACAATTAAGGTGATTTTTCAAGCCTCTAGCTGCTCCTTTCAGTAATCTACATTTACTTATCTCTAATCTTGTTAGAAGTTGTGCTATGTGCAGTTTCAAAAAGTCGACGCATAGCCGCTCTCTAACTACTAGAAGAATCTTGCAGTGATAGTGTTATACCAAAAACAAAAATGCTAATCTGATGTTTTTCAAAGGGGAATACTGTTATGTTCGAAAACATGCTGAAAATTTTCATATCTGTAGAAGATACCAATGAAAATGCTGCTATGTTAGCTAAAGCAGATTCAAATGAAGAATGCATACTAGCTAACCTGACTCAAAGGATGGTACTTTTGCAATCTGAAAAACCAAATTTAGCACTGCCGAAAAGTGAACACGAGATCTTAAACAATAATCTAGTTCACTAGATGCATAGGAACAGATTGAAATCTGTGCGACTACAAGTTCCCTGAATGGGTTTAAAAATCTACAAGAACAGAAGTGCTCATGCAGCAATTGTTTATGTAATACTACAAAGTAAAATACTAATCCAATTACAAATATACAGAGTCTATGACAAATAAATGCACACTGAAATGGTTTTTATTTGTGTATTGGGACTTAAAATCTGGACATACACTTGAAACTTGCTTCCCTTATATTTTTGTAGTAGGGACTACTCAGTCAGGATCTTTGCGTGCTAGAGGGGCGGGGGGAGGGGGTGAATAGCTTCGTCAGTCACATCGATTTGAAAATTCGCAATGGAAACACTTGACGTAACAAGAAACATACACAGCACAACACACAAATTTTATTTGATTCATAGCCTTCCAAAGCTTAGTCCTAGCGCTCTCCCACCACTAATAATTTCCTCCTCCGCGGACAAAATCCGAAGGTGAAGAAATTTCTTATACCAGTTTATCAGAATACAGTAGTAAGAAGAAGACATGTACATAAAAACCTTGTATGATCACCTCGCCTTCTTCTTAGAAATACTTGTGAGCACTTGAGAGCTAAATTTGTGAGCTTGGAGAAGAGAAAATTTGTTCAAAACAGTGGTTAAAAATCTCTTTTGTAATGTTTTCAGTCAAACATAGATTCTGATCACTTTTTTAGATAAGTGTTGATTGTTTTACTCTAGCAGTTGATTGGAACAGGTATTAACTGTTGCCTCACCGTTGAATCGTTACTGACATCCAATCTATGGTTGATATCATTCTGAAGTTCGAGCATTAATCAATTGACATCCATCGTCAATCGACTGATCCAGTCTGAGTTGAACAGTTGGATTAAAGACTTTCTCTGCTCTCCAAAATGTCCAATCAATCAACTAATGTATTCAATCAATCGAATCGTCTAGTTGAATTATGAACATTTTATTCACTCCAAAATATAATTAGTCGAGTTGCTCAATCGATTGTCAAATATTATATTCACTTTTAATTCTTAATCAGTCGACTGATTAACACACTAGTAGAGTTATTGTGCAAACCCCTAATTTGGTTGTTTACCCATCACTCGATTGGTAATTGTCATTAATCGATTGATGCATTAACTTTTTGATTTCAGAGTTTACTCTTATCGGTCGATCGATCAACTCTAACAATAAATCAATTAGTGTGCAAAACCCCCAACCAACTCAGGGTTTGGTTCATCAATTGATTGTTATTCCACAATGGTTGACTATTGAGCCAGATTTAGCCCAAAATTAGGTTTTGCAAATCCTAAACCTTCAAATGCAAACCCTCCTTCAGTTCTATAGTATATCAATCGATTGATACACGATATTAGTTGACTGTTATATTATTTTCGATCATTCTAATGACCAAAAGACCCCTATCTTCAGCTACTCTCGTCCTATAAATCCCTCTTGTCAGGTGAACCTCTTGTTCCATAAACTTCAATGTCCGGAGCCTGCATTCGATCTCTTGATTTGTTTAGATTTTTTCCTTTACCAAGAATCCGACTTCTGGCCTTTTTGGACTTCTCCTTTTTGTATTCAGTCTCCAGGCTTGCGAGGTCTTGCTCTTGCCAAAAATTCAACCTCTGACCTTCTTGGACTTTCCTATTACCTATGAAGACTTTTCCTATACACTTAACATGATCGTGAAATACCATATACTTCGCCTTAACTTAAATAGATTGTCAAACATAAAAACTACATATCCATTGCACCAACATATTCGATAGTAGAAATACCTTGCAATTCAAAAAATAAATATTACCACAATGCTTTTTTTTTTTTCCACACATGAAAATCATCTCTTTAAGACTCTCTAGACCTTCAATTTCTGACATCTCATTTATACGGCCAGGTTGGCATATTTTCAAACACATAAATACATTCTACAGAAAACACATTAATTGTGCAGTGGATATACATACACTTATGCATAATGTGGTTTTCACTCGAGCCATGGAATAACTGAAGCAACTGCTAAAATGGATAAACACCATAAAAAATAAAAAATAAAAACCTTGAAGGAAGCAATTACCTATCCAATCCATTGCATATACTTTAAAACCATTATCGTTCAGCTTCTTTGCAAAGCGATCATATCTACCACTAGAAAAGAACATAATATATACAGAAATCTTAGAAGATGTTCCTCTCAGCAAAAAGGTAAATAAATAAATCTTTACATACCTGTGCTCGTTCAATCCATGCAGCAAAACAACCAAGCCCCTGCATGATATATAATCGGTCAATATCTGAATAAAAAAAAGGTCAAATTCCATATTATATTTACAGAGATGAAAGAGAGCATTCAATGGTAACAAAAACTTCTCGACGAGAAGAGCCAAAACAATTAACTGTCCGGATTCGGCCAGAGATCGATGAAAAGATTTCATGCACAAGAATCCAAATTTTCAGGTGATATATCAAGACCTACGGCGTACCTCGTCTCTCTGTTTAAAGGAGTCCAGGACTGGGTGAAAATGGTGTCGTCTCTTGCCGTCGTGAACAAGGCAAAGTCCCTCTCCAGCCGACCCTCCTGCCTCGCCTCCATGACCCGGCGGATCGCCAGCGCCCTGCGCCACGCCGCCTCCTGTTCCCGTTGTCTCCGCGGCAACATCGCCGCTGGCACCCTCACTACCACCCCGACGCGGCCGCCCTTCCTACTCGCCTCCGGCCGGCCGTCGACTTCCGACGCAGGGGCCGAGCGCCACCGGAACGGCAGGAGCAGAAGGAGGGCAGCAGCCCGAAGGAGGAGAAGAAGGCCCCTGAGGGCGCGGAGGGAGAAGAGGGCGGCGATACGGCCGCTCGCGCCGGACGTCAGCATCCCCGGCTGCGCCATTACCACCGTCTTCGTTTCGATCCAGATTCGCCTGTCTCGAAGGGATCGCAGGAATTGCGAGTGCTGACGACAAAAGAAAGATGGACAGGAGGAATCGATTCAAAATCCAACCTTTTGCTTGGCGGATTTCAAAGACGGCAGCGAAGAGGAAAACGAATCCACGAGGGAGCGAGAGAAAGAGTCGGCTCTTGGCCGGCCACCCGTTGACCCGATTATCCTAAGCGATTCGCCGCGCGTCCACGTGGTGCTTAGGTAACGAAGTCCACCAACCCACCCAAAACAGACCCGCAAAAAAAGTTGTTGGACGAGATGGTGGGCCCCGAGGGAGAGTATCAATTGGTTGATTTAGAGGGTCACGTCTAACGAAGTATGCGTTTCCGGGATGCAAAAATTGGCGATCAGAAGTCAACCACGTGTCAGTAGTGATGACGGCCATCACTGGGCACGTAGCAGGACGCGACGCGCCGTCTTCGAGATCGTTCGATGGATAAGCCGCCGTGGTCGGTCACTTAATTTAAGGTGCAAATTTTAAATCTAATCTAACATTCCTCGGAATATTTTTTTTTTTATTAATATCACTTATTTAAATTTTCGATCCAATAAATTTTAAAAATAATTTATAAATATCACTAAATAATTTCTAAATAAAATGTATTTTATCAATCATAAAAAAAAATTATAAATATATTGTTGGGAGTATGAGGAATACAATCAAAGTCCCACATTGGTAAGACATGGAAAAGATCATGTGCTTATAAGAAAAAAAGATATCTCCATCGCAGATGGCGCCTGAGTTCAAAAAATAAAACCATGAGTGCCCAAAGTGATAATATCATACCATCGCGAGATATGTGGATCTTATACGCACTAACAATCGATCGAGCTGGTCCATGTCGCCGCGAACCTCGAACGGCGAAGGAGCTCCCACGTCCGATCAAGAGAACCGCACATCGGAAGGAAGTCTAGTTGTGGGGACCGAACAACCTGGCAGGAAGTTACAGTGGGTCAAGATCGGACATCAAGGTAAAAATCCTTCGAGGAGGATAGCGAGGGGGCCCAATGTGTCCTTCGCCGTTTGAGGGGGATTTGGGAGTATGATAATACAATCAAAGTCCCACATTGGTAAGACATGGAAAAGATCATGTGCTTATAAGAAAAAAAGATATCTCCATTGGTATGAGGCCTTTTGGGTAAAGCCCAAAAATAAAACCATGAGGGCTTGGGCCCAAAGTGGACAATATCATACCATTGTGGAGATATGTGGATCTTATATGCACTAACATATATTACGATGGAAAATTGAATCGTAAATATTTAAAAATTAATTTAGACGTCTTGACTTATTATACTGTAGTCCAGAGGTTGTTGTTTCTTCAAGACGATCCATTGATTAGAACAGTGTAGATGTTGTTACGGATGGATAAAGATTGAATCGTAACGTGAAATTTAAAATCCTCGTTCAAACTCGTAAGTATTGAGAGTATTGGAAATACAATCAAAGTCCTGCATTTATAATACATGAAAAAAATCATGTACTTATAAGATGAAAAAATATCTCTATTGGTATGAAATCTTTTGGGTAAAATTTAAAAATAAAATCATGAGAATTTAGGCTCAAAGTGGACAATATTATACCATCATAGAAATATATGAATCTTATATACACTAATAATTGGTATCAGAGTCCGTCCATGTCAAATTATGCACTTCGAACGAAAGAAGTGGAACTCTCATGTTCGATCAATAGAATCAAATACCAAACAAGAAGCCTAGTTGGGTCAAGAGGATCGAACAATTTATAGGAAGTTGACAGAAAGACCTGTGGATTGAGGATCGAATACAAAATAGAAGAAGTCTTTGAGAACGAATAAACTTAAAATGACTCAATATGATTCTTCATTTAGGAGGAGATATATAAATCTTATAGGTACTAACAAAAAGTTTTTTATTATTTTTAGTCAATAGATCAAGAGGTATAGTCTATCCGTGATTTTATTTCTTTTAATTATCATCAAGATCGACGGTGAGAGGTGCTAAGGCGGGGCTGCTCAAAATCATTTTCCATTCTAGTAAACAAGAAATCAACATTGAATCCCTTGATCAGAGCTGAACAAAACAGAACACCGGCACGTAGGGCGACTGAGACGTAGGCAACAACGGCGGCCAAGAGGTACCCGGGTTGCACCGCCGTCAGGTGTTAAGTTTAAAAATAAAATAAAACATTTCTCTCGCCTCCCCTCTACTTTTCCTCTTCCCGTACGCAACCCCATCCCTTGCACACGCAGCGCCCATTTCTTCTTCCTTCCCTCTTCTCGTCTTTCGTCGTTTTCCCAGCTATTGCCCAACCCTTCATCTTCTCAAGCGCAGCAAGGCAACCCTTCTACTTTCCCTGTTTTCAAACATTGTCCTAGTTTTCTTCTCCTCCTCTTCTCAAGCGCAGCGAGTAGCAACCCTACTCTTCTAGGGTTTCATTTTTTTAACAACAACAGGCTTCTTATTTTGTTGCTAGAGGTCATTCCGACGAATCGAGGCTGCCAACGAAGAGGAGAAAAGGTCTCTCTTCCTCTCTTTTCATTTTCTAGCTATTTTATTATTGTATTCTTAGTGAAAAACAACCCTAATTGTTGTCGTTGTTCCTTTCCCTTTTACCTTGTTGTTCCTATATCACAGCAGCTTCATTGAAGCTTGCCGAAACCAAGCAAGCTTCCAACAACAAAAGCATTAGGTAGAGGTTGTCATTGAAAAGGGGAAATAGATCTTTCTTACCTTTTTGTTGTTTTAGCAGTGTTTCCTTTTGATTCTAGTAAGCAAGATGTATTCTTCAATTCCGACACCATAAGTATGTTAAGCAAATTTGATCTGATTAAATAAAGGTCTAAGTTAGGAATTTAGGGATTCGACCGAGTAATGAGATCAATAATTAATGATCTAACAATTTTGAGTCTTAGGCAATGTTTATAAATTATGTTATGATTCTTATTGTATATTATTTGAATTTTGAATCATTTTTTATATTGTATTTGTAGATACTAGTTCAAACGGACCTCAGTGATCGATCGAGATTTGATATTTTGCTATATATAGAGGTGGGTACATTAGATCCTTGGACTTTATATGTTTCTTGTGCATGAATAAATGAGATAATTGATTTATTTATATTTGTATAATTAGTTTCAAAATTAGGGATAAAAATGGTATTTAAAAATAGCGAAATGGGTAATAAATAATTAAACTGATGGAGGATAAATAATTGATATTACTTTATTTTCATATGCGGGTTTTATATGGTGTGAACATGGGATAAGCTGTTTTAAAATTTTAAATGGATACTCTGACCTACTCTTCCATTGATACTTGTCTGTTTATATTGCTTAACCTTCCTCACTCATGATTATTTCATCTGTTGATACTTGTACCTTTTAATGATACACCATGTACATATAAATCTTATGTTGGTGATTAAATAACTTGAATTAAGTTGATCATGCAGATTTATCATAAGATGTACATATATAGTTGAACAAGTGTGATAAAAGAATTAAAATTGAATATTAAAGAAATGAATGAGAAAACTAAAAGTGAAAACTCTAAGTCTGACTTTATACCAAAGTACCTGACCCCCACTTGAGTAGTGGTAGCATGAGTTGCGTGCGGTCAGATTTTGTTTGCGCTTCAACGCCTTATTGTTATTTCCTGTTGCATTCCACCGGTGATGAGGCTTTTAACCCATACGTCAGATGACGTTATATACACTCTGATGATATTGGCTCCAATTATTCACTATTTAGTTGATTTATCAGATTCACATTATTGATAATGTTTATAAAGATGATATATACATATTGTTAGTGCAATCAACCCGTGATATGGTTTTGATGTGTGTGGCAAAGGGTTTAAGTTAAGTTGTCATTGTGATTTGATAAGTGCGTTGAAGTCATGCAGGACTTAGTAATTCGCATATGAAGCTTTGGCGGGTTCACCACTCAACCTCGTGCTTGAGTTGGAGAAGGAGCATTGCAGAGTCGTGCGTTTGATGCTGCCGAGGGACCGCCGGACAAGATAACTTGAAGCGAAGCTAAGGAAGCAGACTTCGAAGGCAAGAGACGCGAAGGAGCATTGCAGAGTCTTGCGCTTGATGCTGCCGAGGGACGTGGCCGCGAACGAAGAGAGCTTCGGCGAGGGACTTTGAGTGAGATGAGAGAATGAGTGAAATGTAAGTAGCTCATTAGGTGAACTTGGCCGAATGGCTAAGTGTCGGATGAGATTTCCCGACATCAGTCGACTGCCATGAAATGGCAGTCGACTGCTCTGAGTCGAACGGGGTTCGATTGGTGTTCGACTAATGGGTTTTTGGCCCAAATGATCAGAGACCATTAGTCGATCACAAAAATGGCGGTGATCGATGAAGGCGATCGTGAGCACAGAATCCGCCATAGCCGATGACCGATCGATGGTTACATCAGTCGACTGCCAAGGGTTCCATTGGACTACAACGGTCGGGATCTGACGTGTTCAGAGGCCGTTATAGCGGCAGCAGTCGACTGATAGCGGCCAACGGGAAGAAATCAGCCATCTCTATAAAAAGAGAGGGTGTGGGCTTTTGGATGACTAATGCTCATACTCCAAATTATCATCCAAGTGCTCCACAAGTGTTAAACTCCTTCTAGTTTCTTTCACATCTATTGTAAAAGAATGAGTGTTCTTGAGTTGTAAGGGTTTACCTCCACTTTGCATTGGCTAAAGGGAGAGACCAATAGTGGATTGGTTGCAGAGTGATTCACCATGGATGAATCGGACCGTGGATTAGCGGCGAGGTCGTGAACCACGTTACATATTGTGTTAGCATTGTTTATCTTTGTAGTTGTTCTTAATTGTCTTTGCTTTGTATTTTTCGCTTGCGCTAACGTTAATTGTAGACGATTAAGAACGACTTCCACCATACGACGAAAGAGGGCTATTCACCCCCTCTAGTCGGCCAACCGATCGACCCTACAAGTTGTATCAGAGCCAAGGCGCTTGTTGAGGACTAACCGCCGCTACAAGCACTACATCGAGGATGGTCGGCTCCAACATTCACCCACTGAGATTTGAAGGAGAATTCTCTTGGTGGAAGAAAAGAATGGAGGTATTCTTTGAAACCGATTTTGATATTATGCTTATAATGGAAAATGGTTTTGAGATGCCTAGGGACGAAGAGGGTGAACCAATAGAGAAGTCAAGGTGGACTAAAAAGCAAAGGGAGGAGCACCTTGCAAATTCAAAGGCCAAACACCACCTCTTCAATGTGCTCCCCCAACAAGAGATCAACCGGATTGGGGAGTGCTCAAGTGCCAAGGAAATGTGAGAGAGATTGGTGGAACTCCATGAAGGCACTTCCGAGGCCAAGCTTGCAAGGAGAGACCTCCTCCGCTCCCAACTATCAAACATCAAATTAGAAAAGGGAGAAAAGGTAACATCATTACATTCTAGATTTAAAGAAATTTTAATTGGGCTAACAAGTGTAGGAGAAAAACTTTCGAACCGGGATATGCTTATGAAAGCAATCGACGCTTTTCTCCGGTCATCGAAATGGAGTTCAATGGTGGACTCCTTCTACATGTCGAAGAACCTAGAAGTGAGCACCTTAGAGGAGTTCTTCTCAACCATGGAACTCCACGA
This sequence comes from Wurfbainia villosa, assembly GCA_025175895.1. NCBI lineage: Eukaryota > Viridiplantae > Streptophyta > Magnoliopsida > Zingiberales > Zingiberaceae > Wurfbainia > Wurfbainia villosa. The sequence goes on along the minus strand of CM046006.1, from coordinate 80,894,342 downwards.
AACAAGGCTTGAAGGGATAAATGAAGAATCAAGTATCAAGTCATCAAAAGGAGTAGCCTTGGTAGCCAACAAGGGGAAGAAAAAGATGGAGTCTTCTTCCTCCTCCGATGAAGCATCCTCCTCCTCCATGGATAGCAATGAAGATGCTTATATGGTAAGGAAGGTAAGACGTGCTTTATGAAATTTAAAGTTTAACAAATCTTATGATAGGAGAAGGCACAAGAGGAAGATAATTTGCTATAATTGTCAACAAGAGGGACATATAAGGGATGAGTGTCCTCTCTTGAACAAGAGCAAAGAAGAGAGGAAGAAGAAAGAGGAAAAGAAGAAGGGGAGCAAGAAGAAAAAGGAAGAAGAGAAGAAGGTCAAGGAAAAGGGGAAGGCCAAGGCACTAAAAGCAAGAACTTGGGATGACCCCTCTTCCTCATCATCATCATCGGAGGAAGAAAACGCATTTGTCACCAACCTTGCTTTGATGGCATTTGACGACCTAGACTCCTCCTCCTCCGAGCAAGAAGAAAGAAGCACTAGTGAGGAGAGCTCGAGTGAAGGGGGAACCTCATCCTCATCTGCATCGGAATTCGAAGAAGAAGACATGGAGACTATGGTAACGAATCTTTCACCCAATAAGATAGTTTCCATGATTTCTAGCCTTTACTAAGGATTTATTTAGGGCTAAGAAAAAGAACAAATGCATGCTAGATCAAATTAAGGATTTAGAAGAAAAACTAGAAAAACATGCTTAAATATTAATGATAATATTTCTTTTAGTCGTGATGATGCATGCTCACATGATCTTTATATGTCTTTTAATGTTAGTGATGCATGTATGGATGAAAATAGGGCTCTAAAAGAGAAAGTAGATAACTTAACCAAGACCCTAGAAAAATTCACCATAGGCTCCAACACCCTTAACATGATCATAGGGAGCCAAAGAGCAAGCTTCAACAAGAAAGACCTAGGATATAAGAGAAAAACTAATGAAAAGGCCTATAAATGCTTAATTGCTAGGGGTCAAGACAAAAAGAAGATAATAGCTAGAAAATGGATCCCTAAGGAATTTTTAGTGAACCCCATAGGAAAGAACTTGTTTTGGGTTCTTAAATTCATCCTAAAGGGTTAGGAAAATCCTAGGATAGTCAACCATATGAAATTTATCTATATCATATTTTGGTTGACTTAGGATGGCGGGACTAAAATTTTGAAATAGTGTTGGGTGATGATAATGCACCCATAAATAGTTTAAATAATGCTCAACACTTAGTGTTATTTGACACTCATTTTTAGCATAGTGTTGGGTGATGATAATGTGCTCATAAATTGATAATAATGCTTAAATCATAATAGTTAATATAATTGTTACATATGTTTGTAATCATGATTTATGATCTTGACATTTAATATATATTCATGGGCAATAGGGTTTAAATCATGCTTCAGGTGATATTTGCTTTATTATCATGATGAAATACCTAATGCATGATCACAAATTGATGAATACAATTGTTTCATGATCATAATGTGGAATTAATGCATATATGTCTTTATGATCATGTGGGATGTTAGGATGATACTTAACCTTGTGTAGAATTGCATGAAATTAATGGTTAAGTATATATAAATACCTTTAGGATATATCTCACACTCACCATAGGCTACCTTGATTGAAAACATAGCATGAGTGAGATGAGAGGAGACTAATGGTCCACTAATGTTTATGACATTTAGATGGTTATTTAAAGTATCAAAATAGCAATAATAGACCAATTATGGGAAAGACTTATGTTTAATTCATAGATATATTGCCCAAAGATCATGGTTGGATATTTCAAATGTTTTGGAAAACATTTCTTGTTTCATAAATTGAATGTTCATGTTTTGAAAAGCTTTAAGGCAAAACTAGGCTTCAAAATTGATACAAACTTTAGATATTTTCAAACTTTTGAAACTTTGCCTAATTTTTGAAAATATAATAAATTTTCATGAAAACTCATTTTTCACTGATAAAACAACTTAAAAGAAATGTGTTTTCAAAATTTCACTATTTTTCGAATTTTTTGGAATTTACAGTGCATTTCTGAATCTCGTCCAGAAAATTTAAAAAACTGAATTTACTTGTGTCAGTCGACTGCCATACTGATAGCAGTCGACTGATATACTATGCATAAGCACAGTAACCTGATTTTATCAGGTTTTTGATTGTTTTTGGTTTTTGTTTCTCTCTAGACTTGATGTCATGTCATATAAACTTTGTTTAATCTTTTTGATGGTGTCAAAGGGGGAGAAAGATATATGTTTAAGTAAGGGGGAATGTATTTAGGGGGAGTTTCATGTATTAAGGGGGAGAGTTGCTAATCATGTTATTTACATGTTTTCTTTCCTTAATATTTTATCAAATATTTTACCTAACTTAAATAGATTGTCACACATAAAAAAGGGGGAGATTATTAGTGCAATCAACCCGTGATATGGTTTTGATGTGTGTGGCAAAGGGTTTAAGTTAGGTTGTCATTGTGATTTGATATGTGCATTGAAGTTATGCAGGACTTAGTAATTCGCACATGAAGCTTTGGCGGGTTCACCACTCACAACCTCGTGCTTGAGTCGGAGAAGGAGCATTGCAAAACCGTGCACTTGATGTTGTCGAGGGACCGCCGGACGAGATGACTTGAAGCGAAGCCAAGGAAGCAGACTTCGAAGGCAAGAGACGCGAAGGAGCATTGCAGAGTCATGCGCTTGATGCTGCCGAAGGACGTTGCCGCGAACGAAGAGAGCTTCGGCGAGGGACTTCGAGTGAGATGAGAGAATGAGTGAAATGTAAGTAGTTCATTAGGTGAACTTGGCCGAATAGCTAAGTGTCGGATGAGATTTTCCGACATCAATCGACTGCCATGAAATGACGATCATTCCGAGTCGAACGGGGTTCGACGATAGGTTTTAGTCCGGTTATTGATCGCGACCATCGCCGATCCCAAAGGTGGCGGTCGGTGATGAAGGCGGTCAGCGCGAATCGCCCGTGGCCAGAAGTCGACGATCGACTCACGGAGGCATCGATCGTATCAAGGGTTCCGTTGGACTACAACGGTCGGGATCTAACGTGTTCAGAGGCCGTTGTAGCGGCGTCGGTCGATTGCCAAAGGCAGCAGTCGACTGATAGCGGCCAACGGGAAGAAATCAGCCCTCTCTATAAAAAGAGAGGGTGTGGGCTTTTGGATGGCTAATGCTTATACTCCAAACTATCATCCAAGTGCTCCACAAGTGTTAAACTCCTTCTAGTTTCTTTCACATCTATTGTAAAAGGAGTGTTCTTGAGTTGTAAGGGTTTACCTCCACCTTGCATTGGCTAAAGGGAGAGACCAATAGTGGATTGGTTGCGGAGTGATTCACCGTGGACTAATCGGACCGTGGATTAGCGGTGAGACCATGAACCACGTTACATATTGTATTAGCATTGTTTATCTTTGTAGTTGTTCTTAATTGTCTTTGCTTTGTATTTTCCGCTTGCGCTAACATTAATTGTAGACGATTAAGAATGACTTCCACCATACGACGAAAGAGGGCTATTCACCCCCCTCTAGCCGGCCAATCGATCCCCTACACATATTTATGTATGTATAAGAACTTGGAATAAATTAAAAGACTTGAAACAGAAAGGAAAAAATAAATTGAAAATTTACAAACTCCTTTGGCCTCTTAAACAAGATTAAATTCATGCACATCTTTCTTTATTACTCGCTTAGCAATTTGTACTAATGTCTGCTTTCTTTGGCCTCCAATTTTGCAGGCTCGAGCACCCTTTTGATATTTCACTGATTTTGCTGTACATAGAGTCGCTCAGAGATATCGACCTACTGTCTTCCCGATTTGGTTTCTAGCTTCGATGTATTTTGGTTATTTCATCGATTTTATGTCTAGATGCATTTGCAGCTTATGTAGAAAAATCTATTTTTCATGAATATAGACATTTTATTAAATTCTTTGAGTTCTTTTGGATAATATGGTCCTTAGGTCTCTTTATTCATATACTGTCACTGAGCGGGGTACCGGACTGACACCCTCGGGGCACGACAGTTTTAGTGGTATCAGAGCCTAATTTTCAATTGCTCAGTGGATTTTGTGTCTTGGATCCTTGTTTTGTTTTAATTCGGAGATTTATTTTGAAAAAAAAAAGATTTAAATGTGAGTCGAATGGTATCTCTGAGCTATAGGATTTATGGGTCCTTTATTGTTGTTTTAATTCCTTTTGATTATAAAGGGTTGTAAAAATTTTATTTGATTTTGTAAGCAATGCCACGTACATGTGGTCGGGTTTGGGGTAGTAGCCGTGTTCGTAGTCGCGGTCGTGCAGACTGACGTACCCTTGGTACTCAGAGAGGTGAACATGGTGTAGACAAGACACCCATTCACCTACCCCAATCGGTACTCGATCGAGACACCTGTAGTTGATCCAGTTGTTCCCACAATATCTAGTATCATGGATAAAGCTCGTATTCCTTTGCTTGCTAGTTCAGCTAGGGATCGTTTTACGTTATTCAAGGGAGCTACTGACACTTAGGAGGCTCGAACTTGATTAGATGATATTGATGGTACTTTTGAGTACATGTCCTGTTCAGATATAGAGAAGGTGGAGCTAGTTGTCTATCATTTTCGAGGACAAACATCCACTTGGTGGAAAATGTAAAAGACTATCTTTGGGGATCAGATTATCTCTTGGTAGTCGTTCAGAGAGGCATTTGAAAGACAATATTTTTTTGCCGCCTTTTGTATTGCTAGACGCCAAGAGTTTTTGAGTCTCAAGCAAGGTGACCGAAGTGTGATGGAATATAATGCAGAATTTAGTCGACTTGCTGAGTTTTGTCCCCACTTGATATCACAGGATCATAACCGTATGATTCAGTTTACCTAGGGACTTGCACCATATATTCGGATCAGGATGTCTTGGTTTCCTATTACTAGTTATTGAGATGTACTTGACCGAGCTATATTCATTGAGATGACCCAGCAGCAAGTCTTACAAGAAAGGGAAGCTAGACGTCCGACCTCACACCCTAGACAGTAGAGTCGGGGTCATCGATCCAGTAGCCAGAGTACGAGTAGAGATTCTTCACAGCCACAGAAGGTGGCTAGGATATCCTAGGGATCTTCTCGTCCACCTGTGCCTCAGCAGGGACAGATGTCTAATACTACAACTTCGACGAGTATCTTAAGATGTTATAAATGTGGTGCTCGCAATCACAAAGCAGAGGAGTGTTCTCTGGATCAGAGTATATGATTTTACTGCAAGTTACCAGGACATATGATTAATGATTATACCCTAAGAGCACAACAACAGGTAGTAGGATCTCAGACTCAGCAAGGTCGACCTACACCACGACCCCCACAGTCTCGACAGCAGAGAGGACCACAAAAATCTCAGCTAGGACAGCAACGAAATTTGTCATCTACCCAGTCCAACCAAAAGCCACAAGTTTATCATTTGCAATCCCAGAGTACACCTCAGTATTTGACAGCTCCACCTCAGCAGTATTTGTTACCCTCACCTCAGCAGTATGCATCATCCTTACCTCAGTCGTATCTAATGCCTCCACCACAGTAGTATCTACTGCCTGCACCCCAGTAATATGTACTGCCTCCAACTTATCAGTCCCCAACACAGTCACAGAATCAGAGTCATCCATCTATAACCAAGGGGGTCAGCACTCAGGTCCTGAGACTGGACACATGTATGCTCTGACTCATGAGGAGGCACAGCAAGCTGGAGGATCAGTTATCCGAGGTACTATTTCAGTTTGTAATATTCCTGCTGAAATATTAATAGACACTGGTAGCTCGCATTCTTTTATTTCTCCTGAGTTCGTAGTGAAATTTGAGAGGTGTCCAACTCTTCACTCATATGGGTTAGCAGTAATGACACCGTCAGGTGGAGTGTTGATGTCAAGTCAAGAGGTCAAAAGTTGCCCCTTGAATTTTGATAGTCATGTCCTTGCAGTAGATCTGCATGTGTTACAGATGACTGAATTTGATATTATTCTCAGAGTGGATTGACTGTCAGAGCATCATACCACCGTCGATTGTCGAGCTAATGTGGTAACTTTCAAACCCTCAGACCATCCATCATGGAAATTTATTGGGATAAGCGATCGAGGGATATCTATCATTTCAACTCTCCAAGCTCAACAGTTGTTATCTCGAGGATGTGAGGGATATCTCTTATCTTTGATAAGTTCTGATGTGGATAGTCTAGCACGCCCTTCTGATGTCCACATAATTCGAGAGTATCTGGATGTATTTCCTGAAGAACTCTCTGGTTTGCCACCTCAACGACAAGTTGAGTTTGCTATCGAGTTACTCCTTGACATAGGCCCAATATCAAAAGCACTATATCGTATGGCACCTAAGGAGCTGGAGGAATTAAAAGTTCAACTCCAAGAATTATTAGACAAGGGTTTCATCCGTCCTAGCGTTTCTAGCAACGGGATTTCAGTAGATCCTCAGAAGATTGAAGCGGTAGTCAGATGGGAACCACCAAAATTCGTACAAGAAATTCGTAGTTTCCTTGGACTGGCCAGCTATTATCGGAGATTTGTAGAAGGATTTTCCAGCATTGCTACACCCATGACTCAGTTGACTAGAAAAGGAGTCAAGTTTATTTGGTCTTATGCTTGTGAAGCAAGCTTTCAAGAACTCAAGCAAAGATTGATGAGTGCTCTGATTTTAATTATTCTCAGGAGATGATGAATTTGTATTGTATACAGATGCATCTCTTCAAGGATTAGGAGCAGTTTTGATGCAGCATGATCAAGTGGTTGCTTATGCTTCTCGACAACTGAAAAATCATGAGAAGAATTATCCCGTTCATGATCTGGAGTTAGCAGCTATTATTTTCGCTCTGAAGATCTGGAGACATTATTTGTACGGTGTCACTTTTGAGATATTCATTGATCATAAGAGTTTGAAGTATCTCTTCACACAAAAGGAGTTAAATATTAGACAAAGAAGGTGGATGAAATTTCTGAAGAACAATGATTGTACTATCAACTACCACCCTAGGAAAGCTAATGTTGTAGCAAATGCCTTAAGTAGAAAGTCCAAAGGTGTATTGGCATGTCATCGGGTGGCAGTTACTGAGATAGTCAAACAATTTTCATAGTTAGATTTAACTAAAGTAGGACAAACACAACATGGTATATTGGTCTCCTTGATCACACAATCCCCCTCAGTAGAGCGAATCAAGGAAAGTCAGATGACAGATCAGTACCTCAGAAGTATAGCCAGTGAATTAGAAGTAGGTCCCAATTTTCTCGAGATGTGGATGGATCCCTTAGATTCTGAGGCAGGTTGTGCGTCCCTGAGGTACATCCTGTTAAAGAAGATCTCCTTCAAGAAGCACATCGATCAAAATTTATAGTACATCCTGGTGACACTCGAATGTATCAAGATCTGAAACGATCTTATTGGTGGAAAGGAATGAAAAGAGATATCGCAGATTTTGTAGCTCGATGTTTGGTTTGCCAGCAAATTAAAGCATAACATCAAAGACCAGTCGGGTTACTATAGAAGATCGCAGTGTCATAATGGAAATGGGAGCATATTACTATGGATTTCATCACAGGATTACCAAGGACTTAGAAGGGACATGATTCGATTTGGGTTATCGTCGATCGATTGACCAAATCAGCTCATTTTCTTCCGATCCGAAAAAGGGATTCCTTGGATCGCTTAGCTGAGTTATATTGCAAAGAGATCACTAAACTCCATGGTATTCCTCTCAGTATTATTTTTGATCGAGACCCACGCTTTGCCGAGATTCGAGTTTTGAGCGTTAGTGCAATTACGTTTTAGCTTGCTTTTTATCCTCGGGTGATGGGCGATCGAGCGTACTATCCAGACTCTTGAGGATTTTTTGCGTTCTTGTATATTAGATTTTGGCAGTAGTTGAGAGGATCATCTACATTTGGTAGAATTTGTTTACAATAATAGTTACCACTCTGCTATCCAGATGACACCTTTAGAAGTACTTTATGGCAGAGCATGTTGATCTCCTATCTTATAGGATGAAGTTAGTGAACGTCAACTCCTAGGCCCGCAGAGTATTCAACAGGATCTGAGTTAGTACGCATTATTAGACAGAGACTGCTGACTGCTCAGAGTCGACAGAAAAGTTATGCAGATCGTAGGCGGAGACTGCTGAAATTCACAATAGGTGATTATGTATTTCTTCATGTTTCACCTATTAAAGGAGTTAAAAGATTTGGCTTGGAAGGAAAGTTAGCTCCTAGATACATCGGACCTTTTGAGATCCTAGAGCGGATTGGTGCAGTTGCATATTGACTTGCTTTACCCCCAGCCTTAGCCGGAGTGCATAATGTCTTCCATGTATTTATGTTGCGAAAGTATGTGCCAGATCCAACTCATGTCTTAAAGGATCTTTCTGTTCCTGTGCAAATCGATGTGTCATACGAAGAATTTCCTATTTGTATTTTGGATCGCAAGGAACATCGATTACGAAACAAATATATTAATCTTGTGAAAGTTGGCTGGCAACACTACTCCGATTAGGAAGCAACTTGGGAGCGTGAGGATGAAATGCATAGCAGATATCCTCATTTATTTTTTTCAGGTATTAATATCCTTTAGTTGTTTAAATTTGAATTTGGGGACCAAATTTCTTTTAGGGGGAAAGGATGTTAAGTTTGAAAATAAAATAAAATATTTCTCTCGCCTCTCCTCTGCTTTTTCTCTTCCTGTATGCAACCCCATCCCTTGCACACACAGTGCCCATTTCTTCTTCCTTCCCTCTTCTCTTCTTTCTCCGTTTTCCCAGCTGCTGCCCAACCCTTCATCTTCTCAAGCGTAGCAAGGCAGCCCTTCTACTTTCCCTGTTTTCAGACACTACCCTAGTTTTCTTCTCCTCCTCTTCTCAAGCGCAGCAAGTAGCAACCCTACTCTTCTAGGGTTTCATTTTTTAACAACAACAAGCTTCTTGTTCCGTTGCTAGAGGTCATTCCGATGAATCGAGGCTGCCAACGAAGAGGAGAAAATGTCTCTCTTCCTCTCTTTTCGTTTTCTAGCTATTTTATTATTGTATTCTTAGTGAACAACAACCCTAATTATTGTCGTTGCTCCTTTCCCCTTTATCTTGTTGTTCCTATATCACAGCAGCTTCGTTGAAGCTTGCTGAAACCAAGCAAGCTTCCAACAACAAAAGCATTAGGTAGAGGTTGTCATTGAAAAGGGGAAATAGATCTTTCTTCCCTTTTTGTTGTTTTAGCAGTGTTTTCTTTTGATTCCAGTAAGCAAGATGTATTCTTCAATTTCGGCACAATAAGTATGTTAAGCAAATTCGATCTGATTAAATAAAGGTCTAAGTTAGGAATTTAGGGATTCGACCGAGTAATGAGATCAACAATGATCTAACAATTTTGAGTCTTAGACAATGTTTAGAAATTATATTATGATTCTTATTGTATATTATTTGAATTTTGAATCATTTTTTATATTGTATTTGTAGATACTAGTTCGAGCGAAGCTCGGTGATCGACTGAGATTTGACATTTTGCTGTATATAGAGGAGGGTATATTTAATCCTTGGACTCTATATGTTCCTTGTGCATGAATAAATGAAATAATTGATTTATTTATATTTTTATAATTATTTTCAAAATTAGTGATAAAAATGGTATTTAAAAATAGCGAAATGGGTAATAAATAATTGAACTGATGAAGAGTAAATAATTGATATTACTTCATATTCATATGTGGGTTTTATATGGAGTGAACATGAGATAAGTTGTTTTAAAAATTTAAATGGATACTCTGACCTACTCTTCCGTTGATACTTGTCTGTTTATATTGCTTGACATTCCTTACTCATGATTATTTCATCTGTTGATACTTGTACCTTTAATGATACACCATGCACATATATAAATCTTATGTTGACGATTAAATAACTTGAATTAAGTTGATCATGCAGATTTATCATAAGATGTACACATATAGTTGAACAAGTGTGATAAAAGAAATAAAGTTGAATATTAAAGAAATGAATGAGAAAACTAAAAGTGGAAACTCTAAGTACCTAACCCCCACTTGAGTAGTGGTAGCATGAGTTGCGCGCGGTCAGATTTTGTTTGTGCTTCGGCATCTTATTGTTATTTTCTATTGCATTCCATCGGCGATGGGGCTTTTTTGTTAAATACGAGAAATTTAAAATACTAAATTAAATGGCTAGAAATTTAGAAAAATAATCCTGGGAATTTTTCGAGATTTTTAGGGAATTTTAGGAATTTTTCCAGAATTTTTCTGAATTTAAACGGAGTCCGTACGAGATAATTACGAGGATAAAATAAACAGGCTTTGGTGGAGTCTATTTAAGGGGGTTAATAGATGGTATTAACCTAAACTAAAAACCTAGATTTTTCTCCTTTTCTTTCCCGTTGTGCTCAACTCCCTCTTCACGCGATTTTCTTCGGCAGATCGGTTTCTTTCTCCCAACCTCGCGCAATCGCCGCCGTTCCCAAACTTTCACGAGCCTCTTTTCTTCCTCACGTCGACCCGCAAACCACGCCTGCCCTTCCACGTATGCCGCCACGCGACAGAATCACCGTCGTTACGCCCCTCGGCGCACCCGCGACCATCGCCGCAAGCGCCACCGCTTCTTCCTCCCGCGCTGACCACGATTTTAGTCTCCGCGCTTGTCGTCCGACCAGGTCGCGCGCCGCCGTCATTGCTCTCATGAGCGCCCAGACGATGGCCTTGGCCTCCTCGCCACATCGACGCTGCGTGCTCTCTCTCTGCGTCGTTACATTCTCACCGATCTCACTTGCCGAGGAGATATCGCCGAGGGGAGCTTCCAAATTTCCGATAATATCTTGTTTTTCTTTTTCTTTCGTCTGTTCAAGTGGATTTGTTGCTGTGGATTCTGTTTGGGTGAGAGTGATAGGTGGTATGGTGGATTTTTCCCTTCGGTGAAGAGGAAGGGCTGTGAATTTGAGGGGGGTTGTCGGCTGAGAGGGCTGTGAGGGTCTATTTGGGGGTGTCATGCAGTTAGGGTTGGAGGTGGTCGTGCAAGAACGACTGTAAATGGGCTGATTTTGGAGTTGTTGGCCGGTTGTGAAGGAGGAGGTGATTATGGAAGGTGTTTTGGGTTGTTCATGGGCTGTGAAGCTTGTTCACAGGTTGTGAACAGCTGTGAATAAAGCTGTAATTGGGTTGATGTCGGTTGTACGATCATAAGTGGTATGTTAAGTGAGCGATAAATGGTTCAAAATGTGTTTTGATCTGTGAGGTAGCTATTTGAGTTTTGGTTCCGTCCGTGGATGGTGAATTTGAGTGAAGAGGTGTTGTACGAGTGTGATTGGACGAAAAGACGGTTATATTAGGTGGAAGGTGATCGAGATTTTATTAAAGCCTTTGGGTTAATTGGTTATGTAAGAAATCGATTAAGTATTTGATTTGTCGGTGGATTGTATTTTTGTGCTTAACAATAGTTATGTTGTATGCATGTTTCGGTCACGAGGCAGGTCCACGGTCGTGATGATTTCATTTGTTTTTCGGGTATTTTATCAGGCGGGTATTTTGACTTATCACTTAGATATAGTCATGTTGATATGCTAGTTAGTACAGTTTGCAATAATTTTCATGTTTATCTGCTTTGCATATTTTTGTGCCTACTTAATACATGCATTTGATCGGTTTATGGTTATACCTTCCCTGTTTTACTTGGATCTTTGATATGTACTTATTGGTTATGCATATTATTCGGATATGTATTTTAGTTGGTTTACATGCTTTAGTGTCATTCACCATCTTGCATGATTGCATGCTGGTTGGACGGGGTTCCTTTGTAGTTGAGCTCGTAGCCAGTTACATGGTCTGCACACGTTGTCACTCATAGGTTAGTGGCACATCAGGAGGGTGTGTGCAGTTGCTCTGTCAGGCTCCGCTAGTCCGCTCATGGGTAGCGATGAGGCAGCGTGGTAGCGAGCAGGGATCCCTTCTCTGGTCTACGATACTGGGAGATGAGAGCATTGCTCCCCCACTCTGTTTGGGGTAGGAGGATAGGTGTACTCCGATAGCATCCTGTCCACTCGGTCACTCAGGAGCAGTGATGGCAGAGTGCACAGTTGTCATAGTCCTACCCACTCGGCTTCACCATCGCGTGTGAGGCGGCTGACTGGCGTTAGGGGTGACCATGTCATTTGCACCGCATGCATTTTGCATGGATAACATTTGTATTGTGTTTGCTGCATTTTTATTGTTGTCTTGGATGTTGCATATGATTGTCATGCATACATGATACATATTTGTATATGGTATGACGACTTTACTTCTTCTAGCATGACACATGCTCCTATATCAGGGTAGGAGATTCAGGTAAGTACAGTCTTTTTGTATTTCTTTCTTGCATACCCTATATATGAGACTGTACTGGCATGATTGTTATTGTTAGCTATATCTTACTTTGCATATCGACTATATCCGCTGAGTTCTTTGAACTTATCTCGTTGTTTTGTATCTATTTCAGGATGAAGCTGTCAAGAGAGTCCAGCTGCCAAACCCCCTCGTCGTGATAGTTTATTAGTTATTTTGATTTATGAATTTGGATTTTGATTAGAAGATATATTTAGGACTGGAGTTGGATTTATATACTCATAGATACTTGGTGTCCTTATGGACCTTTATTCGGTTTTTATTTCGATTGGTTTTGGTTGGGTATTCCTGCCCAGATCACAGAAGGGGTAAGTCTAGTTATTGTAGACTATTTACTATTTACCTTGATTGTTGGCCTGAGGCCTTATGACCTGCGTGTGTTGTTTGGATTCCGATCGTGTTGACCGATGTATAGTGGTCGTGTAGGCCTTGTATGTAAGTTTGGTATTGTCACCTGTACATGGGAGATGCTGTCGGATTTTCATATGACGGGGACTCCCTCGGGGCGTGATAATTTATTTGGTATCAGAGCCCAGGTTTACGAGTTCCTAGGGGTTTTTGGGATTTTTCGGAGTTCGTCACTTTTGGCAGGTTTTTGCGGGTCAATTTGGAACATTTTTGGATTGATATGGATTTCCGACAATTTTTATGTTTCGGAAATTCGAGGTATTATTGACGAGGTTAATTTGGGGATTTGACGGCGACGGGACCTCTCCTGACGGCGAAATAGGTATGATGATTAATTTTATTATGTTTTTACATGTAGTAACATCTGTATTAATTTAACAGAGATGAGACGAGGTGGGCGTGCTCCTGTGCCGAGACGTGGTGTGGGGCAGCCACGCCAGAGGACATTGAGATCTCTGGCGATCGAGTTGCCAGAGAGATCTACTGAGGGTGAGCATGTTGATCGGGGTCAGATTCCACTTGGTGCTGCGGGAGTCGTGGATCCTCAATCCTCGGCGGTTCCTCCTCCCGAGGTACCCACTTCTGGGGTATCCGATGTACCAGCGGGAGACCCTGGTGCTACACTTCAGACACCCCCACCCGTAGGGCCTGCTACTACAGACCCGACAGGCCCATCAGTGGAGCTGGTCGGCCCTCACTCGTTATCTCCCCCTGCGTACGCAGCGACACCATCTACAATTATTTCGCCAGCTCCTGCGACGGGCCCTACTCATCCTACTGATATGGCTGTGGCATGAGCTCGGATTCCCGGTTTAGCAAAGTCGATGAAAAGCCGGTTCACCTTATTCAGCGGAGAGATTGATCCGAGCATGGCTCAATCTTGGAACGAGACGATGGAGCGTACTTTCTACTATATGGTCTGCTCAGAGTGGGAGAAGGCAGAGTTGGCAGCCTTCCATTTACGAGGCGAGGCCGAGATCTGGTGGGACACGTAGCGCTCGATCATAGGCGAGCAGCAGATTACTTGGACGAGATTTAAAGAGGCTTTTGAGAGTCAGTATTTTCCACGATTATATCAGATGATGCGACGTCAGGATTTTCTGAGTTTACGATAGAATAATCGCTCAGTGATGGAGTATAATACAGAATTTAATCGGTTAGCCAGGTTTTGTCCAGAGTTAGTCGCTGAGGACAGGTCACGCATGATGCAATTTGTTCAGGGACTAGATGGGCATCTTCAAGTCAAGATGGTAGGATTTGGAAGTTCTTCCTACCGAGAGGCATTGGATAGAGCTCTGTTGATCGAGTCGGCTCAACAGAGAGCTAATACTGACAGGAAGAGAAAATAGACAGAACGAACCACAGGACAAACCCAGCCAGACCACGGACTCACGGCGAAAGAAAGTGGTCGCGATCGATCGGTCCGAGTCACTCTGGGGCATCTAGCCGACCTCGTAAATCGGGGCGATCTTGGTGGACCCTCCGGTCTTCTCGGGAGAGGCCGCCCACTAGTGACACCTACTGTACCCGTTGTGGGTCAAGAGAGCATATCATCTCAGTCTGCACCTTGGGACAGTCAGTTTGCTATTATTGCAAACTGTCTGGACACCTGAGCCGAGATTTTTCGTTGAAGGCGCAGCATGTGACTTCCGGGGTTTATATACAGGGAGGAGGGCGATTGCGTCGATGCGGGACTCGAGAGAGGGGGCAAGCGGCGGACCGCAACGCCCACAGAGGGCAGGCTCCTACAGAGTCGATATGACATGCATGCGGCGAGTACTCCAAAGGTGCGTATGATGTCACAGGTTCTGCTTTTAGGACCTCGAAGATCGATCGACCTCGGCACAGCGTGATACCAGTCGCAGCCTCAGCCACTGATTCAGTATCAGTTGCAGCCCCCGCCACTAGTTCAGGATCAGCCGCAGCTACCGGTACAGTACCAGTCGCAGCCATCATATCAGCCATCGTATCAGTCTCAGGCCCAGGCACAACCACCTCTGGCAGTGCTACCACCTCCACCTCCACCGGAGATTGGCCGGATTCATGCGATTACCAGAGAGGATGCGCAGCGAGCCAAGGAATCCATTTTTTGCAGTACGGTTTCACTTTATACATTTTCAGCTATTATGCTAATTGATATTGGCAGTTCACATTCGTTCATTTCTCGTGCATTTATGAGAGAGATTGGTAGACTACCTACTATTAGATCACAGCGATTAATCATCTCTCTACCGTCTGAGTTAATTCCTGAGACGTCGTCGACATCGAAAGCTCCTTATCGTATGACCCCGAGAGAGTTGGACGAGTTAAAGGTTCAGCTCCAGGAACTTTTGGACAGAGGTTTTATTCGCCCTAGTGTATCACCCTGGGGTTCTCCGGTTCTTTTCGTGAAGAAGAAAGATGGATCAATGAGATTATGCATCGACTACAGGCAGTTGAACGCCGTCACTATCAAGAATAAATATCATCTGCCACATATTGAGGACTTGTTTGATCAGCTCAGAGGTACATCAGTATATTCTAAGATTGATTTGCGGTCCGGATATCATCAATTAAGGGTTAGAGACACTGACATTCAGAAGACAACGTTCCGTACTAGATATGGACACTATGAGTTTTTGGTAATGTCATTTGGTCTTACCAATGCTCCAGCGGTATTCATGGATTTGATGAACCGTGAATTTATGGATTTCTTGGATCGGTTCGTCATTATCTTTATTGATGACATTCTGATCTATTCTCGTTCTGAAGAGGAACACGCACAACATCTTCGCCTTGTTTTGGATAGGCTCCAACAGAAGCGACTATATGAGAAGTTCAATAAGTGTGCGTTTTGGTTACCCTCAGTCGGTTTTCTGGGACATGTGGTTTCTAGTAGAGGCATTTCAGTTGATCCCCAGAAGATCGAGGCTGTCACCAGTTGGGAGCAGCCGAAATCAGTTCAGGAGGTTCACAGTTTCTTAGGCTTGGCCGATTATTACAGACAATTCGTTGAGGGTTTCTCGAGCATCGCTATGCTGTTGACACGCCTTACCAGAAAGGGCGTGAAGTTCACGTGGTCAGAGGCATGCGAGATAGTTTCCAGGAGTTGAAGAAGAGATTGGTGTCAGCACCGATTCTAGTATTGCCATCAGGGGACGACGATTTCATCCTTTATACTAATGTGTCTCTGCAGGGTTTAGGCACAGTATTGATGCAACACGACAGGGTAGTCTCTTATGCTTCTCGCCAGTTGAAGGAGCATGAGAAAAACTACCCAGTACATGATTTAGAGTTAGCTGCTATTATCTTTGCCTAATCTCTGACAGAGGAGATGGATGGAGTTCCTGAAGGATTATAACTGTACCATTAGCTACCACCCAGGGAAAGCCAATGTGGTTGCCGATGCACTTAGCCGGAAGTCCCGAGGGACTTTAGCTTCCTTTCGAGTTTTAGTCACGAATTTGATTCAGGGTTTCTTTGAGTTAAGCCTTGAGGAGCAGGGATCGACAGAGCAGGGCGTTCTAGTTACCATGGTTGCTCAGTCGTCTATCCGGACGAGTCCGGAGGCTCGAGCGATGATCGGATTTCTGATTCATTGGCGGTCGGATAACTGACATCGGTGAGTTCACCCGAGATGACGAAGGTATTATATATTTCTGGGGCAGATTATGCGTACCTCAGTCTCACCCGGTCATGGAGGAGTTACTTCAGGAGGCTCATCGCTCTCGATTTGCGATCCACCCAGGAGGAACCCGCATGTATCGAGATTTAAAGTGTTTGTATTGGTGGAACGACATGAAGAAAGACATCACAGATTTTGTAGCTAGATGTCTGATTTGTCAGCAGGTAAAGGTTGAGCACCAGAGATCAGTCGGATTACTTCAGAGGATTCCTATTCCTGAGTGGAAGTGGGATCACATTACCATGGATTTTGTGGTGGGTTTGCCTAGGACACGTCAAAGCCATGATGCAATTTGGGTAGTCGTTGACCGACTAACCAAATCCGTGCACTTCTTAGTGATTCGGAAGACCGACTCTCTGGATCGTTTGGAAGAGTTTTATTGTTGGGAGATCATCAGATTACATGGTGTTCCTTTGAGCATTATATCAGATAGAGATCCCCAGTTCACGTCCCTGTTCTGGCAGAGTCTGCAACAGGCCTTAGACACGCAGCTTCATTTTAGTATTGCATTCTATCCGCAGACAGATGGACAGTCTGAGCGGACCATTCAGACTCTAGAGGATTTGCTGAGGTCCTGTGTTATAGATTTCGGGGGCAACTGGGAGGACCACTTGCCATTACTGGAATTCGCCTACAATAACAGCTATCATTCGTCTATCCAAATGGCCCCGTTTGAAGCATTGTATGGTAGACAGTGTCGTACACCCACCCTCTGGGAGGAGGTTGGGGAGGCCCAGTTGCTAGGACCCTAGAGAGCTCAGCATGAGGCAGAGTTGGTCCATACTATCAAACGTATGATGGCAGAGGCGCAGGATCGTCAGAAGAGTTATGCAGATCAGAGACGGAGACCTCTGGAGTTCTCTATTGGTGATTATGTGTTCCTTCGAGTCTCACCCACGAAAGGGGTGAAGAAATTTGGCCTCCGAGGTAAGCTAGCTCCTAGATACATTAGTCCGTTTGAGATTTTGGAGAGGATCGGAGCAGTCGCTTACCACCTAGCGCTACCACCATCTTTGACGGGTATTCATGATGTGTTCCATGTGTCTATGCTGAAGAAGTATGTGTCAGACTCTACACATATTCTGTCAGATGTGTCAGGTTCTATTCAACCTGATGCTACTTACGCAGAGGTTCCGGTACGGATTTTGGATTACAAGGAACGACAGTTGTGAAACAAAGTTGTGCGACTTGTCAAGGTCGGGTGGAGTCACCACACTGATGAGGAGGCTACTTGGGAGCTTGAAGAAAAGATCAGAGCTTAATACCCCCACCTGTTTACTTAAGGTACATGAGATATGTTTCCAGTACTTATGGTATCTCTTACTCATTATATCTGAGTAGGAAATTTGGGGATCAAATTTTTATTAGTGGGGGAGAATGTTAAATACGGGAAATTTAAAATACTAAATTAAATAGCCAGAAATTTAGAAAAATAATCCTGAGAATTTTTTGGGATTTTTAGGGAATTTTAGGAATTTTTTTGAGATTTTTCTGGATTTAAACGGAGTTCGTACGAGATAATTACGGGGATAAAATAAACAGACTTTGGTGGAGTCTATTTAAGGGGGGTAATAGGTGGTATTAACCTAAACTGAAAACCTAAATTTTTCTCCTTTTCTTTCCCGTTGCGCTCGACTCCCTCTTCACGCAATTTTCTTCGGCAGATCGGTTTCTTTCTCCCGACCTTGCGCAACCGCCGCCGTTCCCAAACTTTCCCGAGCCTCTTTTCTTCCTCGCGTCGCCACCCACAACACCGGCCGCGCCCCGCCCTTCCCTGTGTCTGCTGCCACCGCGATAGAATCATCGCCGTTCTGCCCCTCGGGCGCACCCACAGCCATCGCCGCAAGCCGCCACCACTTCTTCCTCCCCCACGCCGCAGCCAACAGCCACGATTTTTGGTCGTCGCTGCTTGCCGTCCGACCTCGAGGTTGTGCCGCTATCGCTGCTCTCGCGAACGCCCTCTGCGCGCTCGTCGTCCACAGCCGCGCGTGTCGGCCTCCTCTTCCCCAGACGACGAGTGCCGACCTCCTCTACCATAGACGACGCGTGCTCTCCTCTGCCAGCGCCGGCTGTTCTCCGGCCAGTCTCTGCCTGCACCGAGGAGATACCGCCGAGGGGAGCTTCCAAATTTTCGGTAATATCTTGTTTTTCTTTTTCTTTCGTCTGTTCAAGTGGATTTGTTGCTGTGGATTCTGTTTGGGTGAGAGTGATAGGTGGTGTGGTGGATTTTTCCCTTCGGTGAAGAGGAAGGGCTGTGAATTTGAGGGGGGTTGCCGGCTGAGAGGGCTGTGAGGGTCTATTTGGGGGTGTCGTGCGGTTAGGGTTGGAGGTGTTCGTGCAAGAACGACTGTAAATGGACTAATTTTGGAGTTGTTGGTCGGTTGTGAAGGAGGAGGTGATTATATATGGAAGGTGTTTTGGGTTGTTCATGGGCTGTGAAGCTTGTTCACAGGTTGTGAATAAAGTTGTAATTGGGTTGATGTCGGTTGTACGATCATAAGTGGTATGTTAAGTGAGCGATAAATGGTTCCGAATGTGTTTTGATCTATGAGGTAGCTATTTGGGTTTTGGTTCCATCCGTGGATGGTGAATTTGAGTGAAGAGGTGTTGTACGAGTGTGATTGGACGAAAAGACGGTTATATTAGGTGGAAGGTGATCGAGATTTTATTAAAGCCTTTGAGTTAATTGGTTATGTAAGAAATCGATTAAGTATTTGATTTGTCGGTGGATTGCATTTTTGTGTGCAGGTTTCGGTCACGAGGCAGGTCCACGGTCGTGATGATTTCATTTATTTTCCGGGTATTTTATCAGACGGGTATTTTGATTTATCACTTAGATATAGTCATGTTGATATGCTAGTTAGTATAACTTGCAATAATTTTCATGTTTATCTGCTTTGCATGTTTTTGTGCCTACTTGATACATGCATTTGATCGGTTTATGGTTATATCTTTCCTGTTTTACTTGGATCTTTGATATGTACTTATTGGTTGTGCATATTATTCGGATATGTATTTTAGTTGGTTTACATGCTTTAGTGTCATTCACCATCTTGCATGATTGCATGTTGGCTGGACGGGGTTCCTTTGTAGTTGAGCCCGCAACCAGTTACATGGTCTGCATACGCTGTCACTCATGGGTTAGTGGTACATCAGGAGGGTGTGTGCAGTTGTTTTGTCAGGCTCCGCTGGTCCGCTCATGGGTAGCGATGAGGCAGCGTGGTAGCGGGCAGGGATCCCTCCTCTGGTCTACGACACCGGGAGATGAGAGCATTGCTCCCCCACTCTGTTTGAGGGAGGAGGATAGGTGTACTCTGACAGTATCCTGTCCACTCGGTCACTCAGGAGAAGTGATGGCAGAGTGCACAATTGTCATAGTCCTACTCACTCGGCTTCACCATCGCGTGTGAGGCGGTTGACTGGCGTCAGGGGTGACCATGTCATTTGCACCGCATGCATTTTGCATGGATAACATTCAGATTGCGGTTTGCCGATTTTTATCACGCTGATGTCGTGATATGATTGTTATGCATACAGGATAGATATTTGTATATGGTCTGATGACTTTACTTCTTCTAGTATGACATATGCTCCTATATCAGGGTAGGAAATTCAGGTAAATACTGTCCTTTTGTATTTCTTTTTTGCATACCCTATATATGAGACTGTACTGGCATGATTGTTATTGTTAGATATATCTTACTTTGCATATCGACTATATTCGCTGAGTTCTTTGAACTTACCCCGTTATTTTGTATCTATTTCAGGATGAAGCTGTCAGGAGAGTCCAGTTGTCAAACCCCCTCATCGTGATAGTTTATTAGTTATTTTGATTTATGGATTTGGATTTTGATTAGAAGATATGTTTAGGACTGGAGTTGGATTTATGTACTCATGGATACTTGGTGTCCTTATGGACATTTATTCAGATTTTATTTCGATTGGTTTTGATTGGGTATTCCTGCCCAGATGGCAGAAGGGGTAAGTCTAGTTATTGTAGACTGTTACTATTTACCTTGATTATTGGCCTGAGGCCTTATGACCTGCGTGTGTTGTTTGGATTCCGGTCGTGTTGACCGATGTATAGTGGCCGTGTAGGTCTTATATGTAAGTTTGGTATTGTCACCCGTACATGGGAGATGCTACCGGATTTTTATCTGATGGGGACTCCCTCGGACCGTGACAATTTTAGCCCATACGTCAAATGACATTATATATACTCTGATGATACTAGCTCCAATTATTCACTATTTAGTTGATTTATCATATTTTAGTTGATCTATTAGATTGTAGTTGATTTATCAAATTCACATTATTGATAATGTTTATAAAGATGATATATACGTATTTATGTATGTATAAGAACTTGGAACAAATTAAAATACTTGAAACAGAAAAGAAAGAATAAATTGAAAATTTATAAGCTCTTTTGGCCTCTTAAACAAGATTAAATTCATGCACATCTTTCCTTATTACCCGTTTAGCAATTTGTGCTAATATCTTCTTTCTTTAGCCTTCAGTTTTACGGGCTCGAGCACATTTTTGATATTTCATTGATTTTGCTATACATAGAATCGCTCAGAGATATCGACCTACTATCTTTCCGATTTGATTTCTAGCTTCGATGTATTTTAATTATTTCATCGATTTTATGTCTAGATGTATTTATAGCTTATGTAGAAAAATCTATTTTTCATGAATATAGATATTTTATTAAATTTTTTGAGTTCTTTTGGATTATACGGTCCTTAGATCTCTTTAATGAATATAGATATATTATCACCAAGCGAAGTACTGAATTGACACTCTCGGAACGTGACATCAGGGCCATTTGAGCTGCCGACGGTGCCGTTGCAACTGTCGCTAACGAGTGACATTGCGTGCATGGCCATTTGTAGGGATCGAGGCGAGAAATGTGCGGAGAAAGTGGCATCCGGAGTTGGGTTTGGTATAAGAAAGAAGGCCAGTAGCTTTGGTTGCTGTGGAGGAAGAAGGGGGATCAAAGCAACGCATCTCTGGATGGTTTCTTTTCCTCCATTAATTCATACTTAACCTTCAAATTTCAACCCAAATGAATGAATCACTTCTTTGGCATTCATTTTTTAGTTAAGAATTTTAAGGTTTTCATGCCTAATTTTCAACCCTTTTGTTTTCAAGGTGATATCTGAGTGGAAAAGTGTGAACAATTTTTTACTCTCACCAAAGGTTCTTCAAGAGAAGGAATAATAGACAGATCACAACAAGGCATCAGTGAAATCTTTGTTTCATCTCTCTGCTTCTTCAAATCCTTAAGGAACATGAACTACAGGTGCGCAATTGTACAGTTCTTGTTTGTTCTCTTGTACAAATTCACTATTGGAAACTGCAGTTTCAGATTTCTTGTAGATACTGAGCCGGGGAAGCACTTTTTGATCTCGATGTCACCTCTATGAATCTGGTTCTGGATAATGTCAGAGCAAGTGGCATATATGCTCATGAAGTGGATGCTTCTTTGGAAAAACTAGAAGATGATACAGAAATAGGAATAAGGAAGCAGGAGATAAGACAAGCATGCCATGACAAACCAAGGAAGGAAGTCACGTTAAGTTCTTTGTTTGTGTTGTCTGTAAATTTGTCTGAGAAAAGGGGGGAGAAAAAGAAAAAGACAAATGGAAACCAATTCTAATCAAGATTTATCAGAATAGTTATATCAGCATGTTTTCAGATCACTTTCTTTTGAACATTCATGTATATACTCATGCTCTAACATCTGACATCATGCACCATGGTTATCAGGGAGCAGCAATCCGCAAAGCATCTGGCAAAGGTTAGGTTGGTAGAATTGCAGAGCCTTTTAGCTGAGAAGGTGATCTGAATTGTCAAGTTTGACGAGGTGTTGTTTCTGTTCTTTGTGTGTTCAGGTTATTTTGAAGACAGGAGGCCTGCTTCTAACATGGTTCCATATGTTGTCACTTCCATGATTGCAGAGACTACCATCCTGTTGGAATAATGCAGAGTTGCTTCTAATGGTGGAATGTTGGTCTTGCTCACTTTGTGTTTTCGAGTGAAGATCTTTGTGTTTTTCCAAGTTACAGTCCTTGTTTTGAATAATAGAAATACAAGTACTTCCTGTGAGCTCATCTCATTTCAGCAGACAAGTTAAATGTTGTGTTGGTGTTCTCGGTTCAATTATAGACTATATACACTTGAACAACAATATGATTGATTACTCACTTTAGTTGAATGAAATAATTTCAAAGGAATCAAGAAACAATTATCAAAGAGACAACAAGAGAGAGACATTAATAGCATTCAACATATTAAATTCTTTTTGGATAATATGGGATTGCAATGACAATAGTCTAGGATACACAAACAAGATAAATTGTGGCAAGTAGCATGCCAGTTACTCCAAAACATACAAATTCCTCTTTGACATCAAAGTAAGCCATAGATAGAGCTAGGAGAAGCCGGAACAATGATGGCATGCTATGTGTTGATGGAGAACTTGTGTTGGCACTGTGGGCACTCATAAAAGACTGTCTGCCCTTCATCGGCTGAACGCAACTGCAAATTCAGAATGCAAACACATTTTGGACTTAAATTATTAAAGGTTTGGCGAGTAGAGACTTGTTCAGAAAATAGAGAACAAGTTTAAGGATGATAACCAGAGACCATAAAAAAAAAGGATTCAAAATACCTGTTTGGTATAGTATTCAAGTTGTGGATGATGACACTGTGGACATTCTTCGTTAACCTGATGCCAAATGTGAACAATGAGTTAAGTTGGCAATTGATGAAGTAGCTAAATACTCTTCAGTAACAATATCTGCGATACTTACGACTGCCCTTTTGACAGCTTCTTCATCAGCAGGTGCATTCTCAAGGACAACAAAAGGCTCAAGTTTCAGCTCCCTTCTCATATCCTAAAGAATTTCGCTTTTTGTTTTAAAAATTAACAAAGTTGTCTTTGTAGAAAAACGCCACAAAATTACACTAGGCATATAAACATTGCAACTTTCTAAGGAAAAGGAAGGCAAAATGCCTAACCAGTGATGCTATTAATGTATTTTGTACATGTGTAATAATTATCATCACAGTGTCAGTTTTAATTGTTTTGGGGTTAGCTTATTAAGACCGATAGTTAAATTGATAAAGTAAATAGATTTGCCAACAATGCTTAGAGGAGCTGGTTGTGCAAAAAGGCTGTGTTAATCAACAATTGAAGACTGCTAAAGTTGTCTAGCACATTGGCCGAAATAATCTATTACTCTCCAAGAGACAACAAAAGCATTCAAATGGATGCCTATGTAGATCTTATGGAGGAATTAGAGAATTGAATTGGACAATGATTGACCTATGCATTTTGAAGCATTGTGGATTGGAATTTCGGAAGGAAAATAGCTTCTTCCATCCAAACACAGGAAACTTGCATTTAAAGATCAAATGTAGAGGATTCCTTGTTCCAACAATAAAAGGTGTGACATTGAACATAACACAAATCCTCTGTAGAAAGTTGTATGTGAAGTCTATCTTCCAAGTTCGTTTCCTTTAGTGACCGTGTATCAAAATCCAAGAGTAATGTGGCTTAGTAGAAGGAACAACGGGAAAAATTGAAAAAGTCAGGAGTAATGTGGAAAGAAATTATTATAAAATTTGTGGAATAGGTAGATGCTCAGTGATTGACAGAACTGTGTGAAAGTTGAACTGTGTGAAATGAATGGAAGCTCCATTAGAGCCATTGTGAAAGCAAGACCATTTAAACAAAGATGATCCCTGCAATCTCCAACTAGATTGTGTTCAAAATTGAAGAGTGGCCAACAAGCCCACAACCATGAGGTTTACATCTTTCAGATTGATTTCAATTCTCTAAAAGTGCACTTGCGATGGGAGGGTGGAGCTTAGCAAACATAGGGTCTTATTGACTCAGAAAGACCAAGATAAATGGTTGCAATGGTGTCAGTATGTCATATGTGGATAACTCTCTTCAGTCTCATTGGCCTGATCAAGGCTGGAATTACTTGCCATAATATTGACCTTTACTCTTAGCCTAATGATTAATTCAAGATAGAAAACTAATTGCAGTAGAACTATAATTTTATACAATATCAATAAATGATTAAAACGAGGTCCTTGCATTTGATATGTATTCAAGATGGCAGGGTTTATGGAGATGTCTCAAAGGATGGGGCAGATATTGGATATTGTTTCATGTTTGAGAGGATAACAAGTATGTTTTGGATTTAATGGAGCAAAACCTCAAGTCCAGCAAACATGAAAATAAAATAAAAAGTAACTGAATTATTGGTCATGGTAAATTGTCCTACAACTCAACAAAAGCTCTAAAATTGAACAAACGTGTTGAAGGACCGATAAGGAGCTATCTGTATAAATTTATTAATGTTATTTCCATATTCTGCGTTCTTTGTGTTCCTGCACTGACTGAAGTTTTAGGCTGCATCTAGTAAAACAGCTTCAACTCTTTCAAGGTAAAGCTATGGTCTTCAAATTCTCTTGAAATGCATATCAATTTTATTCAAATAATGTTCTCTTGGTAAAAGAAACGAGCATCACCACCATCATCATCATCATAGTGTGTTTGTCCTAATTATTTGGGGCCAGATAGTAAAGGAAACAAGTATATTAGACTTGTATAAGAAACTTTCTATCCGGTAATAATAGTAAAACTGAAAGAATCTCTAAATATCAGCAGAAACCAAGTAGAACAATTTATGGCATGTCCTTTAAGTACATGGATAAGATACAGAAGTACCAATAATCACATATCATAAAAGAACAAAGAAGAGAAAGGTTAACCGCATGCTTGCTAGCAAAATGAGACTCCATCGGTGCTATAGAATTATAGCTTATGAGAATTACCTCAGCTGTTATGGCGTATCTTGTTTCTTTCCCTTCAATCTCTGTAGAATAATCTTTCGATCAGGAGACTAGGTTTAAAAATGCTACATTTAGACAATATTGTTTCTATTTAGATACATCCAACACGAATAGAACTCCAAAAAGTTAAGACACCAGTCACAAAAAAAAAAAGGACGACATAGACATCCGAATACAATACCAAGAAGTAATAATTACAATCATACACCTACTAGTGCAACGGGTCAAAGAGAAATGCACCTTGAATCAATTAATTTACAGACATAGAAGTAAATCCAATATTCCTAGGGTGATGGTTGACATTCTCCTAAACCTCCCAAAGTTTCAGAGATAACTCAATCAATGAGATAACTTCAACGCAATGTTGCAGATATGAACTACTAATCATATGAAGCGCCTCTAAATCAAAGTACTTCTTTGCATCAGCAATAAGTAGATATGAAAATTATGAGAGACATAAGCATTTCACGTGAATCGACCTCACATTTTCACAACTCAATCGCCTGGAGAGAGGAGCATATGAATGAGATGGACATGAACAAACCTAACTCAGGAATTTCAATTTTTCGAGGTCGAGTAGAAGATTTATATTACTTGAGAGATAAACTGCTTTTTTATTCAAAAAGCATGAAGCGAAAAAACAACATTGCAGGTTTTCGGTCATATTCGATGCTCGATTCAGAATGAGTTGGTGAACCGAGTTTACCACTGATGTTGCGCTTGAATCCGCAGAGAGGACATTGGGCAAAGTGGAGGGACTCGAATTTGAGGAGGGTGCCGCACATGCCACAGAAGAGGAAGTCGCGGGCGTGGCAAAAAGACATCTTTTTTTTTTCTCCTCCTGTATTATTCTTTGGAAGCGTCGTTCGGGAGAGTTTCCTTCGAGTTAGCAGGCGGAGAAGGGCTGAGGGAGGGCGGAGCACGTTGGTTTGGCCGGTGGCGGCGGCGGCGGCGGCGAAGGCAACAAGGCAAAACGAAGTGGTTGAGGTTTGTTTCGCACAATAAAAGACGGAAACGGGTTATCGTTATTTTATCAGAATCCGAATCCGATTAGTCAATTTTTTTTTTCGGATTTTACAGACCGAACCGCCCGAACCGGGTCGGGTTGAGATTTGGAGTCCTGATCGATTAAAAACCCGACGCTGCACTATAATTCTATAAAGCGCCAGCGCTAGCGAAAGATCCGTGGAGCTGCTTTGCTTGTCGGCGAGACGGCGATGTCTCAGGAGGAAATGGGGGGCAGCGGCAGCTCCGGAGGGGAGCAGCGGGACCGGGAGACCCTTGAATCGGTGCGGTCGGCGTTGTTCAAGTCATCTATATCCTTGGAGGAGAAGCGATTCCCCAAGATCGCCGGCTACGACTTCAACCGGGGGTTGGACCTCCTCAGTCTCCTCGGCTCTTTGTCCAGCTCCGGGTTTCAAGCCTCCAACCTAGGAGACGCCATCGAGATCGTCAACCAGATGGTGAGCCTTGTCGGATCTGCCTATCTTTTCGATCCGTGGAGTTTGTGTTAGCCGCAAAACCCACCCGTATTTTTTTTTTTTAAAAAAAAGGCAATTTTTTGGACGTCGCTATTTGTTACTAATTATTTCAACCCCTTTATTGGGGGCGCTAAGAAAGATAGATTGGAGGCTTTCCCATGAAGCGCCCACGGAAGATTGCGGTGAAGAAGAGCGGAATCCTGCATACAGGGAGTCGGTGGGGTGCAAAATTTTTCTAGGATTCACTTCGAACCTTGTATCTTCTGGAATTAGGGAGATCATCCGATTTCTTGTGCAGCACCACATGGTAAAAATTTTCCTTTTTTATGAAAAAGGGACCATCTTGTTGAAAATAACAGTTAAAATTTTCGAATATTATGAGTTATGATTCAGAATCCACAAACGACTAGTTATTTTCTTACTTGCAAATTTAGGAATAATAAAAAAATGCAAGCAACCAGTGTTTGCTATAATTATTCTCCTGTTCTGTAGTTTTGCTTTCACTGCCCACAGAGAAATAGTGACAAGATGTGTTAGTTTCAACTATTTGAAGTTGGCTTCATGGATCTTATTCATCCATTACTCTACGCATGGTTATACCATTCGTCATATTTGAATATCGTAATTCATTTTTTACTATGTTAAATAGAGTTTCTTTTATCTCCCGCTATCCCTCACCCCTTCAACTCTGATATTTCAACTTGTCTGATCACATATCTATTAGCACTGCTATTCTATTGAGCATAGTTTCTCTTATTTTATCATTTATTAGTTTATTCTGAATAGTAGCATTTTTGTTTTATCGTTTTAAAAATCTACATGTTTGTTCTAACACTCTTTCTATATACTTTGTGTATCTATTGTTTCCTAATGCTGCTTCGCATATTTGCTTTGGTGGTTCTATGGCCATTTAGGTTAACAGAAAAATTAGGAAGAGAGATATTTTCATTAGAATCAAAACCTCTTCGAGGGAATTCTTTTAATGGTAATGAATTTCGATAAAACCATGTTATACTCGAATAATTAAATGTGAAACATCGACTCCACAAAATAACTACAGAGAATCGTCATTCAGTATATTGAGTGTGCTTGGTAGGCAGAATCTGATTTCCATTCTTGCTCAAGAAAGAGTGTCACTATCATTGTCATTCTAATGGATGCTTCAGCCAATGCTTTAGTTTCTCAAATCCTCAAAGGCATTCTTTTTTCTTAGAAGATTTTTCCCCATGTCTTGATGTTGTGTTATGTCTAGGTTGAAGTTTTGGTGACAACTGCTGGTGGCATAGAAGAAGACATAATCAAGTGTCTTGCCCCAACTTACAAGGGTGACTTCTCTTTGCCAGGGGTTCATCTACGTTCCAATGGATTGAATCGAATTGGAAACTTGTTGGTGCCTAATGACAATTACTGCAAATTTGAGAATTGGATTATGCCAATTCTGGACCAAATGTTACTTGAACAGACTACAGAGGTAGCAATGGGATTAATCACTTAAAGGATTTCATATAAATGTCACTTGAAATGTTTGTTCTCTGACAGAAGGTGATGTGTATGGTAGCAGGATGTAGTATGGACTCCTTCAAAAGTGATTGCTCGTCTTGGCAAAGAAATTAATGATGAAAATTCATACCTTTACTGGGCATACAAGGTAGTACAAGTTATTTTCAACTTTCTTTTGTCTAAAGTCAATTGTTTTAAGGATGAATGACTACTGATTCACTAATTAGCATGGATTATTTTTTGTCTACTGCTAGCCTAGTCAGATCTCTAGGGGACACTGTAGCCTTGATTAAAGTTCAAGAATTTAGCTTCATGTCAGAGGGTTGAGTGGCTGTAGCTCTTAGGAAGAAGAGACAAGATGATGATTGAGGATTTAGACAATCACATCAAAGATTTCCTAGCAATTACTGTTAGGATGAATATACAATTTCCTCATCAAGCTGCATTCCTCCAACTTTTTGAGTCAACTGTGGATCTCATCCCTCCATTTAACTTACGCAAGGTTATCATAGTAACATTCAAATTTCTTAATCATTTCTAATTACAAATTTTCTTTTGGTATCCCTCTACCCTTTACATCTCCAACCTTAAATGATTCTGCTTGTTCCACTATAAAATTTATTAGTTGTTGGAACATTAGTATATCATCTTGACATATTTCCTCTTATTTTGTCATATTAATTGCTGATTCTATTACATTTTTTGTTAAGCTTTTAACAAATCTAAAACTAACTTTTTTTATCTTTAACAAAATTATGCACAAGTTTTTGATTTTATAACAAATCTTACATTTATTTAAAAGGGCAACCCAGTGCACAAAGTTTCCGCCATGCGGAGTTCTAGAGAAGGGTCTATTGCACGCAATCTTATTCTACTTTGTAAAAAGTTATTTCCAAGACTCAAACACTTGACCTTTAGGCCACAAGGCAGCAAGTTTACTGTTGCGCCAAGATTTCTCTTCTTTGCATGACACTTTATTTCAATTTTGTAATGAACTTGTAGTAATTAAGTTATGTTGAAATTATTCGATCATTATTTGGTGTGGTGTATAACCCATAAAAATGTAGTGTTAAAATGAATATATACTAGATCCTGTTACAAAGTTGAAAGTACCTGTATAGATTTGTTATAAATGTAAGGACATGCTAGATTCGATTTGAGAACATTAAAGTTAATGCCAGATTTATCAATCAATCTTATTTTGGACTCATCTTTTCTAGTAACTCCCCATACCTATCTTTGCATCCTCATCTTTGTTTTTTTCATGTTTGTATGTGCATTTGTTAAGCTGTCCAACACTCTCATCTATAAACTAGGCTTTCCTGAGTGAGCAACATATCGCCAAAGATAACCATACAATAAACATCCAAGGTAATATGCACCTTAATTCTTTCTTATACAGCTCCATCTGTAGAAAGGCAAAACCACGTAATCTTTACTTTAATATAGCCCTTGACACATACAGAAACATAAAATATTTCTCTTTTTTTTTCATAATTTTTGGTACTTGATTCACTAAACTATCTGTAACTTGAGTAGCATGGTGTTTCTGTCTATTGCCCGGCATTGACTGATGGATCACTGGGGGATATGTTGTATTGTCATTCAGTCCGGAATCCTGGTTTGCTTATAGATATTGTGCGAGGTGAGATTTCTTCTGAACTGAGCTAGTTTTTGCTTCTTTACATCTTGATTGTTGACATCTCCGACTGCAGATATCCGAGCTATGAATGGAGAAGCCGTACATGTGGGTCTGAGAAAGACTGGAATCATTATTCTAGGTGGGGGCCTCCCGAAGCACCATATCTGCAATGCCAACATGTTCCGCAATGGAGCAGATTATGCTGTTTATATCAACACTGCACAAGAATTTGATGGAAGTGATTCAGGTGCTCAGCCTGATGAGGCAATCTCATGGGGAAAAATAAGAGGTTCTGCTAAAACAATTAAAGTATGCGTTTGTTCCTTCTCCCTTATTACTTTCTAAATAGCGATTCAGCTTCTCTTTTTCATATAGATGTAGTAGATTTCAGCCTGCAACTTTTTCTTTTCTTTTTTCAGGTTTCTGTGCCTTTCCTTGTGTTAATTGCTCCAACGTTACTTATTTTCTGCAGTCTTAAGTGACTGTTTATTTATTTCCCTACTGTTGGTTCCTTAAAATCTTGAACAAATAACTTAAAAGGATTGATTCTAAAGGTGAAAAATATGTGAAATAGTGTAATTGATGGAAAAATCCCTAGCTAGATTATCATCGCAGAAGATAATGAGTCGCTTGACTAGTATGCTTATGGTTAATATTATGGTAATTAGGTGGCACTTAATGATAAGCATGTTACTTGGTTAAAGTAAAAGGGACATCTTATATATTATGCTGTCATATTGAGATTCTTAGTAGCTCATGCAAATGATAAATGCTATATTTGTATATCTACATATGCATATATACCTAATTGCTCTACAGACATACCGATGCCATCGTGCACGATACTTCTATCGCAGCGACGAAAATTAAAAAAGCAGTGCTGATTAAGGAGATGATAATGCAAAGAGAAGTCTATCTGGTTGATGAATTCAACTTTAGAAGAACAATGAGAGGGAGTACTGTTTACAGTTGTTGAATGGATAGCAGAGTCCTAAGGAGTCGATGTCACTCGAGTTTGCGATACTGCTATGCATTTCGGTTTATGTTCTAAGGCATTGAATGAATCACTAATAAACTAACAAATTGCTTTAATTCTCTAGTTGCAAATGATGTTAGAATCATATGTTGCGATGTTCAACTCTAGTTGAAAGAGAATTTTTATCCATTTTCATTTGCATTTTAGTTTGTGGCTTGGCACATTGAAAGAACCAATTTGTTTCTTTGACATTCACTGAATGGAAAGTTTCTGAATTAAATCCTAATATTCTTTCTGCCGAAATCAAACAGGTTCACTGCGATGCAACGATCGCCTTCCCCCTACTTGTTGCTGCGACATTTGCGAAGAAGCTTCGCAAAATAGCCAACATCGAATCGTAAGGATTACCTTTCCACAATATGCTTACAGAATCTGAATATCTAGAGTCGAGAGGCTGGAGAAGTTTTTTCAAAAACCTACCCCAACTGATTTACCTGATCAGGTCGCTTTGCATCGTTGTGACATGTTATTTGCGAAATTTTATCGGCACGCTGGAACTGTGTGATTTATATCCCTCGTGTTCATTGATAAGTTAAGTTTAATGAGTGTGGATCACTGTGTATGTTCGGAGTTACTAATCTGAGGTCGTTTTGTCGAGAATATGTTAATGATCGTCGGCAAACTGCTCGTTCATATCTTTTGATATGATCCTCCGGCAGGACATCCGGCTCATGAAATTTACCCATTTAAGTCGGGTACTCGTGAAGTTCAAACCTTGCCGAATATGATCAGTGAGCCTGTGTGCCGAGTGGCATATTCGAGTCTTCGATAGGCTGCGCTGAATATGATTCGAGTCGCATCGCGTAGTTGGATTGCCACTCCTATTCTATCATTCATGTACACATCTACCATGAACATTTCGATTTCTCCTCTCCCTCCTTTGTGTGATTCAAAATTCAATGGGGCCCTCTCTCCGGCATGGTCGAGAATTCAGTGGACACCGAGCACATCTACACGAAGCATGTCGGCCACCTTCGAATCTTCCATTAGCAAGCACACCTTTAAAAGCAGCGTGCGTTGACTTTGAAAGACCGCACCTCGCTGTAGATTAGATCGCGATATCAAATCTGTCCTAATATTCTAAGCCGCAATCCTTGAGTTCCATTCGTGCTTAATTATGTGAAATTTTTATTTTTGCTCCTTATAATATAAGATATTGCACAACTAAATCTGACAAATTCATGTTGAGATTACAATTTTGCCATTTCATATTTACTAATTTACCTCGACCACACTAAGGGTACGTTTAGTTTGGAATATTTATTAATAACCTTGATTATTTATTCGAGATTATCGGTAAAAAATTTATTTTGTTCGGAATTTGAACGTTAGTAAATCATAATAGATGACTGATATGACACGTCAACAAAAGAGTTATAGAATCCGGAATTTAAAAACTTCGGAGAAATGAGGTTTTCCTTATTCCAAAGTTATGAATTTTTTTTTTCAAAATTATCCTTTGATTTTTACTCTTTGAGCCAAAAATACCCTTATCAATTTATCAAATGTCAATTCGATCATACATAAAATGTGGAATTGTCATATTAGCGAGCCGTTCTTATTAAAGAGGGAGGTAAATCAGATAGGTATATATTAGCATAGACTATCTTAGTAGACCTGACATTCTAAGGGACCGACTCCTATTTGGAGAAAAATTCACAAATATATCGTAGCTAAAGAGTGACGCAAGAGTTCTTGGAAATCTATGTGGATGTTTTACCACTGTATCATAGACTGGAGCATTAATAAAAGTATCCTCCGTCATCGTTTGTCGGTTGTCGGTCCTCGCTCGTCGATTGTTGTCGTTGTCGTCGACTGTCGTCGTTGCCATCATGGCCATCGATTGTCGTGGTCACCGCCCAACGACCTTCGATCCCCGCTCGTCGGCCACCCTTGATCGTCGAACACTAGCTGTCATTGGTCGCCGATTGGTCATTGCCAATCACCACCCCTCACCGCTTGACTATCGCCGTCAACAATCGTCACTAATTGCTAACCATCGTCATCGATAGTCGATTGCTGCTACCGCCATTAATTTTCGACACAGCTATCATAGTTACCAGTAGTAGTCCGTTGTCATCTCATCAAGCGACGACAACTATCGTCTCGATCGGCATGATCATAAATAAATATGTTTCAAAGTAGATAGAGTCTTCTAATTGAACTAAATATAATACATTAAAATATTAAATTAGATTATATTTTAAATCATCTAAACAAATAAATTTTTATTGCATTACTCAACATTAAAAATAACATAAGTTATGTTTTATTGCTCGTAATTTTCAGGATGTGATTACCTAATTTATGCATAATAATTTAAATCAAATTCAGCCTAAGTAAATAATATTTTAAATATGGAGGTAAAGTGAAAATAGATAACATATGGGAGTCGAATGAAATATTTGAAAAAAAAAAAAGGAATTTATTATTGGGTCTCGATCCTCATGTTTTTTGTTTTCTGTCCATTTCCAGCCAAGATCCGAAACGGTACTGAAATAATAAATGACCATAAATAGGCTGTTCTTGAGTTGACCGACGCATGTTCTTGACTTTTTCCGCGTTCTTATTCTTCGTCGCCCGAAATCCTCGTAGGTAACACGTCAGTGATCATCAACAACCCCAATTGACCGCCTTGCCCAAGTCGTATAAAGTCTTCGCTTCTTTACGCGTTAACGACGCAAACTTCTCGTCGCTTTCGGCATCGTATGCCTCTTTCTCGCCTCACCTTTCTTCCCCGTTCCATATAGAGAGAGATTGGAAGAGCCTGTCAGTTCTAGTCGTTAGATCGCGCGGAGGTGAAGAAAGTTTCGACCTTTGGTGGGTTCGCCGTTGCTTTGGATCCGGCGAGGTCGGCGGTGACGAAAGGGCACCGGAATTGGTGGTTTAGAGCGTCGCCGTGGAGAAAGTTCCGAGCTTTAGCGTTTTCGGGATTGTTCGGCGAGGTCGGCGGTGTTTCAGACTTTCAGGTTCGGTGATTTGGAGCGGCGAAGGGAAGAAATCTCCGGGCTTTAGAGTTCTCGAGATTGTCAGGCGGCAGCGGCGGCGATGATGCGCTCTTTCTTGAGACCGCTGGAGCGGTGCTTCGGGAGGCTTGGCGGAGGAGATGGCTTGATGTGGCATATGGACCTTAAGCCGCACGCGTCCGGCGAGTTCTCGATCGCCGTCGTGCAAGCGAACAATTCCCTCGAGGATCAGGGGCAGGTGTTGACCTCCCCTTCCGCTACCTTCGTCGGCGTCTACGACGGCCACGGCGGCCCCGAGGCGTCTCGCTTCGTCAGCAATCGCCTCTTCCCCCATCTCGATCGTACTCCCCTCCCCCCCTCCTCTCGTAGATCCAATTCGCCTTCAAAATCCGATCTCGATGTGTTCTAACCAACGCTAGGGCCTTTTTTTTAGGGTTCGCTTCTGAGCAAGGGGGCGTATCGGCGGAGGTGATCAAGAAGGCCTTCGACGCGACGGAGGAGGAGTTCACGCACCTGGTGAAGCGGTCTTGGCCGTCGCGACCGCAGATCGCGTCGGTTGGATCCTGCTGCCTCGTCGGCGCCATCACCGGCGACACCCTCTTCGTGGCCAATCTGGGAGATTCCCGCGCCGTGCTCGGCCGCCGGGCCATGAGCAGGAAGGCCGTAGTCGCTGAGCGGCTGTCCACCGACCACAACGTCGCCGTGGAAGAAGTGAGAAAGGAGCTCGCCGAGCTGCATCCCGACGATAAGCAGATCGTCGTCCACACCCGCGGCGTCTGGCGAATCAAAGGAATCATTCAGGTGACGATGCTTCACTTGTTCAATCCCTGCATCAACAGAGCGACAACAACCACAATTCTCTTACATTGTTCTGAATCTCTATCGATAGCTTCTCATAAATCTTCATCATCATTATCAAACCCATCGACATCGACAGTTTCAGAAACTCCCCTCGTAATTCATCACCTCATCGTATTTCGCACTTCATTTCTTATCTCGTTAGGTCTCGAGGTCAATCGGGGACATCTACCTGAAGAAACCAGGGTTCAGTAGAGATCCCTTATTCCAGCAGTTCGTGGCACCTCTTCCCTTGAAGAGACCTGTCATCACTTCGGAGCCATCAATTCAGATTCGCAAGCTCACTCCGCACGACTTGTTTCTCATATTCGCATCGGACGGGCTCTGGGAGCAGCTGAGCGATGAAACTGCAGTCGATATAGTATTCAAGAACCCCCGAGCAGTAAGCTCCGCATATAGCTCAGCTCACTGTATTATTACGCTAAGAACATCGATCGAGTTTGCATTGATCCTTCAATGGCACACTTGCAGGGCATCGCGAAGCGACTGGTTTGTGCCGCCCTGAATGAGGCCGCGAGGAAGAGGGAGATGAGATACGGCGATATAAAGAAAATCGAAAAAGGCGTGAGGCGACACATTCACGACGACATTACTGTGATAGTGATCTATCTCGATCAAAACTGTCATCCCAGGTTCAAAGGCAGCCATTACGACTGCACCGACATCCCCGCCGATATCTTCTCCTCCAATTCTGATGAATTCGAGGAGAATTGAAGCGATAACACCTACCTGTATCTGAACAGTAGCAGAGGGGGTGCAGATTTTTGGAACTCATGAGGCTTCTGCCACTGTTATTTACTTGAACATTGTAGGCAGGATCATTTGGAAGTTAAATTCTTTTCGAGATGGTATAAATCGGATAGTTTCTTGCTCATTATTTACTTTTTGAAGGTTTCAATGGACCGATAACATGTATTTTTCTTTAATAATAGAATAGACATAGTGATGCCTTATGAACACAAACAGAAGAATTGATACATTCAACATACTTCAATGAAATAATTATTCCTACAAAGCATAAACACCACAAAAGAAGTAAAATGAATCTTTTGGCAAGAACATGCGTACAACTATAAGCTACAAACAAGAAGATATGGCCAAGGCCTCTAGATAAAAATGCTGGAGAAGCGAAAAGAATCATAAGTCGAACAAAGTCTTTATAGATGATGCACACTCAGATGTTTTAAGTTTCCTTCCATCATGCAGTTGCTGTTCCCTCCCTTACTGAGTTCCTCCATTAGACAACAGCAGGCATGTCTTTGAGCCACGGATCCAGCGGCTTTCCGATAGAGTAGACGATGAACCCAATTTCCCTGAGCTTTTGTGGATCGACCACATTACGGCCATCGAAAATGAAGGCTGGCTTCTGCATGCTGTCATAGATCTTCTGGTAATCCAACTCCTTGAACTCGTCCCATTCGGTAAGGATGCAAACACCATGCGCCCCCTTGGCAGCCTCGTACACATCCCAGGCAACACTCACCTGTTTCCCGGCAGTCGGGCTCATTGGTTGAAGGTGCACTGGATGATCCCAATCGAACTTGTTCATTGCAATGTCGCGTTGGATCTGGTCCTCTGTCACCTGGGGGTCGTAAATGCTTATCTTGGCCTTGTCTCCTAAGAGACCCTTGCAGACATCAATGGCTGGGGTCTCCCTGGTGTCTCCAGTGTCCTTCTTGAAAGCAAATCCAAGAACAGCAATCTTCTTCCCTGCAACAGTATTGAACATGGAAGAGACAATGCGATTTACAAAACGACTCTTCTGGTAGTCATTGATCCTGATGACCTGCCTCCAGTAATTGGCCACCTCGGGTAGACCATTGCATTCACAGATATAGACAAGATTAAGAATATCTTTCTGGAAACAGGATCCTCCAAAACCAACACTAGCATTCAGGAATTTGGGTCCGATCCTGGCATCTTTGCCAACAGCATAAGCCACCTCGGAGACATTAGCTCCGGTAGCCTCGCAGAGTGCAGAAATCGCATTAATGGAGGAGATCCTCTGCGCTAAGAAGGCATTGGCTGCAAGTTTTGAGAGCTCTGCAGACCACAAATTGGTCGTTATGATCCGATCCTCCGGTACCCAATGTGCATACACTTCTTTCAAGGCTCGAACAGCCTTGCAGCCCTCCGGAGTCTCCCGGCCACCGATGAGAACCCGGTCAGGTGCGAACAGATCCTGGATGGCAGTACCCTCTGCCAGAAACTCAGGGTTGGAGAGGATCTGGTAGTTGATTCCATTGCTGTTGTGTGTTAAAATCTTCTCAATTGCCTCTGCAGTCTTGACTGGAACTGTGGATTTTTCAACCACAATTTTGTCAGTCTTCGAAACATCCGCAATCATGCGAGCAGCACTTTCCCAGTATGTCAGGTCAGCAGCCTTTCCTGCTCCAAGGCCACGAGTCTTGGTGGGGGTGTTCACAGAGACAAAGATGATGTCAGCTTCGGCGACATGTTGTTCGACATTGCTGCTGAAGAAAAGATTCCTTCCACGGCACTGCTTGACAACCTCATCAAGGCCTGGCTCATAAATAGGAAGATGATCGCTGTTCCATGCTGCAATGCGGCTCACAGAAATATCAACGACGACCACCTCGATGGATGGGCACTTGAGGGCAATCACAGCCATGGTTGGTCCGCCGACATAGCCAGCACCGATGCAGCATATCTTAACCATGTTTCCGTCCTAGAATGGACTTTGGATACCTGCAGTAAAGCGATTTAGAAAAAATGCCCACATACATCTCGGAAATACATTTGAGCAAGATGAAACCTAATTAAAAACAATCTAAGAAAAAAAAAAATCACATCTCTATTTGTTATTTATCCAGAAATAATTGAGCTAAGCTTAGACAAATAGAGGATCAATAACTTAAAACCTGCTAAGTCAAAAGAAAATCAACTAAATGGTGATTTGATTTTGGAACCAGAAGTTGCTAATGACTATTTAATAAACTCAAAAACTATCATTATTCATATAGTACCAATGGCTTGAATATAATAGAATGAGAATTTCACAGACGTAGTTTGAATGTAGACACAGTGCAATATATTCAAATTGAGAAATTTTCAAACAAATCATCTTTAATATCAGGATTTGATCCAGAGAAACCTACAAACTAGGAAGTTATTTACTGAAAATTTTCATCGGCTAAATGAACAAAGAATGAGTCCACTTGTTACACTCGTTGATAGAAACAAATAACAGATCAACAGGAACAGCACAAACTGGCCCAGCAAAGCTGTGAAAGTAAATGGATAAAACATGCCCAACTCTCTTAAATAAATAGTCAGTTCCTTTGTGCAACAGACTTTATGTTTCAAAGAAACAGTTACACACATCAGATCTAGAAGAGATACAAATAACTAACTGATCTATGACGTTCTAGGGCACTTGGTTCAGCCAATCACATAGCACAGTCCTAAAAAATAGACAAGTATTACAGAGGAAAAAGTGCGAAACAACAAAATCGAAATGTACAAAAGTTAAAAAAAAAAAAAAAAGATATACAAAATAGCTGGGGAAAATTACTTGGAGAGTGCTCTTAGCCTGACCCTACCAACAGCAACGGGTAGGAAAAGAGAATGAAGAGAGATAAAAGAAGATACTACAAAGGAGGAGCGGAAGAGAGGATGGCCAAAAGAAGAAGATGCCGCTGCTTCTTAAATAGCAGAACCGTTGAGATCTGCTCCCCTTCCTTTCAAGAACTAGTCAAGAGCAAGGCCAGATTTTACCAGCATAGTTGGACAGTTCCACACGTTTTAGACTACTTCAAAGTCTACCAACACCAAATATGTGAAACGGGGCGGAGAATTTTTTTGTTTGGCCTATATTCCACCAATAAGCTTCGTAAAAAGGACTTTCGTTGTCAGATATTTCTATTCTATGTTCCAGAAATAATAATCAGTCAAAACAATGTGAAATTAAAGTTAACAGATACTGCAGATACGAATTAACTAACATGCTCAAACACAGACAAAGTATAACAAGTTACTTTGTTTTTTTTTTAACATTTCACAGACAAATCAAGATCCAAACCCATCAAAGTGAGTATTTTGGATTTCGATCGACCAAAAACAAATAAACAATAGGTGTACGAGGAATTACGACTGCACCAATATGCAATTCCTCAAATCACCTTTATTTCAGAATAAATCTTGACAGAATTTTTTTTTCTTATTTAAAAGAAGTCTAGGCAAAAAGAAAGGGAAGGAACTGCCATATTCAGTTAGAAAAGAACCTAAATGTAAAAGTGTGATTTCCAGCATTTCAACCACATTCATCAAGCAGAAAGCTTCAGATCCAAGGAACACAGTGGCTTTAAACCTAACGTTTCGGAACTGAAACCATCTTCTTTATGTAAAGCGTAAGCAATCAAATCATCACCTGCTTACAAGCACCAAAACTCCGAAAACGAATCAAAGCGGGAGATCAACGGGGAGCGAGCGGGTGATATCTTGTTCACCAAAATGATCCATCGAAAGCAATCAAAAAGATCTCTACCGGAATCTGACGGAACATGATTACATTTAAAAAAAAAAAGGTCGAAAGAGTACCTGGGCGAAAAAGACGTCCCTTTTCCCTCAGGAAAAGTCAAAAGAGACGGAGAATTTGGGTGAAATTAAGGTTTTATAGACTTCGAGCCCCGGTTTGAATTTTTTTCGTACGCTCGTAATTTTTTTTATTAAATTATTACGGATAAATAAATTTATTTATTCATTTTGTTTTTTTTATATCGCTATATAGTCCGTCGAAAATTGATAATTTGTTTTTATTACCAGTTGACGCCAAAACTACTAATGAAAGATAAATTTAATTAAATTCAGTTATACAAATTTTATAGATTTAAATTTGCCAAAATGAATAAGAGAAAGCAACAGTGCATGAAGAGAATTTTCACTATTTATAAATGTTGCTAAACTATATTTATTAATCAAACTATACTTTTAAGTGTCATTAACATTTCATAAGTTTATGTACTATCAAATCAAATCGAACGGAAAAGACGAGTCGAGTTAGCCGAGTCCAAAAGTAGAGTCAAGGTCTGAATCGCGATTGATCAGTCAAGTCAAGTTAAGCATGCTGAAATGTAACATCTCAATAGTATAAATAGCCTTTGCGAAGTGCACCATGAAAAGGGTGCAAGTGAATTTAGCTGAATGGAGTGACGCAAGAAATTCACACCAGAAACATTTATAAATCGATCGATATCACTAAATCATAGAAGCAGCGGCCAACGGAAAAGACTAAGAAATAACATGGCGAACTGAAACATCTCGTAGCCAGAAGGGAAATCACAATGAAGTGGTAGCCAAACTGAACAAACATGAAGAGCGACACATTTTGCTGGTTCCAAATACAACTAGAGAAGTTCTTAAAACGTCACTAATTTCACAAGTTTCATATACTCGGTTTGTTCCAAAGGAGACAAAATGGGATCCAAGTGCTTCGTACTTCAGGGAATATGATAACTGGCATTTGCCGATGATGAAGTCACCGATACCAGGGTACAGCGCTAGCATACGAATAAAGTGAAGGGCGAGTGGCTAATCCTTGCGGGTTAGGAACCTCATGACCTGGCTGCCGTATTGCTGGGCCGGCGCCTTGGTCAGGGTTGTAGGGCTCACTGCCGCGAACCGCCTGGGGAGCAAGTTCTCCCTCTGTTGCAGAAGGGAGATCATCTGGAATGATCTCGGGTACTAACCTGTAACGAATTCTGATGCAGAACAAAAACAAAGTGAAGCTGATATCAAATACTGGAATAAACAGAAGACGAATGTTGATGCCGATTGGAATTCTAAATGTACAGGCGAGAGTCAGAGAACTCTGCCAAACTTATAAGCCACGATGAGAAACAAAGTCTAGCCAAATTGCTAGCACACCCCAAGAAGCATTTCGCAAGACTCTGGACAGCCAGGTGCAGCTAATAGTTCAAAAGAAGTGTGACAAGAGAATGGCAAAAAACTTATTTAAAGAATAGCTTAAGAACTGCATGGTATTAGTTTACATGTTGCGAATGGATACGGACATGATCATACATGATATAAATCAAGAATTTATTGACCAATTTTTTAAGTATGATGTTGAAATGCAATGCCACTATTGTTAATGTTTCCAGAGAAAACTTAAAAGCGCAGTCGAGATGCAGGAAATTAGGAAATCGTATTGTATAGTAGAAAATACAATGCACAACTATATACACATTTACCGTCGTGGATACAGTTTCTAAATTGCCTACCTTGCATTTGGAATAGCATTTTCTGGATAGTAAAGTGGCGCGGCAACATGATACGGAGGCCGAAATTGAGGTCC
This sequence comes from Wurfbainia villosa, assembly GCA_025175895.1. Classification (NCBI taxonomy): domain Eukaryota; kingdom Viridiplantae; phylum Streptophyta; class Magnoliopsida; order Zingiberales; family Zingiberaceae; genus Wurfbainia; species Wurfbainia villosa. Next base: position 80,853,159 of record CM046006.1, on the reverse strand, counting down.
CAGATAACGTGGTTCAGTCGGAGGTGGTGGGTAATATACATTGACTGGAGGTGCAGGATAATATGGATCAGAGGGAAGTGCACTGTAATATGGAAAAGAGGTAGGCTGATGTGATAGTGGGAGATGCTGAGGATTCCGTGGAATTACTGGAGCATTTGCATAACGATCACTGGCAGAAGAAACTTGAGAAATGTATCGCAGCTCAGGAGATTTAGGATGTGTCGAGTAGCTTGAAGTGTAAGGATCCTGAGGAGGTAAATGACGAGCTGGGGAGCGCTGTCTGTGAACATATTGAGAAGCAGCTGTCTGCCGAAGTGGAGAAGGAATAGAACGGAATAATGACAACAATTTATGCACCTGCAATATAGTGGAGAGAGGACATCAAAGTTATCATCAGGTACTCAGGCCATGACATTGTAAGAAAGATGCAAAACAAGAAACTTGTCAGAAACCTGCTCGGAATTTAGCTCTGGGCTAAACTTTCCCTTAGAGAAATAGTTCTCTTGAATGGCATGTTTGAATGTAGCTTCAGGAAGAGGTAAGCAATCCCTATCAATCTTGAATTTCACCTAAAATTTGAAATACAGTATAAATCAACAGATGCAATTCAATAATTAACCTATCGTGAATATATATTAAAATAAAATCTCCAAATTTATCACAAACGAAGCTTATGACAACTACGAGGTGCTACTCATGTCAATATCATATATGAACGCGGGGGGGGGGGGGGGAGTAGGCGTCGGGAATGCCTCAAGCATTATCAGCAACAAGAAAACTTGTCTGTGTACAAAGATAGACCTTCTAAAGAATCAGTTTACCAGACTATCAAATGCAATGCTAACATGATATAGGCTTCTGAAAGCTAAAATCTGGAATTCTAGAGCTTCACTTTTAGGGCATTATGATTGTTCCAAAGCACAAAGCAAAATAAAATCACGAAACACTAAAATACATATTGCAAAAAATGGTATTGGCTCAGAATATGAATTGAAACACTTGGATAAGGCCACAATAACACTTTGATTCATTAAATCATGAAAAACAACAAGGAAAGTAGCAGCATTGACTCTACCATTTGTACATAATAACAAAGAGATACAAAAGTCTACTGAACACAGTAATAAAAGCCTAAAAAAATTGTCTATTCCTCCAGTTATGTCTTACAAAGTACTCAATGTTAGGATAAGATCCATGTTGGTGACTCTCAGTAATTGAAACATGTGTGATGTAGTCAGGGTCCAAATAAGTGGTGTTCATACACCTAATGCAGTAAAGGGCCTTGTTGGGCCTTAAGCAACCTGACAAAAGAGCAGGCCCCGAAAGATTTACCCTTCATTCGATATTGATACTTGATTGCACAAATTTATCGTGCATGCATGCAACAGTTCAATCTTGACAACCAGAGATTGTCTAGCCAGTCACACCAAATGCATTGCATAATCAATCATGGCAATGTGTTACATTTAAAATCCATGTTGCACTCATATGAAACTACAACACCCATTTGTATTAGTGATGCATCGCACCCCATATTTGACAAGGGGGTAGTAGCATTGATGCAATTATTATTCATTACTTTCAGATTCATCGCATTCTATGCATAATCCACATATATAAGTCCCTAGCTTAAGAACCGAAGCAGGACCCTGCCAAGCCCATTCCTAGTGTAATAGCTGGTTAAGATGCAAATGTTGCACACCTAACTCAGGAGCCTGACAAATCCAGTGTTAATCCCCTCTAGAGGTTGGAATTCAGTTTCAACTATTTGAAAAGCACACTTCACTTTGGCACTAGAGACCTCTCCTATATGAAGTAATCGAACCCAAAGAGGAAAAACCCAGATGATGCTCAAATGATTGAGGTTTTTATATGATCCACACTGGACTGCAAGCCTCAGGAACAATGTTGGCCTCTCTGACCAAACAATGGTTATTCCTAAGAAGGACCCAAATGTCTCAGAAGAAAACTTGAAAATGAACAATTATTTTTCAAACATTGATCACTATGATTGACTCAAGATAATAATCACACAAATAAGCCCTACGTATCCCAAGTAAAAAGAAACCAAAATTTGACAATCGATGCACAAAGATCCATCACCATTATAAAACCAAATATTAGCACATATCTGAAAGTGAACATTCCAAGATCAATCACCAACAAACTAGAATCTAGGAGTTGTGTATGTGTGTGAGAGAGAGACTATATATATTATATACTATGTCATCATCATATATACAATATATAAAAGAAAATACAAAAAAAAACCCTGAATAACCTGTAACCTGAATCAAATTTAATTTTTCAGGTTGGATTATTTGACATTTAAGAGTTTCAAATTTGGGATCTGACCTTTTATGGTAACCCATATCCAACCTGGTAGGGCCAAGTTTTTCTTAAACTAAACCTGATCCCTGCCACCTCTAATTTCAAAGCCATAAAAAATAAAGATAACCGAATAAGACAAGTCATTGCTCTTTGCTGGAATTGTTGAGATCCAATTGTATGATGACGTTCACAGTTCAAAAAAGCAGCCTAAGCAACCACCTTGAAGATTTTCACAGGAGACCACATAACATACTTAATATGCAAACCCATTTAGGCGGATGTGTTAAAGAGTGTTCCAGGCAGACCGATCAACAGGCTCAGGTGGGATTAGGAGGAATTCTTTGTAGATTTGGGTTAGGCAGAATTCTTCACAGATTTCTCTTCTACTGCTACAAAATATAGAACTTTTCCTCCTCGCAATAAGGGACTAGCAATAATTTTTTAATCATTTTTTTAACTTGTTCTTGCTTTAAATCCTTTGATTCTATATGTTTATTTATAACTTGGTCGATTGAGTATACATTATTCTATTTGTGCACTTATGTGCTCTGTTGTACTGTGTTTTCTTGCAAAGTGAAATCATGAATTTGTTGTTTACTCATGGCTTGTTAATTTGTGATCATGAACTTGTTTTCATTGATTAATATACTTTATTGAATCTGTATATTCTTCAATTTTATGATTATATCAATTTAATTATCATTTTAATGGTTTTTTTTAGTTGGTCGCATATGCCATGCATACCATTATGTGTTACGCAATGCGCCAACCATTTGAAACCGTCTTTTAAAACGTGGCAAGGTTCAATGTAAAATTGGTCAATTATAGATACTATGAGATAAAGCTGCTATTCAAAGGATAAAGAAAAAGGGGAGGATGGAAGAAAACCAGCATATATAATTGAGGAAGCGGAACAAACTTGTTTTGAAACTTTAACGCCCTATAGCTCAAAATGTCATGGATGAAGGAAAATTATGGTCTCTACTTAGTTTGTCATATTCGTTTCATTCCTGGTACCATGTGGAAGGCCTACACACATCTGAATGAGTTACTTCATGTCAAGCTGCTAACTAGAAGATAACAAGCTTACGTAATTCTTAATTTGTTGATCAGCTAGGGCTCCTTAGTAAGTGATAACATTCAAGCGATTGATATTTATCTGGCATATGAGACCTCAATCACCACCTTCATATGCACAACAAAAGAAACATCCAGCACTCGAGTTACCTGAGCTGTAAATCTCCTTCCAAATGCATCGGGTTCCAGGTCCAGGGCTCCTTGAGAGACCGCCTGGTACACACCATAAAGAAGCTTCAAGTCATAATCATAAAGAAAGAGCTTGGTCCCAGGTTTTATCTTTGCCACACTCTCCTTCTTGCCCAGGGGCAATCCAAACACACGGTACTGGTAGCACTCGGGCTTCGTCTTGGAACTACACATGAAGATGAACCCTGAACTCTTCTCTGCAGGCTGCTGCCTGTTATCCTCCAGTGCACCATCAGCATCAGTTTTAGCACCAGCAGGGCTTTCTCCCGGCGTCACAGCTGGTGTGGCATCGGTGCAATTTGCCTCAGATTCTGGCTGTGGAGGCAGAGCCGAACCCTCAATTTCTCCCATCTTCTTCATCTTCTTCACCTTCTTCTTCTTCACCCTCTTCAGCCTTTTCGAAGCCAGTGGAGGAGCCGAGGAGGTGACCACCGGCTTGTTCTTCGACTTCTTCGTCTTCTTCGTCCTCGCCATCGCTATGGAGCCCAAGATCATCAATAAACAAAATCAAAAATCACATTCGATAAAAGGGACATTCTTCCACGAATCCAAATCGTTGAATGCGAGTGCAAATTGGACTAAACGAAACCCTAACTTACAGACGAACAAAATTCAAAAACCCTAATCATAAGAATGAAAAAAAAAAAAGCTTCTGAATCAAATCAAACAACCTAATTCGTTGAAGGTAGTGCAGAGAGTAGATTGCTCACTTCAGCTTCTAATTTGATCGCCGCTGCAGGAAGAGATTCAAGTGGCCGGGAGGAGGAGGATTGCAGCAGGAACTGAGAGGTTAACGAGGGCTGATTTGTGTCGAAGCCCAAAGAGCACAAGCAGCCCACTAGGGTCAATAGTTTCATTTTTTTTTTTAAATATTAATCAAATTTTTAAGAGTATTAAAAAAAAGAAACGAGCATTTTAATGAATATAATCAATCAAATTATATTATTTATATTCGTTCCATAAATATCAAATAAATAAATTTAAATATATATGTTCATGTTAATGAATATAATTTATAAATTATATTTTTTAATAATATTTATGATTAAATTTATTTAATTTTTTATATAATCAATTAAATAAATATTAAAATTTCAACTAAAGAAATAAATAAATTTGATTTAAAAGTTCAGTAATATTTAAATAAATTAAACTTAAATAAATTTAAATATTGAATTCGACTAAATTTGATTTCAAATTTGATCAAATAATCTCATTTAAAAAAATTAAATTTGAATAGCTATTTTATTTTATTTTTATTGATAATAGAGTTTTCAAATTTTCAATCCGACTAATATCTCTAACAGTGATTATCCTATTCTATAAATCTTTGAACCACCTCGTCAATAGTTAAACTGGATAAAGTCAAAGTTCAAATGACTTCTATCGACCATCAAAAATAAATCAGAGAAATCCATACTCTTGTGATTCGGTATATGTACATCACATCGTCATATCGTCCAGAACAATGGTTGAAATTAAAGTCGTATTAAATATTAAATAAAAATTTTTTTTTAAATTCATAATCGAATAATATCAAAGCAGAGAATCACTTTTAGGGAATAATTATTTTAGATTTGATTGGATTTGATTATTTTATCAAATTAATATGAATATTATAAAATTTAATTTGATCTGAGTCATTTACCCCAGATCGCAATGGATCTGTACAGCGTATCTCTACGGTAGTCAAAGATCGCAATGGATAGAGTCAAACTCGCCAGAAAAAAAAAAAAAGGCAGGTTTAGAACGACCAATCGATCGTGTAGCACGCCATCTTCGATCGCTTCCACAAACATGGAGCAAGTAGCGGCCACGCATCTGTCGCAGTTGAACAATTCGTCACCGCGTACTCCATCGCCCAGACGCTTCAAACTGATGAGGAGGAACCCGTCTCCTTCCGTTTCTGGCGACTACTCGGTAGGCGCCGTTTGTCCTCCATTTTCTTTTTCAATGCAGCGCAATTGTGTGACGTGATCTAAGAAATGAACCTTTGCTGGGATTTCATCTTCCCTTGGCAATGGTGACCGATTCAAGGAACATTCCATGATGCCCTGTTTTCTGTCTAATACATGCTGCGACTTCTCATCTGGAGTTAGGTACGACTCCGTCTTGTGCCTTCACACTGCCTAATCTCAACTACAGTGCCCTTCCATATTTCTATATTAGGGAGAGAAAGATCGTATTTTGAGGGCGAAAACTAGCTGCAGCCTCTTCGAGAATGGGTCTCCTCAGTAGCAGTTTTCTTCTTCTCCTCTTGATGGCCTCCATCGCCCATACAATCGCCTGCTCCAATGGAGAATGCCAGGCAAGCTCAGTTTCCCTAGTTGTTCTTAGTTTTACCCTTTGCTGCCTGTATTCCGGTGGCAAGTGTTAAGTGCAATTTCTTTCATTTAGAGAAGAAGAACAACGATTTCAATTTACCTTTGGGGAAATTTTTTGTGCAGCTTCTTGAGGAGTGCTCTTCGGACAGTGATTGCCAGGCAGGGTTGTATTGTTTCTCCTGCGCTTTCTCTGCTTCGAGGTGTGTCCGGTATACGGCGACAGATGAATTCAAGATCGTGGTATGTTCGATTCCATCAATTATTGCTAAACTAATTATAGAATGTTTCTACTAGTTGATTGTTGGTTTGGTTTATGATTTGCTCATTATAACCTACAAACTGTTGTTCAAGATAATCTTCATGTTTCTAGGATATGTTTTGATAAATTAGCTGTGCCTAAATTGTGAAGTGATGATAGATAGAAGTGGTATGGCTTGTAATAGCATCCAAAAAAGAACTTATTGTTCGATTTCATGTCTTTTAGCTAACCAGTTTCTTCTTTTGGTTTACCTGACACAGAATAATTCCTTGCCCTTCAATAAGTATGCATTTCTCACAACCCACAATTCTTTTGCTATTGTTGGAGAACCATCTCGAACTGGAGTCCCACGAGTTACATTTACAAATCAAGAGGACAGTGTTACTCAACAGTTAAATGTAGGGCTTTAATATATTTGAATGTTTTGCCTGCTGTTTTTTAGTTTTTTTTTTATTTGACAGTATTGTCTTTTAAATCTTCAATGCAGAACGGTGTTAGAGCTTTGATGCTAGATACATATGACTTTGAAGATGACATATGGTTGTGCCATTCAAATGGCGGAAAATGTCATGATTTTACTGCTTTTGTAAGTATGAATTATAAAAAATTGGCATTGACCCAACTACTCTCTGTTTATTAGTTTACTTTGTTTCATGTCTTTGTATCTTTCAATTTGCTAACAATAAATGGTGAAATTGGTGTCTACTGGTCCAAAGGTTGAAGTATTATTCTATCATATCTCTGAATTCCTGAAGTGGAATCGAAAGTAAAAACAAAAAATAAATGGAAAAATTATTTATGTAAAGAATATATTAAAAATATAGTATTCATATTAAATAGTCTCAGTAATATACATAATGTTAGGATGCTTTATCCATAGCATGTTTAATATTTAATATACAACTTCAATAATGACATATTTCAGAATTTCAGACAGTTATGATAGAATGATATATATTTAATAGTTTCTAGCCCAATCTATGAAGATTATTATCTTTATAGAAAATTGGGAAAGGAGAAAATACGAAAGTTATTTTTCAGCTTCTTTCAGGTGTTTTAAGGTTAAGATAAAGAAAGGATAAAAAAGTATTGTAAAGATATTTAATCTAGTCAAGCCCTGAACTAAATTGTTAATGCCTTTCGTAATATCAAAAATATATGAAACATGAGGATGACATAAGATAATTCTAAAAATATTTGAAGATAAGTATTATTACAATATAAAATCACTAAATAAATTCCTGACGTCTATTATATTTTTGAGTAATACAAATGTAATAAAGATAAATTGAACTTAATTTAGGAAGAAAAAAAGAGTGAACATGTGTATGATAATTAAAGTGAAGAAAGATAAATTAATGGCATACTACTGATCATCATCGTGTTTTGCTTAATTCAACTTTATTTTTCCAAATTCATACAAATGAAAATTTGGACAACAACTGCATTGCAAAATTTGTTTACACTTTTGATGGTAGAACAAGATAAAATCCATAAAAGCATTTGTTATTCAGTGAAATGAATATACAAATCATGTTAAACACATAAATATTGCTCAATAATTTATGAAATATTAATAATCCCATGACACTTCATACCAAATTAAAACATTGTTCAGAAATCTTTTTCATTACTGTGAGTCTTTGGCATGGAATTTGCTGACTGCATAAAATGTGGACTTATTACTTGTTTATAACAATTATATAGGTAGCAAGTGTTTGCTAATAGCTGTGTATTTTTCTTTGATATTTTGGAGACTAAAGCTCATTTGTGTCTACTACCCAGCATAATTCAAATTTACGATGTATGAGTTTGATTCCAAGGTGTTGATAGACATAATCGATGGCACTAAAGAGCTTCTATGGTCAATTTTATATTTATACAAATTCCTCTTTTGGTCAAATATATACATTTTTTTCTAATCTTACATACATGTGTCACATATACAAACACATTAGTAACTCAATTGATTGCTAAATTATGTCTTATCATACTAGATTAACTGGACTAGTTGAAAATTGGACATCTGAAACGGATGAACTCATAATTGGCTGTGCTTATAACAGACTATTTTCTGCTGCAATTTTGTTTATTCTGCTCAAGGAAAGAGCTAATAACACATCTTTGTCCAGGAACCAGCTATAGATACTATGAAGGAAATTGAGGCATTCTTGTCTGCAAACCCATCGGAGATTGTCACATTGATCTTAGAAGACTATGTTGAGACTCCAAATGGGTTAACAAAACTTTTCAACGATTCAGGATTGATGAAGTACTGGTTCCCAGTTTCCAACATGCCCCATAATGGCCAAGACTGGCCTCTAGTAAGTGACATGGTTGCAAACAACCAGCGTTTAATTGTCTTTACATCAATCAGATCCAAGCAAGATTCAGAAGGGATAGCGTACCAGTGGAACTACATGGTGGAAAACCAGTGTAAGCATCCTATTGAAAATGTGATTGAGCTCCTGAAAAAACGTGCAATGTGCATTCTCTTGAAAAATTGTCTTGTGTTTTGCGAATGGTTTCCTTTATTACCCAGTTTTGCGTTTCCTGTCGTATCGTTCTTCTTTTGGGCACTGTATGGAAGTATTTTATAATTGTTTTCAGTGCACTTAACCTGAATACAGCGTTCGTTGAGGATAACAATAACATTTGCTTCCCTAAACCATATTGGAAATATTGACTTATGTATCCTTTATTTTTGACCTACAATTTCTTAATATTCTTCTTTGGAACTCTGTAGATGGAGATGATGGCATGGAAGCTGGGAAATGCTTCAATCGGGCTGAATCTGCTCCTCTAAATGACACGAGCAAATCTCTTGTCCTAGTTAACTATTTCCCCTCAATACCAGTTAGGAAAATAGCATGTGAGCACAACTCGGAGGCGCTCATTGATATGCTAAATACATGCCATGGTGCAACTAGCAACCGTTGGTCAAATTTTGTGGCTGTTGATTTTTACAAGGTAAGTTACTTCTCATTTGTTATTATAACACCATGGTAGATATCAACTGAGCATGAATCACAAGGAGACACAAAAAACATCTGAACTATGTAATCTGGTAATTAAGAACATCAAGAGATGTTTCTTAGAATCTACTGCATTTGTCAAGTTACTCTTGTAAAAATGAATGCAATCCATCAGGTTCATGTGGTTAGATTAACTTGCAGTTTGCATTGGTTTTGATGCATCCTGACCAGAGCTTTTAATGAAATTATTATGACCACAAGAGTTCTATGTATCTGGTAGATAGAACTGTTTTAAAAGAAAGGAGATGACAAAATTGAGAATTTTAAATATCAAACTGATTTTCAGAGAAGTGATGGAGGAGGAGCATTTCAGGCAACAGATATGCTTAATGGGAGATTGCTATGTGGATGTGATGATGTGCATTCATGTGCGGTAAGATCTTCAATTATGTTTTTGCTGATTTTTGTACATGTCCCTAAGGCAGGAATGACACTTGCATAAGAAAAGAAACCATGAAAAAGTTTTTTTTTTTTTGTAGATTGTGTAAAATTGAGTACATGCTCTAGATTTTCACTCGATGATTAGTAAAATTTTTGGGCAAACATATTGCTTTGTTTCAATTGCTTGCAGGACTCACATAGACCACAAGGCCCTTCTTGATATTTCCATATACTGCAAACAATTACATTCAGGCAATTTGTTTATTTTTTTCAAGGCACACATTCACTGTTTACTGAACTAAGACTAATGAGATTCAACATTATTTTTTGAATCTCATAGCTTTCGTCTAGATTCTTTATTTCATGTACAACCTATTTCTGGTTGTAAGTCTGTTTGGTTTTGTTATGACCTCATAATGTTGACAACAACAACAACAACAACAAAACCTTATCCCACTAGGTGGGGTCGGCTATATGGATCCTTCTACGCCATTGGACTCTATCTCCTACTATATCATCATCTATATTTAAATAAATTTTATCTTGTTTTATTGTTGCTAACCAAGTCTTTTTTGGTCTTCCTCTTCCTCGTTTGATGTGTATATTTGGTATCGTTTCACATCGCCTAACTGGAGCATTTATTGACCGTCTAAGTACATGTCCATACCACCTTAAACGTGTCTCTCGGAGCTTTCCTTCAATAGATGCAACACCAACTTTTTCTCTAATGCTCTCATTTCTTATTCTGTCGATCCTCGTATGTCCGCACATCCACCTTAACATCCTCGTCTCTGCTGACTCTCATCTTTTGCTCGTATGCTCAGTCGTAGACATTGACTCCAGTATAACATAGGCGGTCTAATCGCGTTTTGTAGAACTTCCCTTTAAGTTTTAGAGGCACTACGATCGCGTAAAATACGATGCTTTCCTCATTTCAACCATCCGCTTGTATTCATGTAAGACATCTCTCTCGATCCCTCCGTCGTCTTGCAAAATGATCCTAAATATTTAAAGCTCTCGATTCGACATGACTCGTAAATCTCTATCTTAACACTTGTCTCATTCGTACAATATCGCTAAATTTAAATTCGATATATTACATCTTTCTCTCTTAAGCTTAAAAGCTTTGATTCTAGTGTTTCCTTGAGATTCTAGTTTAACATTTACTCCTTCACGTGTCTCATCTACTAAAACAATATCATCTGCAAACACATGTACACCGGTAATGTGTCTTGAATGTGTCCATGAGTTCGTCCATGATTAGTGTAAAAAGATAGGGACTTAAAGTGATCCTTGATGTAACCCTATCTTTATTGGAAATGCTTGATTAATCCACGAAGTCTTCGCTCTGTATTACTTCTTATCATATCCTTAATTAGTTGATATATATTACACTAACACCTCTTTTTCTAAAATTCTCCATTATTATTTCTCTTGGAACTCTATCGTAGCTTTTTCTAAATCGATGAATACCGTGTGTAGATCTGCTTTTGCTCTCTATACTTTTCGATTAGTTATGCGAGAAGATGTATAAACCATTATATCGACCTTCTGGCATGAATCAATTGATTTTGAGAACCATGGTCTCCTTCCTTAATCTTTTTCTATTATTTTTCCCAGTTTAAATTGGTATGACTCGTTAGTTTAATACATATAGTTTTCACAGTTTGTATGTCTCCCTTATTCTTATATAAGGGAATTAGGATCTTACCCTCCGTTGATCGAGCGTCCTTTTTGTTTTGATATCATGTTAAATAATTTTGTAAGCCGTTCAATACCTTGTTTCCTCTAGACACTTCCATAACTCTATCGAATATCATCTGGTCAAGCGGCTTTTCCATTTGCATTCCATTTAAAGCTTGTTCTACTTACGAAATTTGAATTCTACGATAAAAATTTAAATTTCTATACTCATTTGACTACTTAAATTACCTAAATTAAGTTGGTCTCCTAAAACCTTCATTAAAAAGTTGATAAAATATCTTCCAGCTCTTTTATTTCTTAAATCCATCATTTACTAGTACCCTATCAGATTCATCTTTAATACATCTTATTTGATTAAGATCTTTTGTCTTCCTCTCTCACTTTAGCTATTCTATAAATGTCTCTTTCCTTCTTTTGTATCTAATTTTCGATATAACCGTTCAAAAGTTTTCTTAAATCTTAGCCATTCTTTGCTTTCTTAGCTTTTTTCAAATTTTCCTCATTTTACAAATATTTAATTTCTTATATCTTATTCGCTTTTCCTGACTTTCTCTCTTGCACTTTTTCATTCCACCACTAAGATTCTTTACTTGGTGGTGCATGTCCTCGACTCACCGAGTACACTCTTAGCTACTATTTTCAATTTTGATATCATTTTATCCCACATCGTATTAGTCACCATTGTATATGTCATCTAATACTTAGACTCTACCTTCTCTTTGAATATATTTAGTTTCTCATCCTTTAACTTCCACCACTTAAGGGTCGTGTATATTTTCCTTCATTAATACTATATTTGGCGTATATCCAATACTACTAACCTATGTTGAGTAGTTAAACTTTCTCCAGAATAACCTTGATCTTTACAAATCTTTCTATCTCTCTTCCTAACCATAAGAAAGTCGATTTGTGATTTATTATTTCCACTTTTGAGCGTGACTAAGTGTTCTTCTCTTTTCTTAAAAATGTATTAGCTAGTATAAGATCATATGCTATTCAAAATCCAATATAGTTTTACCTTCTTCATTTCTTGTTCCAAACCCATAACCCCCACGCACTCTCTCATATTCGTTTTTCACTCCGACATGTCCATTTAAATCACCTCCTATTAAAATCATCTCATTCTGAATATTTTGTAATACTTCATCCAAGTCCTCCCAAAACCTTAATTTGGTATTTTCATCTAATCCTATTTGAGGTGCATATACACTAATTACGTTTATAGTTTCTTTCTCCACTACTTATTTTGAGAGCTATAATTCTATCCCCTTCTAATTACTCCTACAACTTCATCCTTTAACTAACTATCAACAATAATACCCACTCCATTTCTTGTTTTACTCTTCCCTGTATACCATAACTTAAAACCCGAGTTATCTATCATCTTTGCCTTCTCACCAACCCATTTTGTCTCTTGTACATCTGATATTAATTTTCTTCTAATCATCGTATCTACTATCTCCATTGTTTTACCAGTGAGGGTTCCTATGTTCCATGTACCAAATCTTAGACTACTAGTTTTTCTATAATATTTGTTCTTACCCAACCTATGGTGTGAGAACTCTTGCTTATTTAACATTACACCCAAGTTCTCATGGAGATGTAGCGGTCCTTGCCGATACGTTGCAGTCGGACCCTGCAACGTGAACTCTAGCATATTTTTCACTACACCCGAGTTCTGAAAATGTAGCGGTCCTTGCCGAGACATTACAGTCGGACCCTGTAACGCGTTCCTTCCGGGGAACAACCTAGCATTAGCACAATAGTTTGATTGATCCATTCATTGAAACATTTGTCTTAGTTTAACGCTGGCTGGCAACCTAACGCAACCCTCCTCCTTTATCCGGGCTTGGGACCGGTCACGACAAGGTTAACTTATCATGGGCGGAGTTACCTCATAATGTTGACACTTGGACAAAATTATGGAACTGAAATCTCTATTTCATAACAAAGTTCAGAGTTCTCATGTCACTTATTTTTGATAGTGTTCTCATTTAGCTGACTCGAATTCATCTCCATTATTGTAAACGCCCTTTATTTGTATTCGTGAGCTGGATCCAATCAAAGAAACTTTACTAAAGTTTTTTAGGACTTCTCTGGCATTTGGCTCCTAGAAATTGTTTGTTCTAAATGCAACCAGTTATTACTCCAATGTTAGGAGATTGAAAATTATCATATGTATTCGTCTGCTTTTAATTTTGATTCCAGAGGTATAGAATTTGCCTAACTAAAAGAAGGTATTAATATTTTCTTTTACCTATGTCCATGTAGGCTGGGTCGACTTCCAGTTCCTGCAGTGGTCCATAACTTCAACGCTGGCACTCCTCTATTGTATAGCAAAGAACTGCAGAAGGCGATTTACTGGTATAATAAGATGGAATTCCTCCTTTCTATCTCAATTGAGAAAAAATAACTGCTATGTAATCAAAATTAGTGTTGCCATATTATCACATAAACAAATTATTTACTTAAAGCAATGTGTTGCATATTGAGGTCTGTCGTTGTCTGATGTATTCTTGAAATAGACTGAAGTTGTTCTCTGTAATTTTCTTTTTTCGAGTAACTAAATGCATGAATGAATCTGTTGGGAATTAAGGCCAGTAAAAGAAACGTTTCACTACAATTCTGCGCCTAGGGCAATTTGAGTTCAACAATTTTGTGGCTATTTACAACTTGGGACTTCAAATTATCTCGATAGGTCTTAGAAATATTTGGGTCCAGATCATAATAAATATGTTTATGTGAGGATGAACTCCCATAAATACAAATTTATGCTATTGTATACAATTTAGATGACAAAAAAATCAAGTTATGTGTCATGAAGTTGTTTCAGCAATAATTCAAGAAAACCTTGAAATTTGAGGTTGGAGTACCCATTTATTATATTTAAGTATCATCTTTGCTTGTTTGTTAGATACTGTGAGAGTAACAATCTGTAGTAGAATTTCTTATGTTAGAAAAGCAAACACTAACTACATATAGGACCTCCCCTCCAACTCTATGAAACTTCACTAACTACAGTGACTGGGAGCATATTTTAGACGGCCTAGGGACATTAGGAGAACATAATGTTAGATAATATGAATGGAAAAATATATAGTGGATAAAATTAGTTCAACAATAAGTGGTATGATAGTTGATAAATAGTACAGAAACGGAGTACGATTCCAGGGCCCAGATTGTACAAATCCAAATGGTTCTTATGTGAAGACTGCTGCACATATCAGACCGGTCTATATCAACTAGTATGTACCAAAATACTCGTTGTTTGCTCACTCAGGTGTATGATTATACGTGCGATGTTTGTAAAGATCTAAGCTCATATGCATGGTTCATGCATCATCAAGGCCAAATGGGCTTCATACATCATAAAGGACAAAGCCCAATTTTGAAGGCTAAGTCCATCATGGAAAGTCCATCATGTTTAGGTGCTGTCATCTCATGCTTCACATGCTCTTCATGCTTTGAGCATGTGGCATGGTTAAGCCACATGCGCATCCATGTGGCTTACATGCTTGGAGAGGATGCCACCTAGAGATGGAGGTGGCATAATCATAGAAGTTTACTCCTTTAAAAGGAGATGAGAAGGAGAGGAGTGAGCTGAAGCAATTCTTCATCGTGAAAGAAAGAGAGAGAGAAGGAGAGAAGAAAGATTCTTTTTTTTGAGAACTTTTTTCAAAAAGAGAGTTAATCCCCATCTTTGATCCTTCCTTCGATCTGTCGAGTTGTCCTTCACTCGGTAGATCCGATGATAGTGTTCAGATATCAGTTCAAGTCGTCACTACAATCAGTGATAGGTTGTATTAATGGTTCCATCATTTTATCCTGGGAGATAGACGTCCTACGTCACCTCGTAGCACTGTCAGAGGAGACGAATCTATCTTAAGGAGACTGCTTCTTCATAGGACTCGGCATCTTCATTCCTATACGGGTGACGGATACCATCTCAGCAAATAAGTCCGAGTTGTGTTCTTGTAATTTTCAATTCGGACTACTTCCTGTATTTCTGACTTAATTGTGGAATAAGATTTCCAACACATAACATCTTAATTGTGCGATGTTTGCATGTGCTAGCGACTAGGCTCTTCCTGCGAGTGCGAGAACATAACACCTCAAGAACACAGAAACAATGGTTATTGGAATGCCCAAAAATAAATGGTACACAACAATGCCCAAATTATATGTGATACTTAATATTGATAGAAACATTATTATATCCTCCAAAATGATTCTCAAATAGTAAAACATCATATGATCTCAGACTTATTGAGTCATGACAAACACTCATGTATCTACCCAGCCCACCCAATCTCTTTCATGTTTGTAATCATCTGAAAGCTTTAGCTGCTTGGGTGCCTTTTATAGTTTTGTCAATTTCACTAGAGTGACCCCCCCCTGAAACCTAGCTCACACAAATCTTAGTTACCATTAGATAATTACCTCAAGGCAGCAAAGAGTGGTAAAACTAATCGATACAGCATAAACCTGCAGAGGAGAAGTATGTTTCAGTGCCTAGGATGTGTTTGATATTGTTGTCTTCCTCTTGGCAACTTCAATACTTGTAGTTGCAAGGATAGGCAAGCCGTCTGAGAGAGTTTCTTGGGCATAAATATCCTTCAGTTCAAAGAGATCATCGTCGTCGTCATCACCATTGATCTCCTCTCTCCTAACCCTGCTACAATGAGTAAACTCCTTGCTCGCCCTTGAAAATGGCAACTGATAGCCTTGATGGAACCAATCTCTTGTGAGGTTGTCTTTACTACCAGGCTTAAGCACCCACCTAGTCTCCTCGTACCCTCCTATGTTCTCCATTCTAGCACCACTGGATCTTCTTCCCCATGTTTCAAAGTCACTCTCGGCGATTCCCTTTTGGCTGCTGGGGCTCGCAAAGCTGCTGCTGCCGCAGAAATTGCTGGGTTTGGAGCCAACGCTGCTCTTGCTGCTTCGAGAGCGAACCGCGTTGTTTCTACTTCTGCTACTCACACTCTGCTCTGCAAGGCTTTTCTGCATCTCTTTGTCTTCCCTGCCTTCTTCCTCCCTGGTGCTGGAGCTGGGATTCAAGCACTGGAGCTTCCTGCTGGAAGTGACTTGGCTGAAGAAATGGTTGAGAAAACTCACAAGCTTGGCACCAGGAGATCTAGGTTGCTTCCACCTCTTGTCCTCGACCATCGATAACAACGGACTGCCGCTTCCAATCACCAGCTCCTCATCATCTAATTTTCTTTGTTGCACTCCACTCTGCTCCTCCCTCTCTTCAGTTGCCAAGCTGAGACCATGGAAGCCAATTAATCCACCAGCCATCTCGTCGACCTCACCGTAGAAATACTGCGTAGCCTCGAACACATCTAGTTCATCTGATTCATGCTCGTAAGTGTTGTTCATGTTTGGAAATCCCTTGGCACACATCGAGCAGGGAGGAGACTTCAAGACATGAATGCACTGGCAAGTCCTTCCTGCTCTGCATGGGTATATATAACCCATTTTCTGTGGTGATTGGTTCTTAAAGAACTAATGGTGGATAAGGGAAACTGTTTGCTTTAGAGTGCATTACAATTAATTATCAGTGAGAATGGAAGACACCTCTTTGCTTCCCAGGCTTTTTATCCATAAATAATGGTGCACTTATGCATGCAATCAATGCATACTGCTAGTGTGCCCATTTCATAGGTTACAGATTCTGAACTTAAACAGCTCTTAGATATCATCATATGTCCCCTTATTTTGTGTTGCAACTCCAATCAAATGTCATGATAGACACAAACAAAGTTGCATGAGTGTCAAAAACTAGTTTCAGTTCGCATGTGTACTTAAAAAAAAAAAAAAAAAAAACCTGTCTGTAGTGTGCACAAGTGTGCCATATATGGAAGAAGCTTTAGTGATGCACTCACTGATGCATCAGTGCACACAAGTAGCTCTGGTTTTTCCCTTTCTCCATTTAATGTCTTGTCTTATACAGTGCCAAAACATGGACTGTTCATGGCCTTATCTCCATTGAGTTATTTCCTTGTCCTGCAGTCCCTACACTGCACACGCGATCCAACTGCAGCCAGAAGTTTTGCTTTGCTGCAAAATCTTAGTTGTCTCTACTGTGCAACTGAAGCTGTTCTTCCTTGCCTGGCTCCACAGCCTCTAAAAATGAGGTCAAGAGGTAGTGGAGATGGAGACCAATAGGCCATGATTCTGCCACTTTGCTCTTTATTGCATCATCACTAAAGGCAATGTCTGTGTGAAGTTGGGTTGAGTCAGCTTGCTTTTAGAATCGGGTGTCCCTGATGAGTGAGTCAAGTCGACTAGAAGGTTATCAAATTCAAGTGTTTGTTACCATTTTGGCACATCGCGGTATGGCTGTAGAGGGCATTTAAAGCCTTTTGGATGTCGTAGTTAGCGCGAGGGCGGTCCTAATAGTTAGGAGGGGCATTGTCTAGTCGAGATCGGATCGGATAGAGGTCGAAGTATGTATTCACGTGGTTCGATCTGTTATCGGAAACAACGATAAGGTGATAGCAGAAGAGTTAGCCTTGTGGTTGGACCACTAGGTCTTGCTTGCTGTGCAAAATGAAGGGGATTTTGTCTGCGTGAGCTCGACAAGAACATTGATCATGGCAATGGTGTTCTTCCTCTTCACATGATCTGTCTTTCCCAATTTTGATTTTTATAATTAATTAACAGAGCTCAATATGTGCATCGTGTTTTAAATTTATATTTTATTTTAAATCCAGAAGCATGTTTAAAAAAATACTATATGTAGCATGGCATTTCTTTTTTAAAATGGAAGGAAAGAGAAATATTAAAATATTTAATCTAATTTTTGCTAAGGTTAATTAATAAATTTATTATAAATTTAAATTTTGATAAAATTATCACAAAACTTTTTGTTAACAAATTATTCGTATAAATTCGTCTAATATTACATTGTAGCTTTCAAAATTTTATACAGTAAAAATGACTATATGTTATGAAATATGAATAAATAAAGAATTTTTTGAGAGAATGAAAGAGGAATAATTTTATTCTCCATCTATCTCTCATATATATATATATATATATATATATATATAAAAGAAATGTTATTTCTATTTACTATGATAACCTTAAAGGTTATTCATAGACATCCAATCAATAAACATATATTATTCACAATACTCCCTCTTGATTGTCTATTTTATAAAGAATATACCTCGTTAAAACTTTACTAGGGAAAAATCCGATGGGACAAAAACCTTAGTGAAGGAAAAAGAATACATCCTTCTTTATACATGTATTTCAATACAATACTCTCCCTGTTAAGGACATTACTTAATATTTCTATAACGTCGCATTCCAATTCTATAGATCAACTTCTCAAATGCTGTCGTGGGTAATGATTTTGTGAATAAATCTACAGGATTTTCACTTGCTTGAATTTTATGTACATCAATGTCTCCACTATGTATTAACTCATGTGTAAAAAATAATTTTGGAGAGATATGTTTCATCCTATCACCTTTGACATATCCACCTTTTAATTGAATTATGCAAGTTGTATTATCTTCATGAAGTATCGTTAGAGTCTTATTATTTATTAACAAACCACATGACTCTTGAATATGATTAGTCATTGCTCTAAGTCATATACATTCACGACTTGCCTCGTGAATTGCAATTATTTTAGCAAGATTTGATGAGATAGTTGTTATAGTTTGTTTCATAAATCGCTAAGATATTGTTGTGCCACCATATGTAAATATATATCCCGTTTATGATTTAGTTTTGTGTGGATCTGATAAATATTCTGCATCTGTATAACCCAAATAATTGTGCATTTAGTTCATAAGGATAGAATAGACTCATATCAATTGTTTCACGAAGATATCGAAAAATATGTTTAATTAGAACTATATCTTCCTGATAAATTTACAGCAAAAGCAATATTAGGTCGGGTATTATTAGTAAGGTACATTAAAGCACCAATTGCACTTAAGTATGACACTTTAGGACTAAGAATTTTCTCATTTCCATCTTGAGGATGGAAATGATCGTTTTGTATATCAAGTGACCGAATAATCATTGGATTGATTAATGAATATGAATTGTTTATATTAAATCGTTTTAAAACTTTCTCATTATAAGTTAATTGATGGACAAAAATTTCATTCTTTAAGTACTCGAACTGCAGGTCGAGACAAAATTTAATTTTACCAAGATATTTCATTTTGATCTCTTTCTTTAAATAGTTTATTGCATTAGAGATCTCTTCAGGAGAGCCAATAATATTTAAGTCATCAACATAAACAGCAATTATTACAAAACGATTTCTGAACTTCTTTATAAAAACACATAAGCAAATATGGTTATTTGTATAACCATCTTTTAGCAAATATTCACTAAGACGATTGTACCATATTCGTCCAGATTACTTTAAACCATACAAAGATCTTTATAATCTAATAGAAAATAATTCTCGAGAATTGCATGTTTTTGAAATCTTTAGTCCTTCTAGGACTTTCATGTATATGTCATTATCTAGTGCACCATATAAATATATTGTAACGACATTCATCATCTGCATATGAAGTCTTTTATGTACTATTAAACTAATAAGATAACAAAAAGTAATAACATCCATTACAGGAGAATATGTTTCTCCATAATCAATTCCAGGTTGTTGAGAAAAACCTTGTGCAACTAGTTGAGTTTTATATCGCACAATTTCATTTTTCTCATTTCTTTTACGTACGAATACCCATTTGTATTCTATTGGTTTAACACCCACAGGTGTTTTGACAATAGACTCAAAAACCTTATGTTTAGAGAGAGATGTTAATTCTGTCTGAATTGCTTCTTTCCATTATGACCAATCTTCTCTTAATTGACATTCCTTTAAAGTCATGGGTTCAAAATCCTTATTTTCACTCAAAATATCAATTGTCACATTGTATATGAATATATTATTAATATTTATATTTGTTCAATCCCATATTTTCATTGTAGAAATGTAATTTATTGATATTTCTTGATTATCTATTTCAACTTCTTCTAGAAGTTTTTTTTCTTGATCGACTTATTTCTTTTTTCTAGATGATAAATTTGTTCATGTGTTCTCTTTTTCTTTCGAGGGTTTTTATCTTTAGAACTTGTTGTCTTCCACGCTTCAAGCATGGTTTAGATTCATTTGTTGAGAGAGGTCTTTCAAAGACATCGATTTTAATAGGAGCATTTTCTGCTGGAATATGTAATTTTGTTACTCGTTTTGGATCAGAAAAATTATCTGGCAATTGATTTGCAATCTGTTGCAAATAAATGATCGGTTGAACTTCTAATTCACACTGTTTTGTGCGAGGATCAAAATGACATAAGGATGTATTACTCTCTATAATATCTTTTTCTATCTTTTCTTTATTAGTATTATTGCCCCCTAAAGTTGGGAAAAATGTTTCATTAAATCGACAATCAAGAAATCTAGCAGTAAAAACATCTTCTATCATGAGTTCAAGATATTTGATAATGGACTGAGAATCAAAACCAATATAAATACCTAATTTTCTTTGATACTCCATTTTTTTCTATGTAGAGGAGCAATGGGGACATAAACTACACATCCAAAGGTTCATAAATGAGAGATATTAGGTTCTCTTCCAGAGATCAATTGGAAAGGAGAAGCTTGAGAATTAGTGGGTCGGATGTGAACTAGTGTTGCTGCATATAAGATTGCATGTCCCCAAGCATGAACAGGAAGCTTGGATTTCAAAAGCAATGGTCTCGCTATTAATTGGAGTCATTTAATAAATGACCATGCTAGACCATTTTGCATATGAACATAAGCTATAGGTTGTTCAATCTTTATACCAATAGACATAGCCCCCAGGGCTAGCTCAGTTGGTAAGTGCAAAGGAGTAACTCTTAAGTGGGCAGGGGTCAATTCCCGGGGAGGTCATAACTCTGGGTCATCGATGGGCCCCCTCCTTTGCACTTGCCACTTGAGTCCTGATTTACCTCCTCCATCAGTAGGGGCAGTCGGAGTGGGCCGCTAATATGGTGATTCCACATTTATACCAATAGACATGCAATACTCATTAAATACTTGAGAAGTAAACTCTGTAGTATTATCAAGACAAATTGTTTTGATGGGATAATCAGGAAAATGTACTCGTAATCGAATTATCTAAGCAAGTAATCTCGAAAATGTCAGGTTTCGAGTTGATAATAAGCACACATGTTACCATCTTGTAGATGCATCTATTAAAATCATAAAATATTTAATGGTCCACATGGTGGGTGAATCGGTCCACATATATCACTTTGAATCTGATTTAAAAATATAGGACATTCAAATTCAATCTTACTTGGTATGACTTTACTATTAATTTGCCTTGATAACATGCAACACATGAGAGTTCATTCGATTGAAAAATCTTCAGATTCTTCAATGGATGTCCGAAAAAATGTTCCATAATTTGTCGCATCATTACATATCGAGGATGACTCAATCTATCTTGTCATAAAAGGAATTCATTTTGACTAGTAATCTTCTGGTTTACTATGACATTTATTTCAATTGATTTAATGTATGTATAATAAAGGTCCAAAGAGAAAACAGATAATCTTTCTAAAACTTATTTATGCCCTATTTTAACATTAGTAATGCACAAATACTCGTTATTTTCTATATTAGTTGTTTCTATATGATGACCATTAAGGCGAATATCTTTGAAACTTAATAAATTTCAGTGGGACATGGCTGAATATAATGCATTATTGATCAAGAAATTTGTTCCTCCTGATATTAAAATGTTTGCTCTTCTGGAGCCTTCGATTAAGGTTACACTACTAGATATAGTATTTACATTTTATTTTTTGTATGATAAGATGAGAGAAATATCTTTTGCTTGTGAGTATTGTATGTATAGTTGCACTGTCTACAAGACAGAGATTCTCATCTTCAATCTTTAACCCAATAATATCCATAGGTATTAACTAAAATCATCATATTCAGCATTCTCAAGAAAGTCACCAACTTCTAATTGAGTCAAATTTTTAAGACCCTCAAAAATATTATAAGGGTCATTATTTTGATATAAGATATTTGCCTCCACATTCTTATCCTTTTCCTTCAACGAGGTTTGATAAAGCTCGATAAGCTACTTTGGCGTACGATAGATATGTGATCATTATCCAATTACCCCACATTGGTAGTATTTATTCTCAACATTCTGACTAGATCCATTTTTTTTCTTATTTTTTTATCATTATATTTCCACTTCTGGTTGTTTGTATGTCCACCATGATCATTACGGTAAACATTCCAGCCACGACCATGACCACAACCATGACCACGACTACGGTCGCATCCTCGATCGCTCATTTTCACATCCTCGTTCATGCCTAGAATTGTTGTGAGTTGTCACATTCACTTTAGGGAATGAACTAGAGCCAGTTAGACGAGATTCATGATTTTTCATTAATAACTCATTATTTTGTTCAGCTACAAGTAAATAAGAAATTAGTTCAGAATATTTCTTGAACCCTTTCTCTCAATATTGCTGTTGCATGAGCATATTTGAGGCATGAAAAGTGAAGAGTGTTTTCTCTAACATATCATAATCGATAATATTCTCTCCACATAATTTTAATTAAGAACTGATTTTAAAAACAACTGAATTGTATTCAGTCACAGATTTAAAATCTTAGATTCACAAATGTATCCAATCATAACGAGCTTTTGGAAGTATTACTATTTTTTGGTGATTAAATCTTTCCTCTAAACTTTTTCATACTTCAAGTAGATCTTTCACTATTAAATACTCGATTTTCAAATCTTTGTGGAGGTGGTGACAGGGAAAAATTATTGTCTTGGCTCGATTTTGCAAAGTCTCTTTATTATTTTCTTTAATTGTTTCTCCGAGCCCATTTATATTCAAATGAATTTCAGCATCAAAGATCTATGATAAATAATTTTTTCTAAAAATGTGAAGAGCCACAAACTCAAACTTGGTGAGATTTATCATAAAATACAAACACATAAGTACAAAAATTAGTATAAGATTTATATAGGCGTAAAAATAATATATTATAAAATAAGAATTATAATAAAAAGTTGAAACACGTATATCATGATATTTTATGATTCAATGAGAAGATTATGACCTACTTACCTTATAATTTATAAAAGTCAATAATAAGATAAGTTGATAATTTTGAAAGAGTCATTCAATAGATTATATAAATTTCTAACTTATTAATGTGAGATCATTATATCAAAATTCTTGATTTACCCAAACAAGAAAATAAAAAAAAACATATAATCTTTAAATATTATGTCACTAGTTTTAATACTAATTATGAATAATTATATCGAATTTATCACAAATTATTAATAATAATTTTAGACAATAATAATTAGTTATATAAGCTATCATTTTCTATATATAATATTGTAATATGTCATAGAATTATTTTCTAATATTTTTGAAAATCTAATGCTATTAGAATTTTTAAAACTATAAAAATTTAAAATTGTGATTATCAGGATAAACTTTGAAGTTAAGTTTGTATAAAATTAGAATAAAAACTGTACTGATAATGTGTTATAAAATATAAATAAATAAAAGATCTTTTTAAGAGAATGAAAAAAGAATAATTTTATTCCTTTCGTTTTTTTAAATTTATTTCATCTATATAATTTTACAAAGATAAATGTATATATATATATATATATATATAAGAAATATTATTTCTATTTATTATGATAATCTTAAAGATTATTCATAGACATTATATTATTCATAATACTATAAATTATATCAATAATTATTTAATCCAGTGAAAGTTATCCAGCTAAAAATTGAAAATTTAAATTCGTATATTAAAAAAGGAATTTAACTTTATTTTTTACTTTAAATGAGTGCCATGTCACATCCAATTTCAGTGCATCAAAGAATAAAATATGACAAAGAATTATGTTATATTTAATATTATTTTTTTTTTAAATTGCAAAATTAAAAAAAATAGTGAGTTGGGCAACGATATTAACAGAGAGATACGTGCATAAATCAATATATTTAGTTTTTTTTAAAAAAAAAGTAAGTTTAAGTTATTACATAATTACTTTGAAATAGTTCGACCATTTTAACTAAATCAGCTAGATAAATCCTATTTAGAAATCAATTCTCGAAACTTCTTTTTTTAATAATAATAAAAAAGTTTTAACAAAATAATTAAAAAGTCACCATTATTTTGCCTTTTTTAAAAAAAAACAAACATTTTCTAGAAAAAATAAATAAATTTCATTATACATGATGTCAAACAGTTAATAATAAATATAAACAAAAGATGACAAAAAAAAAATTAAAATTTCACTTTACAACTCAATGTGACAGCTTCTATGGTGCACATAACACACAGGATCTTCTATATCAAGGTTGTTTTGTGATCTTAGTCATAATATCAAAATAAATAAAGATCAAATTGGATATCAGTGCAAATACAAGAAAGAGAAGGTCCCTTTCCTATCAAATACTTGATAAGACACTGTTCCTCAGAACCAAAACATAAAATCAGACAGTATACCAACTATTTGCTTACACCATAATTGATCGACAAGTGATCCAAGAAAAATATCGGTTAAAATGTTTCAGAACAGGGAGAACAAGGAATATACAGCCAGAGATAAGAAGAAGATGAGAACAACCATTCATTCACAGTAAAATTAGTAGTTTGGAAGGCTGACCAGTAGAGAGCCACAAACAAGATCAGGGGTCTTCTTTAAACAGCATTAACTGGAGAAAAACAACAACAAAATAAAGGAATTAGGAAAGTGGAAGGAAATAGGACAGCAAACAAGATGATAGATTTTGTCTTCAAGAACACTAATTGCTTTACCACTCTTGTTCTTGTCTATTTCCACTGGTTTTGATCTCACTCTTGAGGTACTACAATTAATAGGTTTAGATCATGTTTAGTATCCTATATATATTCATTATGTATTTGTGATACAATACAATCCCCCGCTTCGAACTTCTCTCCATCTCTCTTATTCAAGGTATCGAAAAATCCCTTTCTGCTTTCTAATTTCTCGATTCCCCTAATCAGACGATGGTGTTGATACGTATACTAAAAGCGGGGTTATGAGAGTAGTAGTTACCTTGCTGCAAAATGGGCAGGCATGGCTTCTCTCCATCCATTCATATATACAGCAAAGGTGGAACTGATGGGCACACTGCAAAATACTCCTTGGATTTTCGACAGTGTAATCTGTAGACAAATGAAATGTAATTTACTTGATATTGCAATAACGAGTAGTTTATATGCAAGGCAAACTAAATCGGATGAACATGAAACATGCATATCTATTGATCTTTGTATTCCAACTCACCCTCGAGGCAAATTGAACACGAATCTTCAACGCCGGATGATAGATACAGATAGGGTACTTCAGTAGTTGTTCCTGCTGATGGCTGTGAACTCCCTGAGTGGCATGCATTGGACCCCTCTCCATCAGTGGATCCAATTTTATAGTTCCGATCGGGTTGAGTGTTTGTACCCTTCTCGTATCGGATTGATACAGATTTCTGGACACCTTCTGGAATTGCTGCATGCCCTAACACAGGGTCTTCATTCTGTCTCTGTGACTGGGAGCCTCCAGGATCATTGCTTGATAGAGGAGAGGCAGTATTATCTGCAATATCAATTCGTATTAGGGAAATAGAAGAAAGAAGAATGCTCCCCTGCACATCTAAAGCAACAACTGGACCTTTGGTATGCCCTGACCCAGGGTTATCTTGCTGAGCCAGTGGTTGGGAGCTTCTTGGATTGTCGTTTAACTGAAGAACAGCAGCATTATTATCTCCACTATTCACTAGGGATGTAAGAACTAAAGGAACTGTCCCTTGCTCATCCGAAGGAGTGACTCTTTCACTGCTATGGAACAATGAATGATACTACAGAATACACATAGGTCACTAATACAATTTCAGGAATGATAGATCAAAAGAACAGGATCTAATACTGATATTGAGAACATAATTGTTCTTGCAAAAATACGACCAAGGTGAGCAAATGAAATCTATTTATGCATCAAGGAAATGTTTTATGTTTGAATTGTTAGAACTGTTTAGACTTATATGTTGATAGGATCACTGCCTATAGTAAGTTTCACTATGCAAATATGAGTGTGCCAACGACAAACTCAAAATCTTATTAACAATATTTTTATATTCTTGAATCATATATTTAAACAGGCATAATGGATAATGCAACACAATACATGGAGAAGAAAAAAAGGTTGGTTTGTACTTTGTATGCTAAGAGCAATCTTTATCGCCGACAGTGGATTAGCTTCTGATTTTATAGTACCTAATTTTCTTAATTTGTTCCAAGACTTGGATAGTTCAATTATCATCTTCAAACTGCTTGCTAACTTTTAGCATTACATTAGAAAACTAGTTGAATGCCGACCAAAATCATATACAATGCCGACACTATCATTTGATATTCTGTATAAGTTTATAGGTGAGATATTTGGATGCATCCAGAAAAGTTTTTCATGTGAAGGCCATGGAATAAGCCTTTTGACCTTGCTAAATCTATGTAACAATATTTATACAAGCAGAAATCTTTATTCCATTAAAATCTATGTAACAATATGATAACAAAGTAATATAAATCAAAGTGAAATTTAAAATTAAAATGAAAGTCATAGTGGGAAGTCCAATAAGGTGAACTAACAAAATATTTCATAATGTTCAAGGGATGAACTGCATTATAGAATGATCATAGAAGCATTGTATCCGAGGAAGATTTTTTTTTCCTTTTCGGACAAAATAAATTAGTATGCCAGTGACTAATCCACAACTTATCAACTAGAATCAGTGATAGGATGAATCTAAGTGAAACAGCATTGTGAAGACATTACAGGCAACATACCAAGTCAGCAACGAGCTGAACGAAGCTGTCAAGACGTATTCTATTTTGATGTTCTTGTTCTTCCATGTTATTCTCGCGTAAACAGCAACCCACACAACCCATAACTTAAGATCCCTACCGCCGTCAGTGGATTTCACCCAAATTGTTCTCTTTTTTGTGTGGCAAAATAAACCGTGCGATTCAATATGGTGATTTCTGCAATCTGAACAGAACAGTTATTTCAGAAACAAGGCATCATTGTGGGATAGAAAAAAATACCCGGCAACATGCAACAAAGTCATTTGGAGTCGCTTCAAGGCGAACTATTCGCATCAAATTCAGCACAAAGTCGATTTCAATAGAGACAATAAAATACAGGAAAAAGGACGAACAAGCTCTTTTGAATCCCTCGGGAATAAAAAAAAAGGCAAAATTCACAAATAGAAAGGAAAAAAAAAAGGAAATCTGAGCACAATTTGGTGACGAAGAAACCTTCCCTCATGAGACAACCCTTAATTGGTCTATTCAAGCATGAAATACAAAAAGGGAGAGCAATCGAACAAATCCGAAATCAAAACGTTTCCTTTTCCAGCTCAATATCAGCAAAACGGAAACTTTGCATCAGAGAGGGAGAAAAAAAAAATGGAAAATTCAACGCCAAATATCAGTCCGATCGTAAAGAGCAGAAATCAAGAGGGCAAAACCTCAGCGTTCGTCTTCTGCCGGAGAGGCAGCAGAAATCCAAGCCCAAACAGGGAGGCCAGTGCAGAAGAAACGCGATCATGGTGCGGCGATAGGAGATCGATCCATCGCAAAAGGAAGAATCCGATTCCCTACAGAGAAAGAGAACCTTTGCGAGCAAAGAAGAGCAAGGAACGAGACGAAACCGAGAGTTCTTGAGTCGGCCGGAGACGAAGCTCATCCTTTGGGAGCGTGAGCGTTTATTTAATAAAGGAAGGAAAAGCGAAGGGGACAAATCTTAAACCCCCCACCACTGCATTTACGCAAAGAGGACCCCATATGTTTTTCAATTTCTGTAAATCACCATCATCTTTCCATATTACGGAGATCCAGAGCTATCAAACGAATTGATCAATTATGAGAGACTAACCGTCGTAGTTCAATATTTAATTTAGTGAGAAGAGTCATCGAATCTCAAATCTAACTCAATCTAAGGTGGGTTACGAATTAGATGGGTCAATCCCGAGTAAAAAAAAAATTCTAAAATTACTGAGACGTTGAGGGTTTGAGATGACGATCGACGAGGTGTATAAGGAGCAATGATAAGAAAGTAAATATTTGAAATAATTAAATTTTGTAATTGAGATTTAATTATCGATCGACAAAATTAGATAACGATGTTTCGATTCTTCTAATATTTTAAAATATTCAAATCTTTAATAATATACAAATTTAAATTTTGACTTCTTGAATATAATCGAGATTTTTAATCCTTATAAATATTTAACTTTAATACGTTATCACTTTCTCTTTTATATATATATACATATATATAGAAAAGATTATAAAGTCTCGTTAGTATTAAAATAATGATAAAAAATTTATACGATTTTGTTTCGCATATTCTATCTTCTTCTTACATTTTTCAATCCGCACGGATCAATCTGAGCTCGACCCATCTAGACCCATAACTCATACAGATTAATCCGTTTAGACTCACTAAATTGAAGGATTTATAAAATTTCAATCCAATCCATTTAAATTATTTGATGGATCGAATCAATCCGATAGATACAATCCAACTTGATAGCTCCGTGATCCTTGATATACGTTTTTAACTTTTCGGAGACACAAAAATTCATTTAACTCCACACATTATCTATTTTGTTGAAAAAATTTCATTATTTTCAAATTGCTAAAGTCTTTGGAGTATAAGTGAACTATGGAAATGGCGAAAGCCCGAAGGGGACAAAACTTGGCATTTACGCAGTGAGACCTTGAAATTATTTTTTTTTACATTTTATAAATTACCCAGATCACTCGGTTCTCAGAGAGTACAAAGTTTATTGTGGCAAAAATCCATTTGAACCCCCACACTTTGTCTATTTCTAGACAATATTCAATAGGGAGCTTTATGTGTCATGTTGTGCACACTAATACCTACGAATTTGGTATTGTAATAAAACTCACAAAAAGTTTGAAAAACATTCTAAGATGAGAAATATCAAATAATTATAGATATGATTCATAGTTTAAGAATGCAAATATATCGGAGTATTTGTTCTTCTGTCGTACTAATCTTAGATTAAATAATATATTTTTTTAATTTATCTCTTTCGTATTAACTGTGAAAATCGACTAATGAGAAAGTTGAGGGCGAATGAATCACCTTTTACATCAAATAATGTAAAAATTTAGTATATAGCCAATTTAAAAAATCCATTGGTGGAAATTAGGAGACTAAACAAAGGTTTTGAAAAGATTAAATGACAATTTTAAAATATATAGGAGGCATTTTGAAAAAAAAAATAAACTCTAAAGGTTAAAATGAAATTTTCCAATTCCCCAAGTTAATATATAAAAGAATGGTTCCATCATTTATAATTAATCTTAACTCTCTGCTTAGACAAGTTTAATTTGTTGGTTAAGGTAGCTCCTTTTTAATTAGAAGTCAATCGAGTCCAAACAATCAAGCAAATTTAAAAAAAAACACAAAGGAAGAAACGTGTGTGTACGAGTATCTCCATTAGGTTTGAATTAAAATTTTAATCAAAAGATTAGTTCAAAATTAAGCTAAATTTTGTATTGAACAAACTCCATTCACATATAAAATAGACCGACCGTTTAACTGCTATATGAATTATAATATTTAGAAATAAATTAAAGTATAATAAAATATATTTAAAAAAAAACAATAGAGAGAGAGATGAGGTTGAGAAAGTGCATTTGAAGTGTTAGAAAAAAGGACATTTCCCCCCTAAATTTTATTAAAATTATTGAAAAAATTGGTCAACGATGTAATTTTTTTTTTTTGTCTTCTTCAATTCCATTCCATACGATTAAAATATATCAATTTAAAGTCCTTGGGCACCGTGATAATGAAACAATAAAATGATATAATTTTGTTTTTGAAAGTTTCCATCAAGATCAATTTTTTTGAAGTTTTCTTAGTTGAATTTTGAGATCTGAACTATTTATATATTAAATCTGTTTGTAATATTCAAATGAAATATATATATATATAGAGTTTTGATCGCCTGCGCGACTCATCCATGTGTGCTCGTGCACGACGTGCTCTTAGTTGTCCGATCAACCGCGATTGAGAAATGCACAGTGTGAACCCGTGTGCGAGCCACGCGCGTTGTCGTCTTCACCGCCGCATCGTCCGGCCATTGTCGACCGACGGATCGAGGGCGATTGACGCGCAACTCGTCGACGGTCGGACGAGGCTCGAATTTCGGCTGGTTAGCATCCGGAATCCGACACAAATCGATCGGAAATAACCGAACCACGTGGGCGACAGTGGCGCAACCACTGCCGCCCGCAATCAGACCGGATTCCGATCGAATTGCGGCCGAAATCCGGCTCCGAACAGATCGACAATCGACGTCAGTCCGTCCGATATAATCGGTCGATCGCCATTTGGCCATCGCCCAATCGAATCGCGACCGAAATCGGCTGCCAGAATCGGGTTGTTGATTTCGATCGCGATCGGACCGAATTCTGACCGAATTGCGACTGGATTCCGACCGAATTGCGACCGAATTCCGGCGTCGGATAGGTCGACGTCAGCTTTCGGTCGGAATCCGACGGCAGAAAGACCTGCAACCGACGTTGGCCCGTCTGACGTCGAATTCCGACCGCAATTCGGTTGGAATCCGGCTTGATTGCGGCTGGTAGTGGCGCGCGCCATTGTCGGGCGCATGACGCAATGAATTTCCAAAGCTAAGTCTCGCCGAACCGTCGGCGAGTTACGCGTCGATTGTGTTCGGTCCGGCAGCCGGCGGTGATCGGACAACGCGACAGCGACGTCGACAGTGGCGTGGGATCGACGTGGAGTGCACCGACGCGTAGGAATTGGTCGCGTAGGAGATCAATTGTATATATATATATATATATATATATATATATATATATTTTTTTTTTTTTTTTTCATCAGAAGCAAAAGTTTTATAATTTTCAGATTTATTTGATAAGATAATCAAGCCGAACCGAGTTAAATTTAAAATTAACCAAGTTATTGAAACAACTGTTCAAGCTTGACTTGATTTTTTTTTTTTTAAGATTGAGTTTGATTCAAGTTTAACTTTTTTAATTGATTCAGTTCAAGTTCGAATCAAGTTTGATTCAAATTTGTTTAAGATTGTCTTGTTTAAATATTATTAAACTCTTAAATTACGCTTAAATTTAATATTTTAATATTTATTTGGTTGGTTAGTATAAAAAATTCAAGCGAGTATAAACAAATTCATAAATAAATTTGATCATAAATATAATTTATGAGTTTTGTTCATGAATATAATTTATAAATTATATTCACGAATACTGTTCACGAATATTATTCACAAACAATGTTTACGAATATTATTCACAAATATTAACAAATAAAATACATATATATTTAAGATTATTCATTTAATTTATCAAATTGTTAAAATTTATTTATTTAATTGACTTTGATACTTATTAAATTAATATAAATAAATTCTTATCAAATCGAATACTAAATTGGTTCATAAATGCTTAATTTATTTACAGTTCTAAGTAAGTGTCGGTGCTATCACTTCCATCTGCTGAACACAATGTGGCTTTTCTCTCTGCAAATTCATAATGATCAGATAAATGACCTTCTAGATCCAACTCAAAGGAACCTTCAGGTAATCCAACATCACACATTTGAATTTTCTCTTCAAATTGCCCAATATGATTCCGTTATTTTCCATTTCAGATAAAGAGACTATCCTAAGAATGGTTCTCATGTGGAAAACCTAACTGACGAGTATGCCACAACAATTGACAATGTTACGCAACTACTTGTAAAGGCAATGATCTTTTGTTTGGTTCGCTTGTAAAGTTCTGTTTTTTCCGCAGCTCTTGATGCTGAGTTATCAACCCCTCGGGATTGATAGAGAGAAAGAACGGGCTTATCTCAAGGAGCAGAACCGGAAACTAATAATTGAGCTTCACGATAAGCGAAAGCGGTACACGCTGCCGGAGAGCTTCTTGTGCCTCTGCGAGAAGCAGAAGCAGCGGCCTACCAAGCTGAGGTTAGTTTTCGTTTACTTGGACTTCCAATGAAAGGGGTTTGCTCCTAAAATTCATCAGGATTCTCACTTCAGCTGTTATAGTTTAAAAAACTATTTTACTCAAAATTTTCAAATTCATTTCTTCTCACTCCCCTTGTGATTTTAGATTATTATCATAGATCATAAGGCGGTGGATGAAATAAAATGGATTCAGAAATTCTAGAGGATGAATTAGTATATTTTTAAACGCAAACTGTGGAGGGTAATGTTGTGTTTTCCAAAAAATAAAATTGTTAATATCTCTTGTTCTAATTTCTGTTTTCCACTTTAATCCAGTGGAAATAGAGAAAAAACAATAATCTTTACTTAAATAAGAAACATTATTTATTTTCTTCTGAAAATTTTTAAAAATAAAAACTCTTTTTTTTTTTTTTTTTTTTTTTTTGCCTTTTGTCCTTGGAGTAAGTAGAACATAGGAAAAAGAATTGAGCATGTCAAATACAACTTTTTCACAAGAGAGGTATAGGAGTGCACAACTTGAGGTGGAGATGACGAAGAAGCCGATGGAAGAGCTAAAAGGAAGCATCAGATGGAGTTGGTCATCTTGAAGCATTTCCTTGCTAAATCGGTTGCTTGAATAAATATATACCACCATGAGTCGGAGATTACAGTGAAGGGAGCACCATTCTCTATAGTAAAAGACGATCATAAAAATTATATACCTCAAAAGGAGCACCATTCTTGATTCCACCTTATGATGATCAATCTGCGTTCCTCCCTTCTTGCCAATAACGGGTTCGATCGTATTGAATCCTCCTCCAAGAAGTCCCGGAGCATGGTATGTCTTTTATCCCCTATTCAATCGAGTTCTCATTATTTGTTGTTTCACCATTAATCAGATAGCTCGCATCGTATTTTAAACTAACTGCTTCTTCGTTCTTTACATCGTTATTCTGCAATTGGATTATGAGCATGATATGCTCTGATAGATAAATAATTCCATAAATCAACATGCAACTAAATTTTCTTACTCGTACTTTGTAGTCATCTTATTGCAACAACTAATTCAAGGTTCATCGAATACCAAATATCTTATTGCCTTTCTACATTCTAGTTAAGGTGGATCTACTCCAGATGATCCGACCAATAAATAAATGAAGAATATTTCAAAAAAGTCGAACCATAATTAAATTATTCAGGATTCTGCTTGTAGGAACTAGGAATCTGTGGTGACCTATGGAAAACGCATGATCTAGTCCATGCATGTTCCAGAATTGTCATTGGGAGACAAGTCCGTAATGACGGACCCAGGAAATCTTTAAAGAGCCCATGCAACTTTTTCTTTTGCCCTCAACTGTTCATGCAAAGATTAGATTGTGCTTACAACACAGTAATGTAGTATATTGAAGGATGAAATCAGCTTGCTTAAAACAGCTACATTGACATAACAACTATGTAGATGATTAAAACAAATTATGCCAACATCTTAGTACAGTTAAGAATTATATAACTTCTAGACAAAGAGTATTCATAATTTTCAAAGCGATGACAAATTGTGCTTGGGAATTATTGTTACCGAGTGGAAAAACATCTCATAAACAGACTTCTCATTTATCAAAGACTTACCGACAATAGTACAATGTCATCTTCAAAAAGATTCGAGAGGCACATCAGATAACAATTGCTGAGGTAGTGTTACTGTTATATACACATGATGGAGAATCCTCAAGCTCGGTATCCTTCTTTCCTGCTTCATACTTCACACTCGAGTTCTTGGAAATACTCCCAGTATCTTTCCTCTTCCCAAGTCTTCAAGTAACTTCTTTGCCCGATCCACCTCCATGGTCGCAAGTTTCTGCAAGTACCCGCAAGCTCCTGCCGCCACCATCTGCTTCCTACACTTTCTTGACTTTGAAATCGATCCCAATATTGAAATTGGGAACTTCTTATCGACCAGAACTGAGTGATCGAGGAGCTGAACGAGGTTTACTATTCCCTTCTCCTCCTTCCTCAGCAATCTCTGATACACAGGGAATGACATCAGAGAAGCCAAACCCCTTGCAGCGACTTCCTTTTCCTCCACAGTTTTTGCTTCCAGCATTCGCACCAGCGGAGCGATTGCGCCCTCAAACTCCTTCCTTGCCCTCCTGAAAAACGAAGATAATTCGGCTACTGCCATGGCTGCCTCTGTTCTTGCTCCTGGCCTGGAGCTTTCCAGTGCGTTGGTGATGCGGAGAAGGAAGCCGGACGCGGAGATGGCCTCTGCTATGTACCTGAAACAAGCCAAGTTTCTTAATAAGCGAATTCCCAGCTCAAGATTTTGATGGTCTCCTGCTTCGACTGCTTTCCAGTAGTTGTTCAGGCATTCCAAAGCCCCTTCTTTGAAGATGGATACTTTTATGCTTTGGGATTCTTCTCCACCAGAAGATAGATCGCAGAGGCAGCTGAGGGCGTTCTCTTGGGCAAGAGGTGTTCCGGACGCTAAAATTCCGACGAGGACCGGGACTCCGTTCTCTTCGGCGAATTGTGGCCGGAGTTCTTGAGCCGCGGCGAGCTTCTTCAGCACCGCGGCGGCGGCAGCCTGGCCGGAGGAGGGAGTTCCACCGCGGCAGATCTCTAGGAGTGCGGCAATCCCGCCGCGGGACCCGATGACGAGGGCATTGTCCCTGGTTTGGGTTAGGGTTTGCAGGGCGGCGCAAGCCTTCTCCTTGGCGACGCCACCGTCCGACTCGAGGACGCGGGCGAGGTGGTGGAGAAGCGGCAGGCCCTCCGTGGCCAGGAGGTGGTGGCAGCTTGGCACGGCGGAGATCCTCGCGATCGCCGCCGCGGCCTTCTCCCTCGCCTCGTGGCAGGACGCAGCGACGGAGACGGAGTCGAGGAGGCGGACTAGCGCCGGCACCGCGCCCTGTGCGGCGGCCACCACGACGTTCTTGTCGTCGTCGCGGAGGAGGTCGAGGAGAGAATCCAGCGCGGCGATCCTCGACTGGGGGCTCCCGATCTGAAGCCGGGTCACGAGACTCCGGGCCTCCTCCCTCACAGGCTCCCGGTGCCGACTCCTTTCCTCCGGCGGGTCAAAAAGAGCGTCACTACGGCGGAGAATATCGGCGTCAGCGGCCAGCTGCTGAAGAGCAGTGGAGGCGGCAGCAATGTCGCTCTGAGTGCGGAGCCGAGCTACGGGAGGGTCAGCGGTGCGGCAGAGAACGGCGAGGTCGAGGGCGGAGGATGCAGCTTGGAGAAGGAAGCAGAGGAGTTCGGCGACGAGTGGGATAGACTTGAGACGATCGAGGTCGTCTAGGGCAGCAGAGAGGCGGGCAACGGTGACGGAGACGGAAGACCAGTGGCCGCGGAACGATTGGGCGTCTGCAGCGGCGGCAGAGAGGGAGGCGAGGAGGCGGCGGAGTTCCTCTCCGTCTCCGCTAGGTTCTGCATCGACCATAGCGGATCGGTTAGCGGACCCGACTCCAGCAAGCAACCAGGGCGATGTGTTGCGTTCTCAGTGAAATCGACACTCAAACCATCTGAAAACTAAGAATAAGAAATCATTTTCGCTGCGGAGCACACACACCCGCGTTCTACCGCTTTCCCAGAATTAGTAAACAAAATGTAGGTCCCATATTAATGTTCTATTGCATGGTTTCGCTGTTGGGTATTTGTTGCGGGCCTGCAGTGCTAGAGTATCAGACTTACCGATGAGTTATCTATAGAAAGGAGACGAGAAGAGGAATGATGTGACTATTATTGTAACATGCTTTTCTTTTAACTTTTTAATGCTGTTTTTTTTTTGTCCTTTTGGATAAAGAATCTTTTAAAAACTTTCCTTTGAATATTCTTTTGACAAAAAATAAAAGGTATCTTTTAATATATATATTTTTTGTTAAAAAGGATTGAAAGGTTTTTTTCTTCTTTTTTTCATCTTGAAAATTTATTTATTTTAAAATTTTAAAGCAAT
The DNA here is from genome assembly GCA_025175895.1 of Wurfbainia villosa. NCBI lineage: Eukaryota > Viridiplantae > Streptophyta > Magnoliopsida > Zingiberales > Zingiberaceae > Wurfbainia > Wurfbainia villosa. The sequence continues at coordinate 80,816,824 of CM046006.1, read as the reverse complement.
TTTAGTTAAAATTTCCATAACATAAAACGAAAATTTTGATTAAAAATATTTTAGTGTCCACCGAAATTATTTTAATATAAATTAAACCTGTCTTAGCCTTGTTAAAAAAAATTTAACTCTCTCAAAACTGCTTCGATATTGTTAGAGATATTTGGGATGTGAAACACAAGACTTGAGATGACCTTTTTAAATATTTTATATATTTTTAGATATTTAGATAAAAATAAAATTGAACTTATAATTCCATTCTGAAAAAGAAAGTTGCATATAATGAATCGGGTCAAAGTTCATAGATTCTTATGGACCATCCCAATTGATGTGCTGCAAAATTAATTAATTGCGCATTCATGTTTATATCAAGCAATTTAATGCAATAGCTACTGATTGACTCACAAATTCATGCAGGGAGAAAAATCGACCTGAGAATAAGAGAAAAGAAATAAAAAATATATATGAAATTTAAATAATAATAATTTTCATCTATCTTATACAAGTTACAAAGCCAATCATTTTAATTTTTAAAAACTATTTATAAATAGAATTTAACAGTAATAATAATAATAATAATAATAAAATGGCGTGTAATAAATACTCTTAATTGGAAGACTTCTTTCCTGTCGGTGTGTGTCAGTCTAGGCAATATAAATTGATTAATTTCAATTAGTAGTTGTTTATGTTCGTCTAATACTATAAATTTAAACACAGAAGGAGTTTAATTCATTATTTATACATAAACTTTATCCAAATTGTAATATAATTAAGGTAGTAATGAAATTCAATATAATCATGATTATATTATTATGTTTGAATATAAATTATATATAATCTTATATTACAAAGATAATTATATATTTTTTATTTGGTATCTATTATAAAGACGATAGAAATCGATCGATAATGACGACGACGACGATAACGATGGTGGTCGGCCGACGACAATCGACCGGCAACGATCGATCGATCGACGATAATCGGTCGATGAGGGGCCGATCGACGACGGCGACAATGATCGATCGATTAGTATATGGCGACAATGAACGATAACGATCGACTTTATTGTAATTCAGATTATAAAATTTTAATAACTTTTATAATCTAAATTATATTATATTATAATTTTAAAACGATAATAAATAAAATAATCAATTTTATAATATAATCAGATTTCGATCAAATACCGTCTTAGAAGAGAGTTAAATGGAGCTCGAAGCCCAAAGCACAGAGAGGTCAAATCACTCTCTCTCTCTCTCTTTTTCCCTCCATCGATTTAATTTTCCATATTTGTGCCGTCTTCTTCTCCATGCGTCGATTTGCAGGGCGGAAGATGATTGCCCCGAACACATCACAGTCCGTGATTGCGACCACCAATCAATGGTTGCAGTACTGACGATGGCAATCACGATGGATTCCAATAGCAATTTGATCGATATTGGAATTTGGTCGGACTGCGATCGAATTCCCAATCCATCGTGATTGAGCCTGCAACATTGGCGACGCAATCACAACCAATTCTCGATTGCAATTCAAGCGGAATCCGATCGTGGTTCCATTGGAAGCGCAATTACAGTGGATTCTGATTGCAATTCGGTTGGAATTCGATCGTAATTTGATCGGACTCCGACATCGATCGGATCGCAATTGATTTTCGATCGAATTATGACCGAAAATTGGTCACAGTTGTGGCTGCTAGTGCTATAATCGTTGGCAACCATAATTGCAGCTAATTCTGATTGAACTATCGATCGGATCACAGTCGAATTTGATCGCTCGACAACGATATCGAGTGAGAGCAAATGGTCGAATACAGATGCTTGAGATCGCTTCGAGTGTAGGGAAAGTAAAAAAGTGAAAAGGAAGAAAATACATTTTAAATTTTTCATTAAAATTGAGATGGGTTCAGCGTGAATAGCTTCACCCTTAGCTCCAAAGCCATAACGGAAAAAAAAAAAAAAATGTCGTCCATACTGACGTCTAAGTATCCCGAGCCGATTTTCAATTATGATATATTGGTAAAATAAAATTCTAAATGAAAGTTCATCCCTTAGAATATTGAATATACTGAGACGACTTTATTTATACTTATTCGATTTATCTTCTTTATCAATCATTAATATGGATCTTATTTTATTTATTTTTTATTTTTTAAATAGTCTCACTCTTACGCTTTGTTTACCTTAAGGAGTGGATGATGGATAGATGGATGAAACAAACCTAAGGATATGGAAAGGGAAAGGAATCCTTAATCTAATCTAATGTGCTTGTTTACTTTGATTAAGGAAAGTGAATATAATTCATCCTTTAAATTGTTTACTTATATAAATGAAAAGAAGATTAAATTGTTTATTGTTTAAGATATCCTATCCTTCTCAACACAATTTATTTATTTTTATTTCACAATATAAACAAACTCAGGTCTAATGTTATGACTAATTTTATTAAAAACTTAAAATTAAATGTGACTTTGCATTAAAAATACAAGAAATAAAGAATTTTATGGTTAGAAATTGGATACGGCATTTTTAAAAATTGATTTTCTTTTAAAATCTGTTTTTCAAATCCGAGTCATTTTTAAGTTTTGAAAAATTAGAAACTTAAAATTGCATTAAATATAAATAAACCTGAGTTCTGTAAATTGATTTTTATTTAAAAAAAATAAAGAAATTTATTACGATTGTATGATTAAAAATTTATTGTTATTTTATGGTTTCTATCGTTAAGAATTTATAACAAATACAAAAAGATCAATTACATTCCGAAACTAGCTCAGTTTCAATAGAAATAAAAAACTAAAACAATGAATTATAAGTTAACTTAAAATTCGATGGGAATTCAATTTTGTATTCCAAAATAGCAAAGTTTGTAATGATATTTTGTAATTGACGCATCTAAGGCAGTACGATAATTACACTTCTAAAAAAACTAGCAAAATATTTTTAATGCTAGCAAAGTTTGTAATTTCTATCCAAAATATTACTTTCATTTGTATCTCAACCTTGCAAGATGTGACTATTCATGCTGACATAGCCCGTCAAAATTAAAAAGGAAATATAATCTTTAGAAAATCAAGTCTCTTCTCTGGTGGACATCCCATGAAAAGCATCATCTTTTTCTTGTTCTCTCCCAAGAATAGATACGCACCAAGTATATGTTTATCAGGAACACCAGCATAGACTAGATCTTTGTAGAGTTTCTCCTTAATCTTTTGTTGGCGAAATGACCTATTTTCAATAATCAATTAACGATCAATCGCAAAAAAGAACAACTTCCTTGATATTAATGTCGGTGACTGAATTTTTCTTACTTCCATATGAATCAATAGATGCACACTTTCTCTTGCTTGATCACTCATTAAATGGTGGACTATCAGAGACCACTTCAAAACTCTCATGTTCATCATTTAGTCCAAGATCCCTTTGTTCTTCCTCTAAAATAATCTCAACATTTCTTTCAGCGACAGTGGAAGCTCCTTGACCGTTTGCTCTATCATGAGCAAACAACTCTAACAACTTCTTATAATGAGATACAGGGGTATATTTTCACTTCTTGATTGATGGATTAGCCTAGAGAAATTTAAACATAATTATAAATACAGTAGTTTATTAAAATGACTAAATATTGTTAGGGCAATCGACCCGTGATATGGTTTTGATGTGTGTGACAAAGGGTTTAAGTTAGGATGTTTGGATTTGATATGTGCGTTGGAGTCTTGCAGGACTTAGTAATTTGTACATTGAGCATTGGCGAGTTTCACCTCTCATGACTCGGTCCTTTAGTCGGTGAAGGATGATTTTGCGGAAGCCGTGCGCTTAGAGCATCCGAGGGATCGTCGGACGAGGAGCTTGGAGTGAAGCCGGAGGAAGTAGACTTCAGGGCGAGACGCGAAGGATGACGCTGCAGAGTCGTGCACTTGACACATTCGAGGGGCGTGGCCGGACGAAGATAACTTCAAAGACAAGGGACTTCAAGGAATAAGAGTGAGCGAATGCAACTCGGGAAGAGATAGTGCTCTTAGGTGAAACTTGGCCAATTGGCTAAGTGTCGGATGAGATTTTCCGACATCAGTCGACTGTCATGTCATGACAGTCGACTGCTCCAAGTCGATTGTGACTCGACTGGTATACGAGTCTGGTTCATGTGCCAATAGTCGACTGCCATGGATTGACAGTCGACTGCCGAGACCACCAGTCGATTGATGAAGGCATCAGTCGATTGGTCGCAAGGATTTCGGGCACAGAATGGAGTCTCCACTTCTGACACTCGACTGATAGCTCCATCGATCGACTGATGGTAAGATCAGTCGACTGATGTGGGAGTCGTTGGGTGAAATCCAATGTGGAAAGTAGTCGTTATTGGGCAACGGCTATATGATCAGTCGACTGATCAGGGCATCAGTCGACTGATCCTGTGTCAACGGGAAGAAACCCTCTTCTTCTATAAAAAGAAGAGGTGAGGGGCTTTGGGGGCTTAATGCTTCAACTCATAACTTCTCCCAAAGTGCCCTAAAGGTTTTCCATCCTCTTACTTGAGTTTATTTACATCATAATTGTAAGAGGAGTGATTCTTGTGTAAAGAGGTTACCTCCACCTAGCTTGGTGCAAAAGAGAGAATAGTGAAAGCTTGAGACGTGATTCACCTTGGACGAATCGAACCGTGGATTAGCGACGAAGCCGTGAACCATGTTACATTCCTTGTTAGCAGAGCAACGAACGAACGACTTCCACCGTCTGCGATAAAGGCTATTCACCTCCCTCTAGCCGGCCATCGATCATCATTCGATTCCCAACAAGTGGTATCAGAGCCAAGACACTTGTTGAGGACTAACCGCCTACATAAGCACTATATCAAGAGATGACTGACTCTAACATTCATTCGCCGAAGTTCGAGGGGGAATTCGTTCGGTGGAAGAAGCGAATGAAGGTATTTTTCGAAACCGATTTCAAAATTCTATTAATTATGGAAAACGGATTCAAGATGCCTAGGAATGAAGAAGGGGAGCCATTAGAAAAATCAAGGTGGAGCAAGAGGCAAAGGGAAGAGTACTTGACAAACTCAAAAGTCAAACATCACCTCTATAACGTACTCCCCCAACAAGAAGTCAACCGGATAGGAGAGTGTGCTAGCGCCAAGGAAATGTGGGAGAAACTCATAGAGATTCATGAAGGCACATCCGAGGCCAAGCTAGCAAGGAGAGATGTACTTCGATCCCAACTAACCAATATCAAACTCGAAAAGGGAGAGAAAGTAAAATATCTAAACTCTAGGTTTAAAGAAATTCTAACCGATTTGACAAGTGTAGGGGAAAAGCTCTCCAACCGGGACATGATAATGAAGGCTATAGATGTCTTTCACCGATCCTCAAGATGGAGCTCTTTGGTGAATTCCTTTTACATCTCCAAGAACCTAGAAGTTAGCACCTTGGAGGAATTCTTCTCAACCATGGAGCTCCATGAAACAAGGTTTGAAGGAATAGTAGAAGAGTCAAGAATTCAACCTTCAAGAGGAGTAGCACTATTAGCCAACAAAGGGAAGAAGAAGATGGAGACTCTTTCCTCCTCCGATGATGAAGCATCCTCCTCCTCCTCCATGGATAGCACGGAAGAAGCGTACATGGTAAGGAAGGTAAGACGTGCTTTGAAAATTTTTAAATTTAATAAATCTAATGATAGGAGGAGAAGACCAAGGGGGAAGGTAATTTGCTACAATTGCCAACAAGAGGGACACATAAGAGATAATTGTCCACTCTTTAACAAGAGCAAAGAAGAGAGGAGAAAGAAAGAAGAAAAGAAGAAAAAGGGGAGCAAGAAGGAAGAAAAAGAGGAGAAGACCAAGGAAAAGGGGAAGACCAAGACACGGCGTGTTTGGTTAGGGGTTTTTGTTGATAACCTTGTTAGGTTATCAACAAAAACCTTGTTTGGTTTAGGTTATAAATAATTACCTGGTAATTGATCATTACCAAGTTATGAACAAAAACCTTTTTAGGGGGAATCGGAAAACCTTAGAGAACCAAGGTTTTTGTTGATTCCCGAGGTTAAAGAAACTTTTTTCCAATATTACCTCAAGCAATATATTAAATGTCAATGCCGCCGCCGCCTTGCCGCTTCGCCGCCGTTGCCGCCATTGCCGTCGGCCGCCGCCATTGCCGCCGCCGCTGCCGTCGCCGCCGCCGTTGGCCGCCGCCGTCGCCGTCGCGCCGCCGGCCGCTCGCCGCCGGCTCGGCCGTCCGCTCGCTCCGTCGCCGCCGGCTGCCGACGCCGCCGCCGCTCGCCGCCTCGCCGTGCCGACCACCACCGGCCGCTCGCTTCGCCCATCGCCGCTGGCCACCGCCCGCCACCGCAGCATCGCTGCTTTGGCCGACCGATCGTTGTTGTCGACATTAATATTTCTGTCATTGTTGTCGAATTGATTGAGCACAGACAAAGGATAATTTAGTAAAATATTTAACTAAGTTATATATTAAAACCTCCAACCAAACAAGGTTTTTATCTAAGGTTATACTTTATTCCAAGGTTATGTTTTATTCTCTGGTAATCACATAACTAAGGTTATGTATGATTACTTGAACCAAACGTACCCTAAAAGCAAGAACTTGGGATGACCCCTCTTCATCATCATCAATATTGGGAGAGGAGAATGCTTTTGTCACCAACCTTGCTTTGATGGCGTTTGATGACCTAGACTCCACCTTCTCCTCCGAGCAAGAAGAAAGAAGCACTAGTGAGGAGAGTTCGAGTGAAGGGGGAGCTTCATCCTCATCTACATCGGAATCCGAAGAAGAAGACATGGAGACTATGCACTACAACAAAAAAGATAATACACAACACTTAAAAGACAATGCTTTTTTATAAAAAGCGTCGTTGTTTTTAGTTTAACAACGTTTTTAGTGTAAAACGTTGTCTTTTTTTTTCTTTAACTTAGCATAGACAATGCTTTTTGCAAAACCGTTGTGTATTAGTGTTCTTTTTTTGGGTCAAAGATAATGGTTTTTAAATAGCGTTGTCTTTGATTTTTTTTATTAATAAAAGACTACACTTTATAAAAAGCTTTGTCTATGAGCGTGTTATTTCAGTATATACGACAACGCTTGTAAGAAAGTGTTGTCTTAAAAAAAAAATTATAGACAATACTTCTTTTAAAAAAATATTTTAAAGAAAATATTGTCTTTTATTAAAAAAAACTCATTTTTTTAAAGAAATATTTTTATCATACAATTACTTAAGAAAAGACTCAATTTCTATCGGCAAAAAAAAAATCATAGAAATTTAATTATAATGATTCTTGTAGACGATAACTCTTATAGATAATATAAGAAAAATCATAGAAGTTGTAAACAAGTTTTACGTAGCAGAAAATAGAAAGATAAAATTTGAAAGAGATACTTATCGGTGTCAAAAAAATCTGAGGGCTATGATTTATAAAATTAATATTATTATATATGTAATATATCAAAAAAATATAATAATAAAATTTAAAATGAAATAAATAAACAAAATAATTTTATTAAAGCGGAATTTAGTTATTAATAATTATTTAAAAAAATTTGGGATAATTTTATTATGTTTTAATTAAGTCTAATCGTGTCCAATTATAAAAATTGATTATTTTAATTAATCTTAGGTTATAAATAAAACCCAAAGTTAAAATTAAAACAAAAGTTTTATTTCCTTTACTTTTTTTTTTTCTTCTTTCCCGTGTCCTATCTCCGCGCGCCGCCCACCGCTCTTACTTCGTCGTCGTCGTCGCACACCCGCAGCGCCAGCCGCCTGCCGATCGGTTTCCGCCGCCTCTTCGCACGCGACCGGTTCGCCACCGCAACCTGCCTGCACTGCAGCTGATCTCCAACATTACGACCTGCTTCACATCGCGACTTGCGCCCACCGTCGCACATCCGCCGCCGCTTCCTCTACCTCGCCGACCGCAAGCGAGATCCGACATTGCCTAACGTCGGTGAACCCGCTGTCATAACCTTCGGTAAATAAATTAGTTAATTTAGCTGATTAATAGCTTAACGGATTAAGGTTAAGCATTTGCGTAGATTAAGATTAGTAATCATTTTAATTAAAATCTGTGGATTAAGGTTTCATTTTATTTTATGTTGAAACTCAAGATCAGGGCTTACAGGAAATGGGGTGACAACATGGGTTGTTATTTAGATAGGCTAAGTTGAAGGAATTGAGAAATAGAATGCATCGCCCTTCCTAGGTTCTGCATCGGCAGGATTTTTTGTCACATGTCACTCTTCTTAAGTACAGTAGATAAAATGGGCAATTTTGACACTGCAAGGTTAGACAAGAAGTGGTTGTGTCCTATGCCCATATTCTGTAATAGTGGAACATAATGACCATTTTGTTATACGACTTTGAACTTTCTCTGGTACCTGAGGTCAGGGATTAGCCTTTGAGGAAAAATTCAATAGTTTACATGCACTCTGAAGGATATCCATTTACTGTAGGAAAGAGTTAATTAGGAAACAAATGTCTGAAGATTTTTGATGATCCTGTTGAAACCTATGTGAACCCATCTGTTGCATGTACAAGTTGTTGAATCTCAAGGATACTCTTCTCACCCTACACTTTTCACATTTGTCATTCCTTTAAAATGAGCGAGTAGCATTGATGTAATTCCTATAATGCAGAAATCTACATGCTTGGCAAGGAAGATTAATAGGCTGAAATTTCTTATCACTACACTACTGGAACTTGAAATTGTAATTAGTTTCTTGTTCTGAATTATAATTTTTTATTTTAAAAGTATTCCATGGTTTTGCCTTATAGAGACTCGTGGCTTCGAACAACATTTAGTTCCTCTAACATATTTCTTGATTTTTATTTGCCACGCTTGTACTTGTTTTTTCTCATTTTGTACTAGTCCATTCGCATTGCATAAATTAGAATAAATTGGAAAATGTACTGTCTCTTACTCTGCTGTTAATGATTTTTTGGTCATGGTCAGGCTCTTGCAAAGGATGTGCCTTGGCGATTAAGAGGACCACGCGTACTGGAGATTCTTGAGGCTGTAAGTCTCTCGATTCAGTACCATTATTATAGCTGCTGATTTAGCTACTGTGTTCTCTATGTCACGCTCCGAGAGGGGTACTTGTCCGACGAAAATCGGACAACACCTCCTCTGTACTGCGGACAATTAAAATCTGTACACAAGGTCCACACGGCCCACTATACATCGGCTAACATGACCGGAACATAAAAACACAATACAAGTAGTATATGGGCCTCAGACCAACAACCAAAGTAAATAAAAGGTATAAAACCTCTAGACTTACCCCTTCTGCCATCTGAGCAGGAATACACAACCAAAAATAAATCGAACAAAAAAAAGTCCATAAGGACATAATCAAATACTACCAAATAACTACGAGTATAAAACTACAAGTTTGAAACATAGAATTCTAGAAATAAAACTGCGGAAGTCTGAAAACCAAATAACGGAGTCTTCAGATCTGGGGACTGGCAACTGGACCCTCCGGAAGGCTTCATCCTGAAATAAAAGAGATATCAACAGAGTGAATAAAACTCAACGGATATCTAACAGTCATGCATAGTGAACTATAAACAACAATAATAATCATACCAGTACAGTCTCCAGATAAATAATAGGAAATGCAAGGAAGAAATGTAGAAAGACTGTACTTACCTGAATCTCCTATCCTGACATAAGAGTGTAAGCCGTACTAGCAGAAGTAAGGTCGTCAGACCAAAAACATGATGTATCCTGTATGCATGTCAATCATATGCAACAACCAAGGCAGCAATTAAAATGCAGCAAACACAAACAAATGCAATCCATACAATATGCATGCGATGCAAAATGACATGGTCACTCCTGACACCAGTCAGCCGCTTCACACGTGATGGTGAGGCCGAGTGGGTAGGGCTATGACAACTGTGCACTCTGCCATCACTGCTCCTGAGTGACCGAGTGGACATGATGCTGTCGGAGTACACCTATCCTCCTACCCCAAACAGAGTGGGGGAGAAAAGCTCTCATCTCTCGGTGTCATAGACCAGAGGAGAGATCCCTGTCCGCTACCATGCTGCATCTCTGCTACCCATGAGCAGACCAGCGGAGCCTGACAGAGCTACTGCATATACCCTCCTGATGTATCACTAACTCATGAGTGACAGTGTGTGCAGATCATGTAATTGGCTGCGGGCTCAACTACAAAGGAACCGCCGACCAGCTAGCATGCAATCATGTAAGATGGTGCATGACACTAAAGCATATAACACCAACCAATATACGTCTCCAAATAATATGTACAAACAAAATGAGTACATATTGATGACCTAGGTATAGGTATACAAGGAAAGTATATCTAAAAGCTAGTCAAGTGTATGACACAACTTTTAAAATAAGTACACATGACAAGTATCCAAATAAATGAGCACCAATAAAATAAGCATATGAAAAAACTACCACATGTACTAGGTAGTGACATACCAGAGCCATTAGAAGCATAGAAAACTATTACTAGTTATAGTAAACAACACACAACAACATGACAATATCTAAAAGAAGATAAGTCAAAGATACCCGCCTGTTATAATACTCGTGATAACTATCTTCACGCTCGTGGACCTGTCTCGTGATCGAAATCTGCATATAACAAACATTATGATTAAGTACTATGATACGATCAAATCAGATCCGAATCCAACATCGCAATATCAAATCTAAACCACTATTCTTTAATCCCAACCTAGGCATCCAATCTGGATCAACCCAGTTAGTTTGGATTATATCCCTGCCCAGATCACCTTCCTCTTGGAGCAATCACAGGGTTCACAGCTATCACCCTCGATTTCCTGTCATGGTAAGAAATCCATTTCCTCCAATTAAATCCCTAACCCAAACATTTACCTAAAATCTCAATTCAAACCTTACCTTCTTTTCCGGCACAATCTAGAACCATAGATTTTGCTCGTCAGATGTCGAACAACCGACCTTCTCTACCAATCCAAGTGTTAAGCAGCAAATACATGGGAATCATAGCGCTAAAAACAAGTGGTTGGCATCGAGATCACCGCTTGCCTCAACTAGCGACAGCAGGAAGCAGTGAGGCCTTTCGACGATCATCGTGTAGTGAAACAGTGATCCCCAAGCTGCGCTGACGATACCCAATGCAGAGATGGAAGGCAACTTCAGGGTCCTCTCTTGTGGTAGTAGTTGGACGACAAACTGCCAGTGATGTGGCTCGAATGGAGAACCCTGGTAATGAAGCGGCGACAATGAGGGGGCGACACTGTGTGGTTGGCGTTCGCAGATCAACCGCAACGGCGATGAGGCGGCGGCGACCGATGTGGCGACGATGATGGGGTGAGGCGCACAGTCGGGAGAAGAGAAGGAGCGGTTGGCGCTCGAGCGACGACGGTGGAGAGGCGAAAGCGACGGCGATGGGGCTCGCGAGTGGAGAGGAGGAGACGACGATTAGGGGAAAAAAATTACGGCGTGAAGGGATAAGGAGGAACCGAAATAAAAGCCAAGAAATTAAACCTAGGTTTAGGTATTTGAAACATAGGGTTAATTAAACCCATTAATCCATCAACTTGATAGTTAAATCTTTCCCCATATGTTAATAGAAATTCCATTTAAATCCAAATAAATTTATAAAAATATCTGGAAAATTTCATAGGCTATTTTCCTAATTAACAAGTATTATATTATTATTATTTTAATTTTTTCGATATCTTACACTCTATCACGTTGAATTACGCATTTAATATTGATCATTCTGCTATGGACTATTTCACCAGTTGCTAGTACAACACACATATAGTTCTTTTAGCAAAGTTGGAATAATATAGACAAGTAATTTTGACTTCTTTGATTCATTGTTAATTATGCTTGTACTTTTGATAGTTCCGTCACTTGCTTTCCTAGCCTGTGATAACAAAACACCGAGACTACTATTCTTACAGCATTGCTTCTAACATGGGTATCTCTGTCACTAAATTTGATTAATGTTTGTTTAAACAAACTGGAAACAATTTTTTATTTCATTTCTAAAATTTTTGTTTATCAACATTCTTACAGTTTTTTCCTTGTTTTGGAGGGAAATTAAGCATTTTTAACTAAAAAATAGATATGGAAAAAAAAAAGAACAAAAAGCAAAAACGGCAAGCTGCTACATTCTTTAATGGTTCACTTGTTTTAGTCCTATTGCCCTGACCCTAAATTCTTGAAGTCGGAGGCATTGTCTTGTTAAGAAGTTATCATGCACGTGTCATAACAGCAAAGAGGCACACCACCTGAACTCAAACAAACCCATATTAAATTAATGTTGATACTAATTAACCAACAAACCTTAATTGATCTCGATTCATTATCCATTTCTTAAGTCTCTGCTTCCATTGGTTCATTTGGATGGTTATGTTTCAGCTTATTTTGTATAGTTTCAATGTGCAATTAACATACTTAACTGATTTCTATCCATTATCCGATTCAGATATCTCTGTTTCCATGTTTTATTTGCTATTTGTGTGGGCCTTCTCTAGCATCAATACATGATACAGTAATTCATTGAAACTGATGGACTGATGATTTGTCACTCCACAAATTTTACTTGCTATTTTGGTGGCTAGTGCTTTAGCTTGCCCATGTGCAGTTTCAATCTGCGTTAACATATGTTAACTGATTAATTAAAATGATATATTTGATTGTCACTCCAACAATCTATTTTAATGTTGACAGAACGTGGAAGGTGTCATATAATATCAGGTAAGTAAGAATTAAAATATCATTTTCAATTGCTTTCTTTTGATAATTTATTGAATTGTATGAAATAACTATGTGTTTGTGCATAGTTGGTATGAAATAATTATGTGTGTGTGCTTTTATCTTGGCTGCAAGTTGTTGGAGAATTCCATTTATTTGGTTGGGGTATGTTTGTGGTTGTTATTTCATTATGGAATACTTATTTATTTAGGGATGTTTGTGGCTATTAGTTGTTGGGAATTTTTTTCAGAAATCTTTCAGCTTATATTGTCATTGTGTATTTACTATAGCTCTTATGAATAAATTGTTAGAAATCTGTGTGATGTTTGTATTGATCATTTTAATTATAATGTAATAATTTGCTTCCTTGCAGATGCATGTTGAAAGAAACTGAAGGTGGAGTTTTTGTTTTGCCAAGGATACTCATATATCCGAGAAGATGCAATCCAGAAAGATTTAATCCAAGAAGCAGGATAGGTTGGAATTAATATGCATGTCTAGTATGTAGGTTTTTTGCTTTTGTAAATTTAACTGATCCAAAGTTTGTGGATTATTACTATACATTTTTCGTTTTTCATTATTTGTCGATTATGACACATTTATGTTTCAATTGTAAGAAGATTGATTAGTTGTAATTTACTAATATTTTAATTTGTGTTATGCTTTTTATCCATTGCAAAAAGCGTTGTCTATACTAAAACGACAATACTTTTAATCTATTGCAAAATCATTATCTTTGCTAAAAGGACAACGCTTTAAATTCGTTGCAAAAGTGTTGTCTTTTCTAGCAACGATAATACTTTTTATTTATTGTAAAAGTGTTATCTTTGTAGTAAGGACAACGCTTTTTATTTGTTGCAAAAGCGTTGTCTTTGCAAAAAAGGCAACGCTTTTTATCCGTTGCAAAAGCGTTGTCTTTGCTAGAAAAGACAACGCTTTTTATCCGTTGTTATTGGTTAGGCTTTTAACAATAGTGCTTTTAACAACGTTTTTTCAGTCACATAGACAACGGATAAAAAGCGTTGTCTATGACCTTTTTTCTTATAGTGATGGTAACGAATCTTTCACCCAATAAGATAGTTTCTATGATTTTTAGCCTTACTAAGGACTTATTTAGGGCAAAGAAGAAAAATAAATGCATGCTAGATCAAATTAAGGGTTTAGAAGATAAACTAGAAAAAATATGTTTAACTATTAATGATAATAATGCATGCTCACATGATAACTATATGTCATTTGATGTTAATGATGCATGCATTGAGGAAAATAGGGTTTTAAGGAAAAAGATAGATCATTTAACCAAAACCCTAGAAAAATTCACCATAGGCTCCAACACCCTTAACATGATCATAGAGAGCCAAAGGGCAAGCTTTAATAAGAAAGGCCTAGGATATAAAGAAAATAAAAATGAAAAGACCTATAAATGTTTAATTGCTAGGGGTCAAGATAAAAAGAAAACAATTGCTAGAAAATGGATCCCTAAGGAATTTTTAGTGAACCCAATAGGAAAGAATTTGTTTTGGGTTCCTAAATCCATCCTTAAGGGTTAGGAAAACCCTAAGATAGTCAACCATGTGGACTTTACCTATATTATATTTTTGGTTTACTTAGGATGACGGGACTAAATTTTTGAAATAGTTTTGGGTGATGATAATGTGCACATAAATTGATAATAATGTTTAAATCATGATAGTTAATGCAATTGCTATATATGTTTACAATCATGATTTATTATCTTGACACTTGATACATAATCATGGGGAATAAGATTTTAAATCATGTCTTAGGTGATACTTGAATTTTTATCATAATTCATACCTAATGCATGATTATAAATTGATGAATACATTTGTTTCATGATTATAATGTGAAATTCATACATATATGTCTTTATGATCATGTGGGTTGTTAGGAGGATGCTTAACCTTGGGTAGAATTGCATGAAATTATGGTTAAGTATATATAACTACCTTTAGGATACATCTCACACTCACCATAGGCTACCTTAATTGAAAACTTAGCATGAGTGAGATGATAGGATGATACTAATGGTCCACTAATGTCTATGACATTTATATGGTCATTTAAGGTATCAAATAGCAATAATAGACCAATCATGGGGAAAACTTATGTTTAATTCATAGACATATTGCCCAAAGATCATGGTTAGATATTTCATATGTTTTCAAAATAATTTATTACTTTAAAATCTGTGTGTTCATATTTTGAAACAATTAAAAGCAAAACTAGGTGTTAAAATTGATACAAACTTGATCAAAAATCTAATTGTTTTTGAAGCTTTTGGATTTTTAGCAAATCTTTAAAAATATAATGATTTTTCATGGAAAATTATTTTTCACTGATAAATGACTTTAAAAGAAATGTGTTCTCCAAATTTCATGATTTTTCGAATTTTATAAAAATTTTAATGCATTTCTGAAATTCACCCTGAAAATCAAAAAAATCCGAAATCAGAGTGTCAGTCGACTGGTAGTCTGAACCAGTCGACTGATAACATGCCCAATAACCTTCTTTTATAAGGCATGCTTGGTAATTTTTGTTCCCTAGACTTGATGATGCATGCTTATTTAAAATTTTATTTAATATTTTTGATGTTGTCAAAGGGGGAGAAATATATGTTTAAGTAAGGGAGAATTGTATTTAGGGGGAGTTTCATGTATTAAGGGGGAGAGATGATAATCATGTTTATTTACATGCTTTCTTACCTTAATATTTTTATCAAATGTTTACCTAACTTAAACGGATTGTCACACATCAAAAAAGAGAAAATTGTTAGGACAATCAACCCGTGATATAGTTTTGATGTGTGTGGTAAAGGGTTTAAGTTAGGATGTTTGAATTTGATATGTGCGTTGGAGTCTTGCAGGACTTAGTAATTCGCACATGGAGCATTGGCGAGTTTCACCTCTCATGACTCGGTCCTTGAGTTGGTGAAGGATGACTTTGCGAAAGCCGTGCGCTTTGAGCATCCGAGGGACCGCCGGACGAGGAGCTTGGAGTGAAGTCGAAGGAAGTAGACTTCAGGGTAAGACGCGAAAGATGACGCTGTAGAGCCGTGCGCTTGGCGCATCCGAGGGACATGGCCGGACGAAAATAACTTCAAAGGCGAGGGACTTCAAGGAATGAGAGTGAGCGAATATAACCCGGGAAGGGGTAGTGCTATTAGGTGAAACTTGGTCAATTGGCTAAGTGTCGGATGAGATTTTCCGACATCGATCATCATGTCATGGCGCATTGCTCGCCAAGTCAATTGTGACTCAACTGCATATAAGTCCGGTTCATGTGGCCAACATCATGGATCATCGATTGCTGATCTACTCACTGATCGTGATGAAGGCATCATCAGTCGCAAGGATTCGAGCAGAATGGAGTCTCCGCTCGCACTCGATCGATAGCTTTATCCGATCGGTGATGGTAAGATCGGTCGGTGATGTAGCCATGGGTGAAATCCAACGTGGAAAAGCAACCATTATTGGGCAACGACTACAGGATCAGTCGACTGATCAGGGCATCAGTCGACTGGTCCTGTGTCAACGGGAAGAAACCCTTTTCTTCTATAAAAAGAAGAGGTGAGGGGCTTTGGGGGCCTAATGCTGCAACTCATAACTTCTCCCAAAGTGCCCTAAAGGTTTTCCATCCTCGTACTTGAGTTTATTTACATCATAATTGTAAGAGGAGTGATTCTTGTGTAAAGAGGTTACCTCCACCTAGCTTGGTGCAAAGGAGAGAATAGTGAAAGCTTGAGGCGTGATTCACCTTGGACGAATTAGACCGTGGATTAGCGGCGAAGCCGTGAACCACGTTACATTCCTTGTTAGCAGAGCAACGAACGAACGACTTCCACCGTCTACGATAAAGGCTATTCACCCCCCTCTAGCCGACCACCGATCATCATTCGATTCCCAACAAATATAAATAAATATCTATTATTAATACTTACATCAATAAGTTGCTTCCAAACCTCCTCCTCAGCCTCAAATCTTCTACTCTCAGCATGTCATTTCACTCCACTTGCATTCTTAAATAAATCATAACAAGAATTGAAGTGACTTTTTAATGTTTTTATTATGTTCTTCAAATTATCCTTCGTCAATGGAAATTCAATTTTCTCACTACAAATGACAACCATATCTTTGTATGCAGTAGATATGAAAGTGCCACCTACTCGATTGCCATTAACTTGTTGTTCTATCATAGCATCTATAAAGATCTTATCCATCTCCTCAGTCCACTTAATTACATCTTTCTTAACTTGTTCAGTTGGTGTACTCATTCCTAATCAACACCTGCATAAAATATACACATGACTATGAAAAAAAAACTTTTCACAATTGTAAACATTCAAGTATAATAATATCGGACAAACAAGCAAATTTTATATATATAAAAAATTAAAATCCAATAGATGAACATCTAGCATTAAAATGTATCAAATAACATATTCAATGCATTACATTGTTTGAATCAAACATTGCTAGCATATAAGCAGTACATTAAAGAGTCACACATAATCAATATATTACATCATAATATCATGATAATTTCTAATAGATCCAAAAAAACCTTCTTAGTCAATATTGTAATCTAACCACATAGCATTAGCTATGTTATCCCTAATCATACTCCCTTCTCTCCGGTCATTGTATTATTTTTCATTACAACTCACTTTATTATTGGAATTTGCACTCAATTCACGATCCACTTCATTAAATAACCTCTCATCTGGATCTACCCCCATTAAGAAATTATGAAGAATACAACACGCTAAGATAATATCTGTACGAATGTCAATTTCATAATAAGGTTCTGTTCCACTAGCAATAATTGAGAATCTCTTCTTTAGAATTTCAAAAGCTCTTTTGATTGCATTGCGAAGAGATGCATGTCGAAGATTGAATAACTCTTTTGCATTTGTAGGGCCACATCTCGAATATTCTTTTAAGTGAAACGAATTCTGTTGGTGCAGTAGGCACCTAAGTCGAACCTAAGTTTTGATTATAGCAAACGATACAAAGTTAAGCATATATTGTTATCTCACGAGCTAAATCAAGTGTGCAGAAAAGTCTCAATGCTGGAGCTGAAGGCTAGCGACACCCGGAGGAAGCCGCGGTGGTCGGGCGACACTCGAGTTACTTCGGAGGGAGCCGAAGGAATCGAGTGGAAGGCCGGAAGCAAAAGCGACACATAAGTATCGAGGTAAGCTCGTGTGTGCGAGCGTAAGTGAGGTCGAATCCTCTTTACGGGGATGATCTTAGGCGACGATCCGACCCAAGACTTCCCATGGAAGGTCTATGTTGAGATCGGACCGCAAGTGGCCGTCGAATCCACTTATATTTTGAGGTAACTCTTTATTATTGTCGAAAAGTCTAAAAATCAGTTCAACTGCCAAAAATCAGTTCAAGCTTACCATCAGTTCAACTGCCAAAAATCAGTTCAATCTGAGCCATCGCTCAACTGCCAAGAAATCGCTTCAACCGGTGGTCAAAAATCAGCCTCGAGGAGTCAAGCTTTATCACCATTTTTCAAGGAGTTTTGTGCCCATTTGTGATTGGTTGAAGACCCATTCGTTGAGGGGCTTAAAGGCTATAAAAGGAGGGCCAAACCTAGGGTTTTTCATGAATTTCTAAGTGCTCAAAAGCTTCCTAACAGCTGCGACTCTCACAACTCTACGACAACGAAGTCGCCAACAACCCTAGCTTAAGTTCTTTCTTTTAGTTGTTGGTATAATCCTTGTTTTCAATATTGCAATTATTTTACTCGAGAGTTTTCTATCGTTGCATTTTACTTTTAATAGAAGAGAGGGTGTGTCTCTCTATCATTTTTCTTCGAAAGTTTTTTTTGTAATCGTCAAACTCCTACCTCCAACGAGGAGGAGTGTTTTAGTGAATTGCCCTCCGTACACTGCTCTAGGACCGTTAGGGCCTAGAGTAATGAAGGCTACGAACCAAGTAAAAAAATAAACTTGTCTCTTTTTGTTTCATTTATCTTTCCGCTGCACTTATTTGTTTTGATACGAACTCGTAAAAGAAGAAAAAGGTTTTGCGCTATTCACCCCCCCCCTCTAGCGCTCACTTCGATCCTACAATTGGTATCAGAGCCGGGGGCGCTTAGATTTGGTGAAACCACCAATCTAACATTTTTTTTCAGATTTGTTTTTCGTTCGTTTAAATTTTTCTCCCGCACTACTAATCCAAGACGAAGTCTTGGTACTCTTCGTTTGATTTTGTTTTGCAAGTTTTCGCTTTTGGAGTAGCCGACGGTCAAACGGGCATAACTTTTCGTACAAGTTGACCCACGACACGGTCTACCTACCAAATCGAAGCTCTCGCAGAGATCTACACCTCTCACAGGGGTTTACCCCCGTAACAAGCTGTTTTCATCCTAAAAAATCGACGTTTAGTAGCCTTTCGGGAACATCGGAGGTTGTGAGTACTTACTTTTTATTTAGTTTCTTATTTCTTTGCTTAACTTTCTATTTTTCATTTATTTCTTTTTATTTCCCGCACTACTAATCCAAGACGCAAGTCTTGGTACTTTCGTGTGTTTTTGTTGTTGCTAGATTTTCATTTTAGTCTCCTTATTTTTTTGTTCTAATGGCCCATCTCGAGGGTTTTAGCACCGTCCGACCTCCGTTTTACAACGGAGATGACTTCCGTTATTGGAAGGGTCGGATGGAATGCTTTCTCAAAACCCAAATCGAGATGTGGATCATAATCCAAACGGGTTTCACACTTCCGACTAATGAAGTGGGTGACTCCTTGGATTATGATCAATGGACCGTTGCAACAAAACGACAAGTCGAAGCCGACGCCAAGGCAACACAAATTCTCCAATGCGCCTATCCAAGGAGGAGCTAAATCGCTACGGCCCCTTCATAAGCGCAAAGGATCTTTGGACAAAACTAATCGAGTTACGAAGGATCGAATCAAGCTAAGGTTTGCAAACGTGATTTGTTGTTCAATAAATTGTACACACTAAAAATGCAGGAACACGAGTCCGCGATGTAACTCCACGCCTGTGTCCAAGACATAGTCAACAACCTACACGCAATCGGGCAAAAGGTCGAAAACCGCGACCTTATAAGGTATGTCCTAAACTCTTTTCCGAGGACTACCTTATGGGCATCCATGGTCGATGCCTACAAGGTCTCGAAGGACCTTTCTAAAATTAGGTTAGATGAACTCTTTTCCGATTTCGAATTACATGAACAATCCAACTCGGAACCCGAGAGGGTATAGCCTTGTTTGCAGGTTCAAAGAAGAAGAAAATCGTAAGTAAGCCACCACCAACCGAGGAGGAAGACGAGTCCGAAGAAGAAGTTGACCCGGAGTTGACTGCCGAACTAATGAACCTAGCTCGAAGGATAGCCAGGGACGAGCGAACCACGACTCGACCCAACCAAGGTAAGTCTAAAAGTTCTAACATTAGGTGTTATGAGTGTAACAGGTTTGGACATATCAAGTCCGAGTGCCCCAAGCTCAACCACCAAGCACCTAAGCACAAGAAGGCCCTCAACGCGACATGGGAAGAAGCGTCATCGTCAAGAAGATGAAGACCACGTCTTCATGGCGAAATCAATTGAGTCGGACATGGAGGCCGAGCCTGAACTTGAGTCGAACACGAGGATGACTCGACTCGGTTACCTTCAAGTCAAGCCACGGATCGCATCCGGTTCAAAAGATACCCTTAAAGTAAGTCGAGCTTTATTTAATACTTTGCAGAATACGGTTAGGTTTTTGTCTAGGAAGTTAGCTAAGTCCGAGTCCAAGGTCGAGACCCTGGTTGAGGAAGTTAAACTCCTCAAACACGAGGTCTCCCTAACCTCTTCGACTAGTCGAGTTCAAGAGAAGGACTCAACTCGGGTTGAAAAACTCGAAGTTGAGAACTCACTCTTGAAAAGTCAAGTCGAAGATCTTAGGAATACGTTGGAAAGGTTTACTTTGGGATCCAAAGGACTTGACCTCCTACTTGGATCGCAAAGGGCCGTGGTACAACAAGGCGGACTAGGGTTTAGCTCAAACACGACCAATAAGTCGATATGTCAATCGTAAGTAGACATAAAAAGCGTGTCCAAGCATGGGTCCCTAAGACCACTTTGATTTCAACTCTAGGATCCAACTCGCATCGGGTTCCCAGGACCAAATCCACTATGTGGATAGATGAACCGATTCAACGGTCCTAGGGGGAGCGACAAAACATGTTTGTGTTTTAACTTAGTAATTGCATGCTTAGATTTTTTTGTTTTGTTTTGTTTTTTTTTTCTGAACTCACTTAGAACACGCAAATAACCAATTAAAATCCTTCGAAAAGATTGAGCCTCGGGGAGCCTCTTTTCAAATAACCAATTAAAATCCTTGAAAAGATTGAGCCTCGGGAGCCTCTTTTCAAAAAATAACTAGTTAGACGAGGAAATAGTCGTAGGTGAGTCAAGTAATCATTTTCTTGAAAATGGCTTTGTCTAAGGAAGTGGTCGATGATCCGATAAAAGAAGGCCCCTGTGCCTCGCCACGACCTGGAAGCCATAATCTTGAAAAGGTAAACTTGACAAGCCTAGGGTCAAATCCAAATCTAACATAAAATTACTTAAACCTAAATCCACTTAATCAATTTAATTGGAAATCATCTCAACATAAAATTACTTGAACCTAAATCCACTTGATCAATTTAATTGGAAATTATCTCAACATAAAATTACTTAATCAATTTAATTGGAAATCATATCAAAAAAATCTAACATCCAATCCAACCACCTTGTGTGTAGGATCAATGGATGTTGGACAGCGGTTGCTCCCGACACATGACCGGGGATCAACTCAAATTCACAAAGCTTCGATTCAAACGACAAGGATCGGTAGCCTTTGGGAATAACGCAAGCTCAAAATCATCGGATCGGTGATATCGAGCTTAACGAATTTTGTTATTAAAAATGTATTACTTGTAGAGAATTTTGAATATAACTTACTTAGTGTAAGCCAATTGTGTGATAATAACTATAAGGTTATATTTCTAGAAAATGAATGCATAATTAAACGAAACCTCTAAAACAATTCTTAAAGGAACTAGAAATAACAACATTTATACGATCAATTTAACCAACTCCTCAACTAAGTGTCTTATGACACGAAGAGGAATCATGGTTGTGGCACGACTCGGTCACTCACACCCAAGACTCGTCCCACAAGATGAGTCGAGTGGCTTAGTCGAGAGGCTTACCCAACCTCAACAACAACTTGGTTAATAAAATCTGTAATGCTTGTCAACAAGGAAAACAACCTAGGACACAACACAAGTTAACTAACCAAGAACGAACCTCAAGTGTACTTGAGCTCCTGCATATGGATCTGTTCGATTCACATGGAGCCAAGTCTCTCAATAGAAGTCAATATTGCTTAGTCATAATTGGATTTACTACTCAGTTTACAGGTTCATCAAACATAAAAATTACACCCTAGATCAATTAATTAATCTATTCAAATTAATCGAGAATCAAAAAGACCTTAAGATTAAAAGACTTAGAAGTGATCATGGTGGTGAATTCGAAAATCAAAGGTTCACCGACTTCTGTAACCTAAACGGATACCACCATGAATTCTCTTGCCCTAGGACCCCTCAGCAAAATGGCCTAGTGGAGCGGAAAAACCGAACTCTACAAGAAGCCGCTAGGACCATGTTGAGCGAATACGACCTACCCGATAGGTTTTAAGGTAGTTAGCACGGCTTGCTATGTCCAAAATAGGATCCTTATGGTAAAGAGGCACCTTAAGACCTCGTCATGAGATTTATCACGATAAAATACCTAACATCAAGTACTTTAGGGTATTTGGGTGTAAGGTACATATCCTAAACACTAAGGATTACCTAGGAAATTTACATCCAAAACCACTAGGAATCTTTCTAGGATACTCGACTACAAGTAGAGCTTATAGAGTATATAACCACGACACCCTTAGAGTCGAGAGACTATAAATGTAGTATTCGATGAAGGACATGAACCTACAAAACCCCGACAACCCCAATTAGCGAGCCGATTCATACTAGACCTTACTGATCAGATTAGCTCTAGTGTTAATCCTAACCTAAGTCAACCAAATCACTCTATTGATCAAGTGATAGATGACTCGACCAAACTAGAACTCAAACGAGTCATCCTATGGATCAAGTTGTAGACTCAAACCCAAATCCAACTAGGACTCAAAGAATCATCCTATCGATCAAGTGATAGGAGATCCTAATCTAGGAGTTCGAACGAGAGCATCCTATAGGAACCTTAGTCAAATTTCCTTAATTTCAAAGATAGAACCCAAATCAATTGAACAAGCTCTTCTTGATCCCGATTGGATTATTACTAGGAATGTTCTAAAACTTAAGAAAGCTCTCTATGGACTTAAACAAGCTCCTCGAGCTTGGTACGAGAGACTTTCAATCCATCTCAAGTCAAAAGGGTTTAACCAAGGTTTAGTTGACCCAACTTTCTTCAGAAAAACCTTAGGTAAAGAAATATTCGTAGCTCGAAATTTACGTAGCGACATAATTTTTGGAACCTCTAACTCGGCCTTACTAAACGAGTTCGTTTCACTCATGGAAAGTGAGTTGAAATGAACTTGGTAAGCGAGTTAAGTTTCTTTAGGTCTACAAATTAAACAAACTAAGGATGGTATATACCTATATCAACAAAAATACACTAAGGAGTTAATTAAAAGATTTGGAATGCAAGACGCTAAGATAATAAACACCCCGATGGCGATTAATGTTAACATAGGAGAAGACCTAGAAAGTAAGTCCATTGACTTAAAGTACTATAGGAGCGTGATAGGAAGTCTCCTATACTTAATTGTGAGTCGACCCGACATCCTATTCATGAAGTATGTGCCAAGGTTTCAAACTGTGCTAAGGAGTCTCATCTAACCCTAGTCAAGCGTATCCTTAGATATCTAAAGGGTACACTTAATGTCGGATTTGGTATCCTAGATCTACAGTTCGAACTAACCGGCTACTCCGATTCGGACTATGCGGTAGTAAGCTCGATAGAAAAAGCACGCAGTGGTTGTTGTCAACTACTCCTACAGTCAGTGAGTTAGTGCGAGGGAAGCAACATTGTGTTGCCTTATCTACCACCGAAGCCGAATACGTTGCGATGGGTGAGTGTGTAACTCAGCTTCTTTGGATGAAGCACACTCTCCAAGACTTTAGGTTGGACTTCACCAAAACTAAAATTAGAGACAACATAAGTTCGATAAATCTAACTAAGAACCCTATATGTCATTCAAGAACAAAGCATATAGAGGTAAAACATCATTTCATTCGAGAACATGTAGCCAATGGCTCCATACAACTCGAATATGTTGACTCAAGTCTAACCTAGCGGACATTTTACTAAACCACTACCCGAATTTAGTCTCTTGAGGCGAAAATTGGGCATGTAATAGAATAGGAACTTGCAAATTATATTTTCTTACTACTATTTCTTACTTTTTTCATGGAACTAGCATAGGACATACCTTAGATATCATGCACCTATAGATTTAAGGAGTCAATACATCTCACAACACATAGGACTAATGTGTTTGTGTACTTAGCCACGTAGATGGGCGTGAGATGTTAGGACCTTACTCACAGTTCGGATGTAGAGCTAGTGCATCGCTATGAACCATGGAGTATAATCATACATACTAACCGACTCGACAGTGGTTGATCTTTCATATCAATCAAGCCAAATATGAGTCGAACATTTTATAGATGAACTTATTTTGATATTATTTTCAAAATAATGTGAACATGCTTGGATTCTAAAATTAACTTTTTCCACACACCCTTACTCTTTTCGATATACGGCAAAGGGGAGAAAAGGCCAAAGTTAAGGGGTCAAAACAATTTTTTTACCAAAAGTTAAAACTTATTTAACTTTTGACAAAAGTTAAATAATTCTTAACTTAAGCGTATTTGTCTGCGTCACGTTTTACTTAAACGTATTCTATAACTTTAACAAAACTTTATGTCATTAATGTTTTACTTAAGGGGAGAAAGGGCTTAACTAAAATGTTTTGCTAAGGCCAACTTTAAGTAATGTTAATTACTTAAAGCAACCCTCAAGGGAGGATTAAGGTCTTTCTTCAAAGACTCACCCTCGGTCCTAGGGGAGGTTTCCTCAAGGGGAGTATTTGAAGAAAATCCTTACTACTCCAACTTAATCTTCATATTTTTGTTTCTCATGCACATTATTATTCTTGCTATTTACTTAACTTTGTATGTGGGTTTGCCATAAATCAAAAAGGGGAGATTGTTGGTGCGAGGGCACCTAAGTCGAACCTAAGTTTTGATTATAGCAAACGATACAAAGTTAAGCATATATTGTTATCTCACGAGCTAAATCAAGTGTGCGAGAAAAGTCTCAATGCCGAGTGAAGGCTAGCGACACCGGAGGAAGCCGCGGTGGTCGGGGCGACACTCGAGTTACGCCGGAGGGAGAAGGAATCGAGTGGAAGGCGGAAGCAAAGCGACACATAAATATCGAGGTAAGCTCGTGTGCGGCGTAAGTGAGGTCGAATCCTCTTTACGGGATGATCTTAGGCAACGATCCGACGGCCAAGACTTCCCATGGAAGGTCTATGTTGAGATCGGACCGCAAGTGGCCGTCGAATCCACTTATATTTTGAGGTAACTCTTTATTATTGTAAAAGTCTAAAAATCAGCCGGCCAAAAATCAGTTCAATCGCTAAGCCATCAGTTCAACGGCCAAAAATCAGTTCAACTCGCTGAGCCATCGCTCAACAACTGCCAAGAAATCGGGCTTCAACCGGTGGTCAAAAATCAGCCTCGAGGAGTCAAGCTTTATCACCATTTTTCAAGGAGTTTTGTGCCCATTTGTGATTGGTTGAAGACCCATTCGTTGAGGGGCTTAAAGGCTATAAAAGGAGGGCCAAACCTAGGGTTTTTCATGAATTTCTAAGTGCTCAAAACTCTCCAACTCTCCACAGCGAAGTCCGCCAACAACCCTAGCTTAAGTTCTTTCTTTTTAGTTGTTGGTATAATCCTTGTTTTCAATATTGCAATTATTTTACTCGAGAGTTTTCTATCGTTGCATTTTACTTTTAATAGAAGAGAGGGTGTGTCTCTCTATCATTTTTCTTCGAAAGTTTTTTTTGTAATCGTCAAACTCCTACCTCCAACGAGGAGGAGTGTTTTAGTGAATTGCCCTCCGTACACGGTCTAGGACCGTTAGGGCCTTGGAGTAGTAGCCGAAGGCTACGAACCAAGTAAAAAAATAAACTTGTCTCTTTTTGTTTCATTTATCTTTCCGCTGCACTTATTTGTTTTGATACGAACTCGTAAAAGAAGAAAAAGGTTTTGCGCTATTCACCCCCCCCCCCTCTAGCGCTCACTTCGATCCTACAAATTCCTCGATAAGGAGTAATCAAGTCTCTCTTCAACATAAATCCAGAGTCAACTAAATAATATTTACTTACCATCAAATCAAAGGATATAAGTTAGTTATATTTACAAGCAAAAATATTGTCCACTAATGAACATTATTTGTAAACTAGATACCATGTGGAATTATCAATTTATCATGTCTAGATAGGGCATTTTTGATGATTCGAGAATCATATGTAGTTCCTTCCCATTCTACTAGGACATATGTGAACTTCAAATCAAAAGAGCATGCAGCTAATACATTGGTAGTTGGCCAATCCTTTCTTCCTCTATATCGAGGTGCATCTACATCAGATACTTTAACACGTATATGAGTTCCATCTAATGCACCAACACAATTCTGCAATTGAGAGACAATTGACATATGTGGCTACAAAGTACATTACAAAACTTCTAAAGTACAAATGATAAAAAAAAAAGAATACCTTGAAGTAAGGGTATAATCTGTTACTACTCTCTATAAGAGGAGGAATTTCAGATCCATCTGGTTGCTTTATAAATACAACATGAAGGCCAATAATGACTTTCAAAAATCCATGAAAGTGATTACTGGTAGTCCTTGTACTACGACGAAAGAAAAAACTCAATTCTCGATTCTTAACATCATGACCAAGCAAATATAAAAATTTAGCATTTTTTTTTTCAACACTTGAATTCCTATTGTCTTTTACCCTCTTGTTCTGTTTTAATATTTCACACAAGCGTCTAAAATCATCCAAACTCATCCTAAGAATACTATGGCATGCGTCAGCAGAAGTCATAAGATTGTGCAATAAAATACATCGAATATTATCTTTTTGGTCATTACTCTCTGTCAAACCCCTATCTATATATTTTCTCATATCCTTCAGTATCATCCAAAGAACAATTATACAATTCCTATTTATAAAAACTTCATCATTCGAACTACTATTATTATCCTCATAATAAGGATCAATATTTTGATCATCTCCTCCACTATTATCCCACTCCATTTTATTAACTTGTATAAAGAGTAACAATAATAATATAGATTATTGTAAAAAAAAATCAAAGAAATAAATTACTGTAAAATAAAAGATAATTATCAAAACTTATTAAAAAGAACTTCCAACCCTATTTGTTAAAAAAACATGCTATGAAAAAAAAAATCAATTGTTAAAAAAAATTTAGAGAAAAAGCATCCAAGAAATCAATTTAAAACGAATGAAGAATCAACTTTATTCTAAACTACTATTAAATAAAATTAAATATAGATTTTTAATTGTTGTTAAGGGAAGTAGGGATGAAGCGAGCTCTGCTCCAAGATAGAATGCTTGCTTAAAAAGGAAGCAATTTTATTTTTTTGTTATCCAAGAGTGTGAAGTTGCAGAACTTCGGTAAAAAAATCAAATAAAACATAAAAAAGAAGAAGTATTTCTCAAACTAAAAATTCGTTGCAGAATGACGGAGAAGAATCGAGCTCGAGCAACTGAACAAGAACGATGAAAGGAAGCAGAAATGAAGAGTCACATGCCCTAATTCATTATATATAATATGTAATTTTGTAAGTAAATAAAGGGTATTTGTGTTTTTTTATTTTCTATTCGTTGCTTTCCGTCTGATTTGACATTGATCAACTTTGACAAGAAAATTGTCGGTTGATGGATTAAGTTTCTCTTCTCTTGTAAAATTTTAATGAGGTAAACAATGGATTGATGAGTATTGAGGAAAACTTTCTTTTGTTTTCTTTTCCAAGCTTCCAAGTAAACTGGGCCTTAATATTATCAAGTTTGTCTACCAATAAGGTTCTTTTTCGATTTCCACCCCTTATGCCTTATTTGGGAGGAGGGGAGGAGAGGGGAGTGTAAGTAATGGAAGGGGAATGGAGGAGAAGGGAAAGAAGATTTACACTTTAAATTGGGGTGTAAGAAAAGTTCAATTTTTATGAGGAGGAAGATAATTTCACCTCCATTCCTCTCCTTTTCTCTTTTCCTCACTTTTTCTCAAATAGCGTTAAATTTTTTTTCTCCCTTATTTACTCTTACTCTTCCATTACTTATCCCTCCCTCACCCCCTCCCTAGGTGAAGGAGGAGTAAGTAATGGAAGGGTAAGGATAAATAAAGAAGAAAAAATATTTAACTCTGTTTGTGAAGAAGTGAGGAAAAAAGGAAGAAAGAGAAATGGGATGAATTTATACCCCTCTTCCTCATAAAAATTGGACTTTTCTTACCTCCAATTTAGAGGTAAATCTCTTTCCCCCCCTCCATTACTTACCCTCCCCTCCCCTCCTCCCAACGAGGCCTAAAGTCTTCAACGGGTTCGCCTGGATGCGAAGTTAGAGGTCGGACTGTGCGCTGTACTGCTCCTCCGGCCGGTGCGAGGTTCTTCTCCTCTCCTATCGATCGGAGCCGCGGCCTCTCTTCTCTATTCTCTACGGCGTACGCAGCCATCCTCACGCTCATTCCCACGCACGCTGCAGACCTCACCGCCTCACACCTTGCGCGTCCTCTCCTTTTCTTCTTCTGCTTCCCATTCTTTCGCAGTTTCTTCGTCCCTCCTTCCTTGCCGCTTGCTGTCCTCTGTTTTTCCCAGCAGCTACCCTGACCTTCTTCTCCTCCTTCCGGCGACCAACAGCAGCCATAGCTCCCAGCAACAAGAGCATCACTTTGTTGCTCTGTTTCGGCCAACAACAACCGCAGCAACAACCGGTCATCATGTAAGTGTCTCCTTCTCCTTTCTTCGTTTCCCCTCTATTTTCTGGTCCCAGCAGTAAAACGCGTGTTATTTTTTCCTTCTTCTCTCATTCACAGCAGTAGTTTTCATAATCCTCTTCTTTTCTTCTAGTCGAGTGTAGCAAGGAGAAGCCACCTTCTTTTCTAGGGCTTTATTTCTGCTAATGCAACCCTCTCCTCTTCTCTTTTGCTCCTTGTTTTCTAGGGTTTTGTTTGCATAGTAAGAACAACTCCGTGTTGCCTTTCCTTGGCAACATCTTCACCAGCAGTCCTTTTTCTCCTTTATCCAACCACAACAACAATAGGAGTAAATTTTTCTTTCTTCTTTCATTTATTTCAAGCAATATTAGCGTTTCAATTTCATCTTCTTACAATTTGTGTTTTGTTAATAAGAGTTGTGAAGTATGAATAGATTAGTTAAATAGAAGTTATTAATCAATTGCAGTAGGTCTTGTATAGGAAATGGGAATATATAGATATCATGAGACTACGATTTGATCCATCAAGTTCGAACTTTGGTCATTTATTGTAATTTTGTATATTATCATTATTGGATATTATTTTGAGTTTCTGAGTCATTTTTATTTGTGTTTGTAGATATTAGTTCGAACGGAGTTCGGTGATCTACCGAGGTTCGACGCTTTTGCTGTAAATAGAGGTGGATACATTCTATCATTTGTCTCATTTTATATTTTCCTGTGCATGAATAAATAGATAAATGGTTTACTTATAGTTGTATAATTGTTTTCGAAATTGGAAATTAAAATAATATTTTAAAATAGTGAAATGGGTGAATAAGTAATTAAACCACTGGAGGGTAAATAATTGATATTATTTCATGTTCACATGTGGATTTCATATGAGAGTCAAGATGGGATGAGTTGCTTTAAAATTTAAAATGGATACTCTGAATTATTCTTCAGTTGATATTTGTTCTTTTTATATTGTTTGACCTTCTTTACTGTTGATACTTTTACCTTTTGGTGATATAATATTTACATGTAAATCTTATGATGATACTTAAATAAGTTGAATTAGATTGACTATTGAGAGTTACCATAAGATGTTCATCTATAATTGAATAGGTGCGATAAAATAGCTAAATTTGAATATTAAAGAAATAGATGAAAAATACTAAAAGTGAAAACTTGAGTCTAGCTTTATATCATAGTACCTGACTACTCACATATTGTTGTGGTAGCATGTTATCCTCCGTAGTCAACATTTACTTGCGCTTCGACGCTATATTGGTATTTGTTGTTGATTTCCACTAGTGATGGGCCTTTAGCTCATATGTCAGATGACATTATATACACTCTAAGGATACTAGCTCTAGTGATTCACTATTTAATTGATTTACCAGATTCACACCATTGATGATATATATATATATATATATATATATAAGAAAGTTATCCTACACAACTCATCCGTGAGCACCTCCATTATCCATCGTCCGATCCCTTAGGGTTCAAGGATTGGGCTATAGCGCTTACCCGATCGGACGGTGAATAATTGAGGTGCTCATAGGTCCTCATGGATGAGTTGTGTAGGATAATATTCCTCTCTCTCTCTCATATATATATATATATAAATATATATATATATATATATATAAGAACTTGAAACAAGTTGAAGAACTTAAAACAAAAAGGGATTGAAATCTACTTTCCCCTTTGACCTCTTAAATTAAATTCATGCATATCTTTTCTTATTACCCACTTAACAATTTGTGTTTGTTGTTTGCTTTTCTTGACCTTTAGTTTTGCAGGCATTGACATTCTTTTGATATTTCAATAGATTTTACTATATGCAACATCATTCAAAGATCTTGATTTGTTGATTCCTTGGTTTAGTTTCCATTTCAATGTATTTTGTTTTGTTTTATCGATCTTCTGTTTATATGCTTTTTTTGTCTTTGTGATAAGATATATTTATATGAATATAGACACTTTGTTGAACTCTTTGAGTTCTTTGGGATCACATGGTTCTTAGGTTTCTTTTATTATATATTGTCACCGAGTATGATACCGACATGACACCCTCGGGGTGTGGCAAAACAAGTTTACAAAGCCTGACCTAATCAAAATTCGAGTGTCGAAATCTCACCCCAATTCTGATTTCTCTGCCGGCACAAAATCCCTACATTCTTCCCTCCCTTTCCCTACATTTTTTTTTTTGAAAAAAAAATGATTTTAGAGGCCTCCTTCTTGCCATAGTAGTTCGTTGGTTGTTATCTAAACTTTCCCCGGTATAAGAAAGTCCATATGGAACTTGAAATTTAAAAGATTGTCACTCATCTAAATAAGGGATATTGTTATTTAACTGAAGATTATATTAGATATATTGAATGCTACTGCAAGCTGACTTTTACAATTTCTCATAGATAATAAAAAGAGATTGGTTAGGACACGCTTGGTCGAAAAAGATGGATGTTGGGGTCAATGGGATGCATATGGAGGATGAAGAAGATGACTTCATGCTGTCAAGAAATTACTTCCTTGCCAAAGAAATTGGCAGCTCTTCCAGGAAGAAATCCTCGGAGAAGCATGTTGACATTGATCTTGTTGACGAACAGGTTTAGATTCACCTCCAAAGTACAAATTGTAGTCACTTTCTGTGATCCTCATATTTCTTTTCCCCAGAGTTGCAGTTATCCATCCACATATTATTGTTTGCTATTTGGTACAATTTGTCACTTCCTTGTTAGTCATTATACTCTCCTATCATTGGAATTTGCTATTGGTAAGTTGGAGAATCTAGGTTAGTATACTGAGAGAGAAATGACCACATGTTCAAGCTACAATTTTGGGATCCAACGAAATTTACCTCTGTTGATATCAACACTTTCTTGATGGTGTAACTTATTCCTGCTGTTTAGCAATATATAATATTACCTCTTATTCTCAACTTACGATAAATACTTTTGATGGAGTAGAACATTTTGCATTTTTATCTGATTTTTTTTTAGTATTTGTCTACTTATTTAGTTTTTATTTCTGAACTTTTTCCATTGTTTAACTGGTTTCAAGATTCCCTTGCGGCCATACCTTATCTTCAACTCCAATAAATTCTCTCTGGATTTGTTTTGTTTCATGTTGCAGTGGGATACTGTTTCGAGTAGGTTTCTGTGACTTCTTAAATGTCGTTTACATGAACAAGATTTACGTTGCTTAGAGGCTTAAAAGAAATATCCTATAGCTACTCGCAAGTTTAGTCCCTCCTTTGGCTGTGCATTAGCAAACTGAAGCTCCACACAAGTGAATACAAACAGTGACTTGTATAATTAGTAATCAGACAAGTTTACTACTTATGTGCCAATCTACTGTTATTGGATAGTAACCAATTTGATTAGAATAATCAGTTTACTCATGTGAAATACTTGAAGAATATGTTATCAATTTTTCACCGTGTTATTCTTTTTTAAAACATTACTGTTAAAGTTATCATATGACATTTGGAATAACATGCCTATACTTTTTCTCATGCTTACACTATTTCATCTCAGGTCCTCCGAAAAGCAATCTTTGATATCCCTCTGAAACATGAAAAAGAAATTGAACATTTAACAAAGAGTTACAGAAATTTATACCCTAAGTGGCTTTTTGAGTTGAGGTGCGTAGTCTTGCGTATGTAGAATTTGGTGGTCCTTCATTTAACATTCTAACATGAGCAGGATTTATGTTTCTTGCAACTAAAGTATCATATGCTTTTGGCTACAAGTTATTTTAGGAATTCATAAAATTCATCGAAACTGTGTTCTCTTTTAATGTATTTTTGAAGGATTGCACTTATTGTAGGTGTGGTTTTGGCTTATTAATGTATGGATTTGGTTCTAAAAAAGCCTTGCTTGAGGATTTTGCTTCAACAAGCTTAACTGATTTTGGAGTTGTCGTGATCAATGGCTATCTTCCATCAAACAATCTTAAACAAGTATGATTTTCTTCCCTCTATGCAATTAAACCCTATGGCTTACAAAGCCTATATTTTGATTTTTTTTTTTACCTCTGGAACCAGTGAATGCACACTACTTCAAGGCATATTAAAAAAAAAAATGGAAACTCGAAACTCGTATTTTTCTATTATATTCTTTTGGTCAGAGAGGTTTCCTTTATCTAATGTGCTTAGGTGTTTCTCTCATTCTTGCAGCACACCAACAAACTTTTGAGATGATAATCTAGTATTGTTGCTAACAATGTTTAAATTTGATATGGATGTTTTACTCTTAGATTGCACATTTAATTCCAATTTTTTGTTTTTTTATTTTCAAATTTTATAAGGAACAGCTTAGCTTATATGTATGTTCATCATTTCAGAGTAATTAGCTGTACTAGTTTATATTCTATAGCTTAATGACTTGCACTCTTTATTTATAATGTGTTCATTCTTAAAGGCCCTGATATCCCTAGCTGAAGTCCTCTCTGACCAATTAAAACATGAAAGGAAGAACTCTACAAGAAGCAAATCGAGCACTGAACATCTTTTTAGTTCTCAGTCAATTGAAGAACTTCTCTCATTTCTGAATGTGCAACTTCCACAAGACAGTAACTGTTTTGTCTGTGTTATCATACACAACATTGATGGCCCTTCTTTGAGAGACTCCGATTCACAACAGTATCTCGCACTTCTAGCAAGCTGTTCTAGAGTCCGTATGGTTGCATCCATTGACCATGTGAATGCACCTCTTTGTAAGTTTTGGTTAACTCGCATTTCCTATTTGACCGTTTGGCATTTTTCTTTGGTTCTTTACCTACTTCTCGCACACTTCTGATCGGTTAAATCATGTTATAGCATTTTATCAGCATCAAAGTCACCATGTTTAATCTGTTTGAACACCTGCTAGCTAGCGTACATGGTTTTTTAATCAATTTGTCGTATGGAATGAATTACTATGGCCATTAGTCTAATGTTTCATTAGATACCTAGTGGTTGATATCTTGATTTCAGAAAGAAGAGCAATATAGCTGACTTTGTTCACTCAAGGTTATGATTACTTAGAGGGGACTCACTCAAAAGAGATGGAGGTCGATGAGGGGAGGGAAGTGAGAGGAAAACCTGATTTTTATGCTATACACGTTTTGTTTCTCAGTCCTTCCTAAATGAATCTGCTCGAGGTTTTGCGCCGCTTTAATTCTCACTCGGTTTGTTTGTAGTGTGGGACAAGAAGATGGTGCACTCTCAGTTCAAGTGGTCGTGGCATCACGTCCCGACCTTTGCCCCTTACAAGGCGGAGGGCAGTTTTTTCCCATTGATTTTGGCCAATTATGGCAATGCCCAAACCTCCAAAACTGCTTTGGTCGTTCTACAGAGTTTGACACCCAATGCGCAGAGTGTTTTTAAAATTCTCGCAGAGCATCAGCTAGCTAATGAGAAAGAAGGCGAGTCAAATCGCAATACATTGGCAGTTAGTGATTCACCCTGTTTTTCTCATCTTCTTTTGTTTTCAGGCATGCCAAACAGCGCCTTGTACACCAAGTGCCGCGAGCGTTTCCTGGTCAGCAACCAAGTGACACTGAATTCGCATCTAACAGAGTTCAAAGACCACGAGTTAGTGAAGGCCAGAAGGCACTCAGATGGGCAAGATTGTTTCTTCATTCCTCTACCCTCCGAAGCACTCAGCAAGCTGTTGCAAGAATTGGCATAGTCTGATTTCTTGTCGTCGTCCTCGTCGTCTGTTAGTTGTTAGCTGACTTTTTGAGTGTTCTTTTCGGCTAAAGTCAACAGTGTGTTTATTTTCGTGCATTGTTGCCTTCGTTCAATGGGTTTTGGTGACTCTAGCTGCTCTAGTTCTTTAGTTTCTATGTTCCTCTATCCTTCCGCAAGCATTCGGTAAGCTATTGTAAGAATTGGCATGACTAAAGTCAACCTAGTGCATTCTTGTAGCCGAAATAGTTTGTCAGTCGACTGTTCTTTGTGACTAAAGTCAACTGTTTTTTTAGCATTGGTATGTTTCATTCGATATGCTTTGGTCATCTAGCTCTACAGTTGATTCAGCAAGTCATTGGAAAAAAAAAAAAATTCATCGTATGGGATCTCAGGTAAGGATTTATTGTATATAATTTTATCTTATTTTATAAAAGATTATTTCTAGAATTCAAATTCGAGTATAAGATTTGATCGTTGTGTCAGAGTTTTAATTGAAAGCACATTAATCTCACGGCCTATGGAGCTATGGTGCAATTGCGTTGTATTTATAGATTTTTTTTTTTTTTAAATAAGATGATAAATTTTAAAATGTAGAATTGTTGGATTGTGTTTTTTGATTTAGTGGAGTTGGATCGATCGGGTTAAAAGTTTGGATATCTAATGACCATAAGGTGATAGAGAACATTGTTTGTCTTAAAATCATCATATCAATAAAGAGAGACCAAGAATTAATCTCTCGAATGAATCTTATCTGTCGTGGTCGGTAATTATAAAAATCTCTTTTTGATAATTTTTAAAATTAGGATATTCTTTTCATGAAAATGATATAATTTTTTTTTTTTCATTTTCGTCCATGATGTCTTTATAAAACCTCCTGTACCTTTTGACTGTGTTTACCAAATTGAGAGAATGACCAGTTTTATAAAAAACTAAAACGTTGTCATTCCTAGGTATGTTTATTCGTTCTTTGTTCGGATTTCGATTCGATTCGGATCGATTTTGAATTTGTCGACATTGAAATCGATCTGAATTGGTTCAAAATCGATTTTGAATCAATTCCGGTTTCAAAATTTTAACTTTGAAACCAATTCAATCCGGATGGATTCCGAATCGATTCCAAATCAGTTCTGAATCGATTTCGAGATGATTCCGGACCATATTTTTCAAACTTAAGCTTCTAAATCCATCTAACACGCTGACGATCCTTTTTTTTTTCTATCGTAAAATAATCTGGTAGACATATTAGCATGTTAAGAATTTTTACCTTTAAATTAATAATCAGAACCCGATCCAAATCGAAATTAGAATGGATTCTGAAACGATTCCGAACCAATTCAGAAATCGATTGGAACCGAACCGAACCGAAATCGGAACGATTCCGGTTCGGTTCCAATTATAATTTCGAATTTAACGGATTGATTCCGACTCGTTCCGAATCAAACCAATCCGTTAAGCGGGCCATTTAAAAAGTTTTAGGGGTAGATTTTGAAAAATAAGGGTGTTTTTAAAAAATTGTTGCCGTAACATTACTAATTATGTGGGCATAAACTGAAACCGATAGAATATTAAAGTATTAAACTACAAAATCACCAATATGATTTCGTTCCGTTTTCGGCATCGTTCCGACGTCGCGCAGAAAAATAATATTGACCTCGTTACGGAAAATGAAATTCGCTCTGGGGTGGGATCAAGATGGAGACGGTCGCTTTGATGGCCATGAGACGCGAGCTCAGCTCGCAATCCTACGATTGCAATGAATTAATCCTCTTTTTTTGGCTTCCATTGCTGGCGAGACGCTATTAATGAGATCGGTGTCGCCTCGCCCCTTTGGTCCGCTGGAATTTTTCGGATGGAATATGCTTCGATTCCTTCTTGCGATTGGAGTTTCCCTTGAGCCATTCTAATGGCGGTGTTGCATTTGGTTTGATAGCGCCCGCTGTTTGGTGTGGGTCGGAGTTTGTTGGTGGCGATTTGGGGGTGATTTTGCCCTCCCCTTTTTCTGCTTTGTTTTTTCCTTGTTAGAGGAGAATCTCTTGTTCCTTGATCCCTCAAATATCGCTTCTTGGCGAGATTTCTTCTCTCGTGTTTTGCCATAGCGTAATTTCATTGCATTCCTTTGCATCTCCCTGATAATTGTTCGAGCTTTTGGCTTGTTGGAGGTTTTTCTATCTCTCTTTCCTTTTTGCTGCGAGATTACGGCTGAGAGGTGCAGATTTTTGTTGCATGTCTCATTTGGGAGGCTTTTGTGGCAGCGATTAGCTTTGCCAATTCCATAGATTGTCCAGAGGTCCTTCTGAAGTCTCTCCCGATCAGTCGTTTGTTGTCACAAAGGTGATTTTTTTTTTCTGATGCTTTATGATTATAACTGCACGAAAGGTGGAGGTTTGGAAAGATGTATGCTGTGGAGAAGCTCGGCAGCTACATCTCCCGGGGCGTGTACACTGTCTCCGGCCCCTTTCATCCATTTGGAGGAGCCGTGGACATCATTGTCGTCCAACAGCAAGATGGGAGCTTCAAGTCCTCGCCATGGTATGTACGATTTGGGAAATTTCAAGGCGTTTTGAAGACGAAGGAAAAACTCGTAAAGATATCCGTTAATGGCGTTGAAGCTGGATTCAACATGTATTTGGACCATAAAGGGGAAGCCTTCTTCCTCAGGGATGCTGAAGATGGAGAACAAGAATTTTTCATGTCACCTCCAACTTCTGGGGATGAGACAGAGGGGAGGGTGAAGAATGACCAATTTGAGAAGACAGAGAGTTTTTATGTCGATGGTGCACAGAAGGAAATAGTCACCCAGGCGGATAACGGAAATGATAAGCTTGTGACAACGGGCTCAAAGCGATCTGCAATCCTTGGCTTTGTATTTGGACGGAAGACATTTAAAGAAATTCATGGCGGTGAGAATGTGGAGAGAGTGAATGCATTGGAGCGTGCAGAGATTGCAGCTGATCTGCTGGAGGTAAAGTGGTCAACGAATATGAAGTCCCGAGATCAAACAGTTGACGACATAAAACCATCTGAGAATGGTAAGATGAGTGTCTATGTTTCTGACAAAGAGTATGGTCCCCTGACACCTTCACGACAAGATTGTTTTTATCACAATGAAAATCTTAATTCTTATGGTGAGGAAATGGATAATGGTCCCGGAAAAACGATTTCAAGTGGAGATAATCTGGAAGAAGCAAGATATAGAGTCATTGGGGAGCCTGCAGAGGTATATTCATCTGAGAATGGTGAAAAATCAAATAGTGTGAGAAAGAACCCTGAGTTTGTTTCTGGAAGTCCTGGCTACAATCCTCAGATTTCTAACTTAGATTGTGTTGGAATTTCTTGTGATTCTTCTGTTCCTGATGTTGATGGGTTAGGTCAGAGTATGAATGACATGCTTACTGGAAAAGTTTCAAAACAAATGGTCTCCCATGAAGAGGTGCAGATTGAGACCATGGAGATTACTGATACAGGTGTGAGGAATAGAATAGTCCCAGATTTGGTAGCAGTGCAGTCAGAGGAAACTGGCGTCCAGAATTCTGGTTCGACTGCATATTGTCATGATGAAATGCATTCTCATACTGAAAGCCAAATTAATTCAACATTAGCAATAGCTTCATTGGAAACAGGAAACAGGGAGGTTGTTTCTTTCAGCTATTGTCAGACTATAGAAAGCTCAACTGGCAGGATTTTTGTTTCGGATTACAAAACTACTAATGACCTGGAGCTTGCTTCTGGTGGGTTTGAACACTGTGACAACGGAATTTTGTGCGACACAACTAACATGGTCCTAGAAGTTAGTTCAATTGCAGAAGTGGGTGCATCATTAAGTAATGAACATTCTGAATATCTCCATTATCAGACCTTGGAAATAGCTAGAAAAAGTGAGTCTTCTGGGTCTGAAAAATCGCAATATGACTCTCCCATAGAAGAGGCCTTGATAGGGTCAGGTAGCAAAGGCTTTCGTACTCTCTCCAATCCTATGCCATGTTCTGAACAAATTTCAAGCACTTTCCCTTTTTCATTGAATAAGCAGATACCAGGCAGTGTATCTGAAGTTATTTCTGTGGATGCTGTAGCTGGGGAATCTGCTCATGCCCAAGAAGTTGATTTTCAGAAAATTGATTTGCTGGGAAATTGCTATCACATGGAGGAAACAGAAACTGCACAAGTTGCTCCTTTACCTGCTTCTGTACCCAGCAATCCATTCAAGTATGGTATATTTACCAAATCCGATAGCACTTCCAAAATTCTCAATTCCTACAAATCAGATAATGCAACTAAAAAGAGTGAAGGTTTTGATATAAAGTATAATTTGAAGAGATCTAACTCTTTGGAGGATATCAATGTTGCTCAAGATCTTGGCATCATCACTAAGCAGA
This sequence comes from Wurfbainia villosa, assembly GCA_025175895.1. Taxonomy (NCBI): domain Eukaryota; kingdom Viridiplantae; phylum Streptophyta; class Magnoliopsida; order Zingiberales; family Zingiberaceae; genus Wurfbainia; species Wurfbainia villosa. Next base: position 80,777,930 of record CM046006.1, on the reverse strand, counting down.
AAGAAATAGCTGAATATAGCGTCCCATGCTCTGAGAGCTCAGATGATGTTCAATTCCCACTCAATGATGTAGACAACTTTGGTGCTAAAGAAATTGACCCAGAACTATCTGGCAATGAAAAAGTTGGTGAAACAGAAGATTCCCAGATACTAAATGCAGAGATTGATCTAGAAGCAAAAGATTTGGAAATAAAAAACAATAAAAGCTCCCTAAGGAACTCTGATGTCTTCTCTTCACACTCTAGTCCAATAAGTATTTCAAGTTGTAAGAGATGCTCCGGAGAAAATGAGCGGTCATCCAGATCATTGCCTATTGTCCGAAGTCATATCACGGATCTTGAAGGATCTGCTCTACATCACTCATTGGGTTGCTCATTGGTTGAAAAAAATAACATGCAAGAGGCTGTTACTTCTGATGACAGTGAAGAGGAATCAAAAGGAAGCTTCACAAATGTCACAGTTGGTAAGATTACCTGCACCATCCCTTTTCATTGTCACAATAACCTATCTGTTAAATTTGTAGTATTAATAATATATTATGGAAACTATATATACAAACTCAAGATGATCGACTTTCTTTAATAGCTCGTTTCATTGTTCATCCTTATTTGATCCTATTTCTATTGGCTGACCTGATTTTGAAGATTGTTGAAGGAACAAGAATCTATGGCATATCTTCATTGAGGTTACTTATGACAAAATGACCAGGAAAATTTGGATGAATATATGTATAATTACCTATCTTGTCCTAATGTATGGTTAAATTGTGATAAAGAATTGTTTCGTTCTCAGAATAAATTGATGATCAAGTCATATACATACACAAGTATACACATCAGTACCTGAGAAAATATCCCAATATTAAGGACTGAGGTATTTGATGTTTGTATGCAGAGATATCCCTATGCAAACACTTGTTATTTGAAGGGATGGGAAAAGATGCAGCTCGTCGAGAATTTGATGCTGAAAAGATGAATTTGGAGAAATTCATTGCATTGGGTCCTTCAGTTGTGAAGAATGAAAGGCTTGTGGTTAGAATTGGTGATCAGTACTTTCCATGGAGTGCAGCAGCACCTATTGTCCTGGGAGTCATTTGTTTTGGCCAAAAAGTGACACTCGAACCTCAAGGTATGATACATGTGGAGAGAGCTGAGAAAACACTTGGAGCTTCAAAAAGTATGCCCATACAACCTCGAGGAAATTGGAACATATGGCCTTTTGTTAAAAGGTCCAAAACCTTAAGTAATCCAGAAGCAATCTCTGAAGTTAGCAATGACATGATTGTGGATCCTGATTTTAAAAGCAACGGAAGAATAGCACAAGCAAGTGACGTGATAAAAGTCAAAAATTCCAAGAAGGTGCAATTGCTTACTCCAACTTCCGAAGAACTTGCTTCGCTGAATCTTAAAGAGGGAAAGAATGTAGTTACATTTAGTTTCTCAACTTCAATGCTTGGACTGCAACAGGTTCTTCCTATTGTTTTGCCCTGGTGGTGGTGATATTTGCTCTTGTATCTCATGTTCTATATCATGCTTATTTTGTATCTTATTTAATAGGTGGATGCAAGGATCTATCTTTGGAAATGGAATACTCAGATAGTTATCTCAGATGTAGATGGAACTATCACCAAGTATGTACTTCTTACATGACATGCATGTTTGCCTCTTTCTTTTTATATGGCCAACTCCTCGTGTTGTATTCGATAGGATGTATTGTTATTTTTGTTGTTGTAAGCAATTTACTGACAGAAATTCCTTAAACCATGCCAAGTCCCTTCTTTGTTCAGAGTTTTGCATTTTGCAGTCCAACTACCCAATAACATGGATTTAATGAATCCATTAAATAACCTTTTATATTGAAGCATGAAACTAACAATAAAGACTGTTATACATTATTTTAAGGAAAATCAATCATGTATTTTATCAAATTTATTTACTAGCTGGTTAGGTATGTTTTATGCTAGATCAGTACCAACTGTTATGGATTGATACTAGTTGGCACGGCCAAAATGTATCATTTGGGTCATCGACCTATATCGATAATGTGTTGGCATAGGTAAATGTTACTACGCCACCTGTGTCTGTATAGTTTGGTGGTACCATTTACTTGGGAAAAAAAGAATTATTTTTCTTTTTTTTGTTTACTTAATGGGTGGATAGATTTAAGGTTTCATCCGTCGATGAATTCTTTTCCTTCCTTTAGATATATTTTTTTCCATCCAAATCGGACGGAAAATTTTCCCTTCATCTTAAATTTTTTTTTGGTTGATAAAAATTTGCTCTTATGACCACCGTCCGCTCGCCACCATTGTAGTCGTCGCCGATCGCTAACCGCCACCCGCTGTTGCCCACCCGTCGATTACTGTCATCGCTCGTCGGTTACCGCCGTCACCCGTCGATCATCGCCGCTCACCAGTCACTGCCACCCACCGGTAGCCACCGCTTGGCTGGCGTTGTTGTTGTCACTTGCCTCCGCCTCACAGGGCGATGGTGACCATCCCGATCAGCACAATCACAATCGGATTTTTTTTTCTTTCTCTTATTCTCTTTTCCCGTTTCCATATTTCCTCAAGAATTCTTTTCCCATCTTCAAAGAATTTATTTCTTTTCTCTTTCATTTCCTTTCTCTTTCCCTAGGGATGTTTTTCCCTCTAGAATTCCTTTCCTCTTATGATCCATCTTTCGGAGTAAACAGAGGCTGAAACTCTAGCTTAATGTTGGTACATCATGATACCAAACATGCACACAAAACTATACTAAATTTTGCACTTTTCCCATTCTTTGTTAGTGTGGATCAACAATTTACAAGTGATTTTGCATATATGTCCATACAGTATTATATTTGAAAAAAGGTAGGGGCGTTTGGTTCGTAGAGAATTTTCTGTTTTCTGTTTTCATTCTCTCTTTTTCCAGAAAACAAAAAACGAGTTTTTTTTGTTTTCCAGTTTTCCAGAAAACGCTCTTTTATTTTTTGGAAAACGAAAATAAAAACAAAAAACAATTATTTCTCGTTTTTTAGTTTTCCAAAAAACGCTCATTTATTTTCTGGAAAATGGAGATGGAAAATGCGAACCAAACACGTTTTCTCGTTTTCGCAGAAAATGAAAATAGAAAACGGAGAAGAAAACAGATACCAAACGCCCCCGTAATTTCTTTAAATGAAATTCTTGTTTTGTTTATATGGATAATTGAATTGATTTGCAACATTTTGATGTGTGAATTATCTATTATGTTTTTGCATTTTTCAGATCGGATGTTCTTGGACAGTTTATGCCTTTAGTTGGTATTGATTGGTCCCAGACTGGTGTTGCTCATTTATTTTCTGGAATCAAGGTTAGGTAAACGCTGTATTTTTTGAATTCTTTGTTACCTTTTGCAGTTCTTGGTTATGTTATTGTCAGATAAACCTTTCATATTATGCTGAAATGTTGATCCATATTTTTTCATTGCCAGTCATCAACTCTTTGCATTCACGGTATCAAGAATTGCTCACTCTAACTGCAGATTTTGCTTAGGTTTCTAATCATTTAAAATACTGACTATAGTAATCATGGTTTTATCTCAATAGATTGCATTGACTTGGTTACAGTAACTTCATTTGCAGAAGGTCGTGTGCTAAAGCCTAAGGGAACTTTCTCAGTATATTCTGTCTAATGGTTACAGGCTTTGTATAAGTTACTTTATTTGTTGCTAGATATCATTATCTCCAGCTGTAATTAGTTTTTCTCTAGTGAAACCAATTAACATTGAATTGGAGAGACAAACTGGGTCTAGTTGTTTATCTTTGAAATGTTTTAGGATCCTGTGACTAGTAGGTTATTGGTCATTCCTCGTGAATATATGAGTGGCCATTGTTTAATCTGACAGCAAGCTTCAATTTGTGATGTGAATTTGACGAGAGGAAAGTCACATGAACCCAAGACAAATTGAAAGAAGAAATAAGGAAAATCTAAATCGATAAGATGGATAGAAAGAACCTTGACCCAATTCTTAGGAAAACACGAATCTTGGTCCCTCTTCTGAACTACTACAAAATTAATCTATTTAAGCTCATTGCATTTCTTACATATCATGTCATTATTGGCATCAGCACCTACCAACTACACCCATGAAAGGTGGAAACCCAAAAGGAAGACACAGTGAGTAGGGAAGTTATCACATGAAAATCATGCCTAAGAAATTATGAAATTCTTCACTTGCCCATAGATCACAAAGATTGAACTGAGCACAGACACAAACAACAAGTGAAGCAAACATGAGGAAATCAGGGAGTTGGGTCAAGTCACGAAAGAGATGCAGAGACCATTCCCTTCTTCATTGTGCCAAGTGGCAGAGTTCCAAATGACATAGGAATGTTATCTCCATTGTAGATAGCAGGGAAGCCATAAAATTGCAAGAGATTCAACCTAATTGGTATTGGATCAATTATAATTTAGATCCTATAGAAAGGCTTACCTGATTTGATTAACATTGTGTTATATATGCTTTGTCAGGAGGAATCAAGTAGGCATCCAGTTTTAAATAATATAAGGGGCGTGAGGTCTAGACTCTAGACTTGCTCTAAGGAATTCACTCTCTTTTTTTCCTGTAAGGTCTACATTTCCTTTGATGACTTGCTCACATAGCTTACTTAGTTTGAACTTTATTTTCGCCACCAAAACACTCAATTCTTGTTTCAACTGTGATCCATCGTCCCTGGACTTGGTCTCAAAATCAAGCACCTGAAAGCTATTTCTACTAGAATGTGTAAGCTGTAGTAATCATGTATCTTCCCTGATCAACATAATTCACCCTTCGATTCTGGTATTGTTATTTCGTAACTCTTGATTCCCTATTACATGAAAGAGACCATATTTATATACAAGATTAGAGCTTATTCAAAAGAATAAATCAAACCCTATCCTAGGAATAAATCAAAATTCTATCCTAAGAAATAATTATTCCTAATGATATTTAGGGATAACAATTATCCCTAATCATATCTACAATATTCTAACACTCCCCCTCAAGCGGGAGCATATAAATTATATGCACCCAGTTTGTTACATATGTAGTCAATTCAGAGACCTCTCAGAGACTTAGTAAACATATCTACTAGTTGATCATGCGAGTTAACAAAACTAGTAGATATTTCTCCAGATATGACTTTCTTTCTGACAAAGTGACAGTCGACTTCAATATGCTTTGTCCTCTCATGAAAAACTGAATTTGACGCGATATGCATGGCGACCTGGTTATCACATATGAGTGACATTTGTGTAACATCTCCAAACCTGAGCTCCCGAAGCAATTGTTTGAGCCATATAAGCTCTTGACTGGCTATGGCCATAGCTCGATACTCTGCCTCCGCACTGGATCTTGTCACAACATTCTGCTTTTTACTCTTCCAAGAAACAAGGTTACTTTCGACAAATATACAAAAACCAGAGGTGGATCTCCTATCAATTGGAGATCCTGCCCAATCTGCATCAGAATACCCTATGACTCGAGTATGTCCTTTGTTTTCGAACAAAAGACCTTTTCCTGGAGCGCCTTTGATATATCGAACAATGCGAATCACAACATCCCAATGTTCTTTACATGGAGAGTTGAGAAACTGACTTACTACACTTACGACAAACGAGATATTTGGACGAGTAACAGTAAGGTAGCTTAGTCTCCCTACTAATCGCCTATATCGTTCGGGATCTGGTAGAGGCTCCCCCTGATTTGGCAGGAGCTTAACATTAGGATCCATAGGGTTGTCAACTGTCTTTGAGTTTAACATTCCTGTTTCTTCTAGAATATCCATTGCATACTTCCTTTGGGATATAATGATCTCATTTCACTGCATTTATACTTATCCCCAAGAAATATTTGAGTTCTGAGATCTTTTGTCGAAAATGTTTGAAAAGATGTTGTTTCACACTGTGAAATCCCAAGATGATCATCTGTGATGACAATATCATCAACATAAACCACTAGATAGATGAGCAGGTAGATGAGTGGCGATAAAAAGAGAATGGTCACCGCTCAGTCATGCGAACTGTTGAATTACAATCAATCTAGAACCATGCTCGGTGATCGCTGAGACCATATAAAGATTTTCGCAAGCAACATACAAGACCGGAAGACTCCCCCTGAGCAACAAAACACGGAGGTTGCTCCATGTAGACTTCTTCGAGCAGGTCACCATGTAAGAACGCATTCTTGATGTCTAACTGATAAAGAGGCCAGTGTTGAATCGCAGCAATGAACATGAATAGATGTATCGAAGACATCTTAGCAACCGGGGAAAAAGTATCCCCATAATCCAATCCAAAGATCTCAGTATAGCCTTTAGCAACAAGACGAGCCTTAAGTCTTTCAACCGTTCCGTCTGAACCAACCTTCACCGTATATACCCATCATGACCAACAATTGATTTTCTGGTGGTAGAGGGACGAGTCTCAAGTCCTGACTCCGTAAGACACTCATTTCGTCCAGCATAGCCTGTTTCCATCCTGGATGGGCAAATGCATCTCCTGCAGTTTTCGGAAGAGAAACGGACGACAAGGAGGAAAGACAAGAATAATAGGAAGAAGAAAGGTGATGATAACTTAAAGACACATAATGAGGAGAAGGATTACGAGTTGAATGTATACCTTTGCGAAGTGCAATGGGAATATTAGATTCAGAAGATTGTACCGGAGGAAGGGGCGGAGGATTTGGCTCCGGACATGATTCCAGAGAATCGGTGTTAGGCGGCATGTAGTGAAGACGACGTTGATAAACCTGCAATGGAGGAGAAATTGAAGCTAGGGGTGATAAGGAGTCAGGAGGATAAAAGATCGGCGTAGCGAAGGTATGAGGAAACTCGGACGACTCACGAAGGTCCAAAGAAAGGAACCGAATCAAAGAACGTGACATCGCAGAGATGAAATCTGACGGAGAGTAGGAGAATAACACTTGTACTTCTTTTGAGACCGTGGGTATCCAAGAAAAATACATTTACGCGAGAGAGAGAGTTTATCAATGTCGGGATCAAGAGCAGCATAAAACATGTAGAACCAAAGACCTTAGGTGGTAAAGAATGAAGGGACTGATTTGGATAAAGTACGTGATGAGGTATTTGACCAGAAATAGAGGAAGGCATGCGATTGATAAGATAATACGATGAAGTACACCTTCTCCTAAAACGAAGAGGAACATGAGAGTGATGAAGAAGAGTTCGGGCGGTCTCGAGAAGATGTCGATTCTTGCGTTCTGCAACACCATTCTGTTGGGGAGTATGAGGACAAGACGTTCGATGTAATACGCCCTGAGACGCTAAGAAGGTCTGAAACGGAGTAGATAGATACTCACGTGCATTGTCACTTTGCAAGGATCGAAGAGAGATACCAAATTGTGTTTTGACTTCATTATAAAAAGATTGAAAAATAGAAAATAATTCTGAACGATCCTTCATCAGATATAACCAAGTGCAACGGGAAAAATCGTCTATGAAGGTAATAAAATATCGTGATCCGAATGTAGAAGAAACACGACTCGGACCCCAAATATCGGAATGAACCAAAGCAAAAGAAGACGTAGCCCGACTTATAATGCGAGGAGAAAATGAACTACTTAACATGCTGCTTAATCGATACGACTCACTACAAGATAAAGACTTTAAGTGAGAAAGACTAGGATGTAATTGTTTTAACTTATCAAGACTAACTGAGCATGAATAACAAGTGGAGAAGCCGCCGCTGAACCAACAAAAGAGGCCTGGTGAAATCGGTATAGGCCATGAGACTCATATCCGGAGTCAATCATCCTCTCCGTACTCCGGTCCTGTAATGACACAGAAGATTTAGTAAATGAGACGACGCAATCAAGAGACCGAGTAAGCTGACTTATTGATAACAAATTAAAGGGGGCCCCGGGAACATAAAGAACATTATGAATGGAAAGAGATGGAGAAGGATGAACAATACCAATACCTTGAGATTGAATTCGAGAACCATTTGCCATGGTGACAAATGGTAAATAACCGGAAGTAGATAGTGAAGAAAAAAGAGATCTATTACCAGTGATATGATCGGTGGCCCCAGAGTCAAGTACCCAAGGACTCGCAGAGCGAGATATACCAATAAAGGAAATACCAACTTGTGTAACAGCAGCAAGGGAATTAGAACTGGCCATCTGAGCTCTCGATATTCCCAGGATTCTAGCGTATTGGAGTTGTTTAAACCGCTACTGCGCTGCTTGTTACCAATAAAGGAAAGATGGCAGAGAAGGAGAAGAGGACCGAGCACGGCAGCGAGGACCGGGAAAATCTTTGACCTTGGCGACGAAGGAGCAGGACCGTTTCCTGCCCAATCTATGATAAATCTCCGTCGGAATCCGCTCGATCGGGCTGGAGGAATAAGAGGGAAGCGGAGGCAGAGGCAAAGATCCCGTCGACGACGATAGACAGAAGGAGGACCTGCTGCCGCTGGGACGGCGACGTCAGCGTCAGCTTCGGAGGCAGGAAGGAGGCGCAGGGGTACTCTGCGTGAGCGCCACCTCGGGTGGTAGACTTGCAGCGCCGGGAAGGAGGCGCAGGGGTTTGGCGGCGAGATGGATGCCGATGCAAGGGAAGGAGGCGCAGCTTCCTCGGTGGCGGCAATGGTCGCCTTTCCTTCTCCGACAGTCTCTCCGGCGAGATGTTACTCCGACTGAGGTCGATGGCGATGAAGAGAAGGGAGGTGAAGCGGCAGCACTCCTTGCGGCCGGGAGGTAGGAGATGGCTGCGGCGGCAAAGCCGAGCTCACAGCGAACGCGAGAGGGCGACGAAGCAATCGATCGGCCGCGGGAAGGAGAGGGTGGCGGCTGTCGCTCGCGACGGAGAGGGCGGGGGTCGTTGCGTCGCGCGAGCAGGAGGGGAAGGCGGTCGGCTGTCGCTCGCGACGGGAGGGCGAGGGGCCGTTGCGTCGAGAGATCGGAGAGTGAAGGCGCAGCAGCGCTCGAGAGCCAGCGGCGGGGCCGTTGCGTCGCGCGAGCAGGAGGGGAAGGCGGCCGGTGCGGCTCGTAATGAGGCGTTGCTCGCGGCGGAGGGCGGGTTGATCGCGAGGCGCGATCTCGCGGTGCGCTCGGGAAAAGAACGCGCAAGAAGGAACGCGAGCAGGCGCGTCTGCAGCAGCTGAGATACTGCGTTCGGGAGAGGAACGCGAGCAGCAGCGGGAAGAAAAAAAAAACTGCAAACGGCGGAAACCTAACGCTCTGATACCATGTTATTTCGTAACTCTTGATTCTCTATTACATGAAAGAGACCCTATTTATATACAAGATTAGGGCTTATTCAAAAGAATAAATCAAACTCTATCATAGGAATAAATCAAAAATCTATCCTAAGAAATAATTATTCCTAATGATATTTAGGGATAACAATTATCCCTAATCATATCTACAATATTCTAACAGGTATATTACCAAAGAAATCTCCCTAGGCATGTCAACAATCATTGCAACTGTCAGTGGATATTTGTTTCACCATTAGAAGTTTTCACATCTACTGACATATGTGTTTAGTTTATTGTAATTTTTTGCTATTTTCTATTGTCCTCCTGTTGAAGCTTTGTTATTTTTGAATTTTTCAAAGAACCAGTCAATCAGAAAATTCATTAAGATGCCGTATATACGATGCTGAACAACTATAATATGAATATTTCTGCCTTTCAGGACAATGGATATCAATTGCTCTTTCTGAGTGCTAGAGCAATTTCACAGGCTCATCTAACAAGACAGTTCCTTTTCAACCTTAAACAGGTGATTCACTGTTAACTGATTTTATAGCAGAGATGGTTGGAATTCGTAACTTGTTCTTACAGTCTTGCAGTTCAAGGATTCTTACCATATCTCAGTTTGCAGGATGGTAAGGCATTGCCAGATGGTCCAGTTGTCATATCTCCCGATGGTCTCTTTCCTTCACTCTACAGAGAAGGTCTACAATATTTTCTTTGTTTTCCCTTCAATTGTGTTAGAAAGATAATAGAGAATTTAGAGCCATCTTACTTTTTATTTTCCCTTTCCAACATCTATCTAACATTGCTTAATGTATCTGTGGATCAAATTGCAGCACAACCTTCTTAGTTTACCTCTTCTTTCTCAATGAATCTTAAGTTCCTTAGTTCCTATTATTGGGGTTTTTCATTCTCAATGAATATTTACGTTCATTCATGTACTTGTATTGCGAAGGTTCTATGTATTGATTATTGCCTAAGATGTGTGCTATATTAATTCAACCATTACATAGTTACAAAACGGAATAAGTTCCCAAACCTTGTTGAACGTCGAAATGCTTCCGATGTATACTTTTGAACTCTGGTTATGAAAGTGTCGAGACTGTTCAGTTTGAGGATTGGTTGGAAAAATTCAGCAGGTTAAACTTTTGTTTTTAGATGGGAAAATCTGTTCATTTGGTGTAGTTTAAGATTTTTAGAGCAAATTTTTATGTGATCTAAGATTCTAAGTAAAATTATACAACATATTCCATAAAGAAAATTTTTTGGACATTGTGAAAATTAAATAGGAAAATAATTTAAAATTTAGCTGAAATAATAATCTATTTCAAAATTATTTCATTAATTTTATCAAATGAGAAAACTAAATGTTAATTTTTTTTTCCTTTCAACTTCTTACGCTTTAGACATCATTTGGTTTATGAGTCAGTAAACTGCCTTGGTCCACTTCCCTGAACTTGTGGAATTTGATTCCCAATTGATGATAGTTGAGGTGGGAATAATGAACCCATCGAGGTGATGAATTGCTTAACAATCTCATATGTTGGGTTCTTTCTTCAAGATTCTATGATATAACTTCAGATATCAATGTTTTATGGATTTGCATTATCTACAAAATTAAAAAAAAAATCCCAGAAACATGAACACGCATTACAAACCAATTCATAGTCATACTTATTTGTATACTCATTTCTTTAGAAGACAATTTGAAGCTAAAAATAACTTAGTGCAACTGGCTTACCTGGCATCATAGATCAGTCAATGAGAAAGTTGTCATACATTTTACAAGTACCAAAGTTTAGAGAACGTAGAATTTATCTTGCCTAAAGTTTTAGATGTTTGAATCTTCATATAATCCCATTTAAGAATTTTCTACTGTCTGATTGAAAGGTTGGATAGTGTATGTAATAGTAACTTTGATCTGCCTAATACATCTTTATGTGCAGGAAATTTTGGAGTTACATTTATGATGGTTACTGTCTAAGTGGAAGCAAGACAAATCATATTCTAAATAGTTTATTCTAATACATCACCCTTGCTCTTATTTGCTATCGATTATTTATAGTGACATTAACGTGGCAACTTTGATGTCTGAAAAAACTTTGATTACATAAGGAACACTGAATGTATGAAAATTTTCATTTTGTGATATTAACATATTAGTTAATGCTTTGGCCAATCAATAGATTTTTAATTCTTGAACTTTTACTTTGCGCAGTTATCAGAAGAGCTCCTCATGAATTCAAGATCTCATGTTTAGAGGCAAGACGTGTTCTTTTGCTAGATTTCTCATTACTGCTTGTTTCTTGAAGTGCAGATATGTACATCCCTCTTATCTTTGTTTAGTCACTTTGTGCAATGAAAAAGATAAATTCTCCTGCTTGCTGAAATTTTTTATGTTGTAGCTTCAACACTGTTTATACAAATTGTCTGAACGTATTATTCTGATCTTCGAGTTTTGCATTTTCTGAACTAATTTCTAGGTATAACTTATTGATGGTTTTGTTTCTTAGTTTTTTCTATCTTAATTGATAGTTTATTTTTTCGTCTAATAGACGCCATAAACTATTGGGTTGTCATAACTTTCAGGCTATCAAAGCACTTTTCCCGCGCGATTCCAATCCATTCTATGCTGGTTTTGGAAACAGGGACACTGATGAGATCAGTTACCTCAAGGTTGGAATTCCCATAGGCAAGATCTTCATTATCAATCCTAAGGTGCTCATCCAAACGACACTGTACAACTGATGTTAAAAAATATTTTTTTTTTTAATAATATTTTTCATGATTGCTTGTGAATGCTCAGGGTCAGGTTGCAGTAAATCGTCGCATCGATACTAAATCTTATGCTTCACTCCATCAACTTGTTAATGGAATTTTTCCACCTATGTCTTCGTTCGAGCAGGTTAAGCAATATGATCATTAGAGTTTAGGGCTTCTTCCAAAGTCATGCATCTAATGATGTAGAACTATTTCTTAGATAAGTTCATCGCTATATTAAAATGCTGTCACTAATTCTTTTGAGGATTATTTTTCACATATCGTATACGATAACAACTTCATTTTCCTGCTTTTTATCACTCAGGAGGATTTCAACTCATGGAACTTTTGGAGATTACCTCTTCCTGATGTAGAAACTTGAACCTAAAACAAGCTCCTCCCAATTTCTTGGCTGAAGAACGTATGATACATCATCGACCAAATTCAGGTAGATTTCCCTTTTTTCTTTTCTTTTTCTTTCTGATTTACAGTAAGATACCAAAGTTCAACTGCTCCAAATGGATGATGGCAACAAAATCATTTTGCATATATTAAAGGTAGTAATATATTTTGCGCGATTCCATAGTTCTTGGTTTTGTTCCAACATAAAATATTTCTTTACACAAGATGATGATGATATACTTCAAATAAATTAGTGATTGTTTTCAGAAAAAAAAAAAAAAAAAAGTAAGTACCATATGGTGTGCCTTTTAATACTCGCATACAATGTGATATAGCTAAAGGTGAGCTATTTGAATCGCTCTCTCTCGATTATTTATTAGTTTTTGAAAGTGTTTACCACCTGCAACACCTTTTTAATCATACTAATTGTTTCACAAAACAAAAGAAAATTCATATATATATTTTTATATCACGTGTCTATTAATCTTCCATCTTACAGACAATGTAATACACAGATAAATGAGATACTTGAATCTCTCGAGTGTTTTTTAGTTTTGAAAAGTGTTTGGCACTTGCAAAACCTTTTAACTTCATCATACCAATTGCTACTGTGTGCGCCAAATACTTGTTGATTTTGCACATTGTTGATGTTATGAGTCTGAAAGTCGAGACTGATCTATTTTATAATGGCTTAAGCATTTTGGAAAAGTGATCTGCAAATCAAATATTAAAAGCGGAAGCTTAACTGTTCATCTGTTTAAGCTTTAATTTCTCACTTTTTGTTCTTGAACTCTGATTTTTTTTTCTTCTTCTTTTTGTAGGTCAATTACTAGTTGATCATGAAATTTAAAGCAAGTATGCTGCTAAGTGGTGGGATACTGTACATACACAAGGAAAAAAAAAATCATGGAGTTGGATCTTCCAATCCATAGCATCAATTGAATACCTGCAGTGTTGGTCATGAGTTGGTCGACCTATTTGTTTATGTGAACGTGTCGTTTAATAATCAAAAGAAGGATCCCCCCCTTTTTTTTTTATATATTCATGTAACATCTTGAAGGTTACATATATAATATTTTGTACTATGTGTTTATATCAGTGATAGACTATATATAGGTTTTGCATAATAATGGAGAATGTACCGTATCTTTTTTGTCGCTCGATATTTCACGGTCAGATTGCGGTCGAATTGAAGTCGGATTGCGATTGAATTTCGATCGAATCTCGATTGGATTGTGGATGCAACATTACGATCAGATCGCAGCTATGTCACTGTCGGATGGCGACCACGTTAAGGGAGGATCGTGATTGCATCACGAGTGAATCTCGATCGCATCACGGATGATATTCAGTGATGATCCGATCGAGATATAATCAAAATTCGAACACGATCCAGTTGGAATTCGATTGCAATTCGATCACGATCGGATCAGAATTTGATCGCGTCCCGTCGTGGTCGATCACTAGCGTGATTGTGTTCAATTGCGGTCACATTCATGGCCGATCGCTATCACGATCACGATCGATTGCTGCTGCGATCGCGCCCGATCATGGCGAGAGGCACGACACAGGTGACCCTCTGGGTTTTAGGGATTGGATTTTAGCGCAAATCTAATCGGCAACAACGATGGCAGATCGAAAGATGAATTCGATCGACGACAATGATGGCGGATTTGATTGGTGACTGTGATGATGGATCGAACAGCAGATTCGATCGACGACGACAATGACGAGTGCATAGTGCATTCTCATTTAGTATGTATTTTTCATTCGCATGGAATCGTGCGTGCGAATCGAACGAGGGACTGAACAATCGCATGGGATATCAGCCCACGAGTATATGTTTCCCAAACTTTTGATGAATATGTTTGAGAAAAAATTATACTACAACAACGACAACAAAGCCTTATCCCACTAGGTGGGGTCGGCTATATGAATCTTTCTACGTCATTGAACTCTATCCTCTACTATACCATCATCAATATTTAAATAAATTTTATCTTGTTTTATTGTTGCTAACCAAGTCTTTTTTGGTCTTCCTCTTCCTCGTTTGATGTGTCTATTTGACATCATTTCACATCGCCTAACTGGAGCATTTATTGGCCGTCTAAGTATATGTTCGTACCACCTTAAACGTGTCTCTCGAAGCTTTCCTTAAATAGATGCAACATCAACTTTTTCTCTAATGCTCTCATTTCTTATCCTATCCATCCTCGTATGTCCGCACATCCACCTTAACATCCTCATCTTTGCAACTCTCATCTTTTGCTCATGTGCTCGAATCGTAGCCCAACATTCAACTCCATATAACATAGCCGTTTTGTAGAACTTCCCTTTAAATTTGAGAAAAAATTATAAAAATAAAAATAAAATTTTTGTGATGAATTTCCCTAATCGTAAATGTGATAAATAGAGCAATAAATACCTGCGATAGTGCGATAAAAACAGAGAAAATTGTTAAATGTATCATGAATTAGAAAATTAAATAATTTATCCTGTACTTTTTCAGTTCCTAAGAAATTTACTATACTATTTATTTTATTGAGCCATTACTAATTGTTGTTGTAAGGGTTGCTCAGAGTTTTAACAATTTATCTTTAGAATGTTTGTTTTATTTGGTTGCATTAAATGGAATAAAATGATAAATTTTAAGGTGTCCGTCGATTCCTCTCGTCTTTTGGATATGCTAGCGAACTAACTAGTCGACTGAGGGATTCCTCAGGTGCCTACTGTCCGTCGATTCAATTTGTCAAGCTTATTTAGCCCATTCTTCTATCCTTGCTCTTCAACTCGTTAAAAACAAAAAGCAATTTGGTGCACAAAATTTCCACCATACGGAGTTCCGAAAAAAAAAATCATTATATACAGTCTTACTTTGCTTCGCAAGAGACTACTCATTCAACTTATTTAATCCATTCAACTTATTCGACTAGTATAACCTATCCACCATTTTCAAACTGTTTAGCCAATTCAACACATCCGATCAGTTTGGCACATCCAATATAAACAATACAACCTTGCATGCATATTTTAAGTTCATAACTGACAAATAAGATAATAAAATGTATAGGATGGAGAGAATAAAATGAATCATCTTTGAAATGATTATTCTTATGAAACCATTCGTTCCTATTCAGTTGTTAACTGAAGACCCAAATATTGCCACGAGAAACAGAATTCTTCAATGAAATCCAGAGATGCATAACTAGACATGGATTTCTCCTCAAAACAAACAATTAATAGACAAACTTCACCTGCTTTTGTTACAAACCATGCACATACTACTTTGTGATAGCATAGGCTTCCAAATAGGAAGCTAAAAAAACTTGTCAGCATTGAATTGATTCCGCATTCACTTCTCGCACGAAACTATCTGAAAAACAACCATACTCATCTACATGGAAACTATGGACACCATTACATTCGTCCCTCCGATGTTCCAAAAATTCAACTGTTCACCTCCTCTTCATCACATAATGGTGCTTCAGTTTCAGAAAGCACTAAGATCGAATCGACTTCCCGTGTTCTGGTGCTGGACTCTGAATTTACTGTGCATAGAGAAGTATGATTCCCAACAGAAGTCGGGGAAACAAATGCTTTCTTAGAGGGAATGAGCTGAAGAATAATCAAATGGAAGTTATCAGTTGAAAGTTGCAAACATGTTTGTTTCAGTCCTATGTATAAATGAGGATTACGGAGTCTACCCCATACTTGATTATTGATAGAATTACGAGCAACTTGAGCACCCAGTCTTCTTTTCAGATTTCTTGTACTTCTTTCCTCAGATATAAGCTCATCATCAATGAAGTTCTGGTCTGACATTTCTGCAAGATGAAGGATCAACTATTTTCAGGCTTGTTTTTTTTTCTCCCCCTCACAAGTATTTTCAGGCTAGATATTTCAAATAAATCATGGAGTTTAACAAACTTGATACATTTTTCATTGGCAGGTGAAGACAGTGATTTTGGACTGCGAGAACCAGAATATGAAATGGTCGAGTTTTCCCATAAAAAGATAAGATGGTTGAGTTGCAAAATCAGCAATATGAGGATTCAGTGGCAAAAGAGATTAGTACATTACCAAATATAAATCTATGCATCATCATCATCATGAAGCCATGTTCTCAAAGATAATTATTGGGGTCAGCTAAAAACCTATTCACAAACAGGAATCAAATAATAATGTAGAATTATTTTTTTTCTCCTATTAACTTAACCTATGGGAAGAGTCAAAAGGTGCAGCCAAACACGAAAACCTTAGCTTAAGAAGCACTTTATAAACGACATAAAAATGTATGGATAATGGTGATGGAGCACTTAAAAAATTCAGGTTTGTTTTTGAATCAAACAGAAATTCCTTGCCATATACCTATGTACACCAACATAATTAACACAAGACATACAAAAAACTGCCACCAATTGGACACAAACTCAAAAGGTAATGAACTTCATAACCAAGCTAAGAAACACGCTTAAATAATAAGTACCTGCACTGCTACCAACGGAATCTTGACAACAGTTGTGCTTTGAGCTTGTTCGTTCTCCATAATGCCCACCATTCTCTAGATGAACTGAAGGTCGAGTGAAATGAGAACAATCAATATTGTCAGATGATTTAAGATTCTTCTCGTTCATAATGCAAGTTGGTCGAAAATGTTGAATCCAGGGATTTGCAGACAGAGGCGTGAGACCAGTTTCAGCCTCTGCATCTTTCTTGTCCCTATCATATATAAAGTTCTCCCAACAACCCATACGCAATACCTTGAACTGCAGAGTTGGGGTGGTTCTTGATCAGAAAGTTAAAGACATTATAAAAACAGGTATCAAAAGGAAAGAGATCAGGGATAGATGCAAAAATCTCTAACAACCTGACCAGATTTTTGATCACTTCCACATTGTCCACAAGATCTCTTGTGCATTTTCATCCTTGATAGCCATCCATGAAATGCATTTGAATTGTATTTCTCATTGTACAGCTCATTAACAAAAGAGGATTCGATGTAATTAAGAAAAACTACATGTTTTTCATCTGTCCATCCATTTGATAGAGAACCCACCGGCTGAGAGTCCTGAAAGGTAAGAGACATGCATTAACTCATTATGCTATACTGAATATGGAATAGGAAAACCATATAATGGATATTAATGTGTTCTATTGAGAATGCAATACCTCAAATGAATTAAGCATGCAATTGAACAAAACAAATTAGGTAAATCTGACTTCAGTGGAAAAATGTAGTTAGGATAGGCTATAGCCTTAGATAACAATTGGTCTTGGCTTGAGACCTAGATGAAGAGTATACCATGAAGTCTAAGATGCCTTAGTATCAAAAACATGATAAAATTGCTATCATATGGTGGAACATGATGGCCCTGAATCTTGCTATAGGTATGAAAATTCCAACAAGGGATCAGGGAGAGTAGATGAGCTTGCAACAAGGACCTTGTGCAACTGCTTATCAATACTCTTTAGTCAGTTAAAGGAAGGAAAGAGCTATAGAAGTCTTCGGAAAAATTCCAAAGTAAACTTTATTTTGCTGAAGGAAAACAACAAAAATTCACCAAATATGTCTGTGTTTTTATTTTTCTTTAGATTCTCTCTTAATGAATGAAAGGCTATGAAAGGCATTAAATATCCTGAAAGCGTTCCCATTTCCACTTCAAGAACCTTTAAGTACTTTCCTTGTTATGAAATGCGCATGCTTCCTTCCACCTCTGGCTGAAGATTGACCAATTCAATGATGATAAAAACTCAAGTTGAATGCACCTCCTTTGTAGACCATACTTACAATTTTTCTTGAGGTGTCTCAGAAATGGAATCGTATATATGGAAAACTATCATTGTTTGGCAAAAGATGAAATAAGAGAACAAGTGAAAAAGGAGGAAGCAGTTAAGTATTATACATTACTAGAAGAATTGAAAACCTGATCACTGCTATTACTCGTCCAGACAAATTCTACTACTTTCAGGAGTCCATCAGGGCATCAATAGTTCACAAGTCTAAACTATAGAGTATGACTAGTACTACTAAGGGTGCCTAACTGGTATGCTTAGTAAACATTCTCCCTTTCACCATCATGTTGGTTCAGATATTCACCTTTCAGACCATGGAATTCTCACTAAATCTTCCTGCATAATTCAAGCATGAACCTAGATCGAACCTGCATACAGCAAACTCAATATACCTATGCAAAAGCCAGCGTTTTGCACTATCAAAGATTTTCAGCAAGAAAACAATCTTATGACGGAAAAAATTATCTTTATTAAGGTAACTTTTCTTTGTTCGTAAAGTTTACTGTTGCACTTTTCTTCGAAAGAAGATCAGATGCGCCAAAGAAAAATTGGTCAAACATCACCCTTTATATCGAAGTAAAAAAATGCTTTCTTAATGTCCAATCCGCTAACTATCATATAAAGAGATAAAGAAATACATAAAAAAGAAAAGCAAGAATTGGGGATGAGTCCAGGAAAACCTAAATTTATGGTTACGATTCAAGGAAACACCGGTCAAAATTGTATCTGAAAGATCCTGGTACTCAAGAGCTAGGATGAACTTAAACAACAAAGGAAGTAGGTTCCTACGTATTAGACAAGCAGAAGTGGGGTAAACAATCGCTTACAGCGCTAGGGCTCTCCAACTTCAGAATCTTTTCCGTGTTCGGCCGATCCGAGTCGCCCATGTGCACCGCGATAGGCCCCCGAGAAGCCTTCCACCTCGATCGAACGGGGAGATTATAAGAATCCGAAAAAACAAACAAACAAACTTCTTCGAGATCTTTCTGCCTCTGGATCGCCCCTTCTCTTCGACGACGGAGACGGAGACGGAGGAGAAACGGATTCGATAGATCGAAGCGAGGTGGTGAACCAGAGATATTTATGCCGGCGCCCCCCTCGGTGGGGCCCTTGTTTGTTTGTCCTACGTGTCACGGTTTGCCAGCTGGAAAGCGCGCAGGTGGCCCACCGTCTCTCCCTGACTCCGTCGAGATATTTTGGGACGCGCAAATTTGGCTTTCTTCCCTAGGAGTTTAAAAAATGACAATTTGCCCAGATGAAACTCCGTGAATGTTTACTTTTTGAGACCGCCCAATAACACGCAGCCCCGAGTACGGTGTCGGTGTCTAATCTTCCATCCAATCACAACACGAGTACAGGAATAAAATATCGTCTCGAATCCATAAAAAAGATTTTTGACTTTTCCCCTTTAGATACGAGAAAAGGGAGAAAACCAAAAAAGGCCCTTGCCAGCGCATATGGGTTTCTCGTGGGGTTGTAGCGTATGCAAAAAGTAAACAAAACTGGTTTTACACCTTTTTTTTTTTTCCTTTTTTCTTTTTAATATTCTTTTAGCATTTAATGTTACCGGTGATAGATATTATTGTACAAAGATATTCGTTGCGGCTCGATTTCTTAAGGGAGATATTTGTATGATGTCTTATCTTAATCCAGTGGAATGAGTAACTTGCACATTCGTGCTCCGACCTGCAACGTGGGGCAAGATAAGAGTTGGAAATCTATTTTGTAACTCATTTGCAGTGTGTGGTAGCAAAGTTAATATCTTGTTCATAAATGAATAGATAAGAATTTGATTTTGTTTTTTTCCTTTTTGCTATGATATTTTTATTAGTCTGATCAAGCTTATGATCATGAGCTTGATTTCAGTCTGACTAATAATAAGAAGAAGAATAATTGAGAGATGAAATGGACTAGTCGTTTGTAGTTTTGGGTGTCTATCAATATCAATCGAGTGATGACAAACTAGGGGAGATCAGATGACTATCCCGGTGGTAGTAAGAGTGATCGAGAGAATTTCTTGGAATTAAAAGAAATAAATCTTAGAACTTTCTGAAGATAATATGTAATGTTCTATGGCTGATAATGTAGTTAGGTTTGACCAAATAGTTTAAATGGACACAGGTTGACTGGACCTCCTAAGCAGACGACGACAATTGGACGATGCGAGCTAACCAGATCCACTACACAGGCAGGTTGGACAAGGCAAAGCAAGTCGATTGAACATCAGTTTGATCTCCTCCATTTATCCAGACCAGAGGACAGTGGAAGGGGCTCAATCACTTTCTTCTTCTTCATCATCTTCATCTTCATCACCTGCAAAGAAAAGAAAGCAGTTATGATGGAAAATAAGGTTTCTTGAGGGGTTCAAGGAACAAAATAAGGATGCAATATGTCAAAAGTTTGCTGAGAAAAAGTGAATACAATCAGAATTAATCAGGACATGGTAGCCAAGGCATATATAAATTTAAAAAAAAAAATACCAGGCGAGACAATCTCCATGCTCAACAATGACAATGGAAGGATGCTAGAAATTTTATTTTTTTCCCCTTTCCGGAACTATTGTTTCAATAGCAATGGCTAGATATCACTGCTTCGAATTAACACCATCAGATGCCCTTACACTTCATCAACTTGCACGTTAAAAGCACCAAATGCATAAAGAACTCAAAACTAAGAACTATGTGGAGTTGAACTCTTTGATAGTAAACCTAAAGATCTGTGTAATAAACAAATAAATACATAATTGTCGCTGATCGACTCGTGCACAGATACTTGAATTACATGAAAGAATGTTCTTGATAGGAGTCGGGGCTAAGAAAAGAGACTTTGACCACAAGATACATAAAGTAAATAAATAAATAAAAGTAGTTAAAAACTGACAGAATGACTCAAGAAGCACAAGAAAGGAAGAAGAATCAACACATAACTCACATAGTCCAATCAACAGAAAACTTAACCGATAACACACCTACCTACACTAATACACATATTTTGCTCAATTTCCAGCTAACAATTTTGTTTAAAAAAAAAAAGAATGTTTCCAAGCAAATAAATATGCACGCACTAATTCAAGAGGTACAGAGTACTTCAGTGGCCAGGAAGATACATAGTCAGCAAGGAAGTGGTCTGTATGTATCTATCATAAGCAAAGGTATTATGATGAGGACGAGAAGTGGCCTGTATGTATCACATAATAACACATTGTGAAATCAAGGTGGCTCATAATTATAATGCATAAAGCTAAAACAAGAATGGCTCAAGTTAAAAATCCATATGGCATGGTTCAGTAATGGCACAAACTGATACTGCAATTGAATAGCTATTGACAAAGGAACTACGACAAGCAAATAACAAGAAATGTAAGTTATGTGGATATAGCTGCAAGAGCTATACTTTGGTTTGTCGTCTGTAAATGGAAGTAAGGTAGGTCTGGTCAAAACGAAGTTAATATCATGGAAATAAAAGAAATTTGAAGAGTTAGGGTCCAAACTGTAGGCCATGGTCAAATACACTTAAAAGTTAGAAGAAACATTACTGACCTACCAATGTTGCGTTTCTTCTTCAACTTAGCCTAAATATTCCAAGAATGCATGCGCATGAGTCCTCGTTGTCAAAATTCTGTCGACGGCTAACCATATATCATTTAAAAAGCACAACACGAATTCACATCGCCACATCCTAAACCATCTTCTTCAACTGGAAACTCAGAAGAAACTTGAATTCGTGTGTGAGGCAGGCAAACTCAATATCAACCCAACGCATCGAGGGCAACCAAACACATTCTGCACGCACTCACAGCTATAAAAGAAAGAAAAAACAGACATTTCGGCGATATTTCCGTAACACGAGGCAACACGATAGCGGACATATGCAAAATAAGTGAAAGAGAACGGATCGAGGTTACCTCACTCGGCTCGCTCCTTGAAGTCGCCTACTCGCGCTCGCATATCTCCGCCTCGACGCCTCCTTTCGTGTTCGCCGCATCCAGATCTCCAACCATGACGGCTGGCTAGAAGAACGAGGAGGAGGAGAAGAACGGTCAGAGTGAGTACGGAGAGCAATGCGGTTGGGCGCGGGAGCTCGAGGTGGGAAGGCGATCCCAAGGGTTCCAGTACTGGAACCCTAGAAGGCACTCGAGATCGGACGCGATTCTGGCTCGCGTGATCGCGTCGCTGGAAAAGGGTTGTCCTTTGCCTAACCCGGCACGGAATAAGCAGCGCGACGCACAAACCGGTTCGGTCCGAGTTAGACCGCTCATGAATGAACCAGACCATGGCTGAGCTTTCGAGTCGGCCGACTCGGGCCCGGTTCGGCCCTGGGTCTCCGATGGCAGTTCCCGAATTCAGATATGCATGTACTGACTCGCGTTATGCGAGCAGCAGAGTCCTGTTTGATCAATCAGTTCCTCACAGAATCATGTTCCAGCTTCCTTTATGATCTTGGTGCTGACTTTATACTGATTTCGTTCGCCTGTGACCTGTCTCATCTTCTTTGAACCTGGGCAAAGTAAAGGTTTACTAAGATGAAAAAAAGAAGAAGAAGAAGAAGAAGAAGAAGATAGATAAATACAGTCAGACATTAAAGGCTGTGAATGAAAGCTTCTGAGGCCTAACACTAAAAATTATGCAATCAAATATCAATCATATCGACAGAAGGAAACAGCCAGGGCCCAGATGATGCAATACCCCATCCAGTGGGTGCAAAATGGGATACAGTGCAGAGACGCAATAATTAAACGTGGTTACATGAAATTTGCTGTGGGGGGTACTCCAGAATGGAGAACATGGAGATGAAAGATAACCAATCATAAGCATATCTACTTGTTCATGGCAGTATGTTCACAAAGTTATGTTTGATTGTCAAATTCCAGCACCAACAGTGGGCTGAACATGATCATGTGGAGGCGTACGATGACTTCTAAAATATCTTCCTCAAAGTTTTGTCAGTGTTAGCAAACACATTTCTTATGCTTAAATTAAAAATACTGCTTGAAGGACTATCATAACTAGTTTTCATAAGCATCTTGACTAGGATTATTATTTATGACACAAGATGATCAAAATTGATAACTGAAAGAGGACTAAGTAGATTTGAGCTGGTCTCGTGTAAACTATTTTTTTTTAACTAGGTAAAAAAGCTATTGATTGAATAGAATCAATATCTTTAAGACTTCAAGGACTTGATTTTTAAAAAGTCAATCTTGTGATAGGAGTGATCGAGTACATTAGTTTTTGGAATGCTCTATTATATATTCCAGAGTTTGAGATAGCTTACTTGGAGAAGCAGAATATGTGATCGACTTGCTTGGAGCTGAAGACGCAAGGCATACTTAGAAGTTCAGATAGGAAAGTATTAGCTTACAGCATGAACTTACTCGAGAAGCTCCAGGTTGTTCCAGACCTATAAAGTCGGAATAGATAGTGAAGGTGGTGATCCTCGAGTGCAACAACTAGTGCATGGACAACTACTGACCTGAACTATTCGTCCTTGGCCTTTTTCAATCACAGGATGAACATTTCAGGTCAAACCTTCTATGGATTTGGTATTCGGAGTAGAGCAAATTGCTCATCACCATAGAAGCTGCTTCCCCAGTCATTGCTTTTGCAATTCCCTTTGTTGGCACCACGTCTCTAATTCTTCTTCCCTTTTCTTCCTTTTGCAATTTTGACATTTTCAGATGTGCTATTGGAGCATCTCGTCTATCAGGTAATTGTAGCCTTCTTTGTCTTCTCTTGGCAAGATAGATGGAGTCGATGTCTCGATCAAGACTCTGACTTAGTCCATGATCCTGTACAAAAAGCACCACGAAGGTTGGACACAGAAAATAGATCATATAGATATGAATTAAAAAAGGATTTATTCTCCTTCCTACTTCCTCATCATCTTTATTTGCTCCCTTCCCTTCTTGCTGATGTGAATTTGCCGCTTCTCCCTACTTGTTGCACTCCAGTAATAGTCTTCATCGTTTTCATTGTCATTGCATCTTTTTCTTTCTCCCAAACCTGTTTGTTTTCGTCCCCCTAAGCTAATTATGTTTTGTGAGATGCTATCTTTTTCCCTATCTTCATCCCAAAACCCTCACTCCCCTTTCTTCTATTCCTTGTGCGCTACTGCATATGTTGTGTATGCAAGGTTTAAAATTCCAAACCGAATCAGAGTTTTAGTCGTCGATCGAAATGCAACAACTTCAGTGTCATAGTGTGTCATGCTGATATGATTGCGATACCTTTTTTACTTTTAAATAAAAATGTATAACATGTCCATTAATATTTTATCATCATATATCAATATTGGCATGGGCCACATGGCACATCGAAATAATAACTTAAAATAACTAAACATATATTATCATCATCAATCAATTGAAATTCTCTGGTCAATCGAATAATCTTCCAGCCAACTAAATCAAATCATTGGTCCCTTCTTTCTTGACTTAGCTGTTGGGAAAATTACGGATCTAATGTTCACAACATCGCGGGCGAATACTTCGCACAATCGCAGCGGAAACAATAACTATAAACCGGATCCCACCAGAGATCCATGCAAAACTATATAAGTCGTTTCGTACCCTACTTTCTAGATCTTATCTAGAAAGAGAAGTATACCTTCGGTGCGTGTCCTTCGCAATCCCGTTTTTTCAAATGTTGTCGGATCTCAATACGGTAAGGATAATCGTATCTCTAAGATATCCACACTGACACCCACCCATTTTGGAGTCACGTTGTGCTAGCAACCTCTAGCAAAACGCCAAGAACCCTTTGGAAGAAGAATGAGAGGGATGAGAGAACACTTCTCTTGGCTTTTTGGCTTGCACGTTGGAACACATCTCTACAATTCCAATTGACTTCATCCCTTTTAGCTTTGCACGTTCAGAGCATTAATCACCAAGCCATTAGCAACCCTTGCCATCAATGCCGTTATCTCCTATTGAATACCATGACCCTTGGTATTCTTCTTCATCATGAATACCAAGGCCCTTGGTATTCCCATGCATGATTAATCACATTAATCATGCATGATGATGAATCATCTTCCATGGTTCAACATGAGTCTAACTCAAGTTTAACCAGTTTGAGTCTAACTCAAGTCTTGGCCACATGCTCAATTGTTCTTTTAGTCCAACTAAAAGAAACCATCTCCAAAACAGAATGTCATTTGTGTGCGATCCTATAGGCTCTTGTAACGTTGGCAATGTATCTAAAACCATTTTAGATACATAAGCAATGAGCGACATCTAGCAATACATCATTGCTACCCAAGTTACAAGATCGTCGAGATCCGACAACCTTTCCGTGGCTATTATCATGTATAACGGTGTTCTTCTATCTCTGATATCTTAGATCGACCAATGAGACATAGACCGTGTCATCCCCTTATTGATCTTTATGTTTCTTAATCCCTAAGTAGACTCACTCAAACAAATGAGCTCAATATCTCATATTGACTTATTTGAACATGGTCATGCATTTCATGGTCCTACTCTATCAAAAGGCCAAAGATATCACTCCCGTCATATGGGAGGGATAGATCTCATCTACATCACTCACATCCCTCCGCATAATTCATTACATACCCAGTAATCGCCGTTATAGTGCACCCTGTTATGGGTGACAGACGATACCAGAGTACATAACTCCTTATGTAGGGAACCGTAGTGACTTTAGGTCTAAGGACTATTCATACTAATAGTCACATGAGAAAGTATATGACACTCTTATAACGATCCATAACATTTTCTCATGGCGGGTCAATTCAGTATATATATTCTCCAATATATATACCCATGTGTCAATATGATATCACATATCCATGACTTGTGAGATCAAGTCATCCATTGACCTACATGCTAGTCTCAATGTATTAATATTGCCCTTTTCTATTAATACTTGACTAGGAATATTAAGAATAGTGTTCTCTACAGCTTCTCATAATCAATTCTACCAATTGATATACTGTAGATTAGAACCTACTATTCAAGGGCATTATTATATTTATTTTAGCTGGCACATGCATAATGTAAATATAATAAACAATCTTTGTCTTTTATTAATGAAATATGATACACATTATCCCTAATTAATCATCTCATGATTGACACTAAGGACTGACACTAACATTAGCTCCCTGTAAGCCTATGCAATGTCCCAAAATCAAGTCAAAAACTACAAGTTGGAATTTGTTGTCTCTCAATCAAAAAGCTTAAACCCAGCCAATAGGAAGTCTACCCCTACCTAGCTAAACACTCATTTTGATGATGTTGCCTAGAAGCACAACCTTTAAGATGACATTTCACGCACAAATCTCACATGCTCTCATACCTCCATGTCTTCAACCTTAAGTCCACCTCACACGAGGCACCTAAACCATGGGATATAACAAGCTCTGTAAGCTTGCTCCATGCCATTTGATACTCAACACCTCCAAGTTCATCATAGTCACCCTAGGATTCACTTTATGTCAGGCTTCCAATCCATTGTGTCATTTGATCCTACTTTAGATCCGACCATGGGCCGGTCCAACTCGGATCCAACTCGGGCCCGTAATCGGATCAACGAGTCGATTACCCATTAACTTGGGTTAGCGGGCCAAAATCGGAACCGACCTGTCAAGGGATGGGCCAGTTCCGATTCTACCAATCCGGAACCACTGAACCAGAGGTTCAAATCGCCGGTTTAGCGGTTAAAAATAAATTTTAAATGTAGCCATTGGAACTGTCAGTTCCAATGGGTTAAAAAGTATTTTTTGGTGAACTTCGACGATTGAGACCATTTGATCATTTTTTTTATCAATGATTACGATTTAGTGTCAGTTATGCTCTAAACTCTATATATATGAGGCTCGTTTATCATTTCCATCTCATCTTCTCTATTCTTCGCTCTTAATTTCGCTATTTCATGCGTTTTCGATTCTCTGATTTCAATCGAATTCAATTCTCTGACTCCGATCTCAATGGAAGACAGTTCATCTTGATCTCGGAAGGGTAAGAATGTCTTCATTTTGAATGTTGATCCCAAGTCCAAGGAGGTTCAATTCACTAATGATGAACCAGAGTAATTTTCTACGGCCGACATACAGGGAAGTACTGAAACTTCCAAGGTGCGGGATCCTTTATCTTTAAAATTGTCAATTTTTACTAAACAATTTGAGAAAGTCATTCTTCCCTCCCTCCCCCGGCGGATAAATGTGGGCAAAATACAAATATTGCAATGCCTCGATAAATTTCAATCGGACGGTGATTACAGGTCGTTAAAGTGACACGTCGAAATAAAACACCTGACAGAGTTTGGGATCAACCGTTCTTAAATGCAATTTTTCAAGTTTTCTACTTCTGCCGAAGGTATGGATATAATTTTATTTAAATATTCTGATATTAAATTAAGAGAATCACTAGCTAAATCCATTTCGGTAGAACATCTTTCATTGAGTTTTGGGTCTAAATGCATTGAGTTTTGGGTCTAAATGCATATTTGAAGATTTTTGTCAATAATTTCTTAATCTATTTGTTAAACGTGTTCCTAGAACTACACTTACTCATACAATTAAAAAATTAGTTAAACAAGAAAATAGAAATTTAATTGAATAACTTAGTAAATTAAATAATAAAAGGATTTTTATGTTCAGATATTTGGAGTGATCATTACTGGAAACAACCTCTTGCAAAGCAAGATAAGACTACGTACAATGGATCTTTCCCCGGGACCTCGCATGTCGGAAACTTTGTGCACTGGACTGTCCTTTTTATTTGGAGCAATTTTTGACAAACTCATTCATGGATGTGATTTGTCATTGGATCGACAACTGTTGAACAATCCAAAAACATCTATTAGCATATCGGATTTTTGACGAATCAAACATTGCTCATAATATTTCTTAATTATTATATTTAATTTTAGAAGAATATAAATTAACTAATAAAATATTTTCAATTACATTTGATAATGCTAGTTCTAACACAGCAAGTATAGATGAATTTACATTAATTTGTCAACCTATTATTGGTGGTGTATTTTTTCATATTCGTTGTGTATGTCATATTTTAAATTTATATGTTCAAGATGGATTAAAAAATTTTAAAAATCAAATAAAACTAATAAAAATTTCAATTTCTTATTTATGGTCACATCCTAAAACAATAAAACAATGGAGTAAATTTTGTAAATTAATGAAATTAGATCTAAAAAATTTCCACGTGATGTACTAATACGTTGGAATTCAACTTGTCCCCACGGGGATGACGTGGTGGCTAAGGCACGACAGTACTTGCGAATAAGATATGAGTCAATTTTGAAGAAGGTATAAAACCCTTTTCTAGATTCAGATGACCCCAACGTATCTTGGCCACCACGTAAAAGCCCATAGGACCCTCTGTGACTTACCTCCCTCACAATGGTCGTGGGACAGGCCGGTGGGAACCGCTAGGTTGGCGGTTCCAACCTTTTGCGGACGTTGGAATTCAACTTATCAATAACTACATTATTCATTGCAATACAAAAAATTATTATGTTTATTTTTTTTCTCAAGTAGTTACTGATCCTAATATATATTTATTTTCACATCAATATAATATATATAGTAGTATTTATGAAATTTTAAAAGTATTTAATGATGCAACTGAACAACTTTCCGGTGTTTATTATCTTATTTCTCATTTAATTATGATGAATTTTTGCAACATAGCTTTAATTTTAAATGAATATATTAACGATGAATTTTTATCTTCTTGCATATTGACAATGAAAGCAAAATGGGAAAAATATTTTTATTATATTCTTGATATTTATTTAGTTGTATTTGCTTTATACCATAGATTAAAGTTAGATGTTTTATACGAAATGTTAGTTATGTATTATGATGCTTTAATTCCAATAAAAAAAATTTCTTCTCCTTTTCCTACTACTATATTACAAAATACTAAAAATAATTTATTTTAAATTTATAAAGAATATAGTTTAAAATATGAATTAGAAAGTAATGTATCAGAACTTCAAAATATTAGTAGTAGTAATGTAAAACTTATAAAAATATAATTTTTACTAAAAGAACGGACGAAACATCCACAAGGATACTCAAATTTCAGACAGAAACTTAAGAATTATTTGATGGATTCTTTTTATTTTAATGATACAGATAGTGAAATAAATTTCGATATTTTACAATGGTAGTCGAAGAAGACTCAGAGTTTTCCTATCGTCTTTATCATCGCAAAAGAAATCTTAGCTTATCTGGTATC
Organism: Wurfbainia villosa; assembly: GCA_025175895.1. Classification (NCBI taxonomy): domain Eukaryota; kingdom Viridiplantae; phylum Streptophyta; class Magnoliopsida; order Zingiberales; family Zingiberaceae; genus Wurfbainia; species Wurfbainia villosa. The sequence continues at coordinate 80,748,523 of CM046006.1, read as the reverse complement.
AATCATCGTCGTAGAACAAACATTTAGTTCCGAAGGTAACATATTAGACGAATGATGTTCTACTTTATCCTTTGATTAATGATTGGACAAGAGCAGAAAAAAAAAATACAAGGAATATAACTTTTTGAAAGCGAAGCAAAGGAGTTCGATACTGAAGGAACTCTATGGAAATAGGAAATGGAAGTGAGCAACAGTGTCACTTCCTAAGGTAAAATGGATAAAAAGGTAAGAGAACTACATGAGCTTTGATTCCCCTATCTCTAAGGGGATACGTAGACAACTTAAATAAGTGCAAACCTCTTTTTTAATTATTTAAAATTTTTAAATAACAAATAATAATTTTGAACCGTGAACTGGAATGTGAATCGACGGTTCCGAACCGTGAACCATAATCGTAACCGTAACCGTCTTAGACGGTTAAGGTTACGGGTCGACCTTTTACGAGCCATCAAACCATCGGTTCCGAACCATGGTCGGGCCTATCCTACTTGTCTTCCAAGTCCACCTCATACTAAGCCTCTAAGCCATTGAACTTATAATCGTCCAATGTTCATTATCCTAGAGTTCACCTTGTGAGGCCTTCAATTTATTAGAGACACCAAGCTCTCGTACCCAGCCATCGTACCTACGATCCAATACTCTTTACTTTTGACTTTGCCTTGCACCAGACCTCTAAGTCATTAAGCACATACCAACTCAAATCCATCAAGTCAATCCATTTTGTCAGCTCCATGTGTATTATGCCAAGTCCACACCAAAACAACTTGGTCAATATCAATAACTTGGAAGCATTGTTTCCCCTAATAGGATCATCTTCGTTTTCTTCTATCCAATCTAAATCAGTATTTGAAGGGGTAGTAACAGTCGTGAGGGATCCAAAAAATATACAACCGAGATATCCAATCATAAGATCCCATTATTTCAGCCTTGGTTATTGTTTTCCATTATTTTCTATTCTTGTGATTACCATCTATAGTGTGATGATAATAAAGATTGTACAAGAAACCAGAGAATACAACCAATAAACTTCCCAAACTCTGTCACTATGTACAATCGTAGATCCGTAAACCTGAGCACATTGCTACTTGTCTGTCACCTGAAATGAAAGGCTCAAGGCTGCTGGTCCTACTGGTAATTTAATTTTTCTATATTGCAATGCTTAACTGTGTCTGCAAATTCCAGTGAGAAGCAATAGATCAGAGACCTACCTTTGTGTACAAAAATGCTTTCCAGGTTTTCTTAATGCTCATCAATAAATAAATAAGTACTCAACTTTCTGGCAGATGCTTATGGGATTCCTAAATGCCTGACCTCACAAGTCACATGCAACGCAGCTGATAGGCGCAAGCATTGAGTAAAAAGGCTGGCTTGTTTGTACACCAATTCCACAGGCTATGACTTGCACAAAAGTATCAAACAATCAAACCTTTATATATATATATATATATATATTAAAAGCTAAACTCGATCTGAGGTCCGTTACAGCTACCTCTGCCCAATCAGATTCTGCTCCATACTCAAATGACAGAGAAGCAAGTTAAAATACTAGTATATTTCTGGTCCACTCCCAAAATGGTCAGATCAGCATTACTGTTTTTAAAACTGTATTGGCAAGTGAATCTTCCATCAATTAACAGTAACTAATCCGTAATTCAATCTCATCAAATTTATTTCATAAATTCTACTTAACAACAGTAATCAAATAAACATCAAAATAAATGCACCAACATATAATAACTTGAAAGCAGGCAAGGAAACAACTTTTAAGAGAACCTAAGGAGAAAAGAAGAGGTCAACTTACTCTAGAGACAGTCTAAAACATAATTTCTAGGAAAATTTTCCAGTTTTCTCCTAGGTATCATAATCTCAAAGAAATGTTTTCGAACCCTGATGTTGTGGTAATTTATTTTATAATCAAGTTATTGCCACATGTGAATAAAATATTTGCCAATTTTCAGAGCACATCTGCACCATCGTCTATCTTTTATCCTTATCCTCAGATACTCCTCGTTGCATTGATGTATAAACAAAGAACCATAGCAGTGTTTGGTCTCTTCCACGTGGCGTGAGGTGAGCATAAAGTGCATGTGCTAAGCGATCAAAATTAGCCTTTCTAAACGTTAATTTCCGTTCCCGTTAATCTACCAATGATGGACAAGGACCCGCCACTATGATGTCTCCTTTTTAACTATAGTTAAAAGGAGAGGTAGATTTGGAGGCAGCGCTGCAAGAGGGTGGTCGATCCGTGGAATCCACGAAAATGCATTTGTTAAATTGTCAAAGCATTCAAAGCGCAATAGTAGAATTAACAGAAAAGTGCAAGCGTAGTACCTGCTAATGACTGGAGCAAGAGGATGAGGGAAGAGAGTGGTGTTAATCTTCTGCTGGGCATTTCACCGAGCGACTGCAGAGCGAGATCAGGAACGAGCAAAAGATAGGAGAAAATAAAAAAAAAAAGAGAATCTTTGGATAAAATCAGTAGTGGGCTCGTGCCGATGTTGCGATCGGATTAAACAAAAGAGAGCATCTGAAGTGGAATGAGTCAAAGGCAACTTACAGGATAGAATTATCGGTATGATTTCGTCGCCCTCGCAGCGGTCCCTTTCTTCCTGGTGTTTGATCGCTACCAAGTGGTGGCCCACGAGAGTGGAGCGACGAAACCAGCACGTAGAAATCGAGGAGACGATGAGCATCTCGAGGAAAAACTAAAAATTGGAAAAGAATTAACAGCGAATATTGGATGGTGAAATAAAGAAATAGACGATGGGGATGAGGGGAGGTGGATAGGACGGAGACATGGGGAGAAAAGATTGGGACTCGGGGTGGTCCGGGAGGCCCGTAACGAATCCCGTCACGTCGTCCCACGCCGCCACGCCACAATTTTGTAACGGCGAATGGCGCCGGGAGAGTAACGGCGAGCGAGGCCCGCCCGTCGGCTGCTGGTGGTGGTGGTGGTGATGGAGGCGGACGGGGACCCGGGGGAGGGGCCTGATGAGCAACTCCGCAACGGCGACAGCCGGGTCTCTCCACGTGCGCAGATGCAGCGGCCGGGGTCCCCCCGCCATGCCGTAACCTCATTCCGGTCCAAACTGCATGCTCCATGGCCTCACTGATCCTGTTCCAAAATAAACTTCGGTTATTCTACAAATACATGGGCAAATGTCACAGTTGGATAGATAAAAATAAAATTTTTATGGCGGAACTAATTAAATTAGAGAAGATTCCAGCTCGCTAGCCATGGAGATGGACAGGTGGGAGTAGTGTTCTTGTGGGTTTGCAGGGTTCTTCTCATCGGGGCAGACTGCGGCAACTTTTTTTTTTCTTTTTCTTTTTCTTTTTTAACAAAAATACCAGCAGGGGGTTTTGCGGTGGTGGTACGGCTGCTTTATTTTTTTACTTGGTTTTGCGCTCCCTATTTTTCGGCCCAGCGAGAAAAATCACATTTTTAGCTTCGTGATTTCGATGCTGGTGAATGATTCGGAGTGCGGTGAAAATGAAAGCAGGGTGGAATCGAGTAGTGGGAGAGGGAGAGGTGTCCTGTTGATTAAGCACTCCTACCTTACTTCTTAGAGGTTCTGCGCGAGTTGATTTCATCAGAACTCGCCTTTTCCTCGCAAGCCCGCTGGTCGTCGTGGCGCCTGCTGTCTGTCACTATGAAGCGGGAGCATCAAGGGGGCCTCCTCGGCGGAGGGGATTGTTGGTACGGCGCGCCGGTGGAGGCGGCGGAGCAGGGAAAGGGGAAGGCGATGATGGGAGTGGGGGTGGGGGCGGAGGATGAGGACGTCGACAAGCTGCTGGCGGAGCTGGGGTACAAGGTCCGGTCGTCGGACATGGCGGACGTCGCGCAAAAGCTGGAGCAGGCGGAGATGGCCATGGGAAGCGGCGTCGCGGCTAGCGATGACGCTTTCCTTTCCCATCTTGCAGCTGACACCGTTCACTACAACCCCTCGGATATTTCGACTTGGGTGGATAATATCCTCTCCGAGCTCAACGCACCTCCTCCGCCTCTCCCGTCGCCGCCCCCACCGCCGCGTTTTGATGCCCCATCTCCCAACGATCGGCAGAATCGATTTCTCGATCTTCCATCTTCTGTGGCTGAGCAATCCACCATCACCACCGAGCTTCCCCATGTTACGCGACGCACCCCGGCCGAAGTCTACGATCTCAAGGCGGTCCGTGCTCTCCCCGCCGCGTGTGCTCCAGTGCGATTGGCCTATGGTTCCGATTTCCAGTTGGATGTCGCGCCCTCACCGAGGGATTCGAAGAGGATCAAGTTCTGCAGCTCGCCTCCCTCGTCGTCGTCTTCTACCACGGATGGGGCGACCTCGGCCGCGTCCCCACTACCGGTGGTAGTAGTCGACACGCAGGAGGTCGGGATCCGCCTCGTCCACGCTTTGTTAGCCTGCGCAGAGGCTGTGCAACAGGAAAACCTCAAGGCGTCGGACACCCTCGTGAAGCAGATCTCGCTGTTGGCCGCCTCCCAGGGAGGCGCCATGCGCAAGGTCGCCAGTTATTTCGCTGAGGCTCTTGCCCACCGCATATATCGTCCGCTTCCTCGCGGAGGCGTGGGCTGCTCCTCTTTCGATTCCGTCGCCTTCGACGACCTGCTGCACATGCATTTCTACGAGAGCTGCCCCTATCTTAAGTTCGCGCACTTCACCGCCAACCAAGCAATCCTTGAGGCCTTCGCCGGCTGCCGCCGAGTACACGTTATTGACTTCGGGATGCGGCAGGGGCTTCAGTGGCCGGCCCTTCTCCAGGCCCTTGCCCTCCGTCCCGGCGGTCCGCCTTCGTTCCGCCTCACCGGCATCGGCCCCCCGCAGCCGGACGATTCGGACGCCCTTCAGGAGGTGGGATGGAAGCTGGCGCAGCTGGCTGAAACCATCCAAGTGGACTTCCGCTACCGCGGCTTCGTGGCCGCTAGCCTCGCAGATCTGGAGCCTTACATGTTGCTCGGCCAAGACACCGACGACCGCGTCGGAGCGGACAACGATGAGCCAGAGGCAGTAGCCGTGAACTCGGTGCTCGAGCTACACCAACTGCTGGCGCGGCCGGGGGTGTTGGAGAAGGTGCTGAGAACGGTCCGCGCGGTGCGGCCCCGCATCGTGACGGTGGTCGAGCAGGAAGCGAACCACAACAGAGGGACCTTCCAGGAACGTTTCACCGAGGCCCTGCACTACTACTCGACTATGTTCGATTCCCTGGAGGGCGGGCCGGCAGCGGCGGACAGTGCCGGCGGGCGGGACCGCGCGATGTCGGAGGTCTACCTCGGGCGGCAGATCTGCAACGTGGTGGCCTTCGAGGGAGCGGAGCGAACGGAGAGGCACGAGACGCTGGACCAGTGGCGGGGAAGGATGACCGGCGCCGGCTTCGAGTCCGTCCCCATCGGCTCCAACGCCTTCAAGCAGGCGAGCATGCTGCTCGCCCTCTTCGCCGGCGGAGACGGTTACAGGGTGGAAGAAAAGGAGGGCTGCCTCACCCTCGGCTGGCACACCCGCCCGCTGATCGCCGCCTCCGCCTGGCGGCTCGCCGCCGATCCCGTCTCCACCTGCAGACCATGAAGCGGCCGCGCGATCTCTCTCAGCCGTCGGATTTCCATCGCTCGACCCCACCCTCTCTCCGTGGGCCCTCTCTTTTCCGCTTCCCTCCTTTATGTCTTTGTTTGTTTTTTTTTCCCCATCTCTCTCTCTCTAACTCCTCTCTCAAGTGTCGATCTACGTAGCGTAATTATAATAATCACCGATTTGCCAAATAAATCATTCCTGCTAAATCCCCTTTCCCCCTTTTTACCCGCATTTTAGAGCAATAATTACTACGAAAAAGAAAAAATCGCGATCAGTGGCATCGACCCGATCGATCGCACGTAGGTGTCCGGAAAGAGACGGCGGGGCCTGCGAGGAAACACACTGGGGCCCGCGCTCCACTGCCAGGCGGTCCGTTCCTTTGGACGGAAGGAATGCTGCAGCTGAAGCCTGCAACTCACTCCCTGTAGGAAGAATACACATAAAACATTCCAAATTTAAAATAAAAAAGAAGAAGAAGAAAGAAACAGAGAGACAATAATAGAGGAATCACAGGAGAGTTATCTCAATATCAAAGCAAATATGCCCACGCAGGTGGACCAGTGTCTGGGGATGAAGAATTGAAGGAAGGGAGGAGGAGCTGCACCACCTGCTCTCCTCCATGATCTCTTATTGCAATTTGTACGTTAATTATTGGGCAATGATAACTAAAGCTATAGGCACGCACTGTGGCAACTTAAACAGGAACAATGAAGTGTTTATGCCCATCCCATGCGTTGGAGGAGTGGGACAGCAGCGGTTGGTGCCCCCTCGCCGAGCCGCCCGCATCAAGTCAGCACGGAATGACCCGAGCTTAAAAAGCAATGTCACAATCTGCTCAGCAGCTGCAATCATCTATAGGATTTGGCTATTCAAATTGATCAAAACAGTTTTTTGTTAGATCACTCGAATATAGAATCTGCTGTAGGTAGGGCATGAACTAACAAATGCTAATCTACAAACTGTAGGATCTTTCATTATTTTGTTTAAAGCCAACGGAGAAAGTGTTCGTCCATGAAACTTGTACCTGATTTATAGCCAAAGCAATCATCTGCAGTTCAGCATAATCTCTCCGCTCCAGGAAGAGTACAAAGATAGCGATAACTCCGGACATTTCAGAAAATCAGCAGAGCCAGGTTCATCCAACTTTGCTTGTAAACATAACTGGATCAAAGAAGTCGATCTCTAAATCATCTGTTAAATTCATTGATAATGGGGAACCACCTTGAGTATAAGGTCACTTGATAATGGAATTCCAGGCAAAACTAGCCTTTTATACGTCAAACAAGAACAAACTCAAACCTCAGTAGCGTAGTCCGTGAAAATTGCAGAGGCACATTCCAATAGTTATTTAGGAAGTTATTATCCCACTATACAGACAAAAATACATATAGTACAGAAAGTAACGACAGAAAAAGAAAACAAACATATTGGAACATAAATTAGATAATCCCCTACCAAAGGTAAGTGCCTGAGATGGATGTAAATGTAATCTTAAAATTGCAGCATTCCAAGTAAATCTCATTAAAGCATCAATAAGTTGGGGATTTCACGTTCCGAACTGCAATCACATTACTGAAGAACATGGACTGGAAACCAAATTAGCCCTCTTCGCCAAACTCCTTTGTGAATTTCTCATGGACTTCTAGGTCAGCTTTGCTGACAGTCGGCCTCTGCCTTGCCAGTACTTTATCGAAGTCTGCCCGTGCGATTGGAGGTGGAAGGATCTGGTTGCACACACAAGTTAGTACTATGGACTGCAAGATGGAAGAAAATGGAACGCAAATCAAAATGACAATGAAACAATGTTTTGCGTGCACCTTATCAGCAAGACCCTTAGCAGCAAGGTCCTGCAATGTGGTCTGAATAGCACCTGGATGTCTCGGTCCACATGGCAACCACAAGCCCTCGCTGGTCTTGTAGAAATGCATTGCATCCTGCGCTTTTCGAACTGGTTCAAAAAGCACATCCTTAACCTGCAGTCAAAAGCATGCAGGAGGAACACAATCAGCCATCTCTGGCCACTAAAGACCTATTGATCCATTTTCCTCAATGTTCAAAATTTGTAGTTCACTTACACAAACAGCAATATCTGAACCAGAAAAGCCTTCTGTGCGGCGAGCTAAGTCCTCAAAATCACTTTCGCTTAAATTGTGAGGGGTGTCTCCTAGGTGTACCTAAGATAAAAAGCATGAACTGATACTGAGATCCATGGCTAGTAAGGCAGATAATGAGATTAACTCATCAACTTTCTACTCTCAATGAATACCTTAAACATGTGTTGCCTAGCTTTAACATCAGGAAGAGGAATATAAATTCGCTTATCGAAACGTCGACGGATTGCCTGTGGTTGCAATTGAGCAAAGAAAATATAAGATGAAAGTGGTTAGAACCTTCAGAAGTTGAATAGCACCAACAATGAATTAAAGATCTCAAAGACAATAATAACCTGATCCAGAGCATAGGGTGTATTAGTGGCAGCAAGAACAAGAACTTTTTGATCATTGTTTCCCACGCCCTGCAAAATTCATATAATCCAATGGGAGAAAACACAATAGTCAGAATTAAGTAAAGCTGCTGCTGTAAGTTACAAATTGGTGTTCTACTGTCAAAAACCCAGCTTTATGGAACTAGAGTATACCACTAACCAAAATCATGATACCCACCAAGAAATGGGGCGTAACTGGCCCCAGAAGGACCAGTTCTTCAACCTTGTTCATATATTAGTGCCAACTTTCAAGTGTCTATTTCTGCCTCAAATCAAAAGAAAATAAACAAAAAAAGGATCGTGCCTACTACCTTGCTACTTGTGAACTACCAAGCAACCGCAACAATTACTCAATCTTAGTAACCCCACATATAGCAAGAAACACTAATTTCATTCATGATCTTAGCAAACAAAGGTTGTAATTGTGATTGGTTTAAGGTAAAAAACACCAGCACAGCCATGGCGAAATGACTTCACTTCAAGCATACATACGAAACGCCAATCTTATCTCTCTATATATAAGGAGAATGTAAAATCTTCTTCCAAATTTGCATGTAAAAGTCCTTGCCACACACCGACGTTCTCAGTCATAACTATGTTCACAAATTATCCAGTAGTAGCTTGATAAGTGCATTTCCACTCTCTCCACACATGTTTGCATTATATATCAGAACTAACATGATATTTCATCTGATAAGCCATAAAAAAATCCCTTACTCCCATCGACTAACCCACTTTAACCAAGAGTATGTCTTCATAATGTCTTGTTGGAGGAGTTCAATGTGCACAATTTTCAGTATCTAGAAATCAAAACCCATTGATAGTAATTTATTTTATAATATTCTTTTAATTGTAGGTTTCTTTGGCAAATATTCAGCCTTAAGTTAAAGCATCTATAGAAGAAAGCCACAACTATATTTGGAGTAATGATTTATTACTTTTATGTTTTTTTTTTCTTTTTTGCCTTTTAGATTATTAGATATCAAAATTATTTTTATATTTCAGTATTTAATATGTTCTAATTTTTATGTATGATTAATAATTTACATCCATTTATGAATGATGTTATTTTATTCCATGTCCATCTAAAAGTTAAAGATTTTGCATGTGCACAGAAATAAATATGTTTTTACCTGCATCTGCACAAGAAGTTCAGTCTTGATTCTCCTAGAAGCTTCACTTTCATTGCCCTCTCCACGTTGGCCACACAAAGAATCAATTTCATCAATAAAGATTATGGAAGGTGCATTGTCTCGAGCCATTTGGAAAAGATTGGCAACTAGCTTTTCACTTTCACCCATCCACTTTGATACTAGGTCTGATGAAGATATACTGCAATGGTTTAATCAATTTCAGAACATCCATGTACCACTCTTACTTTTGTGTAGCCAATTAGGTACATAAACCAGCAATTTCAATTGCAACAATCATATTTTATACCGACAGTGCCATGGTACAAAAGTAAAACAAGGGCTCCTCAGACCAAGCAGTTAAAAGTTCTTCAAATTAGTTTAGCCTCATTATGATGCTCTAACCAATTGTGATTTAAGCATCTTTACCAACTTCAGTAATGCAGCAATAAATGTAAGAGAATGATTCTACCAATTATTAGTAAGCCAATCAACTTCTACTATCCAATCATCAAAGGGAGCAACAAACAGATCAAGGGAATCAAACCTACTCAATCATACTAAGAGTAACGCATGTAAGAGGTTAGCTAAATGAAGCTAGCTGGCAATATGTTTCCTGATCTACGGAGGCATCCAATATAGCCAAGGGTGATTCTATCCAGGAGTCCAATGGAACTTTCCATTCTCTACAGGAACAAAAACAAATGGAATTTCCCATATTTAGTTATTATGGAGATCAAGGATAAATCATGCCGCCAAAATTCATGGAATCAGTGAACAACCAGGGAAGAGGAAACACAAAAATTGATGAAGCAAATATAGATATTGTAGAGTAGATATGATTTAAACATGAGTCGATAAGATAATCGATGCAACTCAATTTAGCCGACATCAAAACTAGCTCCATGAGCCACTCCACATCACTGAGAGAAGCAGGAAGGTCATTAAACACATGGATCATGGATGGAAACAAGGGTTTTGCCCAGGTTAGGCATGCATCAAAACACCAAAGTTGAATTCCAGAGCTTGCCCTTGGGCTTCATAATATGCTATGCCTTTGGATAGGGAGAAACTGTGATACTAAAGTTCATCTCAATGTGAGAGCGGACAATGTCTTTTGTTAACATATAGAGTATCTTGGTGTTGGAGAAATCTGAACCAAACCAAGTTCAGTAGCAAAATGACTTCCCAACAAACAGGCATACATCAAATTGTAGACATTGGCAAAACACTGACAACAAATTGACTATTAAGCAGCATCCACCATAGCCAAGTCGGTAAAATAAATCTTATAGATCTATAAGTCCCAAAACCACATTCTCAGTATATAAAATAAATCGCACAAGACATGTAAAAAATGTACTCAGTTTGTTTAATCGAAAAGGTTCAGACCATAGAACAAATTCGCAATGAGAGACGGCATTCCAGAAAACCTCTAAACAGTGAGCAACCCGTTACAACAAGAAAAGAAACAAAAAATTATCTAAGATCATAGGAATATACCAATAACTAACAGCTACAATATAATATTACTCCCTCTCTTCTAATAATTTAATGGCAGTTCTTGTGGACAGAAAATAACCTAAAGAAAGTTGATTCTGCCTCTGTAGCAACAGCCTTAGCCAAATATGACTTTCCAGTTCCAGGTGGACCATATAAAAGAAATGCCCTCCATGGTCTTCGCTTACCTACAAGTTTCAAACAATAATCCACTGACTGAAAAGATTCACGATTAAAAAAACCAAAGGATGGCATCAAATAAACTAGAACCCATTAACAATTTTACATATCCAACCAACTTAAATGTATGTCCTCGTAAAAAAAAATAAAGTAAGAAGCTCAAAACAACACTAACAATTTGCACCAAAATAACTAGATAACAAGGAAAATGAAACATTCTAACGCCCATGGTCAATTTGGTATATTTATCATGTTGGAAAATGACACCAGTTAAACTGCACCAGTAGGAGCTACCCACGCTAAAAATATAAATATATATCCTAAATTCACTGAAGTATCTTGTTCAATATTGATAACTGCCAACCAAGAAAGGCTCATGAATTATAGCCTTGTTGGTTTAACTATTTTTAAGGAACAGTGTGGTATTTGGCACAATTGTGCTGCTAAAGATGCAAAAATTATGTACTTTTTTCAAAAATAATCTCATTTCATATGTGCAAAGTTTAAAGTTACCAAATATGAATCTGGATCAAGCATCAGGATCTTTTCACACCACTGAAGTTGATGTAAGGCAAAAGCAGCTTTTTTTAAGTGTGTGTATGTTTTTCAGGTGAAGCAATTCTAAAATATCACAAGACCTTTTATTACATGATTAATCCTTATTAATTTACATTGTCTCATATGAACAGAGGACGATGATGTGAAATTTTCAAACAGGGAAAGATCTAGTTTTAGAAGGAAACAAAAGTTCTTGATATTCCTACATTTCTCTTGTATTTTAAATTCTAAAAACAGGTGAGGATATCAGTTTTCCCACCTCCAGTCTTTATCATTAGAAATGATTCTACATGCATCCTTGTTTCTACTCTTAAATTCGTCCAGTCAAACCCACTAAGAATTAGCTCTTCCTATTCTCACATCCATGTTACGGTGGACAGTATCATCAGAAGCTAAATCGAAGGCATTTTTCTACCTAGTTCTCACAATTAGCTCAAAACATATACCTGTGATGCATAGATGTTACTTATTGACAGTTCCTTTGTTTCAATGTCTATACGCAATCCTTAACCAGTTAGGCCGAGCAGATGTTTGACGAACAAAAGGGCCAGACAAGCGAGGGGAAATCAACAATTTCAAAGTTCTTCCTAACTAACAATCCACAAATTTTCAAGACTAGTGATTCTGGTACGTATAGAAAATCAGCTAGATAATATTCGAACAACAAAGCCCATCTTTTAAAGTTACTGGGAAAAAACACACCAGTGAAGAACTGAGGGAACTTGACGGGTAAGATGACGGCCTCCTGCAAGGCCTGCTTGGCGCTTTCGAGCCCCGCGACATCGTTCCACTTCACGTTGGGCTTCTCGGTTATGATCGCGGATGTGAGCCCTGCCCTGAGCTTCGCCTGATCGGCGTCCTCGCCGCCACCTTCACCATCCTTGGGCTTCGTTTTTGGTCTGGTAGCGACGGCGGCGTCCCCGTTGGCGGTGGGACCAGAGCCGCCGCCATCGTCGAGCACAGCGCGGATCTCCTCCGCTCGGCGGAGGTACTCGGTGAACTTCTGGGTAATAGCCTCCTTGATTTTTGGATTCTTCTCGTACTTGAGGTGGGTGCGGAAGTACTCAAGGGCGTTCATGTAGAGGGGGAAGGCCTTGACGTAGTTTCCGGCGTTATCCTCCTGCACCGCCTGCCTCACGTACTCAATCGCTTGCTCCTTGAAGTTGCTATACATCGCGGCTACAATCTCGATCGGATAAAAGGGAAGAAGATGAAGAAATCTGAAGAACCCTAGAGTTGGACTCCAATCCTCGAAAAAAGTTTGAGCCGATCGCCAACAAATAGGATACGAATCGATATGGGAATTCGCAGAGAAATTTTGATCATCAAGAATGAATCGAGGATTACACTCAATCGCCGAAGCCTTCGACGACTTCCCGAAAAGTAGACCGATCGAGGAGGAAGAACGCGAACAGTCGGGGAAGAAAAGGCAAGGCTTTCCGGTCACGACTTACGTCACACTGATAGATTGCGCGTTCAAGTGGTGCCTTTTTAAGTCTTTACAAAATGGAGGAGCCTATCGACCACGACTTGGCTTACGAGTTACCCCTGAACGGATCGACGGCGGAAGATCTGCTTGGCGCCATAGCCGCTGATTCGGGAAATTATATTTATTTTGTATTTTATTTAAAATAAATGGCCCAAATTGGGCTTTTGGCCCAAATAGGCCCAACATCAAGCCTAGCCGTGACCGACCCATTTGAAACACCCAGATTTTGGGATGAACAATGAGGGTATTGTTGTCATTTGATGGAAATAGGGTTTCCATTTAGCCTGCGATGTGTATATATACCCCTTGTCCCACTGATTTGATCCTGCTTCTCCGCTCTGCCGCCGCCGCCTCCTCCAACTCCCTCCGGCGTACATCACCATGAAGTACAACCCGAGAGTATCAAGCTCCCGCCGGAAGTGCCGGAAGGCGCATTTCACTGCCCCCTCGAGCGTCCGGCGGATTCTCATGAGCGCGCCCCTCTCGACCGATCTAAGGAACAAGTACAACGTGAGGTCTGTGCCGGTGCGCAAGGACGACGAAGTGCAGGTGGTGCGCGGCACCTACAAGGGCCGCGAGGGCAAGGTCGTGCAGGTCTATCGCCGGAAGTGGGTAATCCACGTCGAGCGCATCACCCGCGAGAAGGTCAACGGATCCACCGTTAACGTCGGCATCAACGCCTCCAAGGTGGTCATCACCAAACTCAAACTCGACAAAGACCGCAAGGCCCTCCTCGAGCGCAAGGCCCGAGGCCGCGATGCCGACAAGGCCAAGGGCAAGTTCACGGTGGATGAGGTCGCCGCCCGTGGAGCTCCTTCCCTCCAGGAGATTGATTGACTGATCTCGTCTCTCTCGTTTGGTCCTCCTCCCTCCCTTTCTCTTAAAAAATTCTTCTTTTGCGCTTATGCATTGGCATTTGATGCCTCGACATTTATTTGAGATGCTAAATACTTCTGAACCTATTTTGCTTAAATTTGGGCCTTCTTCATGACATTTTGTTCGAGTCTAATATGTTAAATTCGTGCTGCTTTCTTTAAATCTATTGCTTCTATCATATGGTTTCTGAAATTGATCGGTAGGAATGATCGCAGTAAGTTCTAGCCTAAACTCTAAAATTCTGATGCTTCATTGGAGCTACAACTTTAAGATCTAAATTTCAGTAAGTTATCTCACAAGCTTAGTCCTCTCTGTCAAATTTATCATCCAATCATCAGATCAACTGTAGAATGGGATTCACTCTTGAAGCATATTATCGCCAATAGATGATGAAAAATTCAACCTTTTAGCATTATGATAATTATGAATGCAAGATTGTCATGTCGAGGTATGTGATTTATGAATTGGGAATCATTTTAGTGAATTCTAAGGTCCACATAAAAGATTAAAAAAATATGTTTGAAATAACTTTGATATCTTAAGAGATTAGGGCTTCGGCCACATTGACATCGGTGTGAGTTTTTGTGCTCTATTTGTTGGCGTTTTGGTTTTAGGAGGTTGACTAAGGTTATTATATGAGCTTGAATGCTTGATATGTGGACATGGTAACTTTTTACTTCCTCGATAATGTTTGATTTGGTTTGTGTGTAAATTTGTATGTTGTGATTTGTGAACCAGTAACTGTGGACAACATCTGAATTCTAAGGTCCTTTGTTTTTCTTATTTTTTTCACCCGTTGTCTATTTATTCTCTTCTTCTCCTCCTGACAGCAACTTCAGCTCTTGCAACTACAGTTGTTGATCATCCCTAGCAGCTTTTTACTAAGGTTATCCAGGAGAGGATAAAAAATTCTTTTATTCTGAAATTAACAAATATTTTTTTTTTCAAAATTATTTCGCAAATTTTATCAAATATAAATTTCGTCCAAATATAATTAAAATTTTAGTCGATTGTTCGCCGCTATCGTTGTTGATCATCGTCGTTGGCTATCGGTTGTCGTCAATCGTCAAGTGTTGGTCGATGTCGTTGATCGCTAGTTGTCGATCATCACCGACAGCAATCTTTGGTCTTTGGTCATCGTCCGTTGATTGTTTTATTTCATAGTTGGTCTTTATTATCATCTTTGAGAGTAAATAGAATTTTATGGTCGAATCAAAAATAATATAATATTATATTATATTATATTATACATTAAAATTTTCAAATAAATAAATTTTTATTATATTATTTAGAATTGAATTATACAATATATTTCATTTTTCATGATCTTGGTTACCTGAAATAAAATATAATTTATATTGTTTAGTTCAATCTTAAATATTGTAATAAAAATTTATTTGCTTTGAAGTTTTAATATATAATATAGTTTAATATTTTACTATATTATCCTCGGTTCAATTTTAAGAATTCGTTTACTTTGAAAGATGGTGATATTGATATTGATATTGACAACGGCAATTGACGACATCAAACGGCAACGGAGGCGATAGCAGGCGACGGCGGCGATCGACGACCAACGATGACGATCGACGATCAACGATCAGCAGCGACGTCGATAGTGACAATCAACAGTGGTAGCGGCGAACGATCGATTAAGATTTTGATTATATAAGAATGAAATTGAGATTTGAAAATTTTTGAAGGATAATTTTAAAAAAAAATTATTAATTTCATAATAAAAAAAAAATTATCCTCTCTTAGGGGGAATGTGATTTCTAATTGTATATCTCATTTATTGATACGATGAGCATATTGAATCATTTAGTCCTCGAATCAAATAAAATTATTATGAATAATAAAAATTATCCATATGGTATCTTAGATGAGTTTTCACTCTACCGTTCCCTTTAGCTTTCTTTTTCTTGAGCCACCTCTTTTAATTTCTATCGTCCCGATCGAACACTTTCATCGGGCTTCTGTTTATCTCGATCACATTAATGCTTTTGATGATGAGTACATAGGTTGATAATTGATTTTGATATTATTAGGATGATGACCGTTGATATTGATATTATCCCGATGACAACTCGAGAAGGGATGAATCATCCCAAAATCAATCTACTAAATGAGTATAAATATACATTTATGTATACATGGAGAATCTAAAGAAAAAATTTTAAATTTTAAATAAAAGATTATGATTTACTTTTTTTTTTTTTGTTTTTGTTGACCTTTTGAATAAGATTAAATCATACATTATTGACTTAATCATTTGACTTGCTATTTACTTCTCTTGCCCTCCGGTTTTACAAGCACACATATTTTGACTAATTTCAATTTATAATAGAATTGAAATTTCTGAGTTGCTTAAATTTGATTTTTATTTAATTGCTTAAATTTCTGAGTTATCTGATTATTTCCTAATCTAATGGTTGTCTCGTATAGACTTTTTAAGATTCGAAAGAAAATAAATCATGAAAAAATTATACTCATGGACGCGATCGATAAGATAATGAATGAGCATTGAGCTAAAAAATTTTAAATCGCCTCTTGAATTTGTGTAATTCTCTTTTATTATATCGTCACACAGAGAGAGAGAGAGAGCGTGACAGTCTGTTTTGAGAACAAAGCAGTCGAGCCCCAAAGACACATGGATGAAATACGACGGCTGAAACCACAAGAAGACATGTCTCCCTCGTCTCTTCCTAAAAGAAAAAACAATGGACATCACACAACGACAATTCCCTTTGAGAAACACACACACACATACAACTGCTAAACGCACGAGCCACAGGATTAAACAACAGAATCAATGCACTCATTCATTCGAATGCCACGGTTCACGAGCAATGGGAAGACTGACTGTAGTGTTGGTGCCTTGGTGGGATACTACTCTTCACGAGCAGCAGAATCTATGGTAGCTGCTCCTTCATTTGTGTGTTTGATACGGCTGGGGCATTGCCGTCTGCTGAGCAGCCTGAGAGTAGTGCATCGGTGGATGGCTGTGGGCGTTCTCATAACCATAGTCAGCCATTGTTGCAGGGGGCTGAGGATGCTGCATGACTCGATACCCTGTTGCTGTATAAGGGTGGCCTTGACTGGCTGTAACATGGATCAGTTGCTGCTGTTGCAATGCAGAGGTAGTTGATGATGTCCTATAGAAACTCGGTGGCACTTCAGGAGGCATCGCCGAAGCCTCCTGAACTGGCGCCGATGGCTTCGCCGAAGATGGCAATGGAAGTGAATCGGTCAAATTGGGCTGAATTGCTGCTAAATTGTAAGGCGTGTAGTAGAAGGGTATCTGGGGATCGAATGCATGAGTCGGTGGCGTGAGCTGCATCGATTGACCCATTATATGGTAGTAGGGAGGCATTGGGAGAACTGGTCCGGCTGCTGGGTGGCGAATGTAATAAGCGTGCGCTGGTGAAAACTGCGGTGGTTGTTGATGAAGATGGAGATGGGACTGCCGCTGCTGCAGTTTTTCCGGTTGCAACGACGGCATTAGATAAGCTGGGGGATCCGACGACACAAGGTAGTAAGGATCAGAAGGCGCCTTTGGATCGGAGTTTGGATTTGAGTACATTCCTCTGAAAGAAGGAATCGAATTGAATTTCACTGAATTTCAGTAAATCGACCACTGGATAACGGGGTAGAGCTAAAAGAAGCAGCAAGATGATACCTTGACGCAGGAGCAGCGGTGATGCCGTCGTTTGGAGTAGGCTTTGGAGGCTGCGGTGGCTTTGGAAATCCGCCATGATCGGATGTGTCATCGTCAGAGAACTCCCTATTCACGTTTTCTGTTGGGGGAGTGGCAGCGGAGGCGACCAGGAGAGGAATGCGCGGAGGGTGGTGATGGTGGCCAGAGTCAAGACGATGAATCGTGCTGGAGAAGTGGTCTTCGACCCCCGCGACGCGTTGGTCGGCGGCCCGATCAACAGCAGGAGCCGGAATAGGTGGAAGGTTGGAGAAAGGTGGAGGCGAGGAGGTGGATCCGAAGGAAGATGCCTTGTCGAGCATTGGTGAACCGGGGACGGATATGACTTCCTGTCCGTGACGCCCAAGCTTCCCGGAGGAGCCGGGGCGGGGGAGGACTGGCCGATCGGGCTCCGGCTGTATACCACCGGCGCCGCGCAAGTGGGCGGACGAATCATCGTCGAGGCTAACGAGAAAATTGACAGAGGCGGAGTCGGTGGAACCACGAGGGGTGTCCTCGATGCCCAAGCCGCTAATCGCGCTGTTGAGGGCGTCAACGAACCAAGTCTCCGACTTTGATTCATCGATCAGCGACCCGATTGCAGACGAAGTCCCCGAATCCAGCTTCGACGAGAAGAGAAACAGGCGGAGGCGGCCTGAGCGCGTCGAGCCGCCGCTGCTGGAGGCGGAGATGCGATCGAGCTCGTCGATCATGTTCTCCAAGTCCTCGTCTGTGGAGACGGAAATAAGAGAATCGAGATCCTCGTTCGGGAGCTGGTACTTGAGAGAAAAGGAAGCGCCGCCGAGGAGATCGCGGGAGAGCTTGGCCGATAGGTCAGCAAGGGAGGCGTGGTGGTCGATGACAACCATCCTCGTCTCGCCTCCGCTATAGCAGAGGTACTTGCCAGTAGGGCGGGGGAGGATGCGTCCGCCATAGCTGCACATGACGCGGAACCGCGACGAGGGCGCCGCGGGGGCGGAGTAGGGTTCGTCCCATGATTCCCCACCGCGGGAGCGAGGGGAAGAGTCAGCGGAGTCAACGTATGCGCCGGCAGAAGCGATCACCGGCGATGAATCCATGGTCGGAAGGCAGGGGAGGGATTCCGTTGTCTTCGTTGGACGGAATCGAAACGGAGGATCACGGAGAGGATGAAGCGTCCGCAGAGGGGAGGAGAAGAAATGGAGATATTTTTTTTATCCTATTTTTTTCTTTTTCCAAATTTCCATTGCGAGCAAATTACTAATTAAGAATAAATAGATGGGGAATTTTATAAATGCAAAAAGGATTTTCCTCCAACTTTTCGCAATTTATCAACATTTTTCAAAGGATTTAGGGTTTCAGAAATTTGATAACAAATATTTTTTTTTCTAAATCCAATTTTTTTTAACGAATAAAAAACTTAAAACATCGAAGGAAAAAAAGAAAGAAAAAAACAATAAAATGAAAAGCATTGCTACATCCGACTGAGAGTACCACCCTCATTTCCCATTTTTCAAAGAGGCGCATAAATTAAACATATTTCCAACTCAGCCCTCCCAAATCGCCTCCTTTTTTTGCAAGTGACGAATGTTTATGTAATTCGGATCATATAATGTTTTGTTATATAAAATAATTATCATAGTCAATGAACGGATCAGAGTGGCGCAGCGGAAGCGTGGTGGGCCCATAACCCACAGGTCCCAGGATCGAAACCTGGCTCTGATAAAAAAAAATCAGTTTTTTTAGAACGGAATGCATCTGGGCCGGAAGGGTAACGCGGGGGCCTATTCATTCTAGCCCCAATAACTTTGAAGAGCGAGGAAAGCCCAACATCTGTATAGATATACTTAATTTACTAAATATGCATGAGAAATATCCTCCTCCCCCTCCCACCGCAACTAAAATATATATTAAAAAAGCATTTAAAATATTAAATATATGCGAACGCATGCCGAAGTTTAATTATTATTCATCGATATATAAATAAATTCTAAAACATACCCTAAATTTTATATTTTATTTGAAAAAATAAAAATAATTATTTCAATGATGTTTAGAGGCGAATAATAAATACGTTTTATTGAAGAAAAAAAAATCACAAAAAATCAAATTAACCATGTTTCTTCGGATGCATGCATCATTAATGACGTCTGTGTCTTAGTAAATCACTTGTTGCTATTATTAATTAATTGTGCATTCCATTAATCTATCGTGATTCTGACGAACGTGTAGAAGTTCGGATTGCAGCATACTATAGTTTCATAATGACCAAATCGCGCGCGTAATTTCCAAAATACCCCTCCCGCCAAACAGCTTTGGAATTTAATGCAGAGAGAGGTTTGCATCCATCCGAGGCACATCTGGAAATCCCGAGCCATCCAAACGTCTCTTCCAGCCACGTGGGAGCGCCAGCCCCATGCTGTTGATGAGTACCACACGCAGCTTTCCTCCGCAAACCAACTGAGCAACATCATTTTTGATGAAACCCTAGTAGTTATCAACGACATCACTGCTCCCACGAATTTATCAGCAGTTAATCCAGAAGTTGGCGCAGCTCACTCACCAGCCGCTTCACATAGTATTATCATGTATGTATGTGTTTTTATTCTTGAGGCTTATGAGGTTAATAAATGCATTGTAGATGGTTGTATAACCAAGTTATTACACACCCATAAATACGATGTAGGCATATCATACCAAAGTAGACCAATGCACCCATAATTGCGATGCGAGATTCATAACCGAGAGTTTTGTCCCCACCTAAACAAATGCCACCTAACTTAAAAGGTGATGCTTCCAATTAAATCCCACGATTCGAAGTTCACTGATTGATATTTCCGACTAGGAGATTCAATCTGCGACGAGAGTAGGTAGTGGTAATGAAATTCCCAGTACCACCGTATCCTAAAATTTAAAATCCCGACCATGGGAGAGTAGGTGGTCTTGTGATGAAATTCCCACTCATTTGATGGATAAAAAGTGATCTTTGGGAATTTAAATCTCGGTAACATCGTATTGGTAAAATTCTCGGACCATTAAGGTTCAACAAATTCGGGATAAAATATGGTCTTTGAATTTAAATCTACCACTGCCGTAGTCTTGAGTTTAATACTCCCGACACCGTGGGAATGAACTTGTCGAGATAAATTGTGGTCTTTGGTAATTTATATTCCAAAGACCACGATGGTAATGAGATTCAAACTTCCAGCAACACCTTGGTGTTGGGAATCTAATTCACTAGACCAAGGAGATATAAGTGGTCGACATTAAGGGTGGTGCTGGGATTAGAAACCTCAGCAACACTAAGACTCCCAGCACCATTGGCATTGGACTGGTCGAGATAAATGGTGGTGCTGGGAATTTATATCCCAGCACCACTGTGGTAATGGGATTAAAACCCCCAGCAACACCATGGTGCTGGGAATGTAATTTCCAGCACCATGTACATATAAGTTGGCGGAAATGTTGGTGGTGCTGGGAACTAAAACCCCAGCAACACAGTGATTCTGCATTTAAATATCCCAGCACCAGGGAGATGGAACCAGTCCAGATAAATGGTGGTGCTGGGAGTTTATATCCCAGCACCACCGTGGTAATGAGATTAAAACCACCAGCAACACCATGGTGCTGGGAATGAAATTTCCAGCACCATGTACATAAAAATTGCCGGAATTGTTGGTGGTGCTGGGAACTAAAACCCCAGCAACACAGTGGTTCTGCGTTTAAATATCCCAGCACCAGGGAGATGGAACCAGTCCAGATAAATGGTGGTGCTGGGAGTTTATATCCCAGCACCACCGTGGTAATGAGATTAAAACCACCAGCAACACCATGGTGCTGTGAATGAAATTTCCAGCACCATGTACATAAAAATTACCGGAATTGTTGGTGGTGCTGGGAACTAAAACCCCAGCAACACAGTGGTTCTGCGTTTAAAAATCCCAGCACCAGGGAGATGGAACTGGTCGAGATAAATGGTGGTGCTGGAAATTTATATCCCAGCACCACCGTGGGCCAAGCGTGACCTATACTATCATTCTCCACCTTTCCTTATGCTTCCAAACAGTAGTTATGAAAATTAATGCTCTGTGCCAACATTCAGACGAGTGTGCCAATTGGCATGCTGCGTGCCAATTGGCACGCACCCATAACTGCCTGTAGGAGTGTGGGAACTAAGTATCCCTCTGCGCATAAACCCGGTAAATGTCTTCCTCTTCCATTCCATATAAACCGTTCATAATTTCAACATTGAAAGGTCCATCAATGGGTTTCGTTAAAAACCCATTAATGGCCCTATCTATCAACATCAAATGTTATAATTAGTTAAGTGCATAATTGGGAAACCTAACCATAAACTCTCATCCTCCACTTGTCTTCAGACTTCTAAAGCCTAGTTAAAAAAATTCAGCCTACTTTCATAGCACTACATATAAGTGTTGATTTTAAAAACATTTGCGAGGATGACCCCTTCACGATGAAGTGTTAACATTTTTGGAAACCATTGAATCAAATTTGAAGGATAGAGAGTTAGATGATCAAGATTCCATAAATGCATGCCCAGTAATATTCTATCTTCATCTCAGTTTACTGATGTGGGCAATAGAATTACCAGTGATCAACACCTTGATATAAATAGAGACGCTTCTTCCATACTCGAAGAAGAGTTTGTCACTGCTACCACAGTAGAATATGAATATTTTGAACAAACTTGGAGTGAAGAGGAGGTAAGTGATATACATGGGATAGAAGAGGTAGAATATACAAATTCTTCGGAAGAATTCTTCGCTGATGATATCCAACATGAAGAAGGTGAGTTAAATCCAGATCAGTACAGTGACTTAGAGGAAGTGTTCCCAATTGTTGATGATCCCTATGTTTTAAATCCACAAATAAGACTATTGGCAGATGTCGGTTCATCGATCGAATGATTTTTCCTTTGGGCGAGTTTTCCTCTCGGCAAGAGTTTAAAGATGCACTAGTAAGACATGCGATGCTAAAAAACTTGAGATACAAGCGATTGACACGGACTCAATAGAATTAAAGTTATTTGCTTTAGTCGGCCTTGTTCGTAGTCTAGTTGCAAGTGGAGAGCGTGGAGTTCAACTGTCACAAAATATGTAGCGGCATGAGTGTGGCGGTGTTAGAAAACAAGATCACCATGCTTGCACATCCACATTTGTAGCAAACCAGTTGTAGGGCCGGTTAGCTACCTCGATGATTACAAACCAAGTTGATTCAAAGAGAAATGCAAGCTAGGTTTGGTGTTCACATTTCATACAAGCATAGCATACGCGAAAGCATTAAAAGAGTGGTAGGTGATTTTGATCAGCCTATATTGATCTTCGATGTACTTGCGTGAGTTAAGAGTTAGAGATCCCGATACATATGTTGCGATACTAAGAAATGGTGAAAATCAATTCCGATGTTTTTGGGCATTTGGTGCTTGTCGAAGAGTATTCAGTTGTATTTGCGAAAACTAATTGGAATTGATGCTACATCATATGCAAGTATCACGGTGTTTTGCTAATGGCTCTACTGGATTGTGATAATGCAAAAATTATGCGATTGCATTTGGAATTGCGAAGTTGAATGTGGATCTGTTTGGGAGTGGTTTTGGATCATGTAAAGACATTCCTTGATGTCTGCAGTCGTTGAGCATTGTCTCGAGATAGACATCGGGGATTATATCGTGATTAACAAAGTGTATCCATCCGCCCATCATGGTTTTATTGCTATCACTTGTCTTGTAACATGGTAGCAGATACCCAGGATAGATCCTCATTAGGTTTATTTTGAAGGCGTGACAAGAGCAAATACAAGAGTTGACTTTGATCGATTAATGCAGAACATGCATGACAAACACAAGGAAGCATATGCGTGGCTCTGAAAGATCGATCTAAAAGATGGGTCAATGCACACTTTCTGGCAGGAGGTACACAATGTTAACCACTAATTGTTAGGAGTTTAAATGCATTATTCAAGGAAGCACGTGAACTCCCCATCACAGTTTAATTGACAACACTAGAAGAAAGCTTGCTCAATGGTTCTATAACCGTAGGAAGAATCTTCAAAAAGGTCGGGTTTTCTAACACCTTATGCCATTAAAGAGATTGATGAAAGGAGAGAAAGAACTCGATTATATTCGGTATTCCCATATTCACAAACGGAAATGGAAATCTGACATAGCATCTTCAGTATATTGTTGATTTGGATAGCGAAGTTGCATCTGCGGTGAGTTTCAAATTTCAGAATTCCTTGCTCGCATGCTATTGCATCATCATATATCGAAACATGGATCCATCACAGTTCTGCGAGCATTATTTTCTAAGGGAAACTACATGGATCGTATTTACCCATGTCAAAGTAAGAAATTTTGGCCTAATGGTGACAAAATTTTTGAGTTCTACCTCCTCGTAGCCTTATGCGGCAGGCGAAGAAAAAGGCACGCAGAGTCCAAACATCTTGGGAGGGTGAAAAATAAATCAGCAGATGCAACGACTTGGGCATAATAGGAGGTCTTGTAGAATGCCACCGGCTACTAATTCCTAAGTATGTTTATTGTGGTTGTGTAAATATTTTTAAAGGAAACAATGTTAATGTCAATGTCAATGCTAATGTCAATGTTAAGCTATTTTGCAGAATTGTAATGGAAAATTTTGTTACGTTAGTTTGCAAAATTGTAATCTCAATATCTCTGTGTATCGTGTCTAAAATTTCCGATATTCAAGGCAGGATTAGGTTTACACAGCCAATTTTCAGAAATCAGGCCCCGTGCCAAGTGGCACGCGGTCGAAACATGGAGGTAGGGGGATCAGAAGGAAGTTTCCTCGATGCAACAACATGTGAAGTCGTTAGGTCTTTCAATCGATGCAAAGATTTCGGAATTTGGACTCCTGTAGGTCCATCAATGGGTTTTGGTCAAAATCCATTGATAGCCCTATACAGGACCACTGTGTTCCTGGAATTTAATTTGTCAGCACCACCTTATTTCCGGCCTGTTTGAAAGTGTGCATTAGTCTGGGGTGAAATCCAGACCATGTATGTGTTCGACCAATTCTAAATTATGTAGTGGTCACAGGAATTGAAATCAGGACCACCGCGTGTGTTCCCCGGCCACTTCTAAATTGTACGTGGTCCTGGGAATTGAAATCCCAGCACCACCTTATTTCCGGCCTGTTTGAAAGTGTACGTGGTACTGGGAATTGAAATCCCAGGACCACTGTGTGTTCCCCGACCAGTTCTAAATTGAACGTGGTCATGGGAATTGAAATCCCAGGACCACTGTGTGTTCCCCGGCCACTTCTAAATTGTACGTGGTCACGAGAATTGAAATCGGACCACCTTATTTCCGACTGTTTGAAAGTGTATGTAGATGCTGGGACTTGAAATCGAGACCATCGTGTGTTCCGACGATTCTAAATTTATGCGGTCACGGAATTGAAATCCCAGGACCACAGTGTGTTCCCCGGCCACTTCTAAATTGTACGTGGTACTGGGAAATGAAATCCCAGCACCACCTTATTCCTTAGCTATTTCGAAATTGTACGTGGTGCTGGGAAATAAATTCCCAGGACCACTTTGTTTCTGGGATTATAATTACCAGCACCAAAGTATTCTAAATCCGTCCGACCGCACCCGACCCGTTAATATAAAACTCCCCGGTGGAAGTTCAAACATCTCAACACCACATTTCATTTCTCTATCGCTCCTTGCGTTCTGTCTCTGTGGAATTCCGCTTCCGTTCCCCGGCGGCCGTTCAAACTCTTCGGTTCCAGTTCAAACTCCCCGGTGCCAGTCAAAACCCCCCCGTGTCAGTTAAACCTCCCCGGTGCGAGTTAAAACATCTCAACACCATCTCAACGCCTTTTTCGACCTAAGTAAGTTTTGTAGATTTCTTAAATTCTGTGTCGCTATCGTTTCTTCCGATCTATCTAGGGTTTTTGCCTTTTTTCGTTCACGATCTCGTTTAAACTCGGGCCTGATAGGGTTTAGGGTTTTAGGCTTTACCATTTAAGCAGAGGTAACGTTTGTTTGTATCATCACACATGTTTCAATCCATTTCATCTATCAGTTTAAAATTGCTGTATTACAATGCATTTGGTTGTTAACCTAGGGAAAATTTTTCAGTTAACGATGGCTTCATGTTGTGAATCATCAAGCGATACTTATGCAAGAACTCGTGCGTTGATGCGAGGAAGTACAAATAGAATGAACTGGAAAAGCAACGCGTTTCCCGGTTTAAAATTTATTGCAAGTGTGTCGTAGAGTGTGGAAGAAGAAAGCGCTTATTCGGGCTCCCTTTGCGTGGGTTTTGGACATTCCGGATATTACCCATGTCGGACCCTCGTTCGAGAATATGTTTGATAATTGGGAATTTGCGGAGAAATGTTTTATATTCCAAGACAAAAATTACATTTCACAAAGGCGGATGTCTCCCTCATCCTTAGTCTACTGGATGATGGACTCGAAGTTCTTATGAATAATGAAGCTCGATGCGGGCTATATATTAAATATTTAAGTGGAAGGTGATTGCTCTAACAAGCATCTGGAGGATTTATTGAAGACTTCAGATCTCCAGGATAATTTAGGATCGCAAAACTTTATTGTCGATTGTTTATTTTATATTTTTCTCTTGTGTGTTTTTACTACCACGTGATAAGCCTAGAATAGCTATCGATCACTTATAGATTGTGTAGAGGATTTTGATAACTTAGGCGGTACAATTGGTGCGAAGCACTTTATCGTCATAGCTCCTCAAATGGATTCAATTGGTATGAGTCACATTGCGACCAAAAGCGACGTCGTAGGTGGATCCACGGACCCGATGTAAGGGTTTCACACACTTATTGGTGTGAGTGAATATATTTTATGTCTTATAAATAGTATAGATAAATACATCTATTAACAACTAATCTTGTCATTCCGGTATGGATGTGCGAGCATTTGTGTATCCTACCTCCACACGTCCCTCATGCTTTGCCAAGAATCTTTGAGATGGAGGTGGAGTTCCACAAATGTAAGTCGTTAAGAAGATGGTAGATGGTCTCGTACGACAAAATAATTGTCGATCTAATTCCTGATCGAGGCATGCATCTGGTACATACCGCTTCCCCACCTAGATTTTACGCATCAACTCCTCGACCCGAAACTCGGTCGGCCAAGAAGGAATGGCACATCGGTATATGCGGAGAATGCGAAATTGTATCTACTCTAAGCACCAAGCTAGTTGAAGCAAGGTGTGATTTTGAAAGCACCTCCTACTTAAGGCGAAGCGACCATCGAACAACAAGAAAGACAATACGAGCTTCTTCAAGAGTTAGAGGAGGTCGAGGAAGAGGAAGGACAACGAGATAAGTGAAAGGGATGATATAATTCTTTGAAAAAAGCATTAATCGTTTGAAAAAGACAGGTTTAATCTTTGGAGCTTCAACTCAATTTACAATCCCGGGATGTAGAGGGGTTACAATCACAGCCTATACAAGTTGTACAAACCAATGACCTTCTTACTATACACTAGGCGGAAGGTTTGTGTGAGGAAGAAGGCTCTTGTGATCTATCACCCCTAGCCTTAGAAGCCTCCCTCCTTCATGGTTTTGAAACATCCCTAAAAGAAGGAGAGTTGAAACTCTAATTGTCCCCACCAAGGCTATTGAGTATCCTCGGTAGACCCTAATATCTCTCTGCGAGCCAAACATTGGCGAAGTCGGGCCGAGGATAAAGGAAATCAATTGCGAGGAGGGTGAACCCGAAATATCGAATCTGCGGCACACAAGTCTCCGGAAAAACAACCAACACTCGGCGTCACGGGAGGATTTTGAGGTGAGCATAAGTTATCTGTCGATCCTATTTTTAGACAAAATATTTACGAAACTCAACAATTTTATTTTGTATACAACAAGCTTATAAAGAATTCAGGTAAGATGGATCAAGCGTCGAAGTCTTTATTGAAACTAAAAAAATAGAGTAAGACAATCTTATATTCTTTGTATATACCTTTCATCTTATGTTTTGGGAGTTGCTAATAACCCTTTCCTTGTGTAGTGTGGTATGCTCGGGACGGTGTGGAAGAAACGATGCTATTAACTTATCATGGACTCTTTCCTTACAATATTTGATTGGAATGTTTTGACACATGGGGATTGCATAGCGCGTATTTTTTGATCTTAGGTGGCGGTGCAAGGTGGTGATAAAGCGTACTATAACTCAATTTTACGTGAAATTTGGATTCGTAAGTTTTGGCCCTTTTGCAAGGAATTGTAAACTTTACGGCCGGTGTTTTAATGATTTTTATACCACGGGATATGTTTAATATTATATGCAAGCATTCGAGCAAACTTTTAAAACCCGGCAATCAATCGGATACATATTTTGTCCAATAATCCGTGGCGATCACGCCACCTACTAGTAGCGACTTGGAAATTCGAGTTCATCCTCTGACTCCTTGTCGTCGGGAAGGCTTACACTACTCAATTTGAAGAAGCGATAAGCATTAGATTAGATTTCTAAATAAACCGTTTGTGTATGGAGGATTCATAGCATTTATTTGGTCCCGGGTTGAATTCTTTAAAAGATGCACTCTTCGTATTATGATAAGCGGCATCCTGGCACATTGAAAAAATTTTAATGCAAACTTTTAAAAGCGTCGAGTCGGGGTCCCAAACAAAGCTCTTAAGACATCTAATAATCTTTGTAAATACCATATTTTATAAGCTAGCATTGGACTAATAATTTTTAATTTTTTACGGCTATGATTGCGCATTTTTATATCTGATACATTGAGAGCCTACTATTTGGGTACCCTAAAAGATTGAGACGAGGATATGAGGAGCTTGATTCGTAGTGGGAATAGAATAATCTGTGACTCTGATTTTGTTTGCAATTATGGTGTTGTATAGTGGGATATGTTATAAGACTATCTGAGTTTTAGATATGTAACTACACCAAGGTGCACACTGTAAAGTCATTAGTCAAGCTATGAAGGTGTTTGCAACTGTGTAGTATCTGTATACAATATATATACTTTGTTAAATATTTCAACCACTTGACTTTATGATTTTGTGATGTGATTTCTACGTGGTCTTTGGGAATTAAATTTCGGGACCCACCGTGTTCTGGGATTAAGATTCGGCACCACCTTATTTCTCGGCCAGTTCGCAAATGGACGTGGTCCTGAGAATTATATTTCCAGGACCACTGTGTTCCTGGGAGTTAAATTCCCAGCACCATCGTATTCCTCGGCCAATTCGAATGCGTATGCGTGGTCTTTGAATTCACTTTCCGGCAGCGTGTTCTGGGATTAAGATTCGGCACCACCTTTTTCTCGGCGGTTCGCGAATGGGCGTGGTCTTTGAATTAAATTTCGAGACCCGTGTTCTGATTTAATTCCTAGCACCATTTTATCTCGTCGATTCGATATTATGCGTGGTGCTAGGAATTCACTTAGACACGGTGTTCACTGAGGTTTAGATGCCCGAACCACCTTATTTCTCGGCCAGTCATAAGCGGGCGTGGTCACGAATTAAATTTCCAGGACCACTGTGTTCCTGAGATTTAATTCCCAGCACCACATTTTGAAATCGGGCCCGTGCGAGTAGCGCAGGCGCAGGAGCCGGGAGGATCACAAGTTTGCTCGGCCTTGACAACATGTGAAGCCGTTAGGTCTTTCGGTCGATGTAAAGAATTGAATTTGGACTCTGTGGGTCCATCAATGGGTTTCGGTCAAAACCCATTGATGGCCCTAGTCACCTCAACCGGTCGAGCCAACTCCGGTGGCTTTGGGACTTGCCCTCTCTGTCTATCGTGTCGAAATTTACGATTTTCAAAGGCGAGATTAGGTTTACACCCAATTTTGAAATCGGGCCCGTGCTGCATGTGGCCGCAGGAGGTAGGAGGATCGGAAGAGCTTCCTCGACGACACCATGTGAAGTTAGGTCTTTCGATCGATGTAAAGATTTTTGACTCATGTAGGTCCATCGATAGGGTTTTGGCCAAAATCCATTGATGGCCTACACAGACCAATGTGTTCTGGAATTTAAATTGTCGGACCACCTTATTTTGACTGTTATTTGAAAGTGTGCGTGGTATTGGGTGAAATCCCGGGACCGTGTTCCCGGCTTTTCTAAATTATGCGTGGTCACGGGAATTGAAATCCCGGGACCATGTGTTCCGGCGATTCTAAATTGCGTGGTCACAGGAATTGAAATTCGAGACCACCTTATTCCTCAGCCATTTCGAAATTGTACGTGGTCCTGGGAAATAAATTCCCAGGACCACTGAGTTTCTGGGATTATAATTACCAGCACCACCGTATTCCTTGGCCAGTTCAAAATTGTTCGTGGTCCTGGGAATTAGAATCCCAGGACCATTGTGTTCCTGGGAATTTAATTCCCAGCACCACCTTATTTCTTGGCCAGTTCGAAACTGTACGTGGTGGTGGGACTTTTTTTCCCAGCACCCTAGTGTTCTGGAGTTAAATTCGGCCACCACCGTATTCTGGACGATTCGAAATTATGCGTGGTCACGGAATTAAAATCGAGATCATTGAGTTCACTGGGATTTTAATTCAACACCACCTTATTTTCGCCCGATTCGAATTTATGGTCTTTGGGACTTTAATTCCCACCACTGTTGGAGATTTGAGGCCGCTAGAGGGGGGTGAATAGCGTAGATGACCATACGTAGATGGAATTCTTTCGCGTTCGAACGTCTACAATCTTGTTAGCACAGCGGAATAGTAATAACAAATAAATATAACAAGACACACAATCACAACACGATCATATAGCGTGGTTGAACCACACGGTTCCTACTCCGCAGATTGAGCTCTAACGAGCTCTAAGCGATGCCAATGCAATCACTAATCAATAAACTCCTTCTCGACAACAAGTCGGAGGTGGAGAAACCTCGTACACAAGATTACAACAATAATCTAAAGAAATACAAGCAAATCTGAAATGTAAAGAACACTTTACAAAACTAGGGTTTGGCGCTTTGCTTGTTGGTTGCTTGGATGAGGTTGAAGGGCCTGAAATGCACTGCAAATCGCCTTAAATCGCCTCAGCTCCCCAGGCCCGATCGCAATCTCCACGAGCGACTTCCTTTTATCTCGCGTCGGGTGGATTTCCGCACGACGATCGGCCGCCATAAATCACCGGTCATCGGCTCAATCCACGTTGGACAAGTTCAGCGGGACTCTCACCGATCATTGCCAACATTGGCGGTCGCCCGCCCGTGTCATTGCCCGATCGGCTACGGGCGTCTGTGCTTCACTCGGCCGGCGATCATTGCCATCCCTTAGCGATCATTGCCGTCGATCGGCTCCCATGAGCGGTCGTCATTGATAAAGCTCTCAGCGGCGGTCGAACTCAGTCGACTCTCGGCGGTCGAACCGGCCAATGCCCGGTCGTAATGAGGTTTTAACCCAGTATGGTGCCCCGTACTTGCTAGACCACCCTTAGCCTAGACTAAGCCTTCTAGCCACCTCCATCGACCTCCGCCTCTCGGATCCCTCCAAGTCATCCATGACTTGTTCATCCATCGCGCTAGCTTCCGGTGCTTCCATCGGCTATGTCATGCTAGCGGTGTCTACCTTGAGCACATTGGACTTCTGTTGCCAAGACTCGCTTGGACTTTTCAAGCTTGGACTTTCCCTTGCCAACCCATGTTGGACTTTCCATGCCAAGACCCATGCTTGGACTTTCCATTTGCAAGACCCATGCTTGGACTTTCCATTTGCAAGACCCATGCTTGGACTTCTCGTTTGCCCAAGACCCATGCTTGGACTTCTCATGCCAAGTGCTCGAGACTTGGACTTTCCCGGTGCCAAGTGTCCCACTTGGACTTTCCATGCCAAGTACCCATGACTTGGACTTTACCTTGCCCAGACCCATGCTTGGACTTTCCCATAATCACATGGTCAACCCCCGTCAACCATCAAGTCAATTATAACCTGGGTCGATTGTATAAACAATCTCCCCAACATATTAACCGACATCAATGTCCAACATCAATGTCAATCCTATGTCAAACATACTTTGTCAAACATCAAAACATCACTCAAGTCAAACTCGAGTCCTGGTCAATCGTGACCTGGGCCGATTGCACCAACAATCTCCCCCTTTTAATGTTTGACAAAACCAATAAAACCATGAGTTAGAACACTAACTCAAATCTCTTACCAATTATCCCAAATTGGTAAACACTCACCAAATGTTCTCCCCAAACATTCAAGTGAAAATGTAAATCAAATGTTCTCCCCAACATTCTCCCCGACTAACATCAAAAGGTTTACTCTCCAAGGGAGGTCAATGTCTCATGTCCCAATGAGATCTTACAATCTCCCCCTGGATCAAACATAGCGAGGATGTCTACCATCTTCCTAGTGATAAGTCTCATATCACTCAAGAGAGGCACTCTATCTCACTCTCCCAATTTCCAAATTGGGTATCAAACACCCATCAATTTTCAATTGATAACATTCTCCCATCAAAAACATCCATCATCCCAAGATGGATACCTCCCTAAAGGCTTGCTCCCCTTGACCATTGCACCAACAATGTCCTCGAAAGCCCCTAAGCCAATAGGAACTCTAAACCATCAAAATTAAGGTTCTAAGTTCAACATAGAACTTTACTCACCCTAAATTTGATACTTTGACCTAACACAACTCCTAATCCATATCCAATGGATTTTCACCCTTCATAATGCTTCCAAAGCATATCCTAGGTTAGGAGTGGTTAGGAACCTTACTATAGTTGAACACGGGCTAAACAAACCTTGTTAACCCGAAATCGACTGGCAATGACTTGACCGATGTCGATCACCACTCTCATCGATCATTGCCACCAAGTGTGATCGGTAGTCAAATTCAATTTCCTATCGTAACGAAATTCAAAAATTCATAAATAATTATACGTACATCGAAAAATCACGAAATTTGATACGTATAATACTCATGACCAAAACAATGGGTGAAAAATGTTTTAAAAATATTTTACCCATAAAATAGCGAAATTGATACAAAATCCAAAAGTGACTAAAAACTTTAAAGTTTAAGCTCACTTTGTATCAATCTCATCAATGGTGATTGCTATCAAAAGATAGACTTCACCAAGGTTTTTCAAAATGATTTTAAACCGTTTTCAAAACCTTATTTTGGATCATATTCCTTGGGCTCTATGTACATGACTTGTACACAAGCTTTCCCAATGATCCACAAATAGAATTAGATGAGTTTTAGTTCATCTAGATGCAAAAACTATGCACCTTGAACTTAACTCATATCCTAGCATCTCACATGTATATATGGTGTATAAATACACATACATGTCAATTTGATATGAGATGTGGGTTTTGTTCTCTTAACCTAGGGTTTCATGCATTTTTCTAAGGCAACTCTACTTGATTCCCTTATAAATGGGACTCCAAGTCATGCCATAGTCCTTAAATCAATTTTAATCAATTTAGATGCATGAAAATGATCATGGCATAATAATAGAAAAATAAATCATGGCCAATGATCATGATGTCATGGCATATGATGAAATCTAAAACCACATGACATTTAATACCTTAATCCTAAGCATGATCATGACATTTAGATGATAAAAGTAAAACATGATGTCATGTCATGGCATATGTCAAACAAATCATGGCATATAAAATATATAGGTATAATAACACCTAAATTTTAATATTAATTGCCATTTGTTGGGATTAAGCATATTTTGTCATATTAACCTAATCTCCCTAGTGTGCCAAAACCCAAAATGGCACACCAACCTCTAAACCTAAATTGTGTCAATTTTGATCATTTTATCAAACTTCTCAAATAGTATTGACACATCCTAAAACCTTTAAGGATCATAATTCAAATGTATTTCCAAGGTAATCCTAACCTTGAAAATAACCTAAAGTGCAACCTTTGCCATGGTTGAGTTATCTACCCATCCAATCAAGGTTGGCACACCCTAAACCCACCTAGCGTGAATCAATCACGCTCTTAGGAACCCAGAATCTATTTGAGCTCCTAGGGTTAATTAGGTATTCCCTAGGGATAACCTCCCTAGATACCTTTCTAATGACCATCCTAGGCTTGTCAGCCTTGGTCATTTGGGTCTTGCCTAGGTTGACTCTAGGGGTGACTCCCCTTGCAACCTTCTTAGTGGCCACCCTAGGTTTCCTAGAAACCCTAGCCACTAGACACACCCTTTGGTCAACTCTAGGGATGACTTCCCTATTGACCTTGGTCTTCCTAGACCTAATTTGGGTTCCATAATCAAATGGAACACTATGATAAGCCACCTTAGGCTTAGGTTTGTGACCCAAACCTTGCTTGCCCTTGGTTGACTTTTGACTCTTAGGTCCTTGGTGTTGACTTTGAGATTTGGACCTAGACTTTTGATCATTTGACCCTTTAAATTGATTTTGTATAATTTTAAGGGTCTTCTCAAGTTTTTCAAGCCTTGACCTCAAGACTTGATTCTCTAATTCCAATTGCCCAATTGATTTTTGATTAAAGTCTTGGGCATTGGATTTTCTAGGCATATGCCTAGTCCACTTAGGATTGAAACCTAGGTGCTCTTGCACCTTTCTAATGGTCTCCCTAGGTAAAATTGGTCTAGTGTTATTTGACCTAGGTTTATCCTTAGATGAATTATTTTTAGGGACATTAGTCCCAAATTTCTTCCTATTATTAAAATGGACACTTTTAGCTCCTAAGCAAAAATATTTATTCCTATTAGCATGCTTTTCATAAATTGCAAGAGAATTAAAATTATTTCTAGCATGCTTTTGCCTATTAAATCTAGAAGGTGCATTATTGAAATATACCTTAGGGTTTGCCTTGGAGGCTCCCCCTACATGTGATGCTCCATTTTGCCCATTCTTCTTCCCTCTTGGGCATTGACTCCGGTAATGTCCCGGTAGCCAACATTTGAAGCAAATCACTTGCTCCTTGCTCTTTTGCATTGAGGCACCGGTCTCCTTGACTTTTGGCACGGGTGGAGTCTTCTTAACCCGTTTAGGACACTTACTCTTGTAGTGTTCATGCTCCCTACACTCAAAGCATATAATATGAATTTTATTATTAATTGACATGCTTGAGTTACCCAGGGTGGTGGAGACCGGAATTGGACTTTGGGCTACTTCATCTTGACCGGATGTCGAAGCTTCTTCTTGATGTTTCGGTATGGAGGTTTTTTCCTCCCCCTCAATCTTTGAGGTGGATGCTTCTTCCACCTCTACCTCCTCGGAGATTGATGGCCTCTCAACCTCCAATTCTTCACACTCTCCTCTTGACCCGGATGTTGACTCTTCTTCAACTTCTGAATCCTCACTTGCTTGTGAGGAGGAGCTTGCTTCTTCGGCCTCTTCCGATTGGACCGATGAGCATTCTACATCTTCTTCTTCTTCTTGGACCGATGATGAATTTTCATGGAGCTTTGCCACTTGGCTCCATAACTCTTTAGCATCTACATAATTACCTAACATACACAAGATATTGTTAGGTATTAAATCAATTAAAAAGTTTATCACCTTATCATTTTTCTCGGATGCTTGAATTTGCTCTTCGGTCCACCTCTTCTTTTTGAGGAATCCACCTCTTGGTCCTCTTGGATATTCAAATCCATCCATCAAAATGGACCATTCCTCAAAATCTCTCATCATAATAAAATCCTCAATTCTTCCCTTCCAAGAATTGAATCCTTCTCGTCCGTATAGGGTGTAGGGCACCGGTGTGTTGATGTCTCAACCTAATTGATCTTGGACTTCCATCTTTTACCCTCTAGCGTCTTGCTCCCGGTTGTTAATCCGTTGAAGAGCCACCAGGCTCTGATACCACTTGTTGGAGATTTGAGGCCGCTAGAGGGGGGTGAATAGCGTAGATGACCGTACGTAGATGGAATTCTTTCGCGTTCGAACGTCTACAATCTTGTTAGAACAAATAAATATAACAAGACACACAATCACAACACGATCATATAACGTGGTTCGGAACCACACGGTTCCTACTCCACGGATTGAGCTCTAACGAGCTCTAGCGATGCCAATGCAATCACTAATCAATAAACTCCTTCTCGACAACAAGTCGGAGGTGGAGAAACCTCGTACACAAGATTACAACAATAATCTAAAGAAATACAAGCAAATACAAAGGAAATGTAAAGAACACTTTACAAAACTAGGGTTTGAGCGCTTTGCTTGTTGGTTGCTTGGATGAGGTTGAAGGGCCCTGAGATGCACCTGCAAATCGCCTTCAAATCGCCTCAAGAAAGCTCCCAAGAACCGATGCCGCAATCTCCACGAGCACTTCCTTTTATCTCGCGTCGGCCGATTTTCCGCGATCGTCATAAATCACCCTCGATTGACAACATCATAATGTGAGACAACGGCTCAATCCACGTTGGACAAGTTCCAACGGACTCTCCTGATCGATCATAATGCCTGCGTAGTCACGCCCGATCGGCTACGGAGCGTTACGTACTCGCATGACTCGGCAATGATCAGCCATCCCTTAGCCGATCGGGTCGACACTGATCAGCTCCCATGAGCGACCGCAGAGTTCTTATAAAGCTCTCAACGGTCGAACTAGTCGACTCCGCGATCTCGCCGCCATCGCCATAATGCCGACTGCCAACCTCAAGAATGAGGTTTTAACCCAAGTATGGTGCCCCCATACTTGCTAGACCACCCTTAGCCTAGACCTAAGCCTTCTAGCCA
Source organism: Wurfbainia villosa (assembly GCA_025175895.1). Classification (NCBI taxonomy): domain Eukaryota; kingdom Viridiplantae; phylum Streptophyta; class Magnoliopsida; order Zingiberales; family Zingiberaceae; genus Wurfbainia; species Wurfbainia villosa. Next base: position 80,712,348 of record CM046006.1, on the reverse strand, counting down.
CCTCCATCAGCCTCACGCCTCTCGGATCCCTCCAAGTCATCCATGACTTGTTCATCCATCGCGCTAGCTTCCAGGTGCTTCCATCGGCTATGTCATGCTAACGGTGTCTACACCGCCAAGGCACATTGGACTTACGCTGCCAATATCAATCCCCTTGGACTTCCCAAATGCCAAGACTCAAGCTTGGACTTTCCCTTGCCAACCCATGTTGGACTTTCCATGCCAAGACCCATGCTTGGACTTTCCATTTGCCAAGACCCATGCTTGGACTTCTCATTTGCCAAGACCCATGCTTGGACTTCTCATGCCAAGTGCTCAAGACTTGGACTTTCCCAATTGCCAAGTGTCCCACTTGGAATTTCCATGCCAAGTACCCATGACTTGGACTTTACCTTGCCAAGACCCATGCTTGGACTTTCCCATAATCACATGGTCAACCCTGGTCAACCATCAAGTCAATTATAACCTGGATCGATTGTATAAACAATCTCCCCAACATATTAACCGACATCAATGTCCAACATCAATGTCAATCCTATGTCAAACATACTTTGTCAAACATCAAAACATCACTCGAGTCAAACTCGAGTCTGGTCAATCGTGACCTGGGTCGATTGCACCAACAACCACCACTGTGTTCCTGGGAGTTAAATTCCCAACACCACCATATTTCTCGGTGAGTTCGAAATTGTACGTGGTGCTGTGAATTAAAATCCCAGAACCACTGTGTAATGCAAAATTTAATCCCAGGGTCATTGTGTTCCTGGGATTTCATTGTCAACACCAGCAAAGTATTGAACAATATATTATATAACATTTATTAAAGCTCAAACACAAACAATAAACATATTTACAGTCACTGTTGATCTATGGGAAGCAGTACCATTTATAAATTAGCAAATTTCATTAATTACAACAATGCATTGTCATACTCCCACCTGAACACTTCTAAAATTACATCAGGAATAACTCATCCCTTAAAATTGAGACAGAGACATCTATTCTGAATTTGGTCATGTCTGCTTGTTTGAAGTTAATCTTCTCACCATAAAGCAGACATCTCATGTATTGCATCACAAAGAAGGCACAATCATTGTTGTAAACATGCAAAGAAAAATTTTATATTTCAATTCAAAAGTATAATTTTCACGTTCAGTATTTTTCTTTTAGTACCTTGCCACTTGTTGGGGACAATCGGTATGTGAAACCTAATAGCCTTGTAAACATGGATGAATTGTTGCAAGCTCCTTAGGTGAATATCCTTTAAATTGGGATACCTATAATTAAACGATGACTAAGTTAACATAACTATTCATTAACAGATAACAAAGTTAAATTGATGGAATATCTATATTTAAAATATTTTACTACACACCACTGCTTCAAAATCAGCTTTTGATCTTCCACCATATGAAATGGAGTTGTAATGATTGAAACTCATTGCTTTTGTGTCGATACATAATGTGAAAAGTGAGTTTAGAGTAATAAAAATATATCTAACCTCTCCATCATTCATGTCTGTGTTTATGATTTGTCTTGTGGCAGTCTTCCACGATAATCTTAATGCTGACTAAAATTGCGTGTAGAGGAAAAAATATTTAAACAGTTAGTATAACATCAAATGTCGTGAAAATATAAGATAATTTAACTCCCTTACAATGAACAGGGATGAGCAATACGCAGACTTGTTATATGACCTACATGAAGAGGAGGCCCCCCTAAAAAGAATTGAGCAAAATGTATCGATAACCTCCCCATCTGAAAAGCAGATCCATTAACTCCAGAGTATAAAGAATTGAGTTAATGAAAAGGATCTTCCTCCCAAACATAACCTTTATCTACTTACAAAAAAATTTAATCGTAAATAAATATTTGCACTTTATAATATTGTAATAAAATTTTTTGAATGTAATGGTGGATGTAACTACCATACTTTATTTTTTCTAAACTTTTTAGCAAGTAGGTCACATCAAGATCTTGTTTTGGTTCTTTCATTGCCTTACACTTCTTCTTGACATACTATAATACAAAAATAATATTAGTTATTTAAATAAAATAACACAAACTAATTTTGGGAAGTATTCTGACTAACCGCAATGACTTCCATTCTCATTTGGTTGAGTTTATCAATTATTGCTTCATCCCTGTCACAAGATCTTTTTCATCTTCTTCCAAAATACGAGATAGTATCCTCGCGCAATTCATCCATACCAATTTTTTGTTTGCCTTTCTTGTCAAACACTTCTACTTCTTTTACAAACTTTATCAGTTGCCCTTCTAATAACTCAACATCGAAATTTCGCTTTTTCTTTTGCTTTGAGGTACCAATTTTGCCACGTGGACTATCAACGGAGTATCCATGTAATCATGCGGTTCTATCTCGTAGTCTTGTTCTCACGCAATTGGTTCCGGTTGAGGTCGAGGGTCAACTTCAGTGCTTATTTGGTTCGGGCTCCATACCTTCTCTTCCTATAATTTCCATTAGTTCTTTTACCCTTTGCTAGTGTCATGTTTTCCATTCTTAACTCTTTGAGTTGTCTCGATAAACTAAACACTCATGGCATTCACTAAGTAGGGTATTTTTTCTTGTATAGTTTGTGATGATGATGTCTCTATTGGATGAGGAGTATTTTCAATATAATAGTCAACCTTATCAAGCAATATATTTTCACTACTGGTACATACTAGATCAACAATGACCTATCAAAAATCAACAATTATTTAGATAACTAAAATGAAAAGCTAAGTCAGTTGTGGTCTTCTATTTACCTGTTCAGGGGAGACTTGCTCCAATAAATTCCTGACCTTGCTAATATGTGAAGGAGTTGCCCTCCACTTATTTATTCGTGGGCCTTCAGTATTGTACGGTCTCTGGATTGGGACATGTTCCAGAAACCAAGCCTGCTCATATCGAAAGTGTTACATACTTACGTAAATATAAAAGAAAAAATTATTTAGTAAGAAAGAACTTACAGCCAAAAGGCCGGCAAACCCCTTTAGATAAGGAATTCGGCTCTTCTGCGCAACTGTATTATTAGATGAACATATATCTCCAATAGTAGGCAATTGTGGAGCCATAAATTGATGGATGGCTTCGACCCAATTGAAACTACCTATGTTGTCAAAATCATCTACAATATCTACAAGACCTATGGGGACCTTATATGTAGTAGTACAGAACAACACACAAGCAAATATATACAATACATACAACTTACAAAATACCAAAACATCTTCATCTACTTCTACTCTAGTAGCAAAGGTTTTAAGCAAAAACTCTAACCTCGATCTAGTTGGTTCTTTTTTGGAGAATTGAGAATTGAAAAGAGCACCTGATGCATTAGTTGAATTCATAGGAACATAAGCCCCTCTATCTGCAATACCGAGCAAAAGGGGCACATCTCTTATGGTGAAAGCAACTGGCACAGTTGAAAACTTAAAGCTTTTACTCGTCGAATCCCAACTTTGAAATATATTGACCAATATTCCACGAATTTGTGGAATGTCTTGTATATTCAAAAAAACAGCAAATGGGGTTTGTTTAATTATCTCTCTGTGCCTTTCATGTAAACAAACTGACGGGCGTTGCTTCCCTTTAGCACTTGGACCTCCAAAAAATTCAATAAAGTGGCCTAAAATATTGGTCCATTGTAGTTTCTTCGCACACTCATTATTTCCCTAACAATTACAAAATACATAATTTATTCCTTCATTTTGTAATTGTAAAAAACAAATTTGAGATTCGGCAATTCTTTGCAATAATCCCAGAAAAAAATTGACATCACCACTCTTTTTCTCGGCCAGGTTCCCTCTCCATGGTGCTGGAAATTTATATCCCAGGCCCACGGTGGTGCTGGGATATAAATTCCCAGCACCACCATTTATCTCGACCAGTTCCATCTCCCTGGTGCTGGAATATTTAAACGCAGAACCACTGTGTTGCTGGGGTTTTAGTTCCCAGCACCACCAACAATTCCGACAGCTTTTATGTACATGGTGCTGGAAATTAGATTCCCAGCACCATGGTGTTGCTGGGAGTTTTAATCCCATTACCACGGTGGTGCTGGGATATAAATTCTCAGCACCATCATTTATCTTGACTGGTTCATCTCCCTGGTGCTGGGATTTTTAAACGCAGAACCACTGTGTTGCTGGGGTTTTAATTCCCAGCACCACCAACAAATCCGACAACTTATATGTACATGATGCTGAAAATTACATTTCCAGCACCATGGTGTTGCTGGGAGTTTTAATCCCATTACCACGGTGGTGTTGGGATATAAATTCCCAGCACCACCTTTTTTCTTGACTAATTCATCTCTCTGGTGCTGAGATTTTTAAACGCAGAACCACTGTGTTGCTGGGGTTTTAATTCCCAGCACCACCAACAAATCCGACAACTTATATGTACATGGTGCTGGAAATTACATTCCCAGTACCATAGTGTTGCTGGAGTTTTAATCCCATTACCACGGTGGTGCTGAGATAGAAATTCCCAGCACCACGATTTTTCTTGACTAGTTCATCTCCCTGGTACTGGGAGTTTTAATCTCATTACCACGGTGCTGGGAATTTACGGCTCTATTTATCTAATTCATATACAGATTGAAGAGATCGTCCATTTGTATTTGAATGTTTGAAATCATTCCAAAACCATAACGGAGAAATCATTTTAAACATATGGCATACTTCATATTGGACTAAAGCAAGGAATGCGACACATACCTTGGCCGGTGAAGGAGAGGTTGAACCGGATGCTTGACTCATTCTGCAACACGAAATGGTAGAAAAAAACCCAATGAGATGTACGCCTTTCAACGGAAACCCTAAAACCGAGTAAGAAATGGGTAAAACTCTAGTTAAATGAGAGGACGATACCATATTACCTCGAAGCGTCTCGACGAAATTCCAAGAACTCGGAAACTAACGTAATGAAGCAGGAGGAAAAATGGAGTCTAAGCTTTTCCAAGTTTTTGTGCGCTCGAAGATTTCCCGGAAGCTGAAGACACGAAGACGGTAATGTGGTGACTTGTTTGGACGGGACGTTTCGATGGCTCGGGATTTGGAAATGTGCCTCGGATGCATGCGGGATCTTTGCATTAAAAACGCTGTTTGGCGGGAGGGGTATTTTGGAAATTACGCGCGCGATTTGGTCATTCTGAAACTATAGTGCGCGATTTGGGCAAATCCAAACTTCGGCTGCTGTGTTTGGTAAATTGCCGTTAATCTATATATAAGCACTAGACTAATTAGTCTAATGCTTATAAAATAAATGGTTCATATCTCTTATAAAATCTTTTATGATTAATTTCAACCAAATTATACTGTGGATGCACCTTCATCCCTCTGACGGGGTCAAACCAGCGACACATAAATAAGATAACTCGCATTTCTGGACCAGGATAATCAATCTCTATAATTTCATCCAACAAACCATAAAATTCATTGCTTGCACCTCCATCATTGGAAGACTGAACACATACTCCACTATTCATTGTACTCTTTCCATTTCCATATTCTTGAGTATGGAAATTATAGCCGTTTATGAAATATGCTGGCCAAGTGCGTACCATTGCTTTTGGACCCCATGATAGATGGATTAGCAAATCTTGTTGAACGTGAGTTTGATTAGCATAAACCTATACTCAAATGAAAATGATATTTATTTAAAAGTTAAGATATGTGTCAACAAAATGAGCTAATTATAATCGCTACATATGATTTGAACCATGGTGCAAATTCTCGCGCAGGTTATCAAAGTCACGGTCGGGATTTGAATATAAGTTTTGGAAAATCCTATAATAAAAATTGTATTAAAACATAAACAAATAAACACTTGGAAGATAATAGGAAATATATACTAACTTTCGAAATATGGCGATACTTCCGACAATTAAGTAAAACATATATGCTGTCAGCCGTTCTTGATCGATTAAGTATCATTGCTTACAGTCCACTTGGTCGACCAAGATAATTAAAAATTGAGAATGAATTCAAATTTGGATCGACAGACCTTCATCATTCCTTCCGGATTTCGTCTTTTGGTCCGAACGTGAGGCTCAAAATAATATGATGCAAAAGTTGTTACTTCCTCCACAATATATGCATTCACAATGTAGGCTTCAACACATGTGCTTTATTTTTCACTTTTTCTTCAAATGATATAAGAATCGATTGTAATATAACAAATTGTATTAGAAATGAATATATAAAAAATTATACTTTTTATGCAATATTAACGAAGTATAGAATATGCGAATTATACCTTTCAAAAGGATACATCCATCGATAATGAATCGTCCTCCAACTTTGGCCTCATACTGGCAAGTGAACCAAAAGATGTTCCATCAATCAAAAAATCTTTGGAAAAATCCTTTCTAAATTGCACAAAATGATTGGAATGTCTCTCTCTAACTTCTCCATGTGTGAATTTTCCAAAACTGAGCATATATCATGAAGAAAATACTTAACTCGTAATTCGCACTGCATATAATTCGGTAAGAGTTCTTTAAAGCCAATAAATTAGTCTTTCCATGAATATACGACAATCATGGCTTTTCAAACCAATCAATTTGCATTCCTTCATATCGACACATCTCCCAAGATTAGAAACATACCCATCAGAAATCTCAATGACTTGACCATTCACAAAGAACACGTCTGCTCCTTTATTCAATGTATAAACCGCCTGGTTTGGTCCCCTACTATTTTCATCAACATCAAGGGTGGGTCGTTTACAAATGAGTCGCATATCTTTTCTTGCATTCAGATTATCTTTTGTTTTTCCGGTGATATCCATCATTTGTATTTATCGATTATCAAAAATATTCTTCTCAATATGCATAACATCGAGATTATGATGAATCAAATTACTAAACCAATACGGTAACTCCCAAAATATACTTCGCTTTGGTCCATTTATGGTTGCTTCCATATTCATAAGTTGTACCATGTGGCTCTTCAATAACAGATGGAAGGTGAAGAACTCTGTACCAAATATCTTCACCGTCAATCTCAATGGCGAGGTGTTCTTTCAATTCGATTCCTAGTGAATTCATCTTTATTCCTTCAAATTATGATTTAGTGGTAAAATTGTCGATGACAATCAAAATAACTCGGCTTCTTACCATGCTTCAATCTAATCGACTTTGATCTCTCCATACATATTGCATCCTAAGATGCCTACAAGATTCTACGATAGCATCCCATAAGTGCCGGAAAGTCATTTATGGTCCAAAGAAGAGGCCTTCATTACAAACATCCGATTAGTATGAGCGTCGATGTAGGAAAACCTTCATCCCATAGTTGTTTTAGCTCTGCAATCAATGGTTGCATATAAACATCTATTAACTTCTTGATTTTTGGGCGAGCACAACCAATGTTAAAAACATATACGGTGTTTTCATGCACATCCCAGGCGGAAGATTATACAGAGTTAATATAACTGGCCAACAAGAATAGTGTCTTCCTGATTTACCAAATAGAGCAAATCCGTCAACACAGAAACCTAACCTAATATTTCGAGTCTCCTTCGTAAAATCGGTATGTTCTATCAAAATTTTCCACGCCTCTGCATCGATGGATGACACATTAGTCCCTCTTCGTTCGATGATTTACATGCCAAGTCATGTGTTCGATTGTCTTTGTCTTCGATGCATAAAGTCTTTGTAACCTAGGAGTTAAAGGCAAATAAAACAATCGACTATATGATTTACGCTGCTGTGCCTCCTACTAGTGCTCTTGTATCTATCTTGATTACAGAATTTACAAACATCCACATCTGCATCATCTCCCAATATAACATACAACCATCTCTCGCACACATCAATTCTTTCCACGAGACCTAATTCTTTCATCGCTTTTTCATACTTCATAAATCATTGGGCAAGATATATGATCATAGCAAGAATGCCTCTTCAAAAGCTTGAACAAAATTATTAAAACACTCTTCGCATACATTATGCTCTGCCTTTACATTCAACATTCTTGCGGTGAACGATAGTTTAGTGTAGTCTCACAACCAGCCCATAAAGGTGCATCTGCGACTCAACACCTCCCAAATTTGAGATATGCTTCATTATTCATATTCGACCGATATCATTACTTGCACCTCTTCCAAGGGTGATGCATTAGTAAACATTTGCTCACCGTAGGAGGACAACTTGAAGTTGCACCTTGTGATTGGGAATCAAATTCGGGCTGCTACATCATATATCATCCTCGATATAGATTTAATTGATTATAATCACTTTGATCCCTAGAGACTTGTGTTCCTGCTATCATGTAGACTTCATCGATATAAATGGTTCACCATGACATGTCCAGTTATAGTAATCTGCAACGAATCCAAACCTACAAAGATGCTCTGAAACTTTGCTAGACGGTAAAAATCTACCATTGTGACACTTTCTGCACGGACACCTTATCTGATTACCATCCATAAACTCAACATTACTAGTCATAAATTTAAAAAATCTTTCAACACACTCATAAATTAATCAGTTAAACTCCGACGTTCAGGTAAATTCCTATTATACATCCAACTCCTTTCACGCTGCATTTTGTCTGTTTTCAATCAATTATATTAATATAAACCATACCACTCTAATACCATTCTAGATCAACACAGAAAATTAACAATAATATAAATTTCAATTTAAAAAATAATACTGATTTAACAAAATTTAAATATTATACCACTAGTGGCTGCGGGCGTCTCCGAGGCGGCGATTGGTGGTATCGCGGCCTCGACGTGGTCGCGGCGCTAGCCTGACAATAGCCGGTGGTCGCGGCGTGGTCGTGGTCGACGGAATCGGGACACCGGCGGCGGGCGGCACACAAGGCGAAGTCTCGCGGCGCCGCAGGAGGCAAAGTGCCGGCGGCCGCAGGAGGCGGCCGGCGGCGCGGCGACGATCGGCGAGGCGGTGCCGCAGGAGGCGCCAAGGCGGCGGCCATCCGGGCGAGGCGGCAAGGCGGCTCGGCCGGTAGCGAGGCGCCGCTAGGCGTAGTGGCCGGGCCGGGAGGAGGCGGCGCCGTGGCCAGCAGGAGGCGGCGCCGGCGGCGAGGCGGCCGGAAGCGGCTCATGGCCAGCCGGGGCACGCGACCGACGAGGGTGCGGCGGTGAGCTTGGCCGCCGGCTGGGCGCTGGTCGCGGCCGGTCACTCATGGCGGGCGCTGGGGTCACGCCGGCCGACGAGAGGGCGGCGGCGGACGGCCGCCGGCAGCTGTGGGCGGCGGCGGACGGTCGGCGGCGGCTTGCCGACGAAGGCTGGCGGCCGGGCGCGGCGGGTCGGTCGTGGCGGCGAGCGGTGGCCGGCGGCTGTGCGGCCGGACGGCGGTCGTGGCCGGAAGCGCAGCGCAGCGGCACGGCCGGCAGATAGGGTCGGGCGCGACGCGAGGGACGAAAAGAAAATTAGGGCAGGCATCGGGTAACTTAAAAAGGTTTTGCAACGAATCCGGGATTCGTTGCAATTTTGCAACGAATCCGGATTCGCTGATTTGTTTGCAACGAATCCGGATTCGCTGTATTTGTTCGCAAATCTAATCCACCTGATTCGCTGTGCAATTTTTTTGCAACGAATACAAGATTCGTTGCAATTTTTTTACAACGAATCCAAGATTCGTTGGAAATTAAAAAAAAATTTAAACTTTTTAAATTTTTCCAACGAATTCAGGATTCATTGGAAAGTTTCCAACGAATCAAGGATTCGTTGGAAAAATTTTCCAACGAATTCAGGATTCGTTGGAAAATTTCCAACAATCAAGGATTCGCTGAAAATTTTCAACAATTCAGATTCGCTGAAAAATTTCCAACTAATCTCGATTCGCTGGAAAATTTCCAACGAATCCTGAATTCGTTGGAAATTTTCCAACGAATCCTGAATTCGTTGGAAATTTTCCAACGAATCCTGGATTCGTTGCAAATTATTTTTCCAACAAATCACAAGATTCGTTGCAAAATTAATATTACAATTTTAAAAAGTTTATTTTTTTTTTAAATTTGCAACGAATCCAGGATTCGTTGCAAATTTAAAAAAAAATAAAAAAATATTTTTTAAAACGTTAAACTTGCAACGAATACATTTTCGTCGCTAATTTGCGACGAAGCAGAAAATTCGTCGCTAAATTGGTTGCAGATTTCCAACGAAAATAATTCGTTGCCAAAATTCGTCGCTAAAAAATAGTTTTTTTTAGTGTAACTATTTAGAAGTAGAAGATTGAAACGAATAATTAATACATATGAACGAGCATGTGATAATCTCAAATATATCCATCTTTTTAATTAATTAAGCTCTTGCCTTCTATAAATATTTTATATCGTAAGGACAAAATGGATCTTAATTAATTATAAAATTGCCGACGACGGCTAATATGTTTGATCGAGTTAATTATAAAGATTAAGCCATGTCATTGTTTTAAATATCACAATAGAATAGCGGATAAAACTAAACGAAGACACTTGGTACGATAGATTTTTTTTTTTTTTAATTTATTAAAAACCAATAATATTTTAAGATTGATACGTCGTATTCACTTAGCGACGACATATATAAACGCTCTTCACACCTCTTTATATCACTCATTCGTAGTAATTTAGAGTCCATCTAAAATATGATTAACCGCGATAACACTAATCAAAGTTTAGATAAAATCAAGTTAGAAAATATATATAGAGAGAAGGAGAAATGTCGTCCTATATAATTCATCCGTAAGTATTCATGAATATTTTCATTATTTACCGTCCAATCGAGTGTGCACTATCAAAGACAAAGTCTTATGTAAGGGAATTTTTTCCCCCATTGTTAAATCAGATAATTTTTTTTTTGCCCTGTTAGCTTGGGTTAAAAAAAAAATAATTCTGCTAGATTATATTAGCCCGGGCTCATTCTAACGTTTGGTTCCGCTCGTGTGTATTATAGCTCAATCCTTGAACTATAAAGGATTGGACGATGAATAATAGAGGTGCTCACGAGTCTTCGCGGATAAATTATGTAGGATAACATTTATATATAGAGAGAGATAAATATTCTCCTATATATACAACTCATCCGTGAGCACCTCTATTATCCACCATCTAATCAGATATGCAATGCAATCCAATCCTTGAACTCTAGGAGATCGGACAGTGGATAATAGAGATGTTCACGGATGATCGCTATAATTGAATCATTGAACCCTAAAGGATCGAACGATGGATAATGGAGTTGCTCATGGATACTCACGGATGAGTTGTATAGAGGAACGAATATATATATATATATATATCCGATCGGATGTACAAGAATATTACCCTACACAATTCATTCATGAGCGCTTTTATTGTCCATTGTTCGATCCCCTAGGATTCAAGTGTTTACCCGATCGGACCATGGATAATGGAGATGCTACATGTGCTCACGGATGAATTGTATAATGAATCATTCCTCTATATACATAAAATGTGTAGATAATATATATAAACGTTATGTTACACAACTCATCTGTAAACACCCGTGAATATTTCTATTATCCACTGTTCGATCCCTTAAGATTGAAGGATTAAACTATAGTGCACACTCAATTGGACGGTGAATAATAGAGGATAATATATCCCCTCGTTTAATTTTTTAGGATTCAAAGATTGAATTATAATGTTGACTCGATCGAACGACCAATAATATATATGCTTATGAAGGAATTGGATAGATGATCATTAAAAAAAAAGAAATTAAATTGATTAGAATGGATGCTTGAGTTCATTCGAAGTTATGAAATCCTTTGTCCATGCAAACGCCATATATATAATTAATGGCCTCCATGGCCTTAAGGATCTCTTTAGCTTAACAAGATATGTTAAACAAATTAAAATGGTTTGATCCTATAGATTGTGTCGGCAGGTAAAGTAACAAAACTCGATATTCTTAATTAAGAAGCACACTTTTTACATGGTCACATAAAATATTTTCTCCATGGAGTTTACTTGCATTATAATTAAGTTTTTTTTTAAAAAAAAAAACAAACAAAAGAGAAAAAGCCAATGGAAATGGAAATCAACCACTTTTGAGATGGACTTCATGTGTCATTTCTCGACTTAAAGAAAAAGAATAATTAAATGTTTAATTACTCTTGTTGCAAGAAAAGGACGTGCATGATTTGATTAATTATGATAATTAATTGTCATTGTGAAGCAACCACTCTGATGGTGTGAGTGATTACCGATGCTCACTCAACTATATTTTTTAATTATTTCACCTTACATTTCCTCCCTTTTTTTTTTTTTTTTTTTTTTAGTATATTTGTAAACTTGAATAATTGATGAACTAGCTACTTCTAAGTATCTTTTCTCTCGACCCAAGGTGAGTTCACGATGCTATAAAAGTGTTTTTTTCGTGTAAGGTTGGATTTGATAGCACATCGTATTGTCCGTAAAAATTAGAACTGTCAATCTAGCGATTTTTATCGATCTGTCCCACGGTCATTATGAAGAAGATAAATCATAGAGAGCCCTATAGACCTTGATATAAAACACACCATATTTGTCGCTATATATAATTAGTACAATATAGAATAATTTGAATCATGTCTCAAGGAGTATAACAGTGAATGATAATCTTAAGATCAAGTTATTTATAAATGGAGTTTAGGGTTTAGATGCTAAACCTATGACTACAAAGAAAGTAATCGAAATATAAAATAATGCATCCTAATCTAATCTAATCTCCTTGCATTCCAAATGAAGACCAACTATCATTAATATTCAAATGAATTAAAGCATTATACGAATAAAAAAATATTGCAAAAATTGAAATTAATATTTTAGCTGAAACAAAAATAATATAAGGATATATTTGGTTTAAATTATCATATATAATCTTGATTATGTGCATGGGTGGAGCTAATGTCGGCCCAGTGTAGGCAAACTTTTTTTCAATTTTATTTTATTTAAATTTGGAGAGTAATTTTTTTTAATTTTTTAATTATTTTATTAATTATATTATAATATCTTAGTTTCACCCCTGATTATGTGATTATCAAGTAATCACATAACTAAGGTCATGGAGAATTAAACATAATTTATGTTATTTGGTTCAATCCTAGGTAATACAATAAAAACTTATTTGTTTGGAGATTTTAGTGTATAACCTAATTTAATATTTTACTATATTATCCTTTGTTCAACTATAAAGTTCTGTTTATACTATGAAAGATGGTGGTATTGGTATCGGTATAACGACGACGACAATTGGCGACCGTCAACGACAATGGATGGCAACGGAAGCAATGGTGAGCGATGACGACGATCGACAACCGATGGACGACGGCCAATGACCGAATGCGAGTGACGGTCAGTGGGTGGCGATCGACAGTCGACGATCGACAATTGACAATAGATAGCCAATGATCAACGACCGACTGCGGTTGCCGATGACGATTGACAACCGATGGACGACGGCTAGCGATCGACAGTGGTTAACGGCCAGTGGGTGGCAATCGACAGTCGACGACCGACAACTGACAATAGACAACCAACGGTCGACGACCGACGGTGGCTACCGACGACGATTGACAACCAATGGACGGCGACCAGCGACCGACGGCGGGTGACGGCCAATGGGTGACAATCAACAGTCGATGACCGACAACTGACAATAGACAATCAATGGTCGACGACCGACGGTGACTGTCGACGACAACGATCAATGGTCGATGGTCGACAATCGACGGTCGACAGTCGACGGTCGGCAACCGACGATCTGCGGTCGACGATCGACGATCCACGGTCGACGATCGATGGTCGGCAGTAGGCGACCGACGGTCGGCAGTCAACAGTCGGTGATCGATGATCGACGGTCGGTGATCGACGGTCGACGATCAACGGTCGGCGATCAACGATCGGCCATCGACAATCGACAATCGAAGTTGGCGGATGCAGCGATGGCGATCAACGATGGTAGCAGTGAGCGATCGACTAAAGTTTTGATTATATTAGGACGAAATTGAAATTTAATAAAATTTGAGGGATAATTTTGAAAAATAATGTTTGTTAACTCTGGAATCAAGAAAATCTTTTCCTCCCCTAGATAATGTGATTTCGAGTTGCATATCCCATTTGTTGATGTGACAAGCATACTTCATTACTTGGGAATCACTTATCCCTTGAACCAACAAACAAAGTCATTATGGATGACCTTAGAAGGTTAACCAAAGTTATCTATAATAACCTTGAACCAAACACACCTTAAAGGTGTAAGGGAAAATTAACTAAGCACATAACAAGCACAATAACTAAACGAACTAAGTACTAAAGATGGGCTCTCCCACGTAAGGTGATAAATAGGGTTGTACCTAAAATTTTGATGACCTGGATCGAGCATTTAAAAAAATATTAATGGATTAATTTTTAAGTTCTTCATATTAATTTTTGGACCTCTTTAGAAAGTAATTTGGACCTCTCTAAAAAGGGAGTCTTTTTTGTGCAAATAAGATTCATATATCTCTACAAATGATATAATATTATCCACTTTAGATCTAAACACTCGTGGTTTTATTTTTTGGTTATGTTCAAAAGGTTTAATCTTATAAGCACATTTTTTTTCATGTCTTATCTATGTGAGACTTTGATTGTATTCTTAATACTCCAACAATTCTCCTCTCAAACGAAGAATCACATTGGGCCCCCCTCAAGCCTATACGCCCTCAAAGGACTTTCTCTACTTGATTTCAATCCTCAACCTACCAGGTCTTCTTGTCAACTGTCTGACCCTCCTGACTCAACTAAACTTCCTGCTAGTTGTTCGGTCCTTTTGACCCAACTGAACTTCCTGTCAGTTGTTTGGCAACAATTTTATTATTGCAATTCTAAATTTCTCTACCCTTAATCTCTTATTTGCTATTATATGTGTTATTATTTAATATTTAGTTTACATTACACAATTACATTCAATAAATTTTATTTCAATGGCATCATCTTCAAATCATAATGTCGGTGGTCGTGATGAAGGTGCGGGGTGAGGTGTGCCTTTAAGAATTTTAGAATTTGGCTACTTTCCTGACTTTGACAGAGTCAAACGCAACCACGAGGAAGAAGAGGTTATGAAACTCTCCAATGAAGTTGGTGCACATTTTCAGTTATCATTGTCAGCGGGAGCAAGTAACACGATGACGAGCACAACAACTAGTTAAGCAAAGCAAAACAAAGTTTTGGATCACTTTGGAATTGAAAAAAAAAGTATGCACGACTCTTTTGCTATGTGTAAAATTTATAAAAATAGATATTCTTACAAAATGGAGGGTGGTATCGGAACTTTGAAAAAATATTTAGTCAAGGTACATAAACTTCACCCGAATACCTTACAACCTCTCAGTAGAGAACCAATCCAATAACAAATTAATCCTTTAACGGATAAAGATTTTACAATTACAAAATAAATTTCTTGAAAAGTCATTGTTAAATTTTTTATTAAATATTGTCAACAATTTTAATAGCTGAATAAGAAGATTTTGTTGAATTTATTAGTATTATTCAACTTGGTTATCATAATATTTTTAGGCACACACTTAAAAAATAGTATTTTGATATGTACAAAGAATATAAAGAGTAATTGATTCGCATCTTTCGAGTATTAATTATAGAGTTAATTTGACAATTGATATTTAGACTAATATAAAATTGGAATTTTATCTTGTTGTTATATATCATTGGATTGATGAAACTTAGACTATGCAAATATGAATTTTATCTTTAGATAGATTAGAATCATCACACAATAGATATACTATAGCTCGATATGTTCTAAATATTATTAAAGTTAATGACATACAAAACAAAATAATGTCGATCACATCAGATAATGTGATTGCCAATAATGTTACAATTAAATATCTTAAAGATTCATTAAGACCAATTTTAGAATGTAATTTGCTTCATGTTAGATGTGATTATCATATTATCAACTTATGTGTGAAATGTATTTTTGATGAATGAATGACTACTATGATAGAAAAATTCAAAGTATGTAGAAAATTATTATGTGAAAGAAGATATTGTCGTTGTTGGAAAGCACTAGTCATTGCTAACAAAATTAAATATAAGGAATTTCCTCTTCATGTTGAAACTCGATGGAATTTTTTATATCACGTGCTTAATACTTTGTTACGTTTTAAAGATTTACTTACACCATATTGCAACAAATATTGCTGCAAAAAGTTTAATATTGGCATACTATAATTGGGATATTTTAAGTAACTGTGTTTCTTTATTGAAAATTTTTAAAGAGGCAACTGAGAAATTTTTTAGCATGAACTACTCTACTGCAACCATGTTTCCACCTCTACTTTTCAATATATTTTTTAAATTTATTGAATATCATAAGGATATAGTTATGAGTGAATTTGTTGTAAATATGGAAGATAAATTTTTAAAATATTAAGACTATACCAATTGTGTATGGCTTAACAACATTATATTGTTAGATCATAGTCAAAGTCAAGGTGGCTTAGAAATATTTTTTTAATATTATGCTAACTTTCTTGAGAAGAATGTTGATGATCAAAAGAAGTCAATCATCCATTCTCTTCAAGAATTGTTTGAGTTGTACGCTATCGAACAGGGTGGAGTGAGTAAGCAATCAAGGATGAAGCAGGAAGAGTCAAAAGAAAGAAGCAAAATGGAAGCAATCAATTTCTTTCAAAGTTTGAAATGACAAAAGTTGAAAGGAAAATCAACTACAATAATAAAATCAAATGAAATTCAAATTTATTTAAGCTAGTATTTTAAACTTCAAAAAATTTTGATGTTATAGAACGGTGGAGAGTAAATTCACAACTTTATCTAATCTTAGGTGCAATTGTAAGAAATGTACTAGCAGTTCTATATTCAAGCATTGCTTCGAAATCAACATTTTCAATATGCGACAGAATCACTGGCAAACAAATAAATAATTTAAAAGTGAAAACTCTTTGCATGCTAACATGTCTACAAGATTGATTTGCGATAGAAAAAAAGAATATAGGACCATCGACACGACAGATGAATTTGCAAGATCAAGTTCAGAGAAAGATGCAGAGTATTCCAAATATATTTTAGTAAATCGTGATGAATTTTAAATGTTTAATGTACACAACAATGTTTCATTTATATTTATCTTTTTGTACGATATATTTTCTAACTCAGTACTTAAAAAAAACTATGTTTTCTCTATCATATATAAAAAAATTTATATTTGCATCATGCTATTCAAATATCATCTACACTTGTGTCAAATCTCGGAATCAATCCACCCACTATTGATTCAAGTAGTGGATTGTTGGTTCCAAAATTAAAACTTTGTAATAAAAACTAGTTCGGAACTAGCTTTGGACCAGTTTCGATGTCGACGGATCTAGAATCGGATCGGAATCAAATCTGAGGATCTGATAAGTATGCCTAAATAAGAACCATGGTCATGGAAAATTTCATGATCAATCGGAGGATATTGCTGTTAAGTCATGAGTCTCATCCAGTAAGGACCACAACCATGGTAAGTGTTGGGTTTCCGACACCGCAGCGAGTGTGTGTTCGAACATGTTTCGTAAACATGTGCACAACGGAATAAATAAAAAATAATAAATCTAATTTATTACAACACATACACCACATGCATGCATAGTACAACATGTGTAGACATAAACGCAGTTTCAAATTTTACAATAAAAGGAAATTACTCTACGTATATCTGATGTATCACGTATAGCGGGAAAGACATCAACCGAAGCGACTCTCGCTAGAATCGCCTCTATCCGTATCCATGCCGAGTATCGTCAGGATGACTTCACAAAGCCACGAGTATCGTCTTCGTACAAGTCACTAGCCTCGTGTCGAAGATGATGTGATCGAGAGAAGATCACTATCCGAATCAAAATTCGGATTCAAAAATGAGTCCCCAAAACTTGCTTCTTCGGAGAGGTATTTGTCAACCGTTTGACGAATCCTTCGTCCTCCACCTATGAGGATTATCGGAGATTAAATCTCCGGCAAGGTAGCCGCTGTCGGAGCTCCAAACGTCGTCCAAACGATGCTCCGACACGAAGGGAGGAAGCTGTCCAGAATTCTGGACAAATTGGTGTAGGGGTTGTGCCGGCCCAAAGAGGATGATCGGCTGCTCCTTGGTCACCTGAGCCAAGGGAAGTCGCCGGAGGGTTGCCGGAGGATCGCTGGCAGAAGCTTGGACGCCGACAGTAGCTTGGACGGCGGCACAAAGCTCGGCGGCAACAAGGTTGGGCGGCAACCTTGTTGGGCGGCGACAAGGAGAAGAGAGGGAGGGGGCGGCACAACTAGGATTAGGTTTTCACAAAACCCTTAAGTCATGTTTTTATAGAGAACACATTCTCCTAACGGTTATTGGTTCATAACCAAAAATCCATTAACCCTCTCCAATAACTTAAGTTAAAATAAACCGAACCGAGTTGGTCTATTTTTAAGTTAAAACGAACCGAACTAACTTTGGTTCATTCGTTTAAAACAAATCAAATCCCTTTGGTTTATTCTTCACCATTGGATTAGAACCAAACCAATTTGGTTCATCCATCATGTCTTCATAAGACACGACCCATCCATGCTTCCATTGCGACTGAAACGATTTCATGCTCGATCCTTGTTTGGTCCAACCAAACCTAGTTTCTCTCAGTCCGAGAATCTCATTCTCAAGCTCGTTTTAAATCCTTCGGATTACGCTCATTGTGCATGTGACCAAATAGGTTCTCGATTTATGTTGGTCGTCTATAATTAACCATTAGTTATAGAACGATCATGAGTGACACCTAGTAGTACATCATGATCTCCAATTAACTAAAAGATCAACGGTCGATCCAGAACTATTTCTGAAACCCTTCAGCAGCTACAATGAATCGTGCCCCGTTCCCTTCACGCATCTTATACCCACTTGGTTCAGGACATGGTCTATAGTGTCAGTCCCCACTAGGTTGACTACGTCACACCTAGCCCAAGTATCATTTCCCCGTCCTACGGATTCTAGTTACTGCACATGTATCCAAGAGTACATTACTCTAAATATGTAATGTTTTGACCAAATACTTTAGTAACAAGCCGACGAGAGGCCATGGGTATACATCTCCTCACAAGGAGTGGTGAATCCTTTATAGGCTATTCAAGCACCTTCGATCACTTCGACTTATGCCCAATCATTTTGGGTCCACATCTCCTCAGAGATGCTTGCTTAAAATGTCAAAGCATAAGTCTTCATGACCAAGATGACTTGAATACCGTAAGTCAAAGAAACATCACACTTAAGCTGCAGTAAGAACTTCATTGACATATCTATATATGCAAAGAACCATATGAAGTCTTAAAGCTGGTCACTCTAATGAACTAGTTATCATAACTAGCATTCACGATTAACTTCGGACATCACAATGTCTCCAGCCAGTGAGAATCAGCTGTTTGGATACACCAAGGAGTATACCTCGTGCTAGTCTCGACAGAATTTATGGTGTCCAAATCCATTAATTCATCGACTAGGGATAATTCCGATACATCACAATTACACATGTAGAGATACTCACTAGTTGTGATCCAATCACAAATTCTCTCATGTTGTGAATCGTATCATGAGCATTCAGTAAATGAGTTTAAGATCTAATCAAATACATGAAAACATGCATACTCAAATAGTGAATCTTCATTTATCATATAAATGGTTCAAACATAAGGCGATTGTCTTAGGACATCTCTCATATATTACTAACAGTAAGCATGACGTCTAACTGTTGGTTGACGTTTCAAATTGATTCCCTATAAAATAAGATACACTCACAATTCAATAATAATGCTATTGATTAGAAAGGATTTGAAATGAAGTTCAAAATAGTTTATTTTGTTAGTGCCTATAAGATTCACATATCTCCACAACGGTATGACATTGTCCACTTTGGGCCTAAGTCCTCATGGTTTTATTTTTGGACTTTATCCAAAAGACCTCATACTAATGGAGTATCTTTTTATCTTATAAGCTCATAATTTTTTTCATATCTTACCAATTTAGAATTTTGATTGTATTCCTCATACTCCCAACAACCCTCCCCTCAAACGAAGGATCACACACTACAAGAAAAATGGAAAATAACGATGAATTATTTTTGTCACTAATACAAATAATTCGCCACTAAATAAATTTTACAATGAAAAAATTTCATCGCTAGAGTCGTCGTAATAAGCTTGTCGCAAAGAAACATTAGCGACAAATTAAAAGTGTTTTTATCGTTAATATTACTGACGAAAAAAAAACGTCGCTAACAAAAAACATTTTGTTGCAAAATCTTGAATGTCGAAAAGAGAAAATCACCAATATTAGCGACGAAATATACAACACTCGTTGCTGACTATCAGTCGAGTGACGCAAGAAAGCAGTCGACTATCTAATTTTGGCCAGCCACAGAATCGGGAAATCCTCGATTGGTGCCTCGACTGGAGACATTTTTGCAACGAAATAAATAAATTTTGTCGCTAACATCCTACAACAATCGAATGCGTCAACTGTCGACTCAACTGATACGCCAAACTCTAGCGACGAAATTTTTATTTCGTCACTAAACCTCAAAATCCTGATGACGCATATCGACAGTTAGCGACGAAATTTTTATTCGTGGCTAAACATCAAAATCCTGATGTCGTATATCGACAATTAACGACGAAATTAAAAAAAATCATCGCTAACCATGAAAATACATATTTCCAAAATCCATTTTATTTGTATTCGAAATCCTGTAATACAATATCAACCACACAATTTAACTTAACAACATACAACTAAAACAATAAAACCAACATATGCATTTAAAAACAACTAACATAACATTAAATTTAAAGTCCAAAAATATCCAATTTCACAAATTCATAGCATTAAAATGCAAACATATTCAAATTCACTAGCTCAAAATATAAATGTTCACAAACTCTAAGATGGAGCTAAAGATGACTCATGCATCAATGACTATAATGCTCCAGGTGCAAGCCAATTCAGAATTGCTTCAAACATATCTTGTCTTGATCTCATTGATGCCAACTCATCTTGGGTGCTAGCTAATTGAGCCCGAGTGTTTTCTAATCTTTGCCCGGTGGATTAGAGTTGTTCACACAGTGTTGCGTTAATTGTTCTAGAGGAGGAGTTGACATATGAAGAAGTGAACCTAACTGGTTTTGGCCTACTTCCAAGTCCTCTAATATATCCAGAGCGAAACACCGAGGACTTGATCACAAATCTGATCTGCAATCTGAACAACATCAATGTCATCTCTGATTTTTTGTGATTGAATGTGTTCATCTCGTAGTCTCACCATATCACCCTAAGAATAACAAATATATTATTAATATATTTACAAATAATTATGTAAATTTAAAAATAATTTTACTAAATTTTATCAATTATATCTTAAGTATGCAGCCTTGGCTCTCTCCCCACTCCACCCTTTTGACGAGCTACAATGTGTTGTATTGAAGACAATAATCCAATCTTTTATTTGAGAATGATCGGTTTGAAAAATATTATAATGTGTTAATATTAAAAATATCAAACAATATACTATAACTATAAAGTTTGTACTTACACCGTCGTAATTGTATTGAATGAATGATTTAAAGCCACCTCGATGGGTAAATGGTAGTTGTGCTCGATTTTGGGCATTTGTTGTCGATCATGTCTATAATATAAAAATTTCTTAAGATAAAACATAAAACATGAGTTATAGAACAAATATTTTAATTTGTATAGATTTAGTTACCTAAAATTTCTCGGATTCAAACAAATCGCACATATAGTTCCAATCTTCCTGTGTCTCACAATACTCGATCGACATATGATATCGGTGCTCGGTAGGGGGAAGATGTAGTAGACTCTTATAATGAGTGTGCATCTTATTTCTATTGTTTTTATACCTTACACTCATTAACCGGTCGGTCTCCTTTCTTACTGTCGTTGCCTTCTCGACAAAATTGATATTGAAAGCAGCCTCAAAAAAATATCAATATTGAAATTTATTAACGATTGATGGTTGATTATATAAATATCAAAATACTCATACTTACTGATAATCGATCATAGATCATTTGTTTATTATCCGCGGGGATATGCTTCCAACTCTTTGTTTGTAGGGGAGCGGACTTCTTAATTGACAGACCTGATTCTATCATAAAAGTAGCTGCATTTATTCTGATAGGGTGATCATCGCTCTTACGGAAAGTAATAGGTAATCTACCCCGTTCCTCAATTTGCCGTCAGAGCCGATCGGAGTGTGTGCCTCGTGTCTCTCTACATGCCGAATGAACTGTAAATCAAAGAATGTTAACAATTAACAAGTTAAATATATAGGAAACAAAATATACATACTTAAAACCACATAACTAACCAGTAGGAGCAGGAGCACTATCATCGACAGACGTAAGCACAACTGGTGGGTGCTCAATTCTCTTAGGCAGTATAGCTGTGACATAAGTATTATATACAGATCAACATATAATAAAAGATTATAATAAATACATGAAATATAAATGAAGAAAAATATAAATACCATGTAAATACATCTAATCACTATCATCATTTGAAAATGATAAATAATCATCCACCTCATTGTCACTTTCACTATCTTCACCGTCAATAATATGATTACTTTGAGCGCCCATATCCAGATCCACTTATGCATTTGTCATATTTATTTGGTGATGCTCAACATCTAATCGACAAAGTTGAGTTATTGCTAAGTCTTCATCGACTACTGAAGTTAAATCATTGAATGAAATTTTTTAGTTTGACTCTATTATCAAGATATTACCACCCTCAAAATCTTCAGATACTTCATCAACTTCAGTACTTCGTATATATCTCGGTGGTGAACCTTTTGCATGACCTTCCAATGACCTCTACGTTTGATATCATTCAAATAATACACTTGGTTTGCTTAGTTAGCCAAAATGAATGGGTCATATGTTTTAGAAGTGTCAATACACAAGAGATTATACTCTTCCACCAACGTTTTTTTTTGGATTACATTGAAACTATTCGCACTAAAATAATTGAACTTTATACCTAAAAGAGTAAAATATTTGAACTACATCCTTCAACACACCAAAAAAATCTAAATTGTCTCCATCGTCAGAGGATGATATACTGACCCCACTATTCTGAATAGTTATGCGTGAATCACGGGACGTCGTATGATATCGAATTTCATTTACTATGCATGCATCAAACAATTGAACTTCAGCATCAGGTCTCATTGTTAAATAATACAACTCATCTGTGATATCTGAATTTGTAAAAAAATTTAGCGCTATAATTTTATCCCTAAACCACAATGGGAAATCTCACTCGTGATATTGCATCACTTAATCAGCATGAACCTTTTGGGACACAAGTTGTAGATGCTCACTGTATAAAACTTAATCAATTTAAACTCTGTGAATGAAATAGAATTAAAGTAATAATTTAATGTAAATACTTACTTTCGATATCGGTTGACTTCTTTACAATTGTTCAGAATGTACCAATGTACTTTCTTAAACAACGACAATGACAATTTCAGACTTTGTTGGTTGCCAAAGACTCTTATTTCCTGTGAGAAAATACTTAATTTGCATATTGATAGTTGGACATCTTTATTCCGTTCCGGCCTAGAAAAACTTGTCTCAAACTGACTCATAACAAACTGAAAGTCAAAGCCTCATTTACAATATACCCCTCTGTAATAGATCCTTCAGGCCGTGTTTTATTACGAACATATTTTTTTAACCTTCCCAAATATCTCTCAAAGGGATACATCCATCGTGACGAAACTGATCCAGCCAACAGAGCTTCACGAGGTAAATGAACTGTCAAATGGACTATAATGTCAAAAAATACCGGAGGAAATATCCGTTCTATCTTACACAATATCAGGATTATTTGCTCCTCCATTTTACATATGTCCGCTGTATGTAAAGATCTTGTAGTGATCTTTTTGAAGAAATCACATAACTCAATCAGTGGGCTATATATGTCTTTTGGGAAAAATTTATGTACAATAATTGGAAGTATTCTTTGCAATAATACATGACAATCATGTGATTTTAGTCCATATATCTTACCTTCGTTTGCATTCACATGTTTAGATATATTAGTAGCATAACCATCTGGAAACTTAACATATTTCAAAAATTGACAAAATTCATGTCTTTCTTCCAATGTCAACGTGTGACTTACATACGACTTCCTGAATTTGTCTCCTACTGGTTGTAAATGCAACTCACTCCTTATCCCCTTATCTTGCAAGTCTAATCTTGTTTTAAGAGTGTCCTTTGACTTTCCGTTTATATTTAATAATGTGTCAATTAAAGTATCATAAACATTCTTTTCAATATGCATAACATATAAATTGTGTCTAACTTTAAACCTGACCAATATGATAACTCAAAAATATAGACTTTTTTACCCAATTTGTTTCATCCGAAGATCGTTGTCATTTTTTACTGAATAAAGGATGCTTACTGAATGTCACTTGGGGCAACGTGTCTATCTGTGCTAAAATCTCATATCCATTTGTGCAACTAAAATCTCATATCCATTCATTACTCGTAGTGGTCCTTCTTTTTCAACCTTTCTGTTGAAATCTTTATTTCTACGCCATGGATGTTGCACATCCAAGAATCAATGGTGATATGTGTAGTATATTTTACTATTTTACTCCTTAATCCTTAAGATTCGGTTTCATTCAGATATACTGGACATGTCTTATAACCCTTTGTGATCCATCCAAAAAATGTTCCGTATGCTGAAAAGTCATGAATAGTCCACATCACAGCAACGTGTAATTGAAATACTTATTCAGTTGATGCATCATATGCTTCCACTCCGTCATCCCATAGCTCCTTCAATTCGCTTATCAAAGGTCATAGGTATACATCTATCTCTTTGTCAGGTGATTTAGGTCCAAGAATTAACAGAGACATAATCATTATGGTGGCTTCATCATGGTGACAAATTATAATTCACAAGTATAACAAGCCACATACTATTAGCATTTGACATGTTTCCAAATGGATTAAACCTATCAGTAGTCAACCCTAAGTGAATATTTCGTGAATCATCTGCAAATATTTCATACGCACTGGCAAATTCTTTCCAAGCTTCACTATCAGCTAAATGTCTTAATATACCATATGCGTTAACTCGCTTTTCTTTATATCATCTCATCTCTTTGGTTGTATGCTTCGAAATAAACAACCTCTTAAGTCTCGGTTTCAGAGGAAAATATCGAAGAATTTTATGAGGATTCTTTTTCTTATTCATCCATTCGTACTTGTATCTGGGCTTCTTGCACACTAGGCATGCATCCTTATTCTCATGCTCATCCCAAAATAATATACAATCATTCTTACAGACATGTATCTTCTCATATG
The DNA here is from genome assembly GCA_025175895.1 of Wurfbainia villosa. Classification (NCBI taxonomy): domain Eukaryota; kingdom Viridiplantae; phylum Streptophyta; class Magnoliopsida; order Zingiberales; family Zingiberaceae; genus Wurfbainia; species Wurfbainia villosa. The sequence continues at coordinate 80,686,946 of CM046006.1, read as the reverse complement.
TCAATCCTAACTCTTTTAATAATTTTTTGGCTTCATAATAAGAGTTTGGAATCACATTCGGTTTAGGAAATGTCTCTTGCAATAACTGAAGTAACATATCAAAAAATTTATTGCTTCAGCCATTTAACACCTTCACATGCATTAGCTTCACCACAAAATTGAAAATCGAAAAAATAGTACAATTGGGATAGAGTTCTTTTTGTGTTTCTTCCAACATTGAAATATAACTTCGTCTATAATCATTTACATTTGTGTTTACATTTATATCATCTGATTGAGGCTCGTTGTTGGTTATATTTTTTGTATTTTGTAAATCAATAAACATGTCTTCAAAATTATCTTCGAATTCATCTATGTCAACATCAAAATCATTCTCATATTGATTGATAATATTTATACTACTAGATGATGTAGAAGTTTCTCCATGAAAGTTCCAAATTTTATATAGTCTATCGAATCCCGATCTATACAGATGTCCTCACACATAATCCAATTCATATTGAAATAAATTGCCACACCGTCGACATGGACAACAGATTTTCGATAAATTCAAACTGATCATGTAATTTTCTACAATATTTATAAACTGATTCAACCCATTGATATATTCAGGACTAATCCGATTCTGAATTGTTATCCAACTTTTATCCATATTTTTAAACCCTGATTAAACATGTATAAAATAATTTTAATGTTAATTTTCAATAAAAACAATTTAGCAACTCAAATTTAGTTGTCACATACAAAATAACCAAAAAATTTATAACCTACAATTTGTATTGTAACCCTATGTTTATCATCAAACATTATAATCTAAAAATCAGAAAACCCTAACCTTATCCTCTAATCGCAAAATAATCCTAAAATCATCTAATTCACAACAAATCAAAGAATGTATCATCTAGGCAATAAGTTATTGCTTGATTACCATGAATACATCTAAATTTAAATGATAAAAAAAATCCTAAATTCATCGTCTAATTGCTAAAAAAACCTAACAACCGTATATATAATCTACAATAACCTTACACCCTAATAAAATCCTAAATTCATCGTCTGAATATAACAAATCTCTAAATTTATCATATAATCATAACAATCATAATAATAATATAAAAACCCCCTAAATTTATTGTAAAACTTTGAAAAAAGAATTTGTATAAACCTAAGTTGGAGCTGAAGGATGAGTTTGAGACGGCGCCGAGAAAAAGTCGGAGTTGGAGATTGGAGCTGGAGAAGAAGCCACCGGAGCTGCTGTCGGAGCCGGAGAAATCGCACGCGTCGAAGAAGAGGAGTGGCACGCACCGAAAAAGAGAAGTCGGAGCACGGAGAAGCCAGAGTCGGAGGCGAAGCACGGAGATGAAGGAAGATTCACGCGAAGCTTGTCGCTGGAGAATCGTCGGAGAGCTGGAGAATCGCCGGAAGAGGAAGTCGCACCGAGAAAATGAGAGAATCGACGCGGGGTAGGGATTTTCCGTGGAAATTAGCGACGAATTAACTATATTCGTCGCTAATATTTACTATTTTAGCGACGCTTTTTATATTTTCGTCGCTAATATTTGATAATCAGTCGACTGGCGGGATTGACGACTCGACTGTTAGACATTTGGCCGGCCACAGAATCGAGTAAACTCGACTGGCGGCTCGACTGAATCTTTCGTGATGAAATTTAAATATTTCGTCGCCAACAGTCAATCGAATGACGGGATTGACGACTGACTGCTAAACATTTGGCCGACCACATAATCGAGTAAACTCGACTGACGGATCGACAGTTCATGATGAAATTTAAATATTTCGTCGCCAATAGTCAATCAACTAGCGGGATTGACGACTCGACTGCCAAACATTTGGCCGACCACGGAATCGAGTTAAGTCGACTAGTGGCTCGACTGAAGGTTTTGCAATGAAATGTCATTGGTCGTCGCTAAGTTATTTACGATGAATATTTATGTATTCCGTCGCTAAGTATCAATTTATGACGAATATGTTTATATCGTCGTAAATATATATTATGTTAGCGACGAAAAACTAAATTTTCGTCGCAAATATAAGATTATTTGTGACGAATTAATATATAATCGCTAATATTTCGTCGCTATTTTCTATTTTTCTTATAGTGGTACATTGAGCCCCCCTCAAGCATATATGTCCTCGAATGACTTTCTTTGTTTGATGTCCGATCCTCAACCTATCAAGACTTTCTGTCGAATGTCTGGTCCTCCTGACCTAGCTAGACTTCCAACCAGTTGTCCAGTCCTTTTGGCCCAACCGGACAAATATGTGGATCCGATAAGTATGCCTAAATAAGAACCATGGTCGTGGAAAATTCCACTATCAATCGGAGGGTTTTGCTGTTAAGTCATGAGTCTTTTAGATACACTCATGACTTATAGTTCTTGTTGGAATATAATGTTGGTTGAAGTTTCTAATTGATTCCTTATAAAATAAGATACACTCACAATTCAATAATAATGCTATTAAAGATTTGAAATGAAGTTCAAAATAGTTCTTTTTGTTAGTGTCTATATTATTTTTGGATTTTACCAAAAGGCCTTATACTAATGAAGATATCTTTTTATCTTATAAGTCCATGATTTTTTCCATGTCTTATCAATGTAAGACTTTGATTGTATTTCTCATACTCCCAACAATCCTTTCCCTCAAACGAAGGACCACATTAAGCCCCCTCAAGTCTATTTGTCCTCGAAAGACTTCCTCTGCTTAGCTTGATGTCTAATCCTCAATCCACCAAGATTTCCTGTCAACTGTCTGGTCATCCTGACCTAGCTGGACTTTCTACCAATTGTCCAATCCTTCTGATCAAACTGGACTTTCTGTTTGGTGTCTGATTCTCTTGCTCCAGACATGAGAGCTCCACTTCCTTCGTTCTTGGTTTGACATGGACCATGATTCTAATACAAATTATATTGTTAGTGCTTATAAGATCCACATATCTCCATAAATGATATGTTATTGTTTACTTTGGGTCTAAGCCCTCGTGATTTTATTTTTGGACTTTACCAAAAAAAACCTCATACTAATAGAGATATCTTTTTATCTTATAAACTCATGATTTTTTTTTTTTCAAATCTTATCAATATGAGACTTTAATTATATTCCCCAGACTCCCAACACTTTTCTCATAACTCATGAGATTAATTAACTCCCTCCATGTGCTAGTTACTAGTCTCAAGGGCTAAAGATCCACCGTGATTTACCTCCCTTACGATGGTCCGGAGGCGAACTGGTAGGGGCCGCTAGGTTGACGGTTCTAATTTTTGTACAAATGATATTAATTAACTAACAATATTAAAGAGTTAAAACATCGTATATACGTGAACTTAAAATATACGAGAGAGAGAGAGAGCACTAAAACATCATATATGAATACAAAATAATATATTAAATTATTGACTAACAACATTAATTTTGAATCCAAACTTTTTAGTAGTAGTGAAATATTAATTAATCAAATGCAACAAGCTAGGATGATAATATATATATTAGATTTCTTACATTGGTGGCGAAATATTAATGATGTAGTTTAGGTGCTTAGGGTTAGTAAGATTGCAAGAGATTCCTTCTAATTAATGAATTCGAGTACAAAATTAATATCGTTACTAATATTATAACTAAAGGTAAACTTGAGAGCAACACCTAGTCTAACTTCACTAGGTGATTGATTAACTTTTCCCCTTAGACAACACAACTCTAATTAATTAAAGTTGACCCTTAAATACTCGTGACCTAAAACCCTAATACTCATAGCTAGAGTTCTTTGAATTACTCTAATTATTAATCAACAAAGGATCTAGTTAATGGAGCACATCATGCAAACCACCAATTGAGGTTGAAAACTTAATTAGAGGAATATCAACTTATAATTCATGCATGCATGGCCTACCCCAACAAGTGATATGGCATCTACTACTAACTCATATGGAGATAACAATCGATCGATATATATCTACACTAGCTAGGTTTTCTACTCGAGTTTAAGTTTAACTTTAAATTACAAGGATTAGGGTTTCGTATTAGAATATTTATACTTAGCTAATGAATATTTGAGTTTTAGTTAATTAAATCACTTTGGTAGATTTAATGGTCGAGCTAAAAGAGCTAAAAGTGAGAGTAAAGGGAGGTAATACTTAAAGAAGGAGAGTAAATTTTCAAATTTAGGTAGAGAAATTTATAAATAAAAATAAATAAATTAAATTAGTATTTTTTTTAAAAAAAAAAGTTATATAGGAAACACAGCAAAGTGAAGGTGAAATATATATATAAAGGGAAAGGAGAAATGAATGAGCTCGCACACCAAGCAAATGGGTCCAATTTAATCCCTTCCTTTCCTCCAATTCCTCTCTGTATAACTCGCCGGCGGCCACCATCGACGACGGCGGCAACGCGATGAAGCTGTTTGGATTTAACATGGCCGAGATCGATGAGCCCGCCGAGTTGGCCTCCGTCTCCTCCTCTGCCAACGCCGGCGCTGCGGGGCCAAGTAACAGGGCCAAGTACGAGTGTCACTACTGCTGCCGCGAGTTCACCAACTCGCAGGCGCTCGGCGGCCACCAGAACGCGCACAGGAAGGAGCGCCAGAAGTTGAAGCGCGCGCAGTTGCAGCAGCAGCACCTCCTCTTCGCCGCTGGCGGCGGCGGCGGCGGCGGCGTGCTGTCTCCACGGAATCCGATCGGGTCGGCTTTCTCTCCTCCGGCGCAGCTCCTCCGAGGCGCCTCCGTCCGTTGGCTCTACTTCTCCCGCACGCACGAACCTCCGATGCCGGCGGCAGCGGCGCCCATGCACGTGTCTCACGGGTGCGCCTTCCCTTCTTCGTCGTCCCCGGCTGCGCCGGCCGTCTTCGACCGCGCCTCCGCAGGCCACCCAGCGGCGCCGCCGGAGGGCGTGAGCTCGTTTCGGAGGATCGCCGTTAAGAAGGGGACGGGTGATTTGGCGGTGAACTCGCCCGTTCCGGTCGAGTCATGCGAACTCGACCTCAAACTCAGCCTGGCTCCCGCCGGGTTGTGACTCGGATCGGAGAATCAAGATAAACATGCATGTGTTTTTTACCCAAAAAAAAAACAAAAAAATGAAAAAAATTTAATAATTTGCTTCGAGTTATTCAACTAATTAACTTGAATCATAAAATAAATAAAAAAGTCTGATTTAGTCGATACAAATTTGTCATGCCATTTTCAAATCAGCCAAACTAATATTCCTTACGAATTGACTCAGTCGCCGAGTCAATCCGCTTCAACTCGTTCCTACAGGCTACACGTAACGTAATTAGTTGATAATGACGCGCAAAGATTGGTGGATTAATTAAACTAATTATGGGTTCAATTCAACATGTTGAGGGGAAAATTAAAGTAGCATTAAAAATCTGTTAATTAGATTCGTATCGCCTAAACTAATGCAGGCAAATTATAATATTATCCACAATTTAAGCACCATAATTATAGCATATCTTGTATGATTCGACGGCAACATAAATTAATTAATTTGTCTTTTCTTCTGCCACTTTGAATTAATTATACAATATGTGGCACTTGGTCTAATAATTAATTCTTGGTCATAATTAATTATTACACAGATAAAATAATACTTGCTTTTTAAATGGTTTTAGTTTTTTTTAAAATTATTATTATTATTATTATTTTATAGGTACATAATTTTATTAGCCAAAGAAAAGAATTTACAACGGGTACAAAATATAATAATACTTATGCTAAATGTCTCTCCCATTTAATAAAAAATAATAAATTATTAGGAATTTTACTCTAGTGGTAGAAAGGTAAAGAATTCAAGGAGTCATTTCGCACTCATCGAAAATTAATTCCAAAATTCTATATGAAATATATATATATATATATATATATATATATATATATATATATATATAATTATTACTGAAATATCTAAATTTTCGATCCGATTAATTTGTAAGAGTAATTGATTCTGTTCTACGGACCTTTCAGACACCTCACAAATAATTGAGTCAGATAAAATCGGAATCCAAATGATCTCCATCGGTTACCAAGAGTAATTAGGAAAATGCTTATAATTTTTTCACGATTCAATCCGAACAGTTATGTCATTTCTGAATGACGGTTCAACGTTGAAGTCGTACTCTGTCTACCGAATAAATTCTTGAATTCTAAAATTATTTGAATATATTTTTTTTAATTCATTATCGAATAATATCACAATAGAAGATTGGACTTCATTATCCTGCATTATCCATTATCCTATGCGAGGCCTCTTCGTTTTTACAGCTGTACTATGCTCCTGGGCATAAAGGTCTCTATAACTCCTCGGTAACTTGATTCAATTTAAGCACTTCATCTTGAAGTTGAAGTAATTAGGGGCGTTGCAGCCATATTTATAAGTGTATGGAGTAAAAGGAAAAAAAATACAAATTTGGTCGGAACGGAAATTTTCTCAGCAAAATGAATATGTTGTGTGGGCTAATGTCTCAAGCCTGGCCCAATAAAAACCTGAGGCGAGAGCGGCAACGTTCAAGCGTGAGGCGGCGGCGAAGAGAACAGAGAGGGAGGCCCGAGATTCGCCGGCGTTCTGCAGCTTGTGATGAGCATGAGGGAGGGCTATCCGGATCCTCTCAAGCGCCCTTCCAGTCCTGTTCTCTCCCGGGAACCACGGGTATTGAAGCGAAAGCATGAAGCTGACCGTCACAGCCGCGCGGCCGTCAACACCAAGCGGCGGCGAACTGGTGGCGGCGGGGAAGACGGGATTCGACGATGGGTCTTCTCCCCACGAGATCTATCCTCTTTAAAGCGTAAGAGACCAGCTTCTGACCGTTTATTCTTCTCCTTCCATTGCAATCGTGAATTGTAGGGTTCGGGCGTACCGGAACAGAATCTTTATAACTAAGTAGACCGAATAGGGATATCGGTAACTGTTTTGCATGAAAGCGTTAATCTTATATGATAAAAGTGTTTTTTTTTTTACTTAGAAAGCGGTAGATTCATACGAATATCTAACAAGGCTACCCCTTGTTTCCTCGCATACTCTGACATTCTCTTCTGCTCGAGTGGATCAAATTAATTGTTCCAAATCTTGTAATAATACGTCTTCCTGATTTTCTCGTTGTTATTTTACTTCCTATACTTTTTTCTGTCGATGATATAAACATATTTTACTACGTCATTTTGGAGATGCTACAAGTATGCAGCTGTATTAAATTGTGTAGTACTACTACTTTCATCTTTTGAGCTTTATTTGGCTATTGAATCACCTTTTCACTTTTATAACCTTTGTACTTCAAATGCAACTTCTGAAGAAGCTCTTTCATTGTGCAGAGAGGTTTGTAATTGTTTCATACAACCTTTTGGGAGTTGAAAATGCATCGAAGCATTTAGATTTATATCATTCGATTCCTTCTCACTGTCTTAATTGGGATAGACGGAAAAAGCAAATACATAAAGAACTAACGCTATATAATCCAAACATCTTATGCTTCCAGGTAAAGTAAAACTCCCTTATACCTTCTTGTTTGTTTAATTTAGAAATACCATGCTTATGCTTATGCTTGTGCTTAATTCTGGCATTGGAAGAGGGAGTTAATAGTGCATGCTATGCTGTGATAGTGTGATTGTAGAATAGTGGTCTTTCTTATAGTCAAATTGGCAGTATGTTGTCCAATAAAAGCTAAATAAAAGAATCTTCAACATGGTCGTAGCACATTTGTATATGATATCCTGTTGTGTTCATGACATAAATTCTTACTGATGGACAATTCTAGTGGTTGTGTATGTTATACATTCTTTGGTGGTTGACCAGGGTAGTTTCTCAGTTTGAATATTCAATCCTCAAGTTGACAACTATCATTGATCTACAGGAGGTTGATAAATTTGATGAGTTGGCCAGTCTTTTTCAGAAGGATGGCTATGCTGGTATTTATAAGGTGTGTTTTGAGCTAAACTGGATTTTTTTCCCACCTATATTGTTGCATTTTTCATATGTTGGGGTTTCAGCAACGGACAGGGGAAGCAAGTGATGGTTGTGCTATTTTCTGGAAGGAGAACGAGTAAGCTTGTATATAATCAAATTCCTTATTGTTTAAATTATATTGACCTGCTATCTTGTGAAACTTTTCTGATATTTGGCTTAATGTAATGTTATTTTAATCTGAATAGAAGATTCTAGTAGGATGATTGATGAACATAATGATCTGTGGAATGTGCAACTCACATATGCAAAGCTATGAAACTGGTCTGATTCCTCCAGTAGTTTGACCCACGGATCATCTAAGAAGTCAAGTTATTAAAATATTTATCGCAAATGTCAAGGGATGGGATATTTTGGTAACCAAAAATATTTAGCAATTGACTTATAGTTCCTTTATTCAACGTCGTGTGACATTTTAGGCATTGTGCAAAGCTTCAAGGAATTAATTTTATTTGGGAATAGGACCGGAAGCTTAATCTATTTCATCTCTCTTTTGTGTTCTGTACAATATTTGTTTTCTAATCTTTTTCTTAGTTACTTGTCTTTCTCCCAAGGAACTATACATTAAAATTTACAGGTCCACAGTGTGTACTCCATGTATTGATAAATGTAATTTTAAAAATATCTGATCTTTTTGCTCTCAACTTGAGTATATTTCCTAGCCGATAGAACCTCTCTGTCCAGATTCATTTACGTCATAATGAAGTTGTCTATCTTGTATACTTTTAGGTTTACTCTCTTGTATCAAGAAGACATAGAATTTCAAAAGTTTGGCCTTCGGAACAATGTTGCACAACTTTGCCTACTGAAGGTACAGTTGATTCTGATGCTTATAAATAACAACATTTTGACAGGCATATATTATCACATTTGTTGATTCTTGGAGCGTGGTCGGTTCTTTCATAGTTATTCATCAGAGATGATGTGTTTTTGGATATGTGCCATCTATCCAACACATACCTTTGGACAAAACATCAAATTATGGTCTACTACCGTCTTTAGAAACAACCCTATTGTAAAGTTGTCATCTAATATCGAGTGTTAGTAAAAAATATTTGATGGTAAGAAGCATTTTTTTTTTTTTGTAGTTATGCTATTTAGCTTTGTGAGTTTGGCCATGTAATTTAGGATTGTATAATTTTCTATTTCTATGAGTATTTGAAATGTTTTTCTTAGCTCACCTCCTGTCTCCTGATGGGAAAATCCTGGATGATTTCTAGATAATATACCATTTCTTTTCTTTATGTCTTCCCTCTTCATAGGTTTCTAACAACCACTCAAATCATGCGGTGGATAAAAATACGAGTCCTGGAACAGAGTAAGTTTGCCAAATCTCGTTGAAATGGTAGTTTATCTCTTGTTCATGTTGTGCACTTTGATTATTTTGGCTTTCGAGTAATCGGGTTACCCATATGGAGTTAAGTAATTGTGAATACATTAACTTTTATGATTACTTGTTTGATATCATACGACTATTTACACTTTTCTGGTTAGATAGAAATTTAATCTTGTCTATTTATCTTTAATTGGAAACTGATGTATATGCAAATTTGCTAGGCCAATGCCTCTTCGGACCTTAGTCGTTGGCAACATACATGTCCTCTTCAATCCAAATCGTGGGGATATCAAGTTGGGGCAGGTATTGGTTCCAGTATCCGTGCAACATATATGATGCCTTTTGTTTCTTATTGTATTAGACATGCAAATCAGCCACTTTTTTGGAATGTATAATTTAATTGAACTGATACACCTTTAATGTTGCAGCTCAAGTTAAGCTCGGTTATGCAGCATAATGAAATGCTAGCAATACCACATGAAATTTAAGCAATACATTCTGTACCAGCACATCTTCATGATATGGTTGTCCAAATCAATCTCTCTCTCTCTCTCTCTCTATATATATATATCTAAAGGCATAATCCACCACATGGATTCTCATATTATTGCCAACTATGCTTTTAGGGAGCATTTTTAGTGGCTAATAATGTGATGGCATTTGTATTTTTTAATCTACCCAGGCATTCATAAGCTGGCTAAACTATGCCAAATGTCATTGGCAAAAGGAGATAAAACTCTCAATGTAGCATCATACTGACCATTAATAACATTTATTTAATAGATATGCTATTTAACTCATCAAAATTATTCATTTTTAAACAACTCTGAAGCTCAAATATCTAGATTTGTACTTAAAAGGAATGTACAAAGAGTTGTTCATTTATTTTGTTGCCACAGGATTTTTAGCTTCTTTATTAATAACCAATCCTTTTTAGCCAAGTTTATTAATGTAATGTTAAGCTGGAATTATTTTATTCTTCGACCATATTTAACCAAGTATGGAGTCTTTTGGTTTTCCTTTTGTAATGATTCATGCGTTAAGAATTTAAGATTATATTTAAATCTAAGCAATTCAAGTGGTTGACAATGATTCTCTCTCTTTCCCTTGCGAATTAGAATCAAACTGGGATCACAGGAAGGCTAGATCAATCAAGTTTTTCATAGTCATCTCAATTTGATCAAATTTTAACTCAATTCCATCCACTTCCATTATCAATTTGACCAAATCCTTTCATTCACCAATTTCTAATGCAATGTAACAAATTTCTCGCTGATGTCTCTGAAACTATATTTCTTTTCTTCCCCCTAAATTTCTCAATTTCTATGCGGAGACAATTATCTTTTAGTTAAGATGTAAATTTGTATGCAATTATGAGTGTCAATTGGACAAAAGAGTGCCTTACTTGTGTGAGGTTGGTCGTGGGCTTGCAGTTATCTCAAAGAGCTATAGCCTTTTGAATTTTCAAAGCTAGCTAGTTAATTGACTATTTACTTTTGAAAATCCTAGGTATCTCTTCTGAAAGGACCTGTCTGATCAAACCTGTTATTATTGATTTTGAGCTTGTGACAAAAATTCTCTCTCTCTCTCTCTCTCTCTCTCTCTCTATATATATATATATATATATCATCTTTGTTAATATTATACTTCTCGCACTCATCCATACAACTATAGTCTAAATCACCATATAGATAATTTTGATATGCAAATATTATGTCTATGAGTAGAATGTTCACAACTCGCAATTTAGTTTGTATTTTTCTTTATTTTATTAAGAGATACATTTAGGTGACATTTGGTTTGAGTGCGGGAATAGGAATGAGAATGAATTTGATAATAGACTGGAATGTGAATGAGTTTAGTCATTCCAATATTTTGTTTGGTTTATAAGCTGGGATTAGGTATGATTGCCGGCGGCGGTTGACTGCGGTGGCAACAGGCGGCCGTGGCTGGCGACAGGGGTGGCGGGCAGCAGCAAGCAACGACCGACAACGAGCGGCCCGGCGGGCAGCGGCTAGGCGGCGCCGGTGGCCGACGGTCGGCGATGGCAACTACAGCAAAGACAATAGTAGCCGATGGGAATGAATCCTAAACCCATCATCCCCCAATTCCTAAATAATTAGTAATGATTCCATTCCCTCAATTCTCAAACCCATTAATCAAACACTATAATTACGAATCATTCCATTCCTTCATTCCCAAACTCTTAAACCAAACGCCACCGTAGTTGAACAATCTATAATTTGATGAAAGATTTCATTAAAACACAATGCTTCACCTTTCTGAGGACCAATTCTATCCTTCAAACCAGTCCCAGCTTTTTCTCCAATTTTTCTTCCATTTAAGAATGCTGAAATGCTATGTACATCTTTCCTTCCTAATTCTCTTTTCTACCTCTCTGTGCACTAAGAACTAACTATTCATAGATATTTAATTTATATAAATCTTCTAACCTTCAAACTGTTTTTTCTTTTGTCAAGATGCTTATTTTCCTTTAAATATCATGTTTTTGTGGTGATAATATTATCATCCATTTGGGATGCCATGAAAATGAAGCAAGATATTAATATAATAGATGACGAATTGATTGAGTTAAAACCTTACAAATACTTGTTACTCAATTTTTGTGTCTACATAGTCTTTAAACTCCTGTCTGTGTTAGCTTGACATCCATTCACATAACTTCTGCCTGTGATATTTTGCATTCAGATTTGTGACATCACGAAGCATTAGTGCTATCTGTCAAAACTGGGAATTTAATCTGTTGGTTTCTTTTTTTTGGTCTGATAGATGCGCGTGTTACTGGAGAGAGCAAATGCATTGTCAAAAAAATATGGCAATGCTCCTATTGTAATTTCTGGCGACTTAAACAGCACACCAAAGGTGAGATATATCACATTATTTTCTCTTCTTTACATTATTATGTCCTATATCTTATTTAAGAGAATATCATCTTCAAGTACTTATGATTACGTAATGCTGGAAACTAAAACATGTTTTCCTATGACCTAGAGTGCAATTTGCCGGTTCTTAGCATCAACAGAGGTAGCAATTTGGTGCTCCTTGTCTTTTCAAGTCTATCTACAATAAAAAGCATATTAGCATAACTTTACTCTCAAGTTAAATTGCAGCTAGACATTCTGCAGTATGATCGCAAGAAAATTTCCGGGCAAGTTGAATTTTCAACTAGACACATGTCTTTTGCTGTAAAGAACGATCAACTAAGGTCCTTTTCCTTTTCAAAACTGTGTTTGAGTTTTATTCTATGTTGACGTGAATCACTTTGAGAGTCTATCTTTTCTTAGCTAACATTGAGATATTTATATTTTCAATCTGCAGGATGTGGAGGTGCATGACAAGTCAAATGAAGTACAGTTGGAGTGAAGAAGAAATATGTCTTGCATCTGGAAGAAGAGGATGCACCCATCTGCGAAACCCTCTTACACTTTCAAGTGCATATCAAGGAGTTCCTGTAGTTTCTTATCTATGACCCCTTTTTCCCCCCTGCTTTTTTGCTTTCTGTAGATATTCCTTGGCCATCTTTATGCCTTGAATAAAAATCCCTTTGATAATTAAGAAAAAAAGGGACTAAATACTGGGTTACACATTTAGCTGTGTGCCCATGTGATTTTTAAGCCACAATACACTTTTCTTAGTTCCACAAGGAGCCTGGTATCTAGGATGTCCTTCCTAGAGCTTTTAGTTATGATCACCTACTCATTATGCGCCAGTCTATTACTTTACCATAAAAAGCAATACTTTTAACATGCCGCCTTTCGTATTGCAATTCCTCAGGGTGGTTACAAAACAAGAGATGAAAATGGTGAACCTTTGGCAACTTCTTATCACTCCAAGTTCATGGGAACAGTTGACTACATCTGGTTAGAATTCATTACGAGTAATATTTTTCCTTTGTTCAAATGCATGAATGTTGTTGCATGCAACTTTTTCAAATGATACTCCAGGCACTCTTCGTCCCTTGTTCCTGTTGGAGTTGTTGACACCTTACCAATCAAAATTTTAGAAAGATTGGGAGGTCTTCCAAATAAGGTAAATGCTTGTGCTGTATTTCTGTTATGTAGACCCTTGCTGAATTCTGATTCCAGTTCTTTCAATCGACTTTTAATTTAAATGGATCAGATAAGTTTTAAGGATGAACTATGCCAATCATGACATTCAGATAACTTTACCAATGCAGTTCAACCAGTTTATGTTGTTTTGCATATATTCCACAAAATCCCTTCGTTTTTTTTTGGGCTACTATTTTCTTGGGGACTTCTGATGTGGAGGTTGGTCAAACATAACTGCATTCCTGGTTTTGGTACAGAAGTATGTTAAGATCGTTAATTTCCTGCTACTATTTCTTGTAAACTTCTGATGTAGAGTTTATCCAACTCCTCTGCATTCTTAGAATTCGGTATCATGGTATGACGAAGCAATTGCTTATTTTAAGGGATCATAAAGGACCTTTATTTTTGTTAAGATTACACTTAGAACAACCTATTTAGTTAGAGTCAACATATGTAGCACATATGCAGCCTTTTGCCACTTTGCCCATTTGTGATTTTGAACCTTGTTATAATCCAGTTTTAGCAAAAGAAAGTGCCTAACCTGATAATTTCCCAGATACTTGTCCAGATTCACAATGACAAGATCCACCTTGAAATGCCTTCCCTAGCGATTGAAGTTCCGATATGAAGCTCTTACCTGGAATTCATAGCGTAGCAATTAAACAGCAACACAATTGCTTAAAACCTTGTTCTAGCAACAAAGTAGTCTGTTCATTTTCCTCCTTTACCCGACAATCCTTACCTTTTGTAATGCTGTGACAAACTATTGCCAATCAATTCTTCTACCGAGCATCCCCGATCTTATTTGCCTACTCTTTATTTATTTATTTATTTATTTTGCAGCAATGGGGGAGTGATCATCTTTCCTTGGTGTGTGAATTCGCTTTCGTCGATTAGGCCGATTCTGATTGCATTATGCGTGATTGACTGGTAAAGTTTAACCCTCCTAAATTCAATCGATTCGCAATACTTTTTCATAGATACAAGGACTAACAGATTGCAATATTTGCAGACATAAATTCGACTCGGAATTCATTTATAACCTGCTAGGCACTATCTTATTTCCTCCTCCAGGCATATTACCATTTCTTATATGTTTAACTGGATGATTCAAGGGAAAGGATGGTGTCATACAAAACTTGTTTTTCGGTTTAATCCTCTTCGCTTCCCTCCTTCCTATCCAACCAACAACTAGGAAGGCAATAGAGTTGTTATTCTAGTAGATGCTATAATCAGATGAGTAGATGAAGAAACAGAGTGGAGGGTGTAAATCCAGAAGGTAAACAAGGTCTCTTTGTTTCTTGTTTACGTATGCCATTAACAAGTTTATTGTTAGTCCGGTAAGTTGAGGATGATATCTATTTTTTACAAGGTTAGGCAGCATGATTTTCTTTATGAAAATGGTTCGTATATGATTTATAATGCAGCGATGAGTGTCCATCAAATATGATCGATGCATATTTTTATTGAAAAAATTGTCTTTATAAAGATATATTATGTATGAAAATAAATTAAGAAATAGCATGGGATGTGTGGCTGTCATTCTGCAAAATTTTTGGACGACGTTACATGTCAAATTCCAGCCACCGGTCGATCTCTTTATCGGCGATGAGGATGTCTTCGATGCCGGTGATGTTGTCCGATGGCAGTTGAGATTCAGCAGACTGGTTCGAGAAGAGGAGGTTGTGAGATTCAAATGCGAGCTCTGCTTCCAGAGGGAGAGCTTTGAAGAGATACGCGAAGGACTCCACTCCCTCCGACTCGGCTGCGGCCTTCGCTGGGGAGCCGCTGCCGGAGGAGGAGACCTCGAGCATGGAGGAGGGGGAAGGTGGCGGCTCCTTGGCTGGGACATCGACGGAGGCCGAGGATGAGGCGGTGGTGGTGACCTCGGAGGAAGTGGTCACTGAGAGGTTCTCCTCCTTGATTCGGAAGTGGAGGGAAGTGGTGGCGGAGGAGGAACGGTTATCCTTCTTGACTCGGAAGGGGATGGTGGATGAGGAGGAGGAGCCACTGACAGATTGGTTCTCCTTCTTGACCTGGAAGTGGAGGGCTGTGGCTGCGACTGCGACGGAGTGGTTCTTTTGGACTCGGAAGGGGAGGCCGGTGGTGGTGGTGGAGGAACTGAAAATGAATTGGTTCTCCGTCTCCGCTTTGAAGCTGAGAGCGGCGGCCTTGTAAGCTGCGGCGGCGTCCTCCGCTGTGTCGAAGGTGCCGAGCCAGATCCTGCCGCCGCAGGGGTTGCGTATCTCGGCCGCCCATCTTCCCCATGGCCGCTGCCTGACGCCTTTAAACCTGCCGGAGGACTTGCAGCCGGTCGATTTGACCTTGGCCTTTGGCAGGATTTTGGTGGGCCTTTTCCGCTTACTCCCACCGCTCTCCGGTGGAAGGCCGGCAGGGAAGGACGACGGAATCGCCACCCAGAATTCACAAATCCCTCTCTTCCTCTTGTGGGAGTTCCCCTCGTCTTCGCTCGACTCAGTAGCGTCTGGGTCATCGAACATCACACGGATTCTTCTCCTGGAGAGCTCCGGAAAGAGCTGCGAAGCGGAATGAGATGGCCGGAGTCGCTTCTTCTTCTTCTTCGGCTTCCTCTCAGCCATCTCTTCTCGTGGCTTCCCGATCAGATGTGGAATCACAGCCATTTTCTGCCGTCTTCCTCAAGTGAGACCTCCACTCGAGAAGATTAACAAGACGAATCCAGAGTTCTTCCCTCCAAATTCCAACCCTGCAACCTCAAAACCACCCCCACCAATTTAGCAATTTTTAACATCTCCCAAGGATCCAAAAAAAAAAAAGGCAAGACGGGCCGACACCTGGTATGTCGTATCGAATCCGTCCCTCTCTTCGTCCCCAGCGGGGAGGAGAGGAGGGGCACCAAAGCGGACTCGCCGCCGATCGAAAAATTCAAACTTTACGGCGAACAAGAATAGGTCGACGGCAACAGACGACATGAGGGTGGCGAATACAAACCTCGATTCGACCGCTCGCTCCTCGACCCCTCTTCGGTTTCTCGAACTTCTCGCCGCCGATAAAAACCGCAAAGCGAACGAGGCGGAGGAGGGAAGACGACGGCGTCGGGGGAGCTCCAGACTGGGCAGGATAACCGACCAACGGTTTAGATTCACCACCTCGACGGCGGCGTTGTTATAGGACGGCCGTGATGTCGCAAAAGAATACAGAGAAAACAAACTGCATTAACAAACTATATATAAAACACGGGGGATTTTTGTTTTTGTTTTTGTTTTTTTTTTAATCGTTACGAAAAAACCTGAAATATAAAATTAAATTATTTGAGATTGTTATTATTATTTATTTAAATATTCATTCCCCCCATAATAGAGGAAATTAAGCAACGATTTTTGAGGTGAATTGGTGCAATGACCTTATCGAACAATATGATTTTTTTTTTGTTTTTTTTATCTTTACTAATATAACTCCAAATTTAATTAATAAATAAAATAAATTTCTATGAAAATATCTGCTGATATTTATTTCTATAATTGCGCCAGAAATTAGATATGTTTTATTGTTATTTCGAGGGGTTAAGAATATAATTGTATTCAATATTTTAAGTTGAAAGGATAAATAAGAACTATTTTGTCTTAAAATATCTTAATGTCTTTTATACCTATGTCATTATAGAAATTTTAAATTTATAAATTTTAATTTCTTTTTCTTGTTTCAAAACTTTAGATAAGGAATCAGTACTCGATAAATTTGTATTAGACTGAGTAAAATGTAAAAATAAAAAAAAATCTAAATCATATTAGTTAAATTGAAATTGTAATGATAACATACAATAAATGCAAAATAAAACTTTCTATATTGTTGATATGCTTCAATAACAAAAAAAATACTTATTGGTAATAAAATTGAAAAATAGTTAAAGAACATTGCTATATGTGCAATTAAATTAACATAAGAAAATGTAAAATAAAATAAAATAAATAAGAACAAAGTAAAGAGAATTGAATTAATCATGTACTCTAGTGATTTGATAGGAAGTCATCAAACTTAAAACTTCTTATTAAAGAGGATGGAAGAATAATAAACAAGAAACCTCTTTAGTAAAAATTGTTAGAGGGACTCTCGAGACTATGAAGGAGCTCAGAGAAGATATGGTATTTGGGAGGAAGGAAATTTTTTTCTTCGTTTATTTTGAAAAAAAAAAAGAATATTTGTTTTTATTAGGAGATGAATTTAAAATTCTTCTTTTTCTTCCTTTAATTATATTTTTTTTCCATTCAAAATGGACGAAAATCCTTGTCCGTCCACTTGAATTGTGTACGATTGAGAAAAATTTACTTTTGTGGCTTACCAGCCACTGTTGTCGCTAGTCGTCGATTGTTGTTGTTGCCTTTCGTCATTGTCCGCCATCGACTGTCGATCGTCATCGTCGTCGTTTGTTGACCACCATCACTTATCGCCGCCGTTGATCGTCAATCGCCTCCTCATCGAGCGATGAGCAATGACCATCCCGATCGACACGACTACAAATGAATTTTTTTTCCTCTCTTATTTACTTTCCTCCATTTTCTTATTTTCTCAAGAATCTTTTTCTCTTCTTCAATTCCTTTCTTTTCTTTTTCCTTTTCCCTTCTCTCTCTAGAGATTTTTTTTCCTTTTGGGATGAGCATCGGCTACAATAATGGGAGTGAAGTTTTCCAAGCTCTAGAGCTAACAATTTTTCTCCCTTGTGCGCATCTAAATCTCTAGGGAGAGAAGTGAGGTTTGATTGCTCCCTTGTTCTTATTTGTTTATCCTTCGTAAAGAGCTTAGTTTTGAGGCTTCTAGGAACCTAACTATTGATATAGATACAATGCGACTACGACTATGGAGTAGCAAAGGTCTTTAAACCATGTTAAATCCCTGTGATAGCATTTGCTTTCATTTTAGCTTCTAGTGTACTTAATTGGCTTTGACTATTGCATACTTATTTTAGCCCGGTCAAAAGGGGAGTCTTAAAATTGTTGTCCTTTTATTCAGAGATCGATGATTTGAATCATACGTCTCCACGGGGATGGCGCGATGGTAAAGTAGTGTGGTTGTTTTAGATACGGAGTGAGATCGATTTCGGAGGGGATATAAAATCCCTCTGAGCAGGTGGATTTCACTGTCTCTCTGCCGTCGTGTCGAGGATATAATCCTCATGATTTATTTGAATCATACAAATAGTCTTTTACAAAATAGTAAACACTGCAGGTGATAAATCTTCTTTAAAATCTCACTTTTCGTACAACGAATTACCCTTTTTACCATCTAACCTACTAGTCAAATCTCACACACGAGGAGAAAGGTCAAAAGCACAAGGCAAGTCAAACACGGTGCAGGAAGTGCCTAGGTCAGAAAGGAGGGTATGGAAAAACTACACTGAGAGTAGAGACAGATGTTTGCATTAGCATTCAGAAATTTTTTGGCACTTGTTCAACCAATATACGTTTGATGAGCCTAGAAAATTCAATTTACAGTTTCCAATGACTATAATAAAGCATTCAACAGAGGAAGGAAACCGAGCAAAGAGACATACCGTCGAAGGGACGCTGGCAAGTTTCAGTGTACGAATTTGTCTAACTGAACGACGACCATGTCTCGACAAGCATCAAAGGCATTTATAGAAGCTTTGGAGACTGCACCGGAGCATTCATGGTAGCAGAGAGACCAACCTTCCACGGGACTCTGAATTAAGCAGCATAAGAAAGAGATTATAAGAAGCTTAGGAAGCATGTCGTAGAAAGGTTTAGGAAGCACACGAATCATGAGCAGATCGTTGCCGCGCTTACAGCCGCTGGGCAAGAAACAACAGCTAAAAGCCAGAGCACGCACCTCTTAAACAAGTTTTGGAGAACTTCGAGGCGTTTCTGCTGTGTTCTTTCAGGGTGATCTTGCTCTAGATATGGAGTTGCGGATATCATTCATGAGTGTGCAGACGAACTTTACCTCTAGTGCAATATGCAGAAGGAAAGAAAGAACTGAGACTTCATTTTTCATACAGTTCGTAGTTCTTGGAAAGATGAAGCGATTGGACATCATCCAACGTTGCTTCTTCCTCAATCATCTCAAGCTCAGAAGTAAATGAGCATATCAGAGACGAGAAAGAACCAAAACTCAGATCTTTTTTATTTTATTTTGGGTAATTCTTCAAATCTACAAGCAATTTGTACTAAGGCCTTCAAATCAAAACGATCGTCAAGATTCTAACGAATTCTTACTGTTTTTGTCGCTCTGGCCTTCTTTTTATGGTTCAAAATTTGCAGCCTTCCATCAGCCGTCACTTTGATGCTCTTCGTGGGATCTCTGGACCGCCTCTCCCCAGAGCGGGGCGCCCAGCTCTTCTTCCCCTTCGCAGAGCTCGGCGCAGAGAAAGTCCGCATCGACGAGGGGGAACTAGGCGGAGAGTTTCTCCCCCTAGGTTCTGCACAAAGACCATCAAAGGGATTACCTCCGCCGACCCTTCCACCCACACCTCCGGCATTTCCCCCTGCACCGGCCCAGACGGCACCCGCTAGAAATCGAGCGATTCCTGGGCCACCATTGCATTAGGGATCTCATTTTCTTCGATTTGCTTCCTTGCGGCTTCGCCTTCGAGGCATCCCCCTTTCCTACGACCTTTACGGCGGCCGATTTGGGCGCGGACGCCTTCTGACGCCGCAGGGCTTTTCCGGAGGGCTCCGATGGTGTTGTAGAAGCAACCTCCGTCCTGATATTCTCATCCCTTGCATTCATCCGCCGCCATCGTCGCGAAAAAGAAGAGGCGCTGTGGCGGCGGTAGAGGAGGGCATCGCGGGACTTTATACGTCTTTTTCGAGCCGACGAGTTCAGGTGCTCCGCTAGAACTTGTAACGCTAACCTACACCTTCTTCGATTTAAGCACTGTAAATTACTGGAATCGCCTTGTGCCCTAAACCCTTTATTATACCTAATATAGTTACGATAATTGTCGATGAGAGTTCAATTTTCAAATAAGATAAATATTTTAGAATGAGCATAAACTGTAACAAAGCTCGGATATTTATTTTTTTAACAAATATTAGAATGTTATTTTATTTTTATTTTATATTTTTAAAAAGGCGCTTTTGAATTTTGCCGAAGCAGCGTCGTATGGAAAGCACACAGACCTGGCCAAAACCAACTCATGCTTCCCAAATCAAATGAATATCCAAATTTCCAAAAATTTAAATTATAATTTTAATGCATTCGCCGGTGATTATGATCTGGTACCTCGTGTTTGATTCAAATTATTATGTATAATTTTAATTGTGTAATTATCTAATAATCATATAATTAAAATGGTAAAAAATAAAATATAATTTATGTTATATGATTTATTTCTAAGTAATTGTAATAAAAGTTTATTTGTTCGAATATTTTAATTTACAATCTAATTTAATATTTTATTACTTCATTTTGGTTAAATTCTAAAATTTTATTTACTCTGAAAGATGATGTATCGGTATTGACAAAGACAGTTGGCGACCATAAACGATGATCGAAAGATAACGGAGGCGATAGTGGACAGCGGTGACGATCGACGACTGACGATCGACGACGAGTGATGGGCAATGATCGACGATCGACGACCGACAGCAGTGGACGGTTAACGACCGATAATAGTGGACGGTCGATGACCGTCGGTGACGACCGATGACGACGATCGATGATCGACGACGACGACCGATGACCAACGATGACGATCAACTGTCGACCGCGACAGTCGATGGTCGACAACCAATGACCGATGACGTTGTTTGGGGATCGACGACAATGACCAACGATCAACGATGGTGATCAACGACGACGATTGACAATCAACGATGGTGACCGTCGATCGATAACGACGACCGACGACCGACGACCGACGACCGACGACCGATGATCGATAACTAGTGACGACAAGAACAATTGACGGTGACAACGACGGACGATCGACTAAAATTTTGTATATATTAGGATGAAATTGAGATTTGATAAATGGATTACATGTCCATTTATTGATGTGATAGACATATTTCATTATTTGAGAATCATTGATTCGTTAAACCAAATAAAGTCATTGTAGATAATCTTAGATAGATAACAAAATTATCCATAATAACCTTGAACTAATGCAACCTAAGTATAAAACTAGTGTATGACATAACAGTTTTCAACAAGCCCTGGACTATTATAATGCAGTGGAAAATATGTCCATATTAAAAGTCAGATACTTCCGAGTCGATCCTCGACGCATTTATGATTTTTTTTATCAAATAAAGATCGATCCCTGCACTTGTTCAAATTATCTCTTTCATCCATAGGACAGTCGAAGGAAGTCGCAATTTTTTTTTTTTGTAAGGTTTCCAGCAAGCAGATTGAGTCTGATGTGATCTTTTCTTCCCTGACTCATCACGGCAGTCGAAATCACTGACCACAACTCCAGAAGCGTAGGGGAGGTGAATAACTATCATAACTTTTTTTCTTTTTCGTTAGTTCAATACGCAAAGTAAGTACAGCGAAAAATAAATGAACATATTTATTTTACTTGGTTCACAATTCAGCGGTTGCTACTCCAAAGCCTTATCGGTCCTAGACCGCGTACGGAGGGCAAAACACTATAACGTCTCCTCCTCGTTGAAGGTAGGAGACAACGATCACAAAACCGAATACACGAGGATGAGGCAACAAGCCTACCTCACCTCGTTATGAAGAAAAACAAAGAATACAATATCAAAAATATTACTTGATTCTGCTGCCGACGAAGAAGATCGAAACTTGACGTCGCGTCGGCGTTATGACGATGTTGGAGCGTTGGCGTTGTAGGAGCACTTAATGAATAAACTTGATGTGATTTGGAGATGGAATCCTCCCCTCCTTTTATAGAATTTGGCCTCTGAATTTGTCTCCTCTTTTTTCGGAACGGATCATGAAGTTGTCCAAATTTTATCGCGAAGTGGCCACGTCAAACGTTATCCGTTTTGACCTAGCGCAAAAGCTGAATCGTCGCCATCGATCGATGCCTCCCATCGATCGGATCGATGGGCATCACGATCGATGGGCATCGGTCGATGCCTCCCATCGATCGATCGTGATGGGCATCGATCGATTGCTCCATGTCCGTGATCATTGCCGGTTTAACCACTTCCTTGCAATAAGAGGTTAGCTCGGAAAATGATAAATCGGCGATTTCTAATCATCCGATCTCGACCTAGACCTTCCACGAAGTCTTAGTCGGATCGCGCTACTCTGATCGTCGTAAAGAGGACACGACCTTACAATCTCTCACTCACACGAGCTTACCTCGATAGTAGCACTCGCTTCCGGCCTTCCACTCGATTCCTTCGGCTCCCTCCGAAGTCACTCGAGTGTCGCCTGACCACCGCGGCTTCCTCCGGGTGTCGCTAGCCTTCAGCTCCAGCTTTAACACTTTTCTGCACACTTGATTTAGCTCGTGAGATAACAATGTAGACTTAACTTTGTGTCTTTGCCATAATCAAAACACAGGTTCGATTATCTAGTGCCCCTGCACCAACAATCTCCCCCTTTTTGATCTATGGCAAACCAACACAAAGTTAAGGGAAATTAAAGCATAAAACAAGTATAGTAAATGATGAATGTCATTTTCAAAAACTCCCCTTAACAAAAACTCCCCCTTAACCCTTGGTGAGTTTTGAAAGAGATACTTTAGTTCAAAATTGAATAAATTTTGTGTTACTCCCCCTTAACTTTCGCTCTTCTCCCCCTTTTGCCATAAATCAAAACAAATGTTGGGGTTTGTTATGTAAAAATGAAGTTTGTTATATAAAATAGGGGTTTAAAGACAATATGGTACATGCATGCATCAAGATAAATCAACTATGAGTCCAAACATGCGTCTAGCAATAGTTAGATAGATTGGTTCGAGGTGTGTCCCTCTGCACCAATAATCTAAAGGTTTATAATATAACCCTTAGGGTTAGTTTGTTTTCCCCCTTAGTCAAATATATGAAGTATAAGAGATGTAGGGGGCGCTAAACTTTGGCCTAAAGAGTCATTAAGTTCAATAGTTGAGAAAATAAGTAGTATTTTGAAGATTGTTTTAAGTATATTTCAATTATCCTTAACATCTCACCCATTCTATGTGTCTCAGAATTTGTTCACCTTATATGTTTTGTGAGATGATTTTAAATTGATTAAAGATAGTCAACCTTGGATTAGATTCGGATTTAACCTTTAGATCGTTAAGTAACTTTTCGAGAAACTGACTTCCAAGTCGTGGCGAGGCACAGGGGCCTTCTTTGATCGGAACAACGACCACTTCCTTAGACAAAGCCAAATTCAAGAAAATATCACTTAAGTCACTTAGGGTTACTTCCTGGTCTAACTAGTTTAGGATCTGAGGTAGCTTCACTAGTTCCACTCGGTCAGCGCACCTTATCTAGCTCGAATACACGAGACTTTGTTTCCCTAACGTACTATCATCTCGCCGCGTCCTGATACTATGTTGTCAAGAGTTGACTAATCATTTACCCTACCTAGCCATTCTAAAAATTAAAGTAAAATATGCAATGATTTTGCTAAGTAAGCGGGTATACTATTTTAGTGTTAGCTCCCCCTGGACCATTGAACCAATATGGTCTATTCAAATAATGAACTTGATCCTGAGGAATCCAATACTTATTAGTCCTTATATGTGAGTTCAATAAAACCTTTGGGACCCATGCTTGGACTATTTGATGACTACGATTTACGATAGACATATAAGACCTATTAGTAGTCTTTGACTTAAATCCGAGTCCGACTTTATTGTACACGGCTCTTTGGGTTCCAAGTAGTCGATTAAGGTTCTTAGATCCCAACGTGAACCTTTCCAACCTAGCCTCAACCTCTTGAACTTGGTATTTCAAGAGAGAATTCTCCTCCTCAAGTTTTTCAATTTGAGTTGAGTTTCCCTCTTGAACTTGACTAGTTGAAGGGGTTAGAGTAGCCTCTTGCTTGAGGGTTTCAACCTCCTCAAGTAACGACTCAACCCTAGACTCGGACTTAGTTAATTTCCTATTAAGCATTTTAATTGTATTGTAAAGCGTACTAATTAAAGAGCGATTAACCTTGACTTTCCCCTTTGGTCCGGCTTTGAGTTTTCTCTCGATTCTCTCGAAATAATCTTCGGGGTCGGAGTCGGAGTTGTAGTTGGACTCGGCTTCGGATTCTGACTCGAACTCCTCCGTTCTTGCCATGTAAGCTATGTCTTCTCTGTTGTCCCAAGTTGCATGGAAGGCTTTCCTTGCTCCCTTTTTCTTTTGGTTCTCATTCTTCAATTTCCTTCTTTCTTGTCGAACTATTCTCCGCACAATGTTGACTATTATGGCCTCCTCTTCGGATTCGGATTCGTCTTTGGGTTCGAGTTCATCTACTTGCTTAGTAAGTGGCTTCCTTCTTTGTCCTACAAGTAGAGCAATACCTCTCTCAGCCCGGACCACGTTAGTTTGCTCATGAAGTTCAAACTCGGAAAATAATTCATCTAACTTAAGCTTCGAAAGGTCCTTAGAGACCTTGTAGACATCGACCATGGATGCCCATAAGATAGTCCTAGGAAAAGCATTTAAAGCGTACCTTATAAGGTCCCGGTTCTCTATGGCTTGCCCGATCGAATGAAGACCGTTGACGATATCTTGGATCCGCGCATGTAGTTGGGTGGCGGTCTCATGATCCTACATCTTTAGATTGTACAATTTATTTAAAAGTAAATCTCTTTTACATACCTTAGCATCAGCCGTCCCTTCGTGTAAATCAATCATTTTGTTCCAGAGGTCTTTGGCGCTAATGAATGGTCCGATGCGGTTGAGTTCCTCCTTGGACAAGCCGCATTGCAATATTTGGGTTGCTCTTGCATCTGCTTCGATTTGCCTCTTGGTTGCATTTGTCCATTTGTTGAAATCCAAGGCCTCTCCTTGATCATTGGTGGGTAGAGCAAAGCCGGTTTGGATTATTATCCAAGTCTCGACTTGTGTTTTTAGAAAACACTCCATCCGACCTTTCCAATAACGGAAATCATCTCCGTTAAAGAACGGAGGTCGGGTGGTGCTATATCCCTCAATGTGAGCCATTAAATATCTTGCAAAATACGAATAAAAACCAAAGAGAATTCCAAGACTTGGTCTTGGATTAGTAGTGCGGGAAATAATAGGAAATAAACAGAAATAAATAAGGAGAATAAGAAACTAACAAAAACTCGAAACTTACGACCTTTGATGTTCCCAAAAGAGTACTAAACGTTGGATTTTGGGGCTGGAAACAGTTTGTTACGAGGGTAAATCCTTATAAGAAATGTAGATCTTTCTGAGAGCTTCGATTTGGTATGTAGATCGTTATGTGAGTCCACTTGTGCGAAAAGTTATGGCCGTTTTACCGTCGGCTACTCCAAGAGAGAAAACTTGCAAGCACACAACCAAAGAACGTGCAAGACTTCGTCTTGGATTAGTAATCTTGGGAGGAAAAATACCTAAAAAAACACGAATCGAAAATACGAGCGAGAAAACCAAAAGCGTGCTAGATCGGTGGTTTCACAAATCTTAGCGCCGACTCACGATACCAATTGTTGGATCGAGAAGCGTCGCTAGAGGGGAGGGTGAATAGCGATCGTAAATCTTTTCTTTTTCGTTCGTTCTATACGCAAAGTAAGCACAACGGAAAATAAATGAACACGTTTATTTTACTTGGTTCACAACCCAGCGGTTGCTACTCCAATGCCCTATCGGTCCTAGACCGCGTACGGAGGGCAAAACACTATAACGTCTCCTCCTCGTTGGAGGTAGGAGACAACGATCACAAAATCGAATATACGAGGATGAGGCAACAAGCCTACCTCACCTCGTTATGAAGAAAAACAAAGAATACAATATCAAAAATATTACTTGATTCTGCTGCCGACGAAGAAGATCGAAACTTGACGTCGCGTCGGCGTTATAACGATGTTGGAGCGTTGGCGTTGTAGGAGCACTTGATGAATAAACTTGATGTGATTTGGAGATGGAATCCTCCCCTCCTTTTATAGAATTTGGCCTCTGAATTTGTCTCCTCTTTTTTCGGAATGGATCATGAAGTTGTCCAAATTTTATCGCGAAGTGGCCGCGTCAAACGTTATCCGTTTTGACCTAGCGCAAAAGTTGAATCGTCGTCGTGATCGATGTGATGCCTCATCGGTCGGTGATGGGCATCGATCGGCTACCACTTCCCTGCAATAAGAGGTTAGCTCGGAAAATGATAAATACGACGGTTTCTAACCGTCCGATCTCGACCTAGACCTTCCACAGGAAGTCTTAGTCGGATCGCCGCCTACGGTCGTCCCCGTAAAAAGGACACGACCTTACAATCTCTCACTCACACGAGTTTACCTCGATAGTAGCTCTCGCTTTCGGCCTTCCACTCGATTCCTTCGGCTCCCTCCGAAGTCACTCGAGTGTCACCCATACCGCGGCTCCGGTGTCGCAGCCTTGACTCGGCTTTAACACTTGTGGCGAGTTTGGCTTCGATTGAGATATGATATGAAACTTCCAAAACACAAAAAGATGGGGGAAAACACTCGGTTCCAATGGTGAAATCGAACAACCACAAACTATGAACATCGAAGAAGAGAAATAAAAGAAACATACTTTTTACAGATTGAATATTTACATATTTCAGGACTCAAGGGCGATGCAAACCAAGAACAACAGCCTAAGATTTTTATTTTTGTATTACTTTTTTTTTTTTTACGAGAACGAGTTTGAAGCTTAAACAAATCCAATTCATGGATCCAAAACAAAAAAACAAAAAGACAACAAAAGATTGTCCCTTTTGTTCCTCTCTAGTTTACCTTGTTTTGGTTTCTACATAAAAACTTCAACTGCAAAGAGAAGAAGATTGCTACTGGGAAAAATGTACAGTTGGAAAGGAAAGCTCGAAGGTCTTGGAAAATACCTCAAAGCTCCGATTTTTAGCTTAAAATTCTTCTCCTACCGTGTTGTTTAGCTTGTTGGACAGTTTTTTGGTGCTTAGTTTTTCTCTGTTCTTTCTCTTCTGCTCAGGCCGTGGCAGTGATGCTGCTCCAGGTCCGGCGACCGCGGTTGAGGCAGTCAAAACCCTCGACGCGGACGGCGGCCGGCGCCGGGCCGAACTTGGAGCGGACTTGCTTGGGCGACATCGGTGGGTTAGGTTGCGCTAGAAGGGAAGGGGCAATGGAAGCCGGTTGCGGACGTTCCTCGCCGAAGCGGGCATCGTGGATGACGGGGTTCGCCGCACGGCTCGGCGGTGAGCCACAGAAGAAGGGCGGCGAGGAAGCTAGTTGATTCTGGTCTTCGCCCTGCAAATCAAATACTATGAGCTCAGGAAAAAAATAATTTTTTCCATGAAAAGCCTGCTCGATCGATCGATTTGCCGAAGGAGCTTACAAAAATAAATCAAATCTCACCTTCGTAAGAAAAATGTCGAGGAGATCTGCTCCGGCCTTCGAATCAGAGAAGTTCTTTTGGTAACTGAGAAAAATAGAGAAGAGACGGAATGGGGGATTTAGGTGAGGGAATAACGAGATATTCGTGGGGCAAAACGAGACTTCAGATGAGAGAAAAGGAAGTTACCTCGAATGACATCGAAGCGGCCGGAGTGGATCGGCGACGACAGTGGCGAAATGGCTCAGCTTCCGTGGCTTGGGGCAGATAACCGGTGGCCTCCGCTCAGGGACGGCGAAGGGAGCACGGATCTCTTCGAGGGCGGCGAAGGCGTTCTGCTGCTGCATCACACAGTGGTTCATATCTGCTCCAATCTCTTCGAGATCCGCGATCGGAACGCCTGCAGAGGCACAAATCCGTGAAATACGTCCTCCAATCGTTCGACTAACACTCAATGCCTTCAAAAGAACAGATCTGGAACACCGCCACTTCAAAATCCACAAAAGAGCACACTTTCGGAGGAAGGTCATCAAAAATGTCTAGAAATTGGAAATCTCGACGGTTCTTGGGCAATCGAAAACCAAAATACCAGTTGAACAACATAGATTTCGATCCTTTAAATAGCCAAACAATGCATCAAAGTCGCCAAAAAGGTTCGAATTTCTTATGTATCCGAGCTCATAACACCACGAGAGGCTCGAATAAGCTCGGATCTAAGATCAAACATGGCGGTGAACTTCCAAGATCAGAGATTGGTAGTGACAATTACCTTTTGCCCGCCTCTCTATCAACGAGGAATGAGATCTGGGAAAATCCCAGCAGCAGAACGGAACTGATGAACGAGGAATTCGAAACTATTTATCGGAAGAATAAGAATATTTTTTAAAAAATTGAAAAAAAAAAAAAACCGGGGGAATCAGATGAATGGATACCGGCGTTAACCGGTAACATAAGCAATTTGAGCCAAAAAATAAAAAATAATAACACGTCGAAATTATTTTTTAATTACCAAAATTATTTTAAAAGATTTTTTTTTTAAACAATTCGTATCCTATTAATTAAGCCATAAGTGAGCCTTGTGGTTCCTGCTCATTTAAAATTTAGTTTTGAGAAAATTTGTATAGTTTAAGATACTGAATTATACAGAATAAAATTAAAGAAATATTATTCATTGTCCTGATCATTTATATATTATAATTTAATCTTTGAATTTCTAAAAAGACGTGAATTAGATAGAATAATATTTTCAAAAGAAACTATTCAATAAAGTTTTTTTTTAAAAAAAATACATTTTAAATATAAATCATTATTCTTATTATCCTCACATGTTCATGGACTGGACAGTCATCCACGTCATATTCTCCATTATCATTATAATAATTTATTATCATTTTTCTTTTTATATTCCAGACAATCAGCATTTTCAGTTTTCACATGCTTCATAATTCTTTACATTAGCAAGTGCATACCCCAACCCACTACCACACCCACATGCGATGGGACCCACACAAACAATCCCTATATACATTGCAAGCCGATGTGGGGTGGGACCCCACTCGATTTACTCGTTTGGCAGGGCTTGTCGGCCATGAAACTGATGGCTTATTGCACTCCTCCACCTCCTTCGCCACTTGGGCGGCGGGCCGGCGGCGGCGGCCTTCGTAGTATCCGGGAGATCTACGATGGCGGTCACGCCACACAGATCCATTCTCCATTATAGGTGATGTGTGGGAGAGTCGGTCGAGTTTCGTCTTCTCCACTCTTCCCGAACTCTAAACAGGGGATCGACTTGGAGCGGAGAAGGTACTCGATCTGCTTCAGCAAGGCTTTCGTCCACCAGAGGAGGAAGGCAGGCCTGTAGGAGAGGAGAGGGTCTCGAAGAACTTCTTCGCTCACTCCGTCGGTCACACAGGCATTCGTTACCGATCGACGTCGGCATAGCTAAGTGATTGGTGGGTTACGCGCGTTCATGCACTGGACTCAGCTGGAGCAGCTGCTGGGGCGGTCGGAGAGGTAGCTGCTAGTCCTCCTGGATGGGAAGGGCACGCCGGAGATGGACTTGAGCTCGGAGAAGGGGGGCGACCGCGGGAGTGGAGGCCCGGGCGGCGGTGCTGGCTGAGGCGGAGATCATCATCATGGTGGCGGAGGAAGGCATTGATCATATCTCTAACCTTTACGCCTACTGTTCAGTGTTGTTTCATCATGGTAATGGCATGCGAATGCTTAGGATAAACCTGTCTGTTCACTCTGAAACTGATGCCCTTCGTTGACATGATCTGACAGATGTAGGCAAGATTCATTTAGTAAGTTTGACATTGCTTCAGAGACTGTGCTGGACTCATTAATCAGGCAGTGCAGCAATGGAGAAAGTACAAGAGCATAGGTAGCAGTTGTTCCATGAGGACCAAACATAGTAGATCAGCTATGCAAGGATCGAGAAAAGGCAAATGCATATGAATTTGGAACTCCTCGCAAAGAACCAGAAACCACTCAAATCCCATTGAAGGTCTTCTCCTGTCTGTAACTCTGTAGAAATTAATAATCTGCCATGATTAGGGAGTCATCCAAATTAATGTTTCTTACTGATATACTGGAGCAACAACCAGGGCGCTGTGATCAATAAAACACATGAATTCATCATCTCGTTTAGGCTGCCTTGCCAAGAGAAAAGTCATAGCCCAAGCTGCATTTAGTGGGTTCTTATGTACTTGACTGTTTGTTTCCGCGGGACAATATTTGTGGTTAGCAGAAGACAGCTAACCTTTCAATAAAATAGAAGTTAAATTTTGTTAGGCCAAATCTATGGATATTGTAATTTATCTTCTTTGTGAGGTTCTAATATCACCTTTTTACTTCAATTATATACTTAACTGTTGGTAACTACTGCTTCGAGAAAAAACTGTCTTTTTTCTTTCAAGTACTACTTGAGGTCACTTTTTTTTTTTTTTTCTGAAAGGACACATGGCAGGTAGTTTTATGCCCTAAACTGATCTTAATTAGTTAAGCTAGCAATTGTAAACACTAAACGCCATGGTTAATTATCTCTGTTAATGATGTCGGCATCGTTCTTCTGCTACTAAGAAGCTAATGGATGGATGAGTATTTCGTAAGAAATTTTTTACAAATGGACAGAGATTAATGAGTTTAAAAATCTTCTATTATTTCTGATCAACAGATCAAATAATATGACTTTATTTTTCTTCATCATCAGCATCAAATAATCACAGTGAAAAGAGATACCATAATCAACTTTTCTGCTACAAGTAAAAAAAATTATTACAATTTCAAGTGTATCATGATCGAGATCCACAGATTTTAACCTGCTACTTCTTTGTCGAAGTGCATGGCGGATTCACGATGAGTTGAGAAATAAAATAGCCATCATGCCACAAAGTCAAGCTCAAGAGCTTTCCAGATTTATCAATGGAGGTAGCAGCAATCACGTGCGTTCCAATCATGGAACTCAGAAAGGAAGCACGATGAGAAGAGGAGCCTATGCATGCATGCGCTCAGTGAGCAGCATACACCCTCAACTTTCCCTCTGTTCTCTTCTCTGTACATATTTTTCTTTCTTTCTTTCAGGGGTAACCCAAATTTTACCGAAACTAAAGCTCGAGGAAGAAGGTGCATGGACAGTTGGACACAGTCGCATAAATCATCTTGTAGTAAACTTTGCCGTAGCAAGAAATTCATTTCGTGGGTGAAAAACAAAACGCTACAAGGATGAAACAAAAGCTAATGAAATCCAAAAAAGTTAGAAATCGTAGAGATAAATTATGAAAAATCTCATGAATCTAGATGTCATGTTCAAAATACATAAGAATTAAAAAAAAATTCAAACCTTCTTTAAAATTAATCAATACCTTAACTACCACCCCATCTCATAAGAAATGAAACTGTAGGGTTTACGATTGATGATAAAATAGATTATATATGTTTGTAATATATATATAAAATAAACCATCGATGTTATTAAAATCAATAGTTTTTACTAAATGATAGTTAAAATATTTAATGCTTATATTATTCTTATTATTATTAACTTAGAAATAATTTTTTTTTGGCGAATTCAACCTCTGCGGATAGTCAAGTCCAATTCTACCTCAGACCCATGGGCCTCAACTCGACACTCGACCTAGAAGACTACCTGGTGTGGTGTGCCAATATCATACATTCTCAATCATCCCAGAATCCTCACTCCGATAATCATTGCATTACATTACACGGTTAATCTTCAAAAAATTCCTAACTTTTGCTCTGTTTTTCTTTTGGTGAGAAACAGAAAGAAGATAGAATCGATGGGCGTGTTCCTCCATCATTTTTTTTTTATTGAGGCCGCTCATGACCACTCTCTGCCAAAGCCATCAAAGTGAAAGAGATAGCAAAGAGGTTGATGAACGTCTTAAGCGATGAACACGATGTGCGAAAGGTTATCATCATCTTCTACAGTGCAGACTACCAATTTGATAGAACAGGAGGAAGGATACCTGAGCTCCGTGACAAGGCTTGTCTTGTCACAAGACGGCATGAGCATGAGAATCAGTTGGCTTTGCACGCGGTCCAGGGCATGTCTGTGAATAGTGGAATAATTGGAGCTTGGCTCATTCCGAGCTGCATCCATTTAAGATTACAATTGCAGATTTCCTTGTCGCTGGGATGATGAGAGACCTGAGAAAGGAGAGAAATTGGACAGAGGTCTAATCATGTTGGGAGGAAAAGTGGCAATGCCCCTCAATTGGGTGGTAAACAATATGTTCAGGCTAGTGCTCTCTCAAGACAAGGGCTGCAATGTGTCTGGTAAGGTAAAAAATACTGTCGAAAGGTACCAACAAAAAAACAGTAAAGCTTGTGGTAGTGTGGCTTCCTCAGTATGCAATGTTATCTCCGAGCAATCAAAAACTCATTTCTTTAGATTATTTCTGGACTCGATTCGTGTAAATGTTGTTTATTCGGATAAATGAAACAGCATGGGGAACCAAACGTTTACCTTTTTTTTTTTGGCTCAATTCCGATATAAAATACCATTTATTCCGATGGATGGAACAATCCGATGAACGACGAAGCAAACAAGTTCGCGAAAAAAGGCCAAAAAAAGAGAATCGATTTGTTCAGCAAAACAAAGGACCTTCTCGACGACGAAGAGAGAAGGGGGGATGATCATCAGAAGCACACAGTTAGCATCAGCAAGGCAGATGAACAGCCGATTCAGTCCGCATCAAGGTTGGGCATAGCCCACATCATTTGATCTTTCCGCTCGAAAAATGGAAAGAAAAGAAAAAAGAAAAAGAGGAAATCGAAGACGAAAACTCGCAACAAAACCACAAGGACGATAAATCTCAAAGCAGATCTGAGGACAAACGGCCGCAAAACAAAAGGGAACGAAAATCGAAAAAGCAGCATGAAAACAGCTAGGCTCAGGAATCAAATGGGTTGAATAATTGGTGTCAGCACATGAGACGAGAAACCTCATCAGCGTGGTGCATGACTTCGATTTTCGTCATCGCCCGCTTCGAAGATCAGAACGGCAGAAGGTAGAGGAGGCAAACCTGCGACGGGAGGAAGATGAACGGGGACGGTGTAGATGGGGATAGTTGACTTATATACAGGGAGAGGAAGGGTCACTGCTCCGAAACCCTACATTTTGTGGGTTAAAATTATCGGCCCGGTCCAAATCGCTTGACCTATGCCCAAATTTGAAAGGCCATCTATATTCAAAATTAATCGAGCGGGCAAATACCTGAATTATTAAAAAAAAAAAAGTTAATCATCAAAAACATTTTTTTTTTTGCCGATCGTTTTATATAAACATTACGGTCAAATTCTTATTAATTGATCAAAATATTTTAAATCCTTTGGATAGCATCACATAATTATATAGACAACCAAATTTCCAATTATAAGTATGTAATAAATGTCTTTAAATTTCATAATTTTGCCTTAAAGACTTGAAAATTAATAGAGTGGCCCATCGACCTAACAATTTTAATTATTTTAAAGTCTCAAAAGTCCGAATCAATCCAATTTCTTAGACCAAACTATTCAAATAATTTTATTTTATTTTATTTATTTTACATGGAGGTGGTCTCCAATCTAATCGAGTAAACCTACACGACAAAAAAAAGAAAAACAGAAAGATAAAATATTAGCTTGAGGTCAAATAGATTCGAGAAAGAGGAAACTAAAGTACCTTCCCGAAAGATGATTCATGTAAGCTAAGTTTGATACAGGGTAATTCAATTAATCTTGTAATATAATATAATATAATATGTATTATATTATTGTGTTTAGTTAGTGATTTATATGTAATTTTTGATTAAAAAATGATTACATTCTTTGATTATAAAAAATATAATTCATATTATTATAAAATAATAAAAATATCTTTATAATTTCATTTGATGGTAATTAAAATCTTAATTGACTAACTGTGTCGACAGTAGCTGATCGCGCGATTAGTCGATCGTCGGTCGTCGATCGTTGGTCGTCGATCGTCGATCGTCGGTCGTTGATTGTCGATCGTCAGTCAGCGATCAATTGTCGATTGTCGGTCATCGATTGTCGATCGTCAGTCGGCGATCGATTGTCGATCGTTGGTCATCGATCCTCGATCGATGGCAGTCGGCCCAGTCGCCGGTCACCAATCGTCAGTTGGTCGTCGCTCGTAGATCGTCGATCATCGACTGTCGCCCAAGTCGTCGGTCGTCAATCGTGGACCGTCGGTCGATCGCCGATCGTGGACCGTCGGTCGATCGCCGATCACCGACTGTTTGCCAGTCGTCGATTGTCGATCGTCAACCCTCAACCGTCAGACGATCATCGATCAATCGCCGATCGACCGTCGGGCACTGGCGGTTGTCAGTGACCATCGACGGTGGTCGCCGTCGACAAACACCGAGAAGCAATAAGAAAAATAATAGAAGGATATATTTGTCATGATAAATTTTATCTTCTCTTTTATAATTTAATTATATTATATTATATTTTTAAAATTGTATCAAATAAATTAATCAATCTTATCATATAATTTTCGTTACATTATAAGATTGATTATCTCTCATTAAACATGCCAGTATAATCTTCCTTTTAATCGTATTGCTATTGATAATTTCTTTCCCCCAAATGAATTTTTGAGCTAGTGCATGATAAATCGACATCACTGTTTCTTTGGGGGGAAGAAGACAATTGTGTTTTTTGCTTGGGTGATTCCAAAATGGAATGTCACTTGGCTTCGAATTCATTGGTGCAGTGCAATGGGGGGGGAGGGAAAGCCCCACCCTGTGTTTCCTTGCAAGGAAAATGTTGCTCTTATTTGCCTTCCCCGGCTCCATTCCGCTATTTTGGCCACAACACATATCGACGGCCAGGATCAGAAAGCTAGTTCCATTTTAAGATGTTCCGTCGAATCGGAATTGCATCGACGGCTGGGATTGCGATCGGTTTCAGATGCGCTGCAGGTTAGTCGAATACAATTGGCGGTCGTTAGCCAATAAAGAAGAGGATCGGGACAGCAACCGAATCCACGTGGGATGAAGTGAGGGGAAGTGCAAGGAGGTCTCTTGGTCTGATCAAGCTGAAGGTCGGCCAGCAGCCACGCCTGCGCCTCTTCGGCTCGCCGACGACGGTACTGGAGGAAAGGTAGATATCGGGTATAAAATAAAGAGGCGAATCAAAATCCAGAACAAGGGCCGATCTTTTGAATCCTGGAATTTGAATTCCGCTTGCTTCGCTGTCGATGATTCAATTATTATGTTTGGATGATCGTTGGCGTTTCTGGATTCCGTGCCTCATTTCCCCAACTTTCTCGATCGATTTCCTGCTGAATTCTGATCCTTTCTTCGGAGATTTCGGTTTCTAGGTTTCTCCGGCTTTGGGATCGGGCGAGTGTCTAGGTTTTTTGAACCTTTGACCTGATTGGGATCGCTGCTAGGGTTTGGAATCCGATGGTGGATTGACGATGGTGCGGCTTCTGGGATTGAGGAGTTTTAGCCTCGATCAGTCTCCCCGGGAGATCACCCGTACGGGCCCCATCGCCGGACAGGGTAGCGGCGTTGCCGGCGGGGAGAACGGGTGGCTGATCCGGTTCTTCGATTCGGCTTTCTTCTGCGAGTGGATCGCGGTGAGCTATCTGTACAAGCACGACCATGACGGCGTCCGAGACTACCTTTGTAACAGGATGTATACTCTCCCTCTTACGGGAATCGAGAGCTACCTTTTCCAGATCTGCTACATGCTCGTCCACAAGCCAAGCCCGTCGCTTGACAGGTTCGTCATTGATACATGCTCCAAGTCCCTGTGGATCGCCCTTAAGGTGCACTGGTTCCTCATGGCGGAGCTAGAGGACTCTGAAGACAACGAGGGGATCAGCCGGATCCAAGAGAAATGCCAGATTGCCGCCACTTTGATGGGCGAGTGGCCCCCTTTGGTTCTTCCTCCACCGCCCCCTCCTACCATTCCATCTAGCCCCAGGAGCAACCCTGTACTCAATCGTATACTATCATCTAAGCAGAAGCTATTGTCATTGGCGTCATCGCCGACATTGGGTTCCAGTCACTTGTTTGATGAGAGCGGCCGAGTGAACAGTAGTACTGATGGTACTTCGGATGAAAACAAGCTGTTAAAAAAGCTCATTCCGGGGCCAAAAGTACGGGATGCATTGTTCTTTAGAAAGTCTATAGAGAAGGATGAGGAGCAGGAAAAAGAAGGATTTTTGAAAAGGCTTCTTAGCAAAGACAAAGAAGAAGACACGGACAAAGATGGATTCTTTAGAAGGCTTCTTAGAGATAGCAAGGATGATGATGGGGAGCTGACCTCTAGCTCAGAGGGTTTTTTGAAGAGATTATTTCGTGATAAAGAGGAGAAGCCAGGGGAGGAAGATGAGAAGGAGGGTTTTATGCGTAGGATTTTTAAAGACAAGAACGAGGAGAGTAAAGATGGTGGAATTACTAAGAATAAAGAGGAAGACAAGGCCAGTGATAATATTGAGGTTGATGAGAAGGAAAATTTTTTCCGTAGACTTTTCAGAGAAAAGCATGAAGAGAAGAAAGATAGTGGCCCTGAGAGGAGTTTGGACAAAGAGAAACATAATGATATTGTTCAGGAAGAGGAGAAGGAGAACTTTTTCCTTAAGATTTTTAAGGATAAGAATGATGAGGACGGTGGGCATGCTGGAGATGGACAGAAAGAGAAGGCCCGTAGGAGTTTGGAGAAGGACGATAAGGATAGTTTCTTCCGTAGGCTTTTCAAAGAAAAGAGTGAAGAAAAGAAAGAAGGTTGGCCTAATAGGAATGAGGAGGAAGAGAGGTCCAAGAAAAGCATTGAGGATGATAGTATCTTTCGTAGACTTTTCAAGGACAAGAGTGAAGAAAAAAGGGTTGTTGGGCATGATAATCATGGTGATGACAAAGTTAGTACAAGTGTGGAGGAAAGAGAGAAAGAGGGTTTCTTTCGCAAGTTTTTCAAGGAGAAGCATGATGACAAGAAAGTTGATGGCCATGACCAAAATGAGGAAGAAAACAAGGATACTGAGACATTGGAAGAACAAGAGACCTCTGAGATTTTGTCATTTCGTCGGTTGTTCCGAATCCATCCTGATGAAACAAAGGTTTCAAGTACCAGTGATAATGGTTCTTTTGAGAACAGTCCTGGAACAGAAAATTTCTTCCGGCGGTTGTTCAGGGACCGAGAACGTTCTATAGAAGATTCTGAGTTACTTGGTTCGAAGATCCAGAAGGAGGTAATCATTGGGTTAATCCTTTTTCCTAATTTTTATTACTGCTTCACAAATTATTTGCTTTTCGTGAAGTTGAACTATTTGATTTCATTCCAAATGGTTGGTTTCCTTTCTTAGTAACCTTGCTAAACTTTACTAGCCTTAGCGAAACTTACTGTATATCACCACTGCCTATTCAACTAAAATTTGAGTATTTTGAAAGTGCTAATATACTTATCTGACTATTGCAATTTATAAAAATATGATCAAAATCCAAAGCCTTCTCTCATCAAAAGGCAAATAACTGTTCATAAGCTTCTGTGTGTGACCTGTTATGATCATTCTATATCAATTTATAGTTTTTTTTTGGCATATCATACATTTCATTTCACTTTTTTATTTTTTTTGACACTGAAAGCACGAAAGACCAAATGAGCTGATCTTTTTAGGTAGGTACCACAGACTTAAGCTTGATCTACACATGTAATAGTAGGAGGTCTTCATAATTTTTGATCGAATATATTGCTACGAGGTATATTTGTGGGTTTTTCAGTGGCATTGTGTTTATTTTCTGAACAAGCCCTTATCTAAAAAAATTGGATATTTTAAATTGTACACCAGAAGCAACTATAGATGATTTCTTTCTTTAAGGATATAGTAAATGGCAAACATTAATTTCACTTTTCCTTATTTTCTACATTTGTTTTTTTCCCTTTCAATCCTCTGTATCTGGTTAGTTGTTCATAAATTGACACTACCTGAAGGATTGATCAGCTAATGAATAATTTGCTTGAAATTTCTGATTTATTTATACACACTTGTGCAAATTTTTATATTTGTATTTCTAAGCAACTTTTATATCTATGCTCTCAATTGATGTCTTGGGTGATTTTGTAGCACGTTACATTTTGTTAGGCTAGCTTGCAGCTGGTTTACTGGTTATATTTATTTATTGCAGAAATGCCCTGGCTCTCCAAGACAGCACAAGGAAAAGGGGCATGGAAAACCACCTTTACCTAATAATGTGATATCAGAAAGTCGGAAGGGTTCTTATCATGCTTCACTGGAGTTTGTTCAGTCATTATGTGATACATCTTATGGACTAATAGATATATATCCTAATGAAGATCGAAAAATTGCTCTTCGAGAGGTTAGATTATTTTGCCTTTCATATTTTGTGCCACAACATTTTTAAGATTCTATCTCCTGAGCAATATTCTTTTATTTGTTCCCAGTCTCTTACTGAGATCAACTCACATGTTGCTGAGGCCCAAAAAAATGGAGGTACATCACTTAATATCTTTTCTCCTCAACTTTTTATCAAATGTTCACTACATTTCATAGACTGTTTTTGAGTTTGTATCAAATTGACTCAATATTCAGCTTTTAGTCTGTATATGAAGTTATTATTCACCTTGGATACTATTGTTTATCTTATTTATCAAAAATATTGTCCTTGATCTAAAAGCTGGCGTTTAAACAATTCTTACGTCATGGTTTAACTTTGTTATTCAGTGATTGTTGTAAGTACTAGAGCTTGCCGATTGATATATAGAGATACAATGAGCCTATCTGAGCTGAGCTTGCTTGTGTTTAAGGTTGTTTATTAAAAAAAACCGAAGTGGTTTGGGCTTTGTTCGATATGGACCAAACTCAAAGTTGTGTTTAACCATGTTTATTTAAGTGTACATAAGACATCAAACAATGGCAAAATACAATCATTAATATATAATATATATTGGAAGTGTATATATGTATGTATGTATAAGACCAAAAATGAGTGTTAGGCATGCTTTTATACAAGTCTTTGAAACTATTTATGAGCTTTATTAGTGAATATTGATGAGGTCTGTTCAAAAAAATAAAATAAAATAAATATATATATATATATATAGTTTTTTTCATGGTGAACAGGTATAAAGGAACTCTCCTTAAGCCAGCTTATTTGTCTATCTTGGCAAACTTAAAAATATATCTCACTACCAATGTTTTTTTTATATACTAGAATGGTCAGGAACAAATTGTCGAGCCAATTATTGAGCTTGTGTATGAATATTTGGTTTATTAATATATCATACCTGACATAAGGATGATATTAGTTGTTGAGTAACATTCTAATCTTATGCTTCTTCGTGAATAGTTTTACTCCACGGCAGGCTTGCAATCTTTTAGTAGTATGATCATATATTTTTTAGATGGATTATTTAGTTACCACTTGTTTTTCTAATGCACTCTGGTCTATTCTATTTTCTATGTCTTCTTGATTCAACGCTTAAGGGTCTGAATTTTTATCTCAGGCGTGTGCTTTCCCATGGGAAAGGGAATGTTCCGGGTGGTTAATATACCTGAAGATGAAGCTGTTCTCCTTAATTCCAGGGAGAAAGCTCCTTACCTAATATGTGTTGAAGTCTTGAAATGTGAAACACCCAGGTAAATGAGCCTTTGAAGTTTTAATGATCAAATTTGAAATGGTTTGCATTCATTGTCATGTGTGATAGTTAAAGCTATATTTCAGTGTCTTTTCACTCATAAGTTTAGTTGATGACTTGATTGTTGCACTGACTCTTTTCAGATATCATACATTTGTATGGGTAATTGGTAAGTGATGCATAGGAGAATATAGGCCATGTTCTTCCATTCATCACTGTTATGATAAACATTGTTTTCTCTTTTTCTCATAGTCGTACAAAGGCAACTTCTGATGCTCAAAAGCTCTCAAGAGGAGGGATTCCCTTAGCCAACGGTGATGCACAATTGCCCAAGCCTCCTCCATGGGCATATCCTTTGTGGAGTCAAAGTGATACCTATAATTATAATGCTGATGGGATGTTAAAGTCAACTTCTCAGGCAATTGACCAAGCAATGACTCGATTATGGGAAGCAAAAGTGAAATATGTCCATGTAAGTTTATCTGTGGAGAAAAAGTTGGGAGACCACTCAAAACCTAATCAAGGAATTGACTTGGGAAGGAAAGTTCAACAAGATACAGAAAGTGTGGAAGATATAGCCGACAAGTCAGTGACTGTCAGTAATAAAAACCTAGAGTGGATTACTATCAATCTTTCTGCAGTCCCTGGGGTTAACATGGATGATGTAGATGATCAAATGCCATCAACTTCAAAAGACCACCGTCGTGTTCCAAGCACAATTGCTATCGAGGAAGTAAAGGTGGGCCTGTAAGTGAAACATATTGCTATAGGAGTAGTTTTGGCTGTTTATTGCTGATCTTTAATATAGGCCAACTATTTTATGGGCATACCTATTACTTGTGGCAAACAATTAGTTTTCATGATATTTGATATTGTCATAGCTTAGTTTTGTTCCATGTCCTTTATTAGCTATGCTATTTCCACTTTATTAAGGAATAAACAGTGGATCAATGCAATATAACTCACAACCATCCTTGTGAGCTTGTGGTTCTACTGGGTTATCAGTAGTCAAACCCACCATATCAAATATCAAGTTTGAGAACTTAATGATGTATTTATATTCCATCCTTGGTAGGCTGCAGCAGCTAAGGGACAGGCTCCCCTTGGACTTCCTGTGAAGGGAGTTGCTCAGGATCCCCAGGATTTAGAACCAAAGGTAATTACATTTTCGTTGTGATACTTCAATAGTTCAATTTTTACATGCTGATCATTTAAATGAAGTCTGTATCTGTTTTTACAGCTGTTGGTGAATGGTGGCACTCCAAAACCTAGTGATGCATTGTCTGGCGAACTTTGGGAGGTGAAGAAAGAGAGAATCCGAAGGTCATCAGCATTTGGGATGTTACCGGGTTGGGACTTGCGATCGGTGAATATCCCATCTTTCCTCATTTTTTTTTCATCTGATCACCACCTCTAGTGCAGGGTTTTCAATGGAGCTTACAGGCAAAATTTGACTTGGAAGGGCCATTGTTTTGCCTCTGTCATTAGTGAATCAAGTTTATTACAATTGTGTGTGTGTTTTTTTTAAATGTTCAATGTGGCAGTTTTTTGCATTCTTTTTTGGTGGATCAAATCTTTACAGCTTGACAATATTGAATGTCTCAACCTCTATCTCACTGGTTTATTGACAAATACAATCTTTTGTCTATGTTAATATTAAGTACCGTTGATGTTTTTGCACCCTTTTTTATTACTTCAATTTTTAGTTCACATGTTGGTTTCTACGTACGACAAAATTTTTTGCAATTTTTCAGAGAACTTGAAATGAACCTATTGGTAGAAGTGTGGAATGATTGAAGGAAGAAATGAATATTGGTTTGAAATCTCTTTCTGGATCATAAACTTTTATGCACATACTAGTACACACCTTAAAACTTTATGTGAGAATTTGGACAATGACTGAACTTGTTAATTTTTCTGATTGTTGGATTTTTACTTGCTATCATTTTAATTTTTCACACTT
This sequence comes from Wurfbainia villosa, assembly GCA_025175895.1. Taxonomy (NCBI): domain Eukaryota; kingdom Viridiplantae; phylum Streptophyta; class Magnoliopsida; order Zingiberales; family Zingiberaceae; genus Wurfbainia; species Wurfbainia villosa. The sequence continues at coordinate 80,645,093 of CM046006.1, read as the reverse complement.
GAACCTGCTACAGTTTACGAGTGGGAGGCAAAAATGTAAAGGAAAAATAGCAAGTGGCAGGCCATCTATATGAGTATGTATTATGTATTACTTATAGAGGGGGAATTATGGAAGATGAAGGAGCTTTTTTTCAATTGAGACAAACTGAGACTGCACTGATTAAATTGGACAAGCTTTTCTTGGACCCTATTTGCTCATTCAGTGAAGACACAACCTTGTAAATTGTAATTATTATTTTTACTTCATCTGAGTGTATAAATTAAACAGAGTACACTTCCAAGTGGACCAGATTGCTATATTCTTTGTATGAACAGGTGTATGATGGGCCATTAAGCAAGTATTAATTAAAAAATAATAATTGGGATGAACCTTAAACCGTTGTCTTTATCTAATTCCTTTGTAACTGTGTTGGATACTATTCTCCAAGTGGATACACAATACCTTGCTGATTACATGTGAAAAATTTAGAAATAGCCGTGACAGACACTTCCTGAATTGCTAGTATGTTAAGGTTAATTGGAGTTCACTTCCAAAAGATTAAGTTGTTAACTTAATCTATAGATTCTTGAATCTTAACCAATGTGTTTCAACATACTATATTGCCCTTTGAGTGACTACTAACTATGTGAATATTTGGTACTTTGCTTAAAAACCACTAGGTTATCAAATCTATGATGAACTGTGCAACTTGAAGATTTGATGATGGGTTGAATAATGTTAATTATTAATTTTACCTTTTATTTTTATGTTCTTTTTGGAAAAGTTGATGCTTTACAGGACATTACATGTTTACTGGCACTCATGCCTATTTCATCTCTTCAACAAAACAGATAATTGTGAAGAGCGGAGATGATTGCAGACAGGAGCACCTAGCTGTACAACTAGTTTCACATTTATATGGTAGTTAAAAATGCTTAGTTTTTATTTTTTTCACCATTGGTTACTCTAGCTCATATGTTATTTCTTTCATTCTTCACCAAAGTTTCTGGTGGTATTTTCACCTTCTTTTTTTTTTTTTTCAATTGTTATTTTATTTTATTTTCTTTAAGATTGTGCATTTATGAACAGTCATTATTGACCTATGGTTTGGCTTTACTAAATAAGATTCTCATCAATAAATTAGAAACATTTTGCTCTTTGTTTACTTTATCGGATTTATTACTCATTGCTTAAGGGTCTGTGTAATTTTTTTCGTGATAATGAGCTTGTGGTCATGTACTATCCTTAATGATGCCTATTTTATTATTATGGATTGATTGCATTATTAGGCAAGAATTTAAATAAATCATTCTGTACCGAATAAGTTTTATCCAAGGATGGTTTTACTAAGGGGATGATTGCATCATTTTTTTCTTCATATTTTATTTCCTTTTAATAATATTTTTAATTCTTAACTAGAATGTCCTTGTTTTTTCTATGTCAGACATATATCAAGAAGCAGGCCTCCCACTGTGGTTAAGACCTTATGAAGTTCTTGTTACATCTTCTTATACAGCACTAATTGAGACAATCCCAGATACGGTGGTTCTCCTTCTTATTAACTATTTATTGCTCCTTGCATATGCATTCATATTTGTTCTTAATATTTAATCCCCCTTTTACAGGCCTCAATTCATTCAATAAAAAGTAGATTCCCAAATATCTCAAGTTTGCGTGATTTTTTCATAGCCAAATATGAAGAAAATTCACCAAATTTCAAGCTTGCCCAGGTAATTAGCTCGTCTCATTTATTTGTTTGGTTCATTATCAAGATTGAAACAATATAACATTTTTAAAATCATTATATCAACAACCCTAAGCATGTTATAAACCACAATATTGCTTAAGACTTGTATGGCGATTTTTTATTCTGCCATTATTCATTTCCAACTTTTTTATTATCTGTTGGAGAACTTGACAATACAATTTAGAAGGGTGTAATGCATTACGTAACATTTGGGTCAGAAAAACATGGAGTGGTACAGCAATCCTGCCACAAAGTATTCAATGAACTTGGTAATACAATTTAGAAGGGTTGAAGACTACTTATTTGTTCTGAAGGAGTTAGAACTAGTCGAGGAGAGGAAATATTGGTGGTTCACTTCTGTTAAATTTTAAAAAGGAGTGGACAGAATCTTCAGGTTGGTCTAATCGACGAAGCAACTATTTTTGATGAAGTAGGGGGAAAAATCCATTTTGGGCAACTAGACGATCAATGGTTATCTAATGGGAAATATCAATACTAGTTAATTTGCAAAATTGAGCTGGTTGACAATGGAATCAACACTAGACAATAGACATAATATAAAACTTAAAACCAGGGAAATTCACAAAATCCTGACCTAGAAAGGATTGGAAGCTCTAACCCTTGAACTAAAGATGGATGTGTCTTAGAGAGGAAAGTTGAAGGGGGAGAAAAATGGACCAAATGCTTTCACCTAGTGTAGACCTAAACATTAGCAATAATGAGGTAAGAAAAAGTGATTTTGGTTGCAGAGGAAAGAGAGTAGATGGAGAAGATAGTAATCAAGTATAGAGTGGAAGTGATCTTGTATTCGGTTTTACACCATTCTTGTAATACAAAATATGAGAGGGGGATCGCTTCTACTGGTAAATTTGCCCTGTAATGTGTCTACGCATGAGAAGATGACACGTGACTTTCGATAAGGAGAGAGAGGAATCAAATAGCAGGCTAACAGACTTAATTCATGGGCATCAATTTTGGTGGACCATCAAGAACCTTAATGAACTGATGTCATGTGTGCACCACAGCTAGCAGGCTAACAACCAGGCACTAATTTGCCTCTCGGGCTATAAAGAAAAGGACTTCTCACTTTTTTTAGAGGATCTTGGTTCTAAGCTGCCTTGTTCTCAATTCCTTGCATTTTGTAAGTTCACCTCCAATAGAGGATTGTTAGCATGTGTCTAGTTTTGATGTTACGAACACCTTGGCTGAACTACCACCATTTTGACCAAGATGAAAGGGATCAACATCTGAAAAGCAGTTCCAATGAACTCAAACTTCTTGTCTAACCACTTTGAAAGGGATCCTAGAGCTTCAAGGACAAAGATCTGGCTACACAATTTATGTACGATCTTTTTTGTTCTATTTGTGGGGCATATATATCACTGTTTTTTCTGCCCATAGTTTAATGTATAACTCATTGCTGGATTTTCTTTTTAGGAAATAAAACTTAATATGCTACTTCTGTTTGCTTCATTGACAGAGAAATTTTGTTGAGAGTATGGCAGGATATTCCATCTTATGCTACTTGCTTCAGGTGCTTTTTTAGTTCAACTTTGTTAAGTTCTTCTAGTTCTATGCTTGTGGTTTTAACTTAATTGTTAGAAGTTTGAAGTTATTTGGATAAACTATTATGACTATGATTGTTTAGGTGAAAGACAGACACAATGGTAACATCTTAGTGGATGAAGAAGGGCATATTATTCACATTGATTTTGGTTTCATGCTGTCCAACTCTCCTGGTGGTGTAAACTTCGAGAGTGCACCATTTAAATTAACTCGTGAACTTCTTGAGGTTAGATTAAAGGATTCAGTTATGTCCTCATAGCATTTTTTTTTTTAACGTTAGCTCAACATTATGCCCCCTATTGGTCAAATTATACTTTGGTGAATGGGTTTCTCTAATTTGTATATAATGATCTGATGCTAGGTGATGGATTCTGATGCTGAAGGAACTCCTAGTGAGTTCTTTGATTATTTTAAGGTAGAAATCCTTTTTTCCTTTACTGGTAGTCTTTACAACTGTAATTGTCTTTAATTCATTACATGCCCTCAGGTGCTATGCATCCAAGGTTTTCTCACTTGCCGTAAGCATGCAGAACGTATAATTCTGCTTGTGGAGATGATGCAGGTAATATGACCTGGTTCTTATATATCACAGCATGATTTGTTATTCTGTTTACATAAATATCAATTTACTATAAAGCGATTCTTCTTTTTGTTGCTCCTTAGTTTCTGCATTTTTTTTAAACTTCTATTTTCAAATCCTCTACTTCATGCAAAAAATCAATATTTTTCTTCTTCTTTTTAATTCTCAAGAAAGCATGCGTGCTTCTATTGGATAAGTGTTTTGTAAAATAAGTTTAAACATCCTCAAGTAAGACATGATTAATTCTAAAAGTTCCTAATGTTTAAATTGTCATGTTATCAGGTTGGAACTTTATCAATAAATGGATCATGTTTATTTTCCTGTCAAAGAATTGTTATTTGCTTGATTATTCTTGACAGCGATTTATCTATTCCTTCTCCAACTGTTATTAACATGAATTTGGGGTGCCTGAGCTTGACAACCTTATAATGCTTAGTATTGAGTGTCTTGTCCAGCTGTTCCCTTCAAACTAACTGTCTCAAGTAACTGTCAATTGTTCCTGTGTCATAAACCAATAAAGAGAGTTTAGGAACCTTTTCAATTTATGGTTCTTTGGTTCTTAGTAAACTACTTAAAATATATGGATTAAATTCTTAAAATAGGTTAATTTCTAGATGTAGTATGAATCTTGAGAGTTTAACAAGTCTAGCACAAAGTTTCATAAAAACTTATACACTTTCATTTTTATAATAAATTTAAACACATTTACTAGTTCATGTGTTAATGGTTTTACATTGTACTTCTGAGCTCAGGCAAGGTTGAGATATCAGTATCAGATGTTTGATTTTGACCTATGTTGCAGATAGGAATGTAAGTAGATGATTGAATTCATTAAGAGGGAATCATGGGCCTCACACCTCAAGTGTATTATCAATAGCAATTAGATGTTTTATACCTATTGATGGATTTACAGTGCTACATCCATGACAGCAAAAAATATCATTCTTGAGTGAATAGTGTTTTTTTTTTTTTTTTTTGGTTAGTTTCTGGATCAGAGGTGATCCTGCCCTTTATTTGATGTTGGACCTCTTTGCTAGTAATGACTATTGTGTGCGTGTTACTCTAGCAGCTAGCGAACAAGCGAGAAGAAGAGGGAAACTGTTGTTGCATCTTTTCCATATCTCCTTTGGCTGATCTCTTGTGGTTTTCTTGCACTGCGTCTTTGTTGTTCCCACCCTTGCACATCCCAGCCCTATGGTTGGTTTGCACAAGGTGCTCTGTTACCTCCTTTTCCTGCACTTACCTCTTTGCATCTTCTTCGTAGTTTCCAAATCCCATGAGTGTAAAACCGGTAAACACAAACCCTTACAACTGATGCTTGTGTTATAGCCATTAGACTGCAGAGATCAAAATGTTGGTGTAAAATTGCTCTTGGCTGCATCAAAGTCTAATAACATAATTACTCTTTGGTGAACATCATCCTGTGAGGTTTGTACTATTTTCAAATGAACATCTTTCTACATCTGCAAAAGGGAAAAAAAAAGAGGGCCGTCTCAATACTGAATAAAGATTTTGGTTATTTCTGGCTACATTTGAACCTTCTAAAGGACCAGGTAGAAGGATGTTGGTAATCATCTACTGGATCTGATAAACCTTTCTGAGATAAAAGTTTGAAGCAGACAAGACAATCCTTCATGGTGAAAATTAAATTGTAAAATCTTTATATTGTAGGTAATGGATTAACTACTGTAAATTCGTAACCTTGACATTAAAAACCAAATCACCTTAAATTACTCATTTTAGTAATAGTTTATTTCTCAGATTAAATTTTGATAATGACTTTTGATAGACAGTTCTTGAATTTGCACTGCAAGAACGTCACCAGCCACTTCACTACAATCCCTAAACCTTGGCTCTTTGTATTGTAGGACTCTGGATTCCCTTGCTTTAGGGGAGGAACTCGCACAATTCAAAATTTGAGGAAGAGGTTTCATCTGAGCCTTACAGAAGAGGTCTAATTTCATAGACTTTACCCTCTTGATGTTCTTGTTTTAGCAAGCCATTGGTGAATTTTAACTGTGATATGTTCAAACAGCAATGTGTCTCCTTGGTGCTCTCCTTGATCAGTAGCAGCTTAGATGCTTGGAGAACACGGCAATATGATTATTACCAGCGAGTACTGAATGGAATCTTATGAGGTGCTATCATTTATCACAGTTGATGCCCTTTCCTACTTCTTCAACTCCTGCAGTGCGAGTTTGGAGACATGCTTAAGAAAAAGGGATTCTATATGCTTGGCATGTTTGATTTTTGCCTGGTGGATCAATTACTATTACTCATCCAACAGTGTCAAATCGATCGGCGATTTTGATCATCTCAGAAGAGTGTCTTCACTGCTGTTGTCGTGGGGAAATTGTGTGCAGTATCCAATTTTAGCTGGAAATCTAGGACGGTCAATGCCATTTGTTATTCTGTTTGGTTTTAGTTGCAATGATTCGCATCTCCACTTTGTCGTAGATACTGAAAGACTGAAGATTGAAATTTCAGATCCTAGTAAGTGTACAGAAGACCTTAACAGGGTCATGAGATAGCAAGTTTATCGCAGTTATTGGACGCGGAGAGAGCAAGATGATAGCTCGAGGTTTGATCAATACAAGATGGATTTTCTTCGCTGGATCTGCATGGAGCTGTCAATTTGTACCAGTGCTTTCGCTGCATTATTGTCGTGATATGTGCGTGTGTAGTTGTGTTCCATCAGACTGCAGTTGGTTGCTACCTTCACATTTTGATGCACACAACACACTTTTTGTTCTTCGCACAAGATGCCCCATCTTTCAGTTTGTATACTATTTCAATTTTTCTGATTGTTTCTGTAAAGTCGTCAAGCTTTTCCTCCTCTTTTCTCAAATCATGATCAGTCATCACATTGCAGTGCATTTTTTTTTTTCTGTTAGTCGCATACCAAATGCTCAACAACAGCATCTGATTTAATACATGATGCATGGCTCATCCGTCTCGGCTTCTGTGCATTTAGTTGGTTTATTATTCAAGAACGATCAGATCAATAGGTTCTATATTTTTATTTTTACTTGGTCAGAGCAAGCATTGTTGTAGAAAACAGGATTACTGATGCTGAGTGAGTTGACCTTTTCATAGTAGTCTTGCTATTGTTATCGATTTAGCAGGCATAGCTGAAGCTTCGAGCGCTGCTCTGAGGAAAATCCATGCTTTAAAACCTTAAAGTGTAGGAAAGATTGTGTAAAAGATTGAAATCGTCAATCTAATGATTTTCTTACTTCGACTTCTCAACATTCGAAAGAGATTAAATCGTGAGAGAATTATATTTTAGATGCGATTGATAAGACATTGATTGATCATTGGATATCAGGACAAAAATTGTCTATCCTTTTGATTGTAATATCCGTGTTTTTTTATGCTTCGATAATTCCATCAGCAAATCACTCAAAAAGACATCGGTAAATTGTATTTTATAGAATTATTGACAACATTAAGGAAGTTGGCAGTACTGGCAACTTGAAAGTATACATACATAATCAGTGAAGGTAATATAATTGTTTGGAAATTATATATATATATATATTTCGATGATACGATCTAATTAAATTCTGAAAATGAATAATTTAATCTCATACAAAATTTTGATAAATTTAAAAAGCTCATGTGAATTCTGATGAATAGTTTAATATATTATTAGTAGTTCGAGCAGGTAGATATTTAATTTTTTCTTTATAATTTAAATATTTAAATTTCATGATTCGATTACATTTGGAAGATGGACGGTCTGATATCGTACAAAATTTTCAGATCATTAAAATAAATTCGAAAAGTATAAATAAATTTGATGAATAATTTAACATTATTAATAATTCAGTTTATGATCCTTTCCTTACATAGGAATTATTGTACATATACTCATGTGATTTATCACTCTTAATAAAATCAATGTCAGGAAATGACGTGGTGATTAAAGTACGATAAAATTTATAGATAAGATAAAAATCGATTCTGAAATAGATCTAAAGTTATTTTTTAGATTCAGATGACCTCCACATATATTGGTTACTATGTCAAAGTCCATAAAATTCTCCGTGATTTATCTCCCTTATAATGATCGTGGTACATACTGATAAAATTGTTAGATTGTCAAATTCTAACTTTTTGTGGACTCTTAATAAAATCAAATGATATGAGAATTATAACGTTGTTGGCATTAGGAACATCTTAAATATAGATTTGTAGAGAGGATGATCTAAACAAATATTATTATATATGGATAGAAATTAAATTTTAATATAAAATTTAAAATTTTTATTCAGATTTAAAAATTCGGTTATTTTTATGGGTCTGATTTATTTCTCTTCGTTGTTTTTTACACAAAAAAAAATTTAAAATTATCAATCTAGCGATTATTATAAAATAGATAAATCGTGAGAGTCTTTTGAATCTTAACGTGTTGTCAAAGATAATAAAAATCATCTAAATTCAAAAAAAAAAAATTAAATTTTCCTCTAAAATTAATCCATATTAATTTTATAAATATTATACAGTCGCAGCCAACCAACATGTCATGTCATCCCTGCATGAATAAAAATACCTTTAAATATCTCTTCATTGTTTTGCTGCTACAAGTGGATGTTATTCCAGAAAGATGAAAAGGATTAAGGTTTTAGGGTTCACCTAAAATTGGACGAGAACTCCCAACGAAAAATAAATAAATAAATCATGTATAATATTAATAAGCGCTCTGTTTCTAACCGGGGAAACCCTCCGCCCGCGCTGCCGCGTGAAGCCTCCCCTCCGCCTGCGCTTAGCCGCCGACCACCACCGCCGCTCGTAGTCTCCACTTCGCTCCCGGCCAGCTGGCCAGGTCGAAACCTCCACCAGACGCTTCCACCTGCCTGACAGCACTCCGCAGCCTCCGTCTCCGCTGACTGTCCGCCGCAAAAAAAAAAAAAAAATCCGAGACTCTACTTTTCCTTCTTGGAGAAAGGAGTTTCTTTTCCCGTCGGGTTTTCTTGCTGCTCTTCTTTAGCAGCTGCAAGGTCGCCTCGGAATCAGTGAGAACTTGTGATCCTTTTGTGATAGACCTTGTTCTGGTGCTAAGTATGCCTCGTAGAGTTGCTGTAATATGGTGTTTTTTTCACTGTTCTTCAACTTGAGTGGCGGCTAGGTATTGAATTCCCTTAAATCACAATGTAGGTAGATTCATTCTTCTTCCTCACTGAATCAAGAGGATTTAAAAGTAAGGATAGTTGAGCCTCGGAAAAGCTAATCTTGCTAGAATTCTCATTGTTATCTTATTTGCTTGTTTACTTGTAATTGTTCAAATCATGAACTCTGGTTGTTTTAGTTGACCATATCTATCATGTTAGGTTGTCTTATAAGCTGCTATTCGTGTCAGGTATTTATAGTGCATTGTATGTTAATTATAGATTGTTATTGCCTGCTATGAATATGTCGACTTGTATGTTATATCTCGGATGAATATATGTAGTTTTATTCTTATAATTAGTTGATGCAGAATTGATTCTCACATTAGATTAGGACATGAACCTGTGAGTTCAGAGCATATGATAACATATGGGTGGCACTTTTTCGATTTATCCATTGAGGTTGATTTCGGTGTTCGTTCACTTTTGCAGACTCAGCTCATTCTTTATCCGAGTACATGAGAATTTCAATTACATGCTGCACTAGAAAAATTAAGATAAATGGTTTCAGTTGAATTGTGTCTTCTCCTTTCCATATAATTGATAAAGTTGTCATTGCTGTCTACATGACATAGAGCACATTTCTATAACCTCAAGCCTTAATTTTCTTTTACACATGAGCATTGCTACTGCGAAAGAAGCAATGCCTGGCCATCATATTATTTTCCTTCTCTCGAATTATCACCATATTTAATTTAAAATATATACAATAAAGTTAAGTAGCTGCTTATTTTTTTAAAATTCAATTCTTTATACTGTTTTCTCATTGTTTTGGTATTTTCATAACTGTTTCTATTATAAGACAATATTCCTTGGTCATGATGTACTTCTAATTTAACTAAGAAGATCAGACTCAATATGAAAAAGACACATTTACTTGGCAAGAGCTTGGCACTATTACATGCATGCAACATAATACTATTAATGAGATATTTGTTAGCGATTTACTTTTATCTTAGTTAGTGAATTTCATATCACATTTTTGCTTGACAGTTTGGACTCAATATGGCTTCTGAAGAGTTAGATAGAAGTTTTTCACAGTTACTTGTTACAAAGGATACTGATTCTGATGGGAACAGTAAGAAATTGAAGGATCATGGTGTTGATGCTCGAATAACTTGTTTTACAGTAGACCTGCACGATGAAACATTCCATTTTTCAGATTATAAAACTTGAAAAGCAGGTCATTGGCATCTGCTTAGTATCTCGAAATCATAAATTTTTTTTTATCTTTTTCTCATTTTCTTAAGTTACTTTATTTTATTTGTTGATACTTGGGTCAGTGAATATCGTTTTATTGTCATTTCTTGCTATTTGCTGACTTTAATACCTTGACTGTGTTTCAGTAAAAACTGTCATTATAATTGGACAAAGATTTCTTGCAAGTTACTGAATGCAAATTTTCTGTCTGGTGTCCGGGAGAGGAATCTTCTTATTTTACACTCTTTTTGCTTGAACGTTTGAACTTGTTAGCATTCGATGTTCAATCCGAAAGAAAATGGCTTAGTATATGAAGTTCCAGTTAATGCAGGTTCTTGAGAGGGTAAATATTTATTATCCTTAGTGTCAGGTTTTGTTAAGTGCGAAGATTAACTAGTCAACTGGTTTTTAATTTGGACGAAATTTGAACTTACAGGGCAAACTCAAAATAAAACTTGGTAAGGGTCTGATTTGGTAACAAGAAAAAAGAAATCAGAGAGGCACAATTTGGTAAATAACAGATGCAAGGTTCGTGATTTGGTAAAATTGCTAATGGACTTTGTGCATTGTTTCACACATGGTTTGAAAACTTGTACCGTGTCGGGCGAAATGGTCATATTGTTCCGGTAAATCACTGAAACTAGATACCACTTGGCATTAAAGTTCAAAATGTCAAGCTGTGTCATAATTTCAATCTTTGATTGGAAAGATACTATTTCTGTATCGTGTCAATGCTCCGATGCATGGTGCTAATGACAAATTGAAGGTTGAAGGAGGAAGAAAATGAAGCAAAAGAAGAAACCATTGTTTGTGCTAAGTGGTATCGAAATTTAATAATTTACCGAAATGATATGTTTCGACCGTTTTGTCTCACATGGTATATGATTTAAAACCATGTTTGACACGGACAATATCTTTCCTATGCTTCATTTTTTTCCTTCTCTAATTCCAATCCATTACGGGCATCATGCATTGAAATTTTGACACGGTATCAAAATAATATAACGAAATCTTGAACTTTATAGTCGACAGTAGCAAACCTCCAAGGCAACAAGCCCTAGGATATGGTTGGCAGATTTACTAATCATATGCCTTAGGATTTTTAAATTCCAGGTGACTGCAGAGACAAAATTGTTCAACAAGCCAAAAAGCTTGGGTTATGTTAAACCCAAGCCCGAAGGGTTGCCTGGTAACTCAACACATCATCGATCATTTGATGATGATCCATAGGGTATGGATCTCCACTCGGGATCTTTGCTTTCTCGCTTCATTTCATACCTACTATATATAATTTGATGCTGGGGGAAGAATCATCAAATTATTGTCTTTATCCAGATTCATTTAGTGCGATCCCCTGCTATTTTCTATACGAGAGGGTGGATTCATCACAAGAAAAACATGGTAATAGATCAATTCTTCCGTGAATTCTAGTATTTGTTTGTTTTAATTTCTTGGCCTGAGAGTTGAAGCCATGAAAAAGGTATAGCTTCTTTTGGCATGGAGAATTTTTCGATGTGTCTACCACAAGTGAATAATAGGACAAGTCTCTGGTAAAGAATCAAAGGTGGACCTGATGCCCTTAACTTCTAGCAATTGTTTCCTTTATGCACCAACTTCTTCCAGATTTATTTGTATTCCTGAAAATTAACAAAATTTGTTATTATGGTGGCTATCTGGTGGTCCAGAAATTCTGTTGAGATTTCTTTGCTTGGAGAGGTAGAACATTAATTGTTGATGCTGAAACTTTCCAAATATTCTCTTGTTTTATAGGTGTAGCATGGAGATATTGAAAAGAGCTGCCTTCTTTAGTAGAGAGCTCTCGTGCAAGTTGCTGAGTGCTGTGTTTTATTAGAAGGCGGTGCAAACTCGGATAAAGTTTTATTTTTCTTTGTCCCATTTGTTGTAGGATGTGAGGTACCAGACATTTTTCGCTTATTTCGCCTATCAAGTAAATTCGGAATACAACTTGTGTACATTCAGAATATTCATCCCATTCATTTTTCTTTGTATGCTTTTTGCATTTTGCTATCTTCATTGTTGCTTCAGTCAGTTCTTCCTCTTAGTTTTCTTGCTTGAGTTCGACTCGATACGATTTGGGTATAGCCATCATTAGTAGTCGGATTGAACTTAGCTACTCACTTTGGTTGAATTCTAGGTAATTAAATCTACTACTCCACTTGATCGAGTCAAGTGCCTCTCGACTTGAGGTCCACTAGCTAGGTAGCTTTTCCAACTGAGGCCTTGGCTAGTTTGAGCAATCAGCAAACTTTCGTAATTTGTTATAGTTATGCATTTAAAGGCATCCTGATGGACACTTGACTAACTTAGATATAAAGTTCAGATAGAATTGCATATTCATTTCAGAGAAGAAATTGTTTCTTCTCTTCTCTTCTCCTCCTCCCTTTCTATCCTCTCGCCTAATTGCCTATACATTTCAATTTCTCAAATAGAGCACACAACATAGTCGATGAAATCTCTAATCTTTCATCCATTTTTGAATGCCATAAAGGTCCTTACATTTTTTTTCTCTCCTCTGTTAAACTAGACTATATATTTCTATTGAAAATTAAATTCAATTTCCTTTTTGTTTTATTTTGCCATATTCTCTTGTACAATTAAATCTATTTCTTCTTTTCTTTTCTTCTTTTTTTTAAAAAAAAAAAAAATCAATGTGCATGCGTGTGTTGAAACTGAGCTCATATTTAAACTGAAAAGTTCTGAATTCTCCAATTATAAATCTACAAAAACTACTATTAGAGCTGCAATTAACAAGGGGAAAAAAAAGAGTAGAATAAATAAAGAATGAAGCACATGGAAAGTTGAAAGTGTGGACGGACCAAATACTCCACCCTTAGACTTGCAGTTGACTTGTTCTAGTGAAGGTAGACTTTTGTTCAGTGGCCATACAATAATTGAAGAAGTTGCAGCAGCAGCAGCGGTAGATACACAACGACACAGTTCCATGATAAGAGCAAAAGTTGATGCTACTACCCTCCACTCAGTGAAACAAAAACAAACTAGTTTGGCTGGAAGAGATCCTTGCGCAATTTCGTCCCTGCGGTCGGGATTTAATCTCATCTGATCGTGCGGCTCACAAGATTCGTCGGCACTCTTTTGTGGTCCTTTGGTTGTCCTTAAGCCACTACTTGTGAATCATAAGTCCCCTTTTGGAGTCAAGAACTGATCTTCTTCACTTTTTTCGCATCACTTAGGTTCTCTTTAAGTCTATCACCTTTCTACTTCTCATAGTAGCCCGACTTTAGCCATCATTTAGTTCCTCCCTTTGTTTGTATGTTTGCATCGCGATCGATAAACTCGATCGCATAGTAAATCCATAGCTAGCAAATATGGATGTGATTTCAGCTTGCTCAAGTAGTCCTAGTAATTAGTGGCTCGAGTTTAGTTCATCATGTTTAGAGTTGATGACAGATAAATTAAGTCCTTCCTAACCGTGTTAACTTAATTCTATGACTAAATAGATCAATGGTGATCTCCACGAGCCTCGATCGTATTGTAATATCTTTTCGTGTTGTTTCTCGAACAACAAATTTTCTTCTCGAGAAGTATTAACATGATTTCGACGCCATAACTTTTGTTTGTGAAAAATTATCGAAACGAAGAACTATATTCTCAATGACAGTCCAACAATGAGATGTTGGTAGCATATATGAATCCTTATCCTGATATGCCTGCTGCAGCCTTTGAAGAGGCATCTGCCTAAATTGGATGATATATGCTTGCTAGTCCAATAGCAATATATGATTCCTTGCTTGGATTCCATCGACAACTCCTTCTACTTCATCTAGTCAGTCGATCGTCGACGTATATGCAACTTTTACTTAAGGCTGACAACTCTTTTTCTATGCCCAATCGAGTTGCGATATCAATGGCAATTGGTCGTAGCAAGACCGTGCTAATCCATAAATTGATCAGTTTACTTGGATGGAAAAGTCACAAAGTTCCATTGCTTATGTACGAGTACATATCGGCGTCGCTTTCCCTCTCCCTTAAGTAAACATACCTTAAAGGATCTCGACCCGATCGAGTTAAACAAATATCTTTGAACTCTTTTTTGTTTCTTACTCTCGGGCAGGTATGAAAGCCAAGCGACTAGAAGATGTATCTTTCTTCTCGAGCATATTTTAGATTATGACAATTGATGTCTCTTTAAGAAACACAATATATATATATATATATATATATTCATCAAAATAATTACTCAAAATTATCCAAAAACTAGTCCTCTTTTAATTATATTTCTTTGCTAACACACTCCATTAAATGCAACTTAAACACAATTAATACACACAATCACCCATACTCGTCAATAACTTGTCCTTATATATATATACATATCAAGAAGATTTCACTGATAATCTTAGGTCAAAGATTTAGAAAAGTGCCTTTTAAAATGATCAATCTCAAAGAATAAATTGTTGAGAGCAACAGATTTGTCTTCTCTCACAGAAGCATTTGGCATCTCTTTTGTTAGGTGATATGTTTAGATGCTAGCTGAAACAATTCGATAAAGAATAATTTAAGATAATGATTCTCTAACATAATTTAGGGATATCGATGCTCAGTTTCAATTAAATTCTTATTAAAAAGCAATTGAGAGCTCCATTTTTTTTTTAAATGACAATAAAATTAATTTTTGACCCATTTTTCAATAGCTTGAAAGAGTATAATTTTCATTAAGCATTTTGGAGTTTCATGTGCTTTTCTACTTAATTTCTTATAATGATTATTTTAGAAATTTTTAATTAATTATTTTTTTTCAAAAAAAATTGTAGAATAGCATTTTTATGAAATCATTATAACTAGCATATACAGTGGTTTGGTGAGAAGCAAATATTAAATTGTTTTGTTAAAAGAAGAAAAAAAAGAATGCGACTAAATTAAATGACTTAATTGGGACACTGAATTAATTGTAAATTAATGAAAGATTAGGCGAAGGCTTGGTAGTGATTAATCCTCCTGTCATTAATCAAGGTGGATACATCAAATTATCCATCACATCACAAGAGAGAATTGAGCTCTAATGATGTGCAATCTTTACGCTTTTAACCACATTTTGAAAATCTTTGTCCTTTAATGTCATTGAAGGGCCAATTTGTGGGACTCAAGTGTGGGCCTAAAGTGGCGGTAGGCTTTGTGTACTTATACGACGAATATCTTCCTCCTCGAGTAGCAAGGTCAGATCAATGGTCAAATTGAAATAGAATCTAGTCAATTAAAATTTGAGTCGATTCGAACACAGTCGAAAAACACCTGAGCTTAGCTCACCAATAAGGTCAACCCAACCTCCCAAGCTCAGCTCAGTTCGACAAACCCCCGTGATTCCTTCCATGATCTCCTTAATGCAGCCACGTCTCCATGATCCCCCTCCAATTTGTCACGTCTTCGTAATCTTTTTCGAGAAGATACATTTCTATGTCACATTCTTGATGCGACGAAAATGTTATCCAAGTATACCTTTCCAAGAGGAAATACAGAGGGAAGTCCGAAAATTAATCAGACTTGTCTGTTGAGTAAACCACAGAGCCGAGAGCAGAGTTGAGCTCTCGAGTGAAGCTTCCGAGTAGATTGCAGAGTTGAGCTTAGAGCTGAGCGTAGAACTGAGCTCCCGAGTGGATTGCAGAGTTGAGTTCTTGAGTGGATTGCAGAGTTGAGGTCCCGAGTGAATCTCCCGAGTGGTTTGCAAAGTTGAGCTCCTGAGTGAATATCCTGAGTGGATCGCAGAGTTGAGCTCCGAGTGAATCTTCCGAGTGGATCGTAGAATTGAGCTTCGACTTCGTCCGTCGAGTTGCAGAGCTGGGAGACAAAGGTAGTGAACACTTAGCAAAGAAATTATCGAGGTATGTATTTACACAGTTTCCTTAAAATAGATTCGTCCCCTCTTCCGTGCTTTCGAGGGTGATGGACGACTGTTTCCCAGGATACAACGACGAAATTGAGGAGCGATCAAGCACAGATCGTTTCCGACGAACTGATTAACTTAGAAAGCTATCACATGCGCGAGGGGGAAAAGAAAGGGAAGTAGAGGCTACACACGACTCGTTTAATTTCTCATGTTGCTTCCTCTTTTATAACTCCATAAAAATTAATCTCCAATTAATGGGATAATGACTCGATTTTGAAACGGTTGTAATTACCACTCGGTCGTTTCAATGCCACGTAATTAACTCGTTCGTTTCACCGCAACCACCATTAATTGATACATTACAAAATGGAACAGAATGGAAAAATATTGGTTGATCCTCTTGGGCAAATTATGCCTCGACTGGTTGTACATTTGACGTGCACAGGTCACGCTCGCACACAAGTCGTCTTGCGATAGTGCAATCCGGGCCCTGAATTCACACACCCCCCTGCGCACCCACGCGTGAGAGAGAGCCTTCTCCCTTGCATATGTTCACAACTCCAATGCTTGTGATACATTATAAACCAACCAAGTTGTCCCTCAACTTCCAATGTGAGACTAAACTCCTTCACATGAGGGTTTCTCCATCCTTCCATTTTTTTGTTTTCATTCATATTTCCAACAATCCCCCACATGAATGGAAACTGATATGTGATAGTTCTGAACGGTAAAGTCCGACATAGGATAGGTAGATTTTATCCTTTGAACCTTCTCTTATGATAATATGTTTGCTTACTGATTGATTTAGTAGACATGATGTCTTTGAACTATTCGACCCTTCATATAAGCATTAACACATTTCACACAGGACTTTCCCTGATGTACTTCAGTTCTCATGTGTGTTCGTTCTTGACCATGAACACGCCTGATTATGCGAGAAGATTTAAGATTTGTGTCTTCCAAATCCCTTTGAAGTGGCCCCACTTTTTTCTCACATATGTGACCTTTTTAAGAGTATTCTATATGGCTCTATTGGATCATTAAAAGTCTTATGCTTATCCTTCATCTTATCATTGTTTTATTGTCTCATAACCCCTATAGTGATCCTTCTTAGTCGATGCAATTAGGTTATCCCTTTGAACCTAGTTCTTGGGATCTCCAATCTCGATAGGTTGGGTTTCCTTTGCACCAACATTCTTTATCAACATCAAATCCATCATTCGAGATGAGCTCGCAACTAACTCTCTATTTAACTCTTTAGTTAGAGGATCTGCAAGGTTATCCTTTGACTTTACATAGTCAATAGTGATAACTTTCGTTGAGAGTAGTTGTCTAATAGTGTTATATCTACGACACATATGTCTAGACTTTCCATTATACAAATGACTTTATGCCCGTCCAATCGCTGACTGACTGTCACAGTGTATGCATATCGCGGGCACGGGTTTTGACCATCTAGGAATATCTTCTAAAAATTATCGTAACCATTCAGCCTCTTCACCACATTTATCAAGAGCCACAAACTCAGATTCTATCGTGGATTTAATTATTATGGTTTGTTTAGAAGATTTCCATGACATAACTGCACCCCCTAAAGTGAACAAATATCCACTTGTAGACTTAGAGTCTTTCACTTCAGATATCCAATTAGCATCGTTGTATCCCTCGATCACACTTGAATATCTTGTATAGTGCAACCCATAATCACGAGTATACCTCAAGTATCTCAGTACTCTTGTTATCCCTTTCCAGTGCTCAACACCGGGATTACTCGTGTATCTACTCAGTTTACTTACTACGTAGGCTATGTTTGGTTGTGTACAATTCATTAGGTGCATCAGACTTCCAATCACTCTGAAGCACTCTATCTGAGAGCTATTCTTTCCTTGATTTTTCGATAGATGTTGACTCATATCTATCGGAGTCCGTGCCAACGCAGTATCATTCTTGTTAAACTTCTCAAGAATTTTATCCACATAGTGAGATTGACTAAAAATAAGTCCTTCAGCTGTTCTAAGAATCTTAATTCCTAGAATCATATCAGCTAGACCCATGTCCTTCATGTTGAATCTTGAATTCAATATTTTCTTAGTGGATTTAATTATCTTATCATTATTTTCAATGATAAGTATGTCATCTACATAAAGACATAAGATGACAAAACTATCTTCCATTTTTACTGTAGATATATTTATTACACTCATTGATTCTAAATCCATTATTTAGTATGAGATTGTCAGATTTTTTATGCCACTGCTTAGGAGCTTGTTTCAAGCAATACAGTGACTTGACCAATCTACATACCTTGTTTTCCTGTCCAGGAGCAGAAAAATATTCAAGTTGTTCTATATAGATTTTCTCTTCTAAATTTCCATTTAGAAAAGCGGTCTTCACATCCATTTGATGTATTTTCAAATTCCACAATGTGACAATTGCTAATAACACTCTAATAGAGATTATTCTTGATACCGGAGCATATGTATCAAAATAGTCAAGGCCTTCACGCTGTCGATAACCCTTAATTACCAATCTAGCCTTGTATCTATCTATTGTGTCATTTGATTTCTTCTTTTTCTTAAAAACCTACTTACAGCCTAATGGCTTACTTCCCGGAGGAAGATCCACAAGTTCTCAAGTATAATTTTGTAAGATATAAGTGATCTCAGATGCAATCGCTACTTTCCAGTGAGATTTTTCAGAAGATCTTAGAGCTTTTGGATAGCTCTGTGGTTCACTTTCCAACATGAAAGTAATAAAATTTGCTCCAAAGGATTTTTTCATATGAGCTCTTTTACTCCATCTAGGCTCTACCTCTACTGGTTCACTTTTATGCTCTTCTTCTTATGTTTCAAAGGTCATTTTTGAGGAATTTGCTTTCTCTCTAGACTTATACGGAAACACATCTTCGAAGAATGAGGCATTTCTCGATTCAATTATCGAGTTCTTATGTATTTCTGAAATTAACGATTCATTCACTAGAAATCGATAGACATTGCTATTCTGTGCATATCCTAGGAATATGCAATCGACGATTTTTTGTCTTATCTTGATCCTTTTGGGATTAGGCACCAACACTTTAGCAAGACACCCCCACACTCGTAAGTATTTATAGGATGACTTTCTACCATTCCATAGTTCAAAGGGCTCTTGTCTGTATTTTTCCGGGATACCTAATTTAATAGGTAATTTGCTGTCAGCACGACCTCTCCCCATAAATTTTCTAGTAGCTCAGAACTTAATAAAAAAGCATTCATCGTCTATTTTAAAGTATGTTTTTTCCTCTCAGCAACACCATTTTACTGAGGAGTATATGGAGCTATTATTTCGTGTCTGATTCCATGTTCAGCACACAACTCAGCGAACGGTGAAGCATATTCACCTCTTCGATCACTTCGAATCACTTTAATCTTCTTATTAAGATGATTTTCAACCTTATTTTTATAGAGAATAAATTTTTTTATAGCCTCATTCTTACTTTTCAGAAGATACACAACAAAATTTTATGTTATCATCTATGAAAGTAATAAAATATTTATTTCACTGTGTGTCGGAACCCTTTTTAGGTCGCATACGTCTGTGTGGATTAGGCCGAGTGGTTTTGTATTCCTTTCAACATGTTGAAAAGTTGACCTTGTCATCCTTGCTTCGACACAAGTCTTACACTTGTGTTTCGATCTAGGAGGAATGTCAGAATGCTTTGCATATTAATTAATCTTCGCAATGAATTATAATTAACATGTCCTAGTCTACTATGCCACAACACAAATGACTCAAGCATATAAGAGAAAGAACTTTCAATTTTATTCATTTTAGGCCTAATGGCCATTACACTGAGCTTAAAAAGTCCATCATTTTCATACCCCTTCCCTACAAACTTTCTACTCTTGGACAACACTACCATGTCTGACTCAAATACAATTCTAAACCCATGCTTGCTCAACAGTGATCCGAAAACTAAGTTCTTGCGAATATCCGTAACAAATAACATATTGTTTAGAGTCAGATCCTTGTCCGAAGTCATTTTTAGCACTACTTTTCCACGTCCCTTGATCTCCGAGGTTGCTGAATTCCCCATATATAGTTTATCTCCATCTTTTACTTCTTTGAAGTCATGGAGCAACTCCTTGTTGCAGCACACATGTTTGGTGGCTCCTGAATCAATCCACCACTGCCGCAGATTCGAACTGATGAGGTTCACTTCAGAAATACGACGCACAGATCTATGTCCGACCCTTCGCTCACATTAGCCTCCTGCTTCTTCTTTGGATTTCTATAGTCCGAAGATTTATGACTAACACGGTCACAATTAAAGTATTTTCCTGTGAATTTCTTCTTGCTAATGCCTCCTTTAGGCTCCAATTTGGAAGCCTTTGACTTCTTCCAGTTTGAGCCCTTGCCATGTTCAATGACATTGGCCTTGACCACTGCCTGAGTGAATGATCGTTTATCCGAGCTCCTATTATCTTCCTCAATCCGGAGTCGGACGATTAGCTCCTCGATATTCATCTCCTTTCTTTTGTGCTTCAAGTAATTCTTGAAGTCCTTCCAATCGGGAGGGAGTTTTTCTATGATTGTTGCCACCTGGAAGGTCTCACTCAGCACCATCCCTTTCGAGTGGATCTCGTGTAGGATCACCTGAAACTCTTGGACTTGGCTGATCACTGTCTTGGAGTCCACCATTTTGAAGTCCAGGAACCGACCAACAATAAATTTCTTGGCCCCCGTATCCTCTGTTATGTATTTCCAATCTAAGGACTCCCATAATTCCTTAGCCGACTTCTTTGTGCAGTATACATTGTACAACACATCTGTCAAACAATTGAGAATATAGTTTCTACAAAGAAACTCTGAGTGTTTCCAAGTCTCCACAACATTGAAGGTTTGAGTATCCAAAGTACCCTCAGGTACCTTGGGTAGTTCTTCTATCAAGAACCTAGCCAAATTAAGAGTGATAAGATAGAAAAGCATTTTCTGTTGCCACCTCTTGAAATTCAAGCCAATGAATTTCTCTGGCTTTTCGGCGTGATTGATTGGGACTGTCCCAATCGTTACAGTAGGAGTAGTTACCTACACCTGTTGAGTAATAAGCTGCGCTATCGTCATCTCAACTTAGTCTGTCACCATTGCAACTGGGCCTGTCGCCATCGCAACATATTAGAATATGTTTTAAGATTGTTATCCAAGTATACCTTTTCAAGAGGAAATACAGGGGGAAGTCCGAAGACTTATCTGTTGAGTAGACCACAGAGCTAAGCGCAGTGATGAGCTCCCGAGTGTATTGCAGAGTTGAACTCCCGAGTTAATTGCAAAGTTGAGGTCCCGAGCGAATCTCCCAAGTGGTTTGCAGAGTTGAGGTCCTGAGTGAATCTCCCGAGTGGATCGCATAGTTGAGGTTCTGAGTGAATCTCCCGAGTGGATCGCAAAGTTGAGCTCCGAGTGAATCTCCTGAGTGGATTGCAGAGTTGAGCTCCGACTTCGTCCGTCGAGTTGCAGAGCTGGGAGACAAAGGTAGTGAACACTTATCAAAGAAACTGTTGAGGTATATGTTTATACAGTTTCCTTAAAACAGATTTATCCCCTCTTTCGTGTTTCGAGGGTGATGGACGACTGTTTTCCAAGATACAATGAGAAACTGGGGAGCGATCAAGCATAGATCGTTTTCGACGAACTAATTAACTCAGAAAGCTATCACAGGCGCAAGGGGGAAAAGAAAGGGAAAGGGAAGCAGAGGCTACACACGACTTGTTTAATTTCTCACATTGCTTCCTCTTTGATACGTTACAAAATGACAAAATGTTGGTTGATCCTCTTGGGCAAATTATGCTTCGATCAATCGTACATTCAACACATTCAGGTCGCGCTCGCACATGAGTCGCCTTACGGTAGTGCAATTCGAGCCTTGGATTCGCACCCCCCTGTGCACTCATGCGTGAGAGAGAGTTTTTTCTCTTGCATATGTTCACAACTCCAATGTGTTGGTGCAGGGGCACTAGATAATCGAACCTGTGTTTTGATTATGGCAAAGACACAAAGTTAAGTTTATATTGTTATCTCACGAGCTAAATCAAGTGTGCAGAAAAGTACTAAAGCTGGAGCTGAAGGCTAGCGACACCCGGAGGAAGCCGTGGTGGTCGGGCGACACTTGAGTGAATTCGGAGGGAGCCGAAGGAATCGAGTGGAAGGCCGGAAGCGAGAGCTACTATCGAGGTAAGCTCGTGTGAGTGAGAGATTGTAAGGTCGTGTCCTCTTTACGGGGACGACCGTAGGCGACGATTCGACTAAGACTTCCTGTGGAAGGTCTAGGTCGAGATCGGACGGTTAGAAACCGTCGTATTTATCATTTTCCGAGCTAATCTCTTACTGCAGGGAAGTGGCGGTGGCGATCGGCCTTGGACATTAGGCGATCAAGCTATATCGATTGGATGATGAGATGCATCGATCATTGTCATCGATCGATGATGAGAGGTATCGATCGGTGATGGCGGCGACTTCGACTTTGCGCTATGTCAAAGCGGATAACGTTTGGCCGCCAGCGATAAAATTTGGAAAAATCCATGATCCGTTCCAAAGAAATAGGAGACAATTTCAGAGGCCAAAGTCTATAAAAGGAGGGGAGGATTCCACTCCAAATCACATCAATTATTCATCAAGTGCTCCTACAACGCCAACGCTTCAACACCGTCATAACGCCGACGCGACGACAACCTCAGATCTTCTTCGTCGGCAGCAGCATCTAGTAATACTTTTTATTATTGTATTCGTTGTTTTTTTTGTAACGAGGTGAGGTAGGCTTGTTGCCTCATCCTCGTACTTCCGGATTTTGTGATCGTTGTCTCCTACCTCCAACGAGGAGGAGACGTTATAGTGCTTTGCCCTCCGTACGCGGTCAAGGACCGATAGGGCCTTGGAGTAACAACCACTGGGTTGTGAACCAAGTAAAATAAACGTGTCATTTTATTTTCCGCTGTGTTTACTCGTTTACTTTGCGTATCGAACGAACGAAAACAAAAGTTTTACGATCGCTATTCACCCCCCCCTCTAGCGACGCTTCTCGATCCAACAATTGGTATCAGAGCGGGGGCGCTAAGATTTGGTGAAACCACCAATCTAGCACGTTTTGGTTTTATTTTCGTATTTTTCGATTCGTATATTTCTTAGGTTTTTGTTTCCCGCACTACTAATCCAAGACCAAGTCTTGGTACATAGTTTTTTTGTTGTGTTTTTGCAAGTACTAATCTCCTTCGGAGTACCTCACGATCAAACGAGCATAACTTTTGCTGCAAGTGGACTCACGAAACGATCTACCCACCAAATCGAAGCTCTCTGAAAGATCTACACTTCTTACCGGGGGTTTACCCCCGTAACAAGCTGTTTCCAGCCCCAAAATCCAACGTTTAGTACCCTTTCGGGGACATCGAAGGTCGTAAGTTTCAAATTTTTGTTAGATTCTTATCCTCCTTATTTATTTCTGTTTTTTTTTCTATTATTTCCCGCATTACTAATCCAAGACCAAGTCTTGGAATTCTCTTTGGTTTTTATTTGTGTTTTGCAAGATACTTAATGGCTCACATTGAGGGATATAACACCACCCGACCTCCGTTCTTTAACGGAGATGATTTCCGTTATTGGAAAGGTCGGATGGAGTGTTTCTTGAAAACACAAGTCGAGACTTGGATAATAATCCAAACCGGCTTTGCTTTACACACCAATGATCAAGGAGAGCCCTTGGATTTCAACAAGTGGACAAATGCAACCAAGAGGCAAATCGAAGCCGATGCAAGAGCAACCCAAATATTGCAATGTGGCTTGTCCAAGGAGGAACTCAACCGCATCGGACCATTCATTAGTGCCAAGGACCTATGGAATAAATTAATCGAGCTACACGAAGGAACGTCCGATGCTAAGGTATGTAAACGTGACCTTCTTTTCAATAAGTTGTATAACCTCAAGATGCAGGAACACGAGACGGCAACGCAACTACACGCCCGTGTCCAGGACATTGTCAACGGCCTACACACCATCGGACACAAGGTCGAAAACCGTGACCTACTAAGGTACGTTCTTAATTCATTTCCT
Source organism: Wurfbainia villosa (assembly GCA_025175895.1). NCBI lineage: Eukaryota > Viridiplantae > Streptophyta > Magnoliopsida > Zingiberales > Zingiberaceae > Wurfbainia > Wurfbainia villosa. Next base: position 80,620,911 of record CM046006.1, on the reverse strand, counting down.
AGGACTACCTTGTGGGCATCCATGGTCGATGCCTACAAGGTCTCTAAGGACCTATCGAAGCTTAGGTTAGATGAATTATTTTCCGAGTTTGAACTTCATGAGCAAACTAACGTGATCCGGGCCGAGAGAGGTATTGCTCTACTTGCAGGACAAAGAAGCAAGCCACCTACTAGGCAAGTAGATGAACTCGAACCCGAAGACGAATCCGAATCCGAAGAGGAGGCCATAATAGTCAATATTGTGCGGAGAATAGTTCGACAAGAAAGAAGGAAATTGAAGAATGAGAACCAAAAGAAAAAGGGAGCAAGGAAAGCCTTCCATGCAACTTGGGACAACAGAGAAGACATAACTTACATGGCAAGAACGGAGGAGTCCGAGTCAGAATCCGAAGCCGAGTCCAACTACAACTCCGACTCCGACCCCGAAGATTATTTCGAGAGAAAACTCAAAGCCGGACCAAAAGGGAAAGTTAAGGTTGATTTCTCTTTAATTAGTACACTTTACAGTACAATTAAACTGCTTAATAGGAAATTAACTAAGTCTGAGTCTAGGGTTGAGTCGTTACTTGAGGAGGTTGAAACCCTCAAGCAAGAGGCTACTCTAATCTCTTCAACTAGTCAAGTTCAAGAGAGAAACTCAACCTAAATTGAAAAACTTGAGAAGGAGAATTCTCTCTTGAAAGACCAAGTTCAAGAGGTCGAGGCTAGGTTGGAAAAGTTCACGTTGGGATCTAAGAACCTTAACCGACTACTTGGAACCCAAAGAGCCGTGTACAACAAAGCCGGACTCGGATTTAAGTCAAAGACTACGAATAGGTCTTATATGTCTATCGTAAATCGTAGTCATCAAAGAGTCCAAGCATGGGTCCCAAAGGTTTTATTAAATTCACATATTAGGACTAATAAGTATTGGATTCCTCAGGATCAAGTTCATTATTTGAATAGACCTTATTGGTTCAATGGTCTAGGGGGAGCTAACACTAAAATAGTATACCCGCTTACTTAGCAAAACCATTGCATGCTTAGAATTTCTGTTAACTTGTGAACTTACTTAGAATACGTACATAACCAACTAAAATCCTTCGAAAAGATTGAGCATCGGGTATCCTCTTTTCATAAATAACTAGTTAGTCAACTCTTGATAATATAGTATCGAGGACGGCGAGATGATAGTACGTTAGGGAGACAAAGTCTCGTGTATTCGAGCTAGATAAGGCGTATCTAGCTTGGTGCACTTGACCGAGTGGAACTAGCTGAAGCTACCTCGCCGTATCCTAAACTAGTTAGACCAGGAAGTAACCCTAAGTGACTTAAGTGATATTTTCTTGAATTTGGCTTTGTCTAAGGAAGTGGTCGTTGTTCTGATCAAAGAAGGCCCCTGTGCCTCGCCACGACCTGGAAGCCAGTTTCTCGAAAAGTTACTTAACGATCTAAAGGTTAAATCTGAATCTAACCCAAGGTTGACTATCTTTAATCAATTTAAAATCATCTCACAAAACATATAAGGTGAACAAATTATGAGACACATAGAATGGGTGAGATGTTAAGGATAATTGAAATATACTTGAAACAATCCCTTCAAAATACTACTTATTTTCTCAACTATTGTACTTAACAACTCTGAGGCCAAAGTTGGGCGCCCCCTACATCTCTTATACTTCATATATTTGACTAAGGGGGAGAGCAAACTAATCTTAAGGGTTATATTATAAATCTTTAGATTATTGGTGCAGAGGGACACACCTCGAACCAATCTATCTAACTATTGCTAGACGCATGCTTGGACTCATATTTGATTTATCTAGATGCATTCATAAACGACATTGTTTTAAACCCCTATTTTATACAAAAACCCCAACACTCTTTTTTGATTTATGGCAAAAGGGGGAGAAGAGCGAAAGTTAAGGGGGAGAAGAGCGAAAGTTAAGGGGGAGTAACACAAAATTTCATTTTGAAACACAAAATTTGTTTTTGAAAACTAAAGTATCTCTTTCAAAACTCACCTAGGGTTAAGGGGGAGTTTTGGTTAAGGGAGAATTTTTGGGAATGACATTCATTCATCATCTACTATATGTGTTTTATGCTTTAATTTCCCTTAACTTTGTGTTGGTTTGCCATAGATCAAAAAGAAACCAACACAATGCTTATGATACATTATAAACCAATCAAGTTATCCCTCAACTTCCAATGTGTGACTAAATTAACTCCTCCACTTAGAGTTTCTCCATCCTTCCATTTCCTTATTTCCATTCACATTTCCAACAGAAAATACTCCTTGCCAAGTGGAAGGGTCAATTCAATATTCAAGATATGTAGAAGTCAAATCAAACTGAATCAACCCGAGATTTATTTGAATCATACCTGAGTTACTTTCAATAAGTCAATTTGATTTGGCTCAGTAGTTATTCAAATTGATAAGCAAACAGAAGGACTCGACAACCATAAAAGTGCGTCTTTTGATCTTCCTCCATAAATATGCATCCTTTGGTATCTCTCTATGAAGGAAGTGCACTCCTCTCCTTGTATAAAAGTAAGGGGAAAAAGAGGAGGGGGAGGATCCCTAGTCTTCTAATTTTTTTCGTTCTCTACTTTTACACTTTTTCTCCACTTTTTGATATGAACGTCAGAGGGGCGTTGCCGAGGTACTCGTTGGCCTCTTGCTCACCTATTTTTAAGCCTTCTCAGATCTAAAGGACTTCTCTATCCGATGATCGATTCGAGAGAGGCCGATCCTATAAAGGACGATCTGCGATTAACTTTCAGACCCTCTAAGTCATGTGTATTTTTGACCTGGCAAAGTTCTGAAAAAGGCCGATCCGACTAGCTTGGCACGTCGAAGATTGTTTGACTTGTACTCAGTCGGTCGAAGGAGATCAACCGTGAGTACTTTGCTGAGTTTGTCCATCCTTTGATCTATGACCGAATCATGTACAATTAAGGTTTATTTGTCACGCCCCGAGAGCATACCGAGCCGAAAATCAAACGGACGGCACCTCCCCTGTACGTGGCAACATTTCGGGTTAATACAAGGCCCATAGGCCCACAATAACAACAATATATATATATCAAAATAACAACTACACAAAAACACAACGGAAACATATCACAACAATAACAACAATCCCACACATGCATACCGGTATTGTTGGGAGTATGGGGAATACAATCAAAGTCCCACATTGGTAAGACATGGAAAAGATCATGTGCTTATAAGAAAAAAGATATCTCCATTGGTATGAGGCCTTTTGGGTAAAGCCCAAAAATAAAACCATGAGGGCTTAGACCCAAAGTGGACAATATCATGCCATTGTGGAGATATGTGGAGCTTATAAGCACTAACAATTGGTATCAGAGCCATGGTCCATGTCAAGCCATGAACCTCGAACGAAGGAAGTTGAGCTCCCACGTCCGGATCAAGAGAACCAGACATCAGGAAGGAAGTCTAGTTGGGTCGGGGGGACCGAACAACTGACAGGAAGTCCTGGTGGGTTGAAGATCGGACATCAAGCAGAGAAAATCCTTCGAGGAGAGATAGGCTTGAGGGGGGGCCCAATGTGGTCCTTCGTTTGAGGGGGGGATTGTTGGGAGTATGGGGAATACAATCAAAGTCCCACATTGGTAAGACATGGAAAAGATCATGTGCTTATAAGAAAAAAGATATCTCCATTGGTATGAGGCCTTTTGGGTAAAGCCCAAAAATAAAACCATGAGGGCTTAGACCCAAAGTGGACAATATCATGCCATTGTGGAGATATGTGGAGCTTATAAGCACTAACAGGTATGACTAACACACCACAACAATACGAAACCTCGACAAAATCTGAATATACAACATATACATCACGAAAATTCCGAATACATAACACGGCGGACGGAAGGCCCAAAACAAAACACGGGAGCCTCGGAGGTGAGATGAGATGATGTCTGGTGCTCCAAGTCACACGAAGTCTTCACCGCACTGGCGATGTAAAAACCCAGGGTCCATGGGGGGTGGTGAGTAAAACTCAGCAGGTAATAGAAAACATGTATATATATGTAATATCACATGTATTTCAACGACATACTCTAGAAGTACAATAGGTATATCAGCATAGTATATAAATACAAGCATATACCGTCTAACCAAATAAACAACATAAAAATGCAGACATACCTGAAGTCTGCTACGCTACTCTGATCCAACCTGAACATATATCTAACATATATATATATATATATAACAGGAAGAGTAGATCAACTCACAATATACTCTAGCTACTGGTCAATGTATCTAATGGTCTGTCCAACACATATATCAGTACCCGACACAATCGTATAACATATGCAGGAAGCATGCATGAATATGATGTACAACCAAGTGCAGCAAGCATAATACAATCAAATGCATCATCACAATAAGCATATATATATAGACTGCATCTATATATGTATACTAATCACAATCATCCATATATATATATATATATATATATATATATATATATACATGCATATATGTATATATATGGCAATATGCAAAAATGTCATAAGTCGGCAATGCAACATGCATGGTCATGTCAGCTCACCCTAAAGCTACCACGACCCCAGTGTGGCCTCGGTGGCTTGAGCATGACAACTGTCCCAACTCAACACCAACCACTACTCTCGAGTGACCGAGTGGGCAGTATGATCGAGTAGCATATAAGCGTAAAGAGCAAGCTACACGATGGGGGTCCCTGCTGTTAGCCACTCCGACAGTCACTATCCATGAGTGGTCGAGTGTCACACACGCAGGACTACGACACGCAAATCCAACTACCACCGTCTATAGTGGTAGAGTGCGACACCACAATGCTCTGCCCTCGCACCGGTGACTCCTCCTATGAGTAACCGTGGAGGCAGGATGACTGGCGACACTCTCAACCACAAGGGAGACCTCATCGCCAGCGTGCATGCAAATGCATGAATGCAATGTCTCACATATAGACATCCACCATAGACTCTATTCTACAGAGAATCATACTAACAAGATCAACGCACTCTCTATCCTGCAGAGAGTCGTATTCAACTGATAGACGCACTCTCTATCCTATAGAGAGTCGTACTCAACTTATGGACACACTCTCTATCCTGTAGAAAGTCGTACTCATCTGATTATAACAAGCTAGGACCACCGGTCCATAGCGATACCCTGAGTATCATTCCTCTGACCATTTACACAATACATGTTCGGTGGTAATATACAACCTAAGGGTACTAGAACTAACCCTAGGTTAAAGACATTATCTACCTACGGATGACCTTTTTGCCCAATGTACAATCAGGTTGTCATCCGGACTTTACTATTTGCACTTAACTTAAACAGATTCTAAGTTACTTACATCACCTATATGTATAACTCCTAATTATGATAAAATAAACATGATATCAGCAATGGAGTTAATAGCCAACGGTAAAGGATCAAGCATACGATAAAAAGAGCAGGGTCAAGATAATATGAACACCTAACATGCTCATATCTATGACAAAATCTGAATGCAATGCATCTACCCGGACCAGGTAGGAAATTACCCACCTGTTATGAAGATTGTGTCGATAGTCTTCACGTCCATGAACCTATCTTGAATTAAGGTCCCAACTGTAGAATACAAATAACCAATTGCCATCATACATACTAGGAATATGAATCTAAGCCAATCTTAGTCCATTTTGTAAACCACATATATACTGTAAGTAGAATTTCCCTACAGTATCAAATTAAATCAATTCACATAGAAATCTCAATCTAAACTTACCTAACATTGCTTCAATTGCCCACAGCCAATCCGGAAGAAGAAATCCATTGTCCTAAGCACCTAACTTCTTGATTCACATTTGAAAATATGATATGGACAATTCAACTGAGTTGAAGACAACAACCCATCTCTACCTGTAATTGCAAGATGTATTACAGGTATCATCAATCCAATTTAAACTAATTAAACATCCATATCAATTCTAATACTGAATCTTAACCACTTGAACAACTTCCATTAATTTATTAATCATCGATTCAATTATAACATCAGCTATAATTATTATACCACAGTTATAATTCCATGAACACCCAAATACATGCTTACCTCGCATCGTTCCACTTTTAGAAGGTTCAAATCTGAAATGGCCATATCCATTAGCCAAACCATCACTCTGATTGCTCTTCTCCACCTAGCAATCACAACATCACAATTGACATCAACTCTTGATCAACTTCCCTAATCTTTACTTGAATCAAGCCATTACCTATCCATGGAAGGATGTCCACCGGGTGAGCCAACACTGCGACAAAGACTGGATGCGAGGCACAGAGCATCTGCGGTGGTCATCGTGTGGTTGGGGGTCGGTTGAGCAGCCTCAGGGCATCGGCGAGGGCTATTACCACAGATCACGTTCTCCAAGCAACTGCTCGGGTGGAGAATCCCGGTGGCAGAAGAAGTATAACCCTCTTGATCCATAGTTGGGAATCACCAAATCTGGAATGAACAGATTGATTTAGCCCAAATTTATGCTCTGATCGCCCACCTCACCTAACCGTGGAAGAGTGACCAAAGGAGATCAGAGTGGTCGGAATCGAAGCTGTAAACAACAGGAAGGAAAAGAACGATGACCTTGAACCATTCTAGGAGTAAGGCAGGCGATGGCAGTCGGGTCGGAAACAAGCGGAGCTCGCGACGACGACGGCAGAAAGCGAGGTCACGACGAGCGGCACGACGAGGAGAAATTGGGAGAGGCAACGGTGGATCGGGGGAAGGGATGTCGATTCGCCCGCTGCTCCGGTGAGAATGAAGAGCGACGGAGAGGAGGGCGGTGCGTGCGACTGAGGACGGCGAGCGGCGACGAGGAGGCGGCCATGGGCAGCGACAACGAGTTTGGGCCGGAGATCCCTGGATCTACACCGGCGGCAACATCTCTTTCTCTCGCGGCGGCGACGAGTCGAGTCCAGGTGGCGTCGGCACCCGCTACTGTTGGATCGGCAGAGACGAAGAGGCGACGGTGAAGAAATGGGAACAGGGGGAAGGAGAGTCGGGATCGAGAAAAAAAATTGCGACGGTGACGAAGTGAAAGGAATTTACGCAAGTTGGGGAAACGCTCGCGCGGAGAAACCGTCGGAAGGCGAGAACGGCTCAGTCTTAATGGCATTAACGGGTTGGGTTTTTAAATCCTATAAGCAACTTAACCCTAAAGACTAAACCTAGGTTCAATTAACCCCTATCTATTAAACCTGGGTCAGATTTTAATTAAAGTCCTAACCATGCATTTTTTTTTTGCCATATCTTACATTCTCCCCCACTTAAAAAATTTGGTCCCCAAATTTTGTACTTAAATGCGATAATACATTCAAGAAATTTCTTAAACTATTACATGTCTCAAGTGAACAAATGAGGATATCAAGCTCGGATAATATCTTCCAGCTCTCATGTAGCCTCCTCAATTCATGACACAGGATCTTAATAGATCCTCCAGAGTCTCAATGGTACCCTCCGACTGTCTGTCTATCTGCGGATGAAATATTATACTGAGCCGTAGCTCTGTGCCCATAGCTTGTTGCCGACTCTGCCAAAATTGTGAGGTAAATCGCGCATCTCTATCAGATATGGTACTCAAAAGTACCCCATACAATCTGATAATTTCTCGACAGTACAACTCTGCCAGATGATCCAATAAGTCCATTCCACGCATAGGCAGAAAGTGAGTTGATTTGGTTAATCCATTCATGATCACCCAAATCGCATCATGTCTTTTACGGGTTCTAGGCAATCCCATAACGTAATCAATAGTGATATACCCCCACTTCCATTCCAGAAATCGAAATTTTCTGGAGCAATCCAGCGAGTTTCTGATGTTCAGCCTTCACCTACTGGCATACTAAACATCGAGCAACAAAATCTGCTATAACTCCCTTTATACCATTCCACCAGTATAAACGTTTCAACACTCGCTATTTTCGGATCCACTCCGAATACATCACCTACCTCAATTGACGAGTCTCCTGAACCAACTCGTCCTGAAACTGAGACAACTTTGGGTCACAGTCCTCCTCGAAGGTGAAGAATCTCTCTATCATTACAACAGAGATTTGTTTGCTATCCCGAATCAGAAGTATCTCTTCCTAAATTCGAATGCCACTCTGTATTCCACTATTCTCCTGGGAGACGGGGAATTATTTTCTCACAAGAGAAATCCACCTACTGTTCGAAATCCACTCCACCACACACTCTGTAAGTGCATGGGAGACTATAGCGACCAATGTCCCTTGTTGCAATTATTCGAGTTCCAACAACTCTATAGTAGCTACCCAGTAGCTAATCCAAAATCCCATGAGCATTCCTGCTCCATACATCCACAAATCTAGATAATAACTACTAAAGTCATGTCATGTATATGACAGACTATCTCGTAGTTTCTTAATTGTCGTAAGCATAAGGTACGCCTCATTCAACTGCATCGGAATCGCTCCGATCCCTGAAACAACGCATCTGCGTACAATATCCTTTTATCCACTCCGGAAGGATTAACTAATACTTATGTAAAAGTTAATCGCCGTCTAAGTCTTGTAAACTGGTTTCACCAGCTTCCGACTAAATGATTCGATCATCGCCTTTGTCAAACAAGTCCGTGGTATAGTAATGCCAAGCATTCTATCCACATCTACGAAATTAACCAAAACATACAAGGAAAGCCACCATCTACGGTGGTCGAGTGCGCAACTCCAACTACCACAATCAACAGTGGCAAGTTACGCAACTCCAACAACCACAAACTGATCCAATCGTGTCCAAGATACACGATTCTCAAATCCAGTGGCGACTAAATCGTTAATTAGTCTAACAACTTAATCACAACTTATAAAATTCATACTAAGTATGAAATTGTCATCTCCACACACCTGCATCCCCTTTTCTCTAGGTTGATGATATATCAATCATCACAACGACAATGATACTTATATGACACTATGTCAATATCATATCAACTCTCCAGTCGTAAACCAACCCTAGAGTATACACAGGTGTCTTTAGCTGATTTAAACAGATCATTTATCCTCAACGTAGGATATTTACTTTCAACAATTATCGCATTCCATCTTCGATAATCGATGCATAATTTCAAAGGTTCATCCCTCTTTTATCAAAGAGTTATGGATCCTTCTCAAGGAGAAATACTGGGATAGATAAATATCTCCTTCCAACATCTCCTATAATCACAACTTACGTTCTTCCAATTTTCATAGTGTTTAGTAACACTTATACCAGTCAAATTATCACCCGATATAGGATCTTCGATATCAGAACTATTTCCTCAATCATTTCGATCGCCTACTCCACTTGCCTATGAAACAACAAGGCTAGGAGTTCATCTGAATACTCTCGGATTATTCGCACCTCTTAGATACATAATCATACCATACTCTCAACAATTTAACCATCCGTAAGGATATGTCTACAGTAAAGGTATGTCTATCCAAGTCTAAGGGCATCCCTTAACTTCTTAATTGTTGGTCCACATCTCACCTGATGGTAGAGATACCACCGACCCACAAGTCGATGTATAGGACCTTCTAATCCATACTAGGAATGTTCTAGACAAAGATACATGTAAACTACAAGTATATCCCAACATATTAACCCAGAGGGTAATACTAGAGTAATACCCTGAATGATAAAATATTTGTCGATCCGACCCCAAAGGCTCCTCGTAAGTCTCGGCCTTTCTCTGAAGAGAAGAAGATCAAACCCAACAGTTCGTGACAAAGCAGTTGCATTTCTACGACGAATGATCTGAGGATTTTTTTTCCTAGATCATTCCATCCCATCACTAAATCCTACGAGTTGCAACTGTAGAATACAAAATGGATACGACCATCGTCGTATACTCTTTCCTCTGTATTAAGAAAATCACATCTTGAGATAACTGTTATTGTCTGCATGAATCTTTTAAGATGTCTTTTGCTGATACTACTTCTGTGCTGATATCTGCTATAGGGGAGTATCAAGGAACTCTAACCACGCCTGAGGTAGTAAGTTGTTGCTGATGAGATAACTCAATCTTCTGTGCTGATTTCTGCTGTCGAGATGATGCATCTTCCTCCCGGAACACCCTCGATAGTCTTCAACTGAATCTTCAAGGTACACCTCCTCCACTGTACTGGTTGCTCAACAATAGCAACAGCTGAACTGCTCCAACAGATAATCTGGCTTCACGTGTCTTCGTGATCTGCACTGCACGCACACAATCCCTTCGGAGTCTTCGTTCTGATTTTGCTGATATCCACAAGAACATTCTGATGATCTGCGATTGGTCTTCTATAATCGGAAAATAGCTCAAAGTCTATGACTCCGATCTTGCTCCTTTACCCAACAGTCGGAGACTTCTGACTCTATTAAGTTGACCTGCACTATTTGCTTACCGGTCTCCAACTCTTAAACCCTTGTACGGAGTTATTTCTAAACTCCTGTCTCAATCCAATGTCTTCCGGTAGGATCTGGTAGAAGATCCCGGCATCCTAATCCAACTATAAGCCAATAAGCGGCTTAAATCATCCATTCATCTCCTTGAGCTATTAGGTGGTCGTAACCTCTGCAAGTCTCACGACTCTGCACAATACACTATTACTGACCGATCACCCTTTCTTGAAGCTCAAGAATTCCTTACAATGCGTCACTAAAAGTGACACGGGGAAATACTCTCTTTCAACATCACTAAACCATGATCAAGTGATATATTATTTCCCCGAAGATTATTTTCTGCATTTATCACCAAATATCGGCTTGACCCCGATAATGGTATGCAAATAACTCTACTTTCTCGGTGTAACATGAGTTAAGTACTCAAAAATACTCTCAAAGTTATACAACTCAGTACGAACAACTCAGGGATAAAATCCCTATGAAACTCCATAACCTAGCCTTCCGCTATCTGCATCACAATAGTCTACAAGTCTGTTCATTACCCAACAGGTAATGATCTGACTAGTACAGTTAGTGGAAATATCTAAGACTGTAGTCTCTAATTTCTATAATAAATGTGACGACTTGACCCCTGTTTTCCGACTCGGTATCAGTCGGCTCTCAGAGGTAAATCATCTCCTCGACACAAGTTCAAGACTCACAGACTCAACAGGTCATTCCCGTGGTCAACTCATACCACGGTTACAAATAATAACCAACAAACTACCAGTTATTCCCTGGTATAAGCATCTAAATGCATAGCCAACATAACCGAGAGTATAAACCCTAAAGGTCACTCCGGTTGGTCGCCTTGGTGGACGACCCTTACTACAAGTCTGCACAGGTGTCATAACTCTATTGTATATACCTACTGATCAAGTTTAGATAAATATATACTAAACCATAAGCTTTTCAGGAATTCTTACCTCATGCTGCTTGGAGCTCAGGCCGCTGTCCATCTCATCTCAGAAAACCAAAACCGAATAAATCGACTCCAGAGAATCCAAGACTCGACACAAAAACAACATTGTATGGCATCGCAGAACCTTGGGCTCTGATACCACTAAAGTTGTCACGCCGCGAGAGCATACCGAGCCGAAAATCAAACGGACGACACCTCCCCTGTACGTGGCAATATTTCGGGTTAATACAAGGCCCGTAGGCCCACAATAACAACAATATATATATATATCAAAACAACAACTACACAAAAACACAGCGGAAATATACCACAACAATAACAACAATCCCACACATGCATACCGATATGACTAACACACCACAACAACACGAAACCTCGACAAAATCTAAATATACAACATATACATCACGAAAATTCCGAATACATAACACGACAGACGGAAGGCCCAAAACAAAATACGGGAGCCTCGGAGGTGAGATGAAATGATGTCAGCAGGCGGTGCTCCAAGCTGTCACAAAGTCTTCTACCTGTTACCTGGGCGACAGAAAACCCCAGGGTCCATGGGGGGTGGTGAGTAAAACTCAGCAGGTAATAGAAAACATGTATATATATGTAATATCACATGTATTTCAATGACATACTCTAGAAGTACAACAGGTATATCAGCATAGTATATAAATACAAGCATATACCGTCTAACCAAATAAACAACATAAAAATGCAGACATACCTGAAGTCTGCTACGCTACTCTGATCCAACCTGAACATATATCCAATATATATATATATAACAGGAAGAGTAGATCAACTCACAATATACTCTAGCTACTGGTCAAGGTATCTAATTGTCTGTCCAACACATATACCAGTACTCGACACAACCGTATAACATATGCAGGAAGCATGCATGAATATGATGTACAACCAAGTGCAGCAAGCATAATACAATCAAATGCATCATCATAATAAGCATATATATATAGACTGCATCTATATATGTATACTAATCACAATCATCCATATATATATATACATGCATATATGTATATATATGGCAATATGTAAAAATGCCATAAGTCGGCAATGCAGCATGCATGGTCATGTCAGCTCACCCTAAAGCTACCAAGACCCCAGTGTGGCCTCGGTGGCTCGAGCATGACAACTGTCTCAACTCAACACCAACCACTACTCTCGAGTGGCCGAGTGGGCAGTATGATCGAGTAGCATATAAGCGTAAAGAGCAAGCTATACGATGGGGGTCCCTGCTGTTGGCCACTCCGACAGTCACTATCCATGAGTGGTCGAGTGCCACACATGCAGGACTACGACACGCAAATCCAACTACCACCGTCTATAGTGGTAGAGTGCGACACCACAATGCTCTGCCCTCGCACCGGTGACTCCTCCTATGAGTAACCATGGAGGCAGGATGACTGGCGACACTCTCAATCACAAGGGAGACCTCGTCGCCAGCGTGCATGCAAATGCATGAATGCAATGTCTCACATACAGACATCCACCATAGACTCTCTATTCTACAGAGAATCATACTAACCAGATCAACGCACTATCTATCCTGCAGAGAGTCGTATTCAACTGATCATAATACTCTCTATCCTGCAGAGAGTCATACCAATCTAATCGATGCACTCTCTATCCTGTAGAGAGTCGTACTCAACTGATGGACACACTCTCTATCCTGTAGAAAGTCGTACTCATCTGATTATAACAAGCTAGGACCACCGGTCCGTAGCGATACCCTGAGTATCATTCCTCTGACCATTTACACAATACATGTTCGGTGGTAACATACAATCTAAGGGTACTAGAACTAACCCTAGGTTAAAGACATTATCTACCTACGGATGACCTTTTTGCCCAATGTACAATCAGGTTGTCATCCGGACTTTACTATTTGCACTTAACTTAAATAGATTCTAAGTTACTTACATCACCTATATGTATAACTCATTAACTCCTAATCATGATAAAATAAACATGATATCAGCAATGGAGTTAATAGCCAACGGTAAAGGATCAAGCATACGATAAAAAGAGCAGGGTCAAGATAATATGAACACCTAACATGCTCATATCTATGACAAAATCTGAATGCAATACATCTACCCGGACCAGGTAGGAAATTACCCACCTGTTATGAAGATTGTGTCGATAGTCTTCACGTCCATGAACCTATCTTGAATTAAGGTCCCAACTGTAGAATACAAATAACCAATTGCCATCATACATACTAGGAATATGAATCTAAGCCAATCTTAGTCCATTTTGTAAACCACATATATACTGTAAGTAGAATTTCCCTACAGTATCAAATTAAATCAATTCACATAGAAATCTCAATCTAAACTTACCTAACATTGCTTCAATTGCCCACAGCCAATTCGAAAGAAGAAATCCATTGTCCTAAGCACCTAACTTCTTGATTCACATTTGAAAATATGATATGGACAATTCAACTGAGTTGAAGACAACAACCCATCTCTACCTGTAATTGCAAGATGTATTACAGGTATCATCAATCCAATTTAAACTAATTAAACATCCATATCAATTCTAATACTGAATCTTAACCACTTGAACAACTTCCATTAATTTATTAATCATCGATTCAATTATAACATCAGCTATAATTATCATACCACAGTTATAATTCCATGAACACCCAAATACATGCTTACCTCGCATCGTTCCACTTTTAGAAGGTTCAAATCTGAAATGGCCATATCCATTAGCCAAACCATCACTCTGATTGCTCTTCTCCACCTAGCAATCACAACATCACAGTTGACATCAACTCTTGATCAACTTCCCTAATCTTTACTTGAATCAAGCCATTACCTATCCATGGAAGGATGTCCACCGACTGAGCCAACACTGCGACAAAGACTAGATGCGAGGCACAGAGCATCTGCGGTGGTCATCGTGTGGTTGGGGGTCGGTTGAGCAACCTCAGGGCATCGGGGAGGGCTGTTACCACAGATCAGGTTCTCCAAGCAGCTGCTCGGGTGGAGAATCCCGGTAGCAGAAGCAGTATAACTCTCTTGATCCATAGTTGGGAATCACCAAATCTGGAATGAACAGATTGATTTAGCCCAAATTTATGCTATGATCGCCCACCTCACCTAACCGTGGAAGAGTGACCAAAGGAGATCAGAGTGGTCGGAATCGAAGCTGTAAACAACAAGAAGGAAAAGAACGATGACCTTGAACCATTCCGGGAGTAAGGCAGACGATGGCAGTCGGGTCGGAAACAAGCGGAGCTCGCGACGACGACGGCAGAAAGCGAGGTCACGACGAGCGGCACGGCGAGGAGAAATTGGGAGAGGCGACGGTGGATCGGGGGAAGGGATGTCGATCCGCCCGCTGCTCCAGTGAGAATGAAGAGCGACGGAGAGGAGGGCGGTGCGTGCGGCTGTGGACGGCGAGCAGCGACGAGGAGGCGGCCATGGGCAGCGACAACGAGTTTGGGCCGGAGATCGCTGGATCTACACCGGTGGCAGCATCTCTTTCTCTCGGGGCGGCGACGAGTCGAGTCCAGGTGGCGTCGACACCCGCTGCTGTTGGATCGGCAGAGACGAAGAGGCGACGGCGAAGAAATGGGAACAGGGGGAAGGAGAGTCAGGATCGAGAAAAAAAATCGCGACGGTGAAGAAGTGAAAGGAATTTACGCGAGTTGGGGAAACGCTCGCGCGGAGAAACCGTCGGAAGGCGAGAACGGCTCGATCTTAATGGAATTAACGGGTTGGGTTTTTAAATCCTATAAGCAACTTAACCCTAAAGACTAAACCTAGGTTCAATTAACCCCTATCTATTAAACCTGGGTCAGATTTTAATTAAAGTCCTAACCATGCATTCTTTTTTTTTGCCATATCTTACATTATTAGATAGTCTTGTATATATAATCATACATTACATGAAATTCATCGAGGATTAAAGGGGCAGTCAATCTTGAGTCACAATCGACAACGCATGGATTCTTGGGAGGAGGTGAGGGGAGGATAAGTAAGGAAGAGAAGGAAAAGAAAATTTTATCCTTGTTTGGGAAGGAGCGAGGGAATAATAAGTAAGGGAAGAGAAATTTTTACAGCAAGTTACCAAACACAGCTGCTAAAGTTTCGAAATGCCCAAAACGCGCACTATACTTTCAGAATTACCAAATCGCGCGCATAATTCCCAAAATACTCCTCCCGCCAAACAACGTTTTTAATGCAGAGATCCCGCATGCATCCGAGCCACATTTCCAAATCCCGAGCCATCGAAACATCCCGTCCAAAAAAGTCACCACATTAGCGTCTTCGTGTCTTCAGCTTTCGGGAAATCTTCGAGCGCACAAAAAATTGGAAAAGCTTAGACTCTATTTTTCCTCCAACTTCATTCCGTTAGCTTCCGAGTTCTTGGAATTTCTTCGAGACGCTTCGAGGTAATATGGTGTCGTCCTCTCATTTAACTAGAGTTTTACCCATTTCTTATTCGGTTTTAGGGTTTCCGTTGAAAGGCGTACATCTCATTGGTTTTTTTTCTACCATTCTGTGTTGCAGAATGAGTCAAGCATCCGGTTCAACCTCTCCTTCACCGGCCAAGGTATGTGTCGCATTCCTTGCTTTAGTCCAATATGAAGTATGCCATATGTTTAAAATGATTTTTCCGTTATGGTTTTGGAATGGTTTCAAACATTCAAATACAAATGGACGATCTCTTCAATCTGTATATGAATTAGATAAATAGAGCCCTAAAGTTTTTTTAACAGCATTATTGCAAAGAATTGCCGAATCTGAAATTTGTTTTTTACAATGATAAAATGAAGGAATAAATTTTGTATTTTCAAATTGTTAAGGAAATAATGAGTGTGCGAAGAAACTGCAATGGACCAACGTTTTAGGCCACTTTATTGAATTTTTTGGAGGTCCAAGTACTAAAGGAAAGCAACGCCCGGCAGTTTGTTTACATGAAAGGCACAGAGAGATCATTAAACAAACCCAATTTGCTATTTTTTTGAATATATAAGACATTCCACAAATCCGTAGCATATTGGTCAATATATTTCAAAGTTGGGATTCGACAAGTCAAAGCTTTAAGTTTTCAACTGTGCCAGTTGCTTTCACCAGAAGAGATGTATCCCTTTTGCTCGGTATTGCAGATAGAGGGGCTTATGTTCCTATGAATTCAACTAATGCATCAGGCGCTCTTTTCAATTCTCAATTCTCCAAAAAAGAACCAACTAGATCGAGGTTAGAGTTTTTGCTTAAAACCTTTTCTACTAGAGTAGAAGTAGATGAAGATGTTTTGGTATTTTGTAAGTTGTATGTATTGTATATATTTGCTTGTGTGTTGTTCTGTACTACTACATATAAGGTCTCCATAGATCTTGTAGATATTGTAGATGATTTTGACAACATATGTAGTTTCAATTGGGTCGAAGTCATCCATCAATTTATGGCTCCACAATTGCCTACTATTGGAGATATATGTTCATATACTAATACAATTGCGCAGAAGAGCCGAATTCCTTACCTAAAGGGATTTGTCGGCCTTTTGGCTGTAAGTTCTTTCTTACTAAATAATTTTTTTTTTATATTTACATAAGTATGTAACACTTTCGATATGAGCAGGCTTGATTTCTGAAACATGTCCCAATCCAGAGACCATACAATACCGAAGGCCCACGAATAAATAAGTGGAGGGCAACTCCTTCACATATTAGCAAAGTCAGGAATTTATTGGAGCAAGTCTCCCCTGAACAGGTAAATAGAAGACCACAACTTAGCTTTTTTTCATTTTCGTTATCTAAATAATTGTTGATTTTTTGATAGGTCATTGTTGATCTAGTATGTACCCGTAGTGAAAATATATTGCTTGATAAGGTTGACTATTATATTGAAAATACTCCTCATCCAATAGAGACATCATCATCACAAACTATACAAGAAAAATACCCTACTAGTGAATGTCATGAGTGTTTAGTTTATCAGAGACAACTCAAAGAGTTAAGAATGGAAAACATGACACTAACTGAAAGGGTAAAAGAACTAATGGAAATTATAGGAAGAGAAGGTATGGAGGCTGAACCAAATAAGCCCGAAGTTGACCCTCAACCTCAACTGAACCAATTGGAAGAAACAAGACGGCGAGATAGAACCCTCTATGATTACAGGGATACTCCCGTTGATAGTCCACTGTGGGCAAAATTGGTACCTCAAAGCAAAAGAAAAAAGACAGAAATTTCTGATGTTGAGTTATTAGAAGGGCAACCTGATAAAGCTGTAAAAGAAGCAGAAGTATTTGACAAGAAAGGCAAACAAAAAATTGGAGTAGTAGAATTGTAAGAAGATGAAAAAGATCTTGACAGGGATGAAGCAATAATTGATAAACTCAACCAAATGAGAATGGAAGCCATTGCGGTTAGTCAGAATACTTTCCAAAATTAGTTTGTGTTATTTTATTTAAATAACTAATATTATTTTTGTATTATAGTATGTCAAGAAAAATTGTAAGACGGCAAAGAACCAGAAACAAGATGCTGATGTGACCTACTTGCTAAAAAGTTTAGAAAAAATAAAGTATGGTAGTTACATCCACCATTACATTCAAAAAATTTATTACAATATTATAAAGTACAAATATTTATTTATGATTAAATTTTTTTGTAGGCCGATAACAGGTTATGTTTGGGAGGAAGGTCCTTTTTCATTAACTCTAAATTCTTTATACTCTGGAGTTAATGGATCTGTTTTCACAGTTGGGGAGGTTATCGATACATTTTGCTCAATTCTTTTTAGGGGGCCTCCTCTTCATGTAGGTCATATAACAAGTCTGTGTATTGCTCATCCGTATTCATTGTAAGGGAGTTAAATTATCTTGTATTTTCACGACATTTGATGTTATACTAACTGTTTAAATATTTTTTCCTTTACACACAATTTCAGTCAGCATTAAGATTGTCGTGGAAGACTGCCACAACACAAATCATAAATACGGACATGAATGATGGAGAGGTTAGATATATTTTTATACCTCTAAATACTGATCAAACTCACTTTCACCTGTTGTGTATCGACACAAAAGCAATGAGTTTCAATCATTACAACTCCATTTCATATGGTGGAAGATCAAAAGCTGATTTTGAAGCAGTGGTGAGTAGTTAAATATTTTAAATATGGATATTCCATCAATTTAACTTAGTTATCTATTAATGAATAGTTGTGTTAACTTAGTCATCGTGTAATTATAGGTATCTCAATTTAAAGGATATTCACCTAAGGAGCTTGCAGCAATTCATCCATGTTTACAAGCCTATTACCCCATCGACAGCTGGGTTTCTGTTACAACTGATTGTCCCCAACAAGTGACAAGGTACTAAAAAGGAAAATACTGAACGTGAAAATTATACTTTTGAATTGAAATATAAAATTTTTCTTTGCATGTTTACAGCAATGATTGTGCCTTCTTTGTGATGCAATACATGAGATGTCTGCTTTATGGTGAGAAGATGGACTTCAAACAAGCAAACATGACCAAATTCAGAATAGATGTTTCTGTCTCAATTTTAAGGGATGAGTTCTTCCTGATGTAATTTTAGAAAAGTTCAGGTGGCAGTATGACAATGCATTGTTGTAATTAATGAATTTTGCTAATTTGTAAATGGTACTGCTTTCCATAGATCAACAGTGACTGTAAATATGTTTATTGTTTGTGTTTGAGCTTTAATAAATGTTATATAATATATTGTGGCAATGAAATCAGAACACAATGTGACCACGAGATTAAATTTTCCAAAGAACACAGGTGTTCTGGGATTTTAATTCACGACCACGCATGATTCAACCCACCGAGAAATACGGTGGTGCTGGGAATTTAACTCTTAGAAACACAGTGGTGGTGGGAATTAAAGTCCCAACACAATGTACAATTCGAACTGGGCGAGAAATAAGGTGGTGCTGGGAATTAAAATCCCAGGAACTCAATGGTCCTGAGATTTTAATTCCCAGGACCACGTACAATTTCGAACTGGCCCAGGAATACGGTGGTGCTGGGAATTTAACTCCCAAGAACACAGTGGTGCTGGGAAATAAAGTCCCAGCACCACGTACAATTTCGAACTGACCGAGAAATAAGGTGGTGTTGGGAATTAAAATCCCAGGAACACAATGGTCATGTGATTTTAATTCCTGTGACCACGACAATTCAATCGCCGAGAATACTGTGGTAATTATAATCCCAGAAACACAGTGGTCCTGGGAATTTATTTCCCAGGACCACGTACAATTTCGAAATGGCTTAGGAATAAGGTGGTCCTGAGATTTCAATTTCCAGGACCACGTACAATTTAGAACTGGCTAGGGAACACACAGTGGTCTTGGGATTTCAATTCTCAGGACCACGTACAATTTAGAATCAACAACACAGGTGGTCACGGGATTTCAATTCGATTCAGTCGACACTTTCAAACGGAAATAAGGTGGTGCCGGAATTAAAATCTGAGGAACTCAATGGTCACGGGATTTTAATTCCTGTGGTCACGCATACTTTCGAAATGGCCAGAGAATACGGTAGTCTTGGGAATTTAACTCTCAGAACACAGCGTGCGTCTGGGATTAAAGTCCCAAAGCACTACATACAATTTCAATCGGCCGAGAAATAAGGTGGTGCTGAAAATTAAAATCCAGAATACAATGATAGTCTGGGATTTTAATTCCTGTGACCACGCATCTTTCGAATCGCCGAGGAATACGGTAGCTGCCGTAATTATAATCCCGAAATACTGATCCCGGAATTTATTTCCAGACCACGCATAATTTCAAATGATCGAGGAATAAGGTGGTCTGGGATTTCAATTCTCGGACCACGTCAATTTAGAATGCCGAACACACGGTGGTCACGGATTTCAATTCGCATTCACGCATACACTTTCAAACAAATCGAAAATAAGGTAGGCCGCAATTTTAATCCCAGGAACACAGTGGTCCTGTGTAGGGTCATCAATGGGTTTTGGTCGAAACCCATTGATGGACCTACAGGAGTCCAAATTCCGAAATATTTACATCGACTAAAAGACTTAACGGCTTCACATGTTGTTGCATCGAGGAAACTTCCTTCTGATCCTCCTACCTTCCGGGGGCGTGCTACTGGCACGGGCCCGATTTCAAAAGTGGTCGTAAACCTAATCCTGCCTTGAAAATCAGAAATTTTGGACACGATACATAGAGGGTCAAGTCCCAAAGCCACTGGAGTTGGTTTGGACTGAAGTTGACGTGACTAGGGCTATCAATGGGTTTTGACCGAAACCCATTGATGGACCTACAGGAGTCCAAATTCTGAATTCTTTACATCGACTGAAAGACCTAACGACTTCACATGTTGTTGCGTCGAGGAAATTTCCTTCTGATCCTCCTACCTCCCAGTTTCGGCCACGTGCCACTTGGCACGAGGCCTGATTTCTGAAAATTTGCTGTGTAAACCTAATCCTGCCTTGAAAATCAAAAATTTTGGACATGATACACAGAGGGGCAAGTCCCAAAGCCACTGGAGTTGGTTTGAACCAAAGTTGAGGTGACTAGGTCCATCAATGGGTTTTGACCGAAACCTATTGATGGACCTACAGGAGTCCAAATTCCGAAATCTTTACATCGACTGAAAGACCTAACGACTTCACATGTTGTTGCGTCGAGCAAACTTCCTTCTGATCCTCCTACCTCCCAGTTTCGGCCTCGTGCCACTCGCACGGGCCCGATTGAAAATGTGGTGCTGAGAATTAATTCCCAGGAACACAGTGGTCCTGGAAATTTAATTCCCAGGACCACGTCCATTTGCGAACTGGCCGAGAAATAAGGTGGTGCTGGGAATCTTAATCCCAGGAACACGGTGGTGCTGGTAAGTGAATTCCCAAAGACCACTATGCTCTGAATCGCCGAGATAAAATGGTGTCCGAATTTATTCTCAGAACACAGTGGTCTGAAATTTAATTCGTGACCACGTCCATTTGTGACCTGGCCGAGAAATAAGGTGGTGCTGGGAATCTTAATACCAGGAACACAGTGGTGCTGGTAAGTGAATTCCCAGCACCATGTACAGTTTCGAACTGGCCGAGAAAAATTATGGTGCTAGGAATTAATTCCCAGGAACACAGTGGTCCTCGAAATTTAATTCCCAGGACCACATCCATTTGGGACCTGGCCGAGAAATAAGGTGATGCTGGGAATCTTAATCCCAGGAAGACGGCAGTCGGTAAGTGAATTCCTCAAAGACCACGCATAGCTTCGAATCGGCCGAGAAAAATGTAGCCGGGAATTAAATTCAGAATACATGGTCCCGAAATATAATTCCCAGGACCACGTCCATTTACGAACTTGTCGAGAAATAAGGTGGTGCTGGGAATCTTAATCCCAGGAACACGGTGGTCCTGGAAATTTAATTCCCAGCACCACGTACAAATTCCCTCACAAAATCATAAAGTCGAAGTGGTTGAAATATTTAACAAAGTATATATATTCCATAATTGTACAGATACTACACAGATTGCAAACACTTTTGCAGCTGACTAATGACTTTTACAGGCAGGCACCTTGGTGTAGTTACAAATCTAAAACTCTGTATAGTCTTACAACATATCCCACTATACAACACAGTCATAATTGCAAACAAAATTGTGAGCTGCGCATTATTCTATTCCCCACCACGAATCTGAAGCTCCTCATATCCTGCTGTCTGAATCTTTTAGGGTACCCAAATAATAGGCTCTCAATGTATCATATTATAAAAAATGCGCAATCATAGCTATAAAAAATTAAAAATTATTAGTCCATTGCTAGCTTATAAAAAATTTATAAAATATGGATGTGCAAGCATGGTGATCTGCTATTTCCCTAACACTGTCACATTCATGCTGCTTTACATATTTTGTGACAGTGAACTCCACGTCTCTACTTGCAACTAGACTCCATGAGCAAGGCTGACTAAAGCAAATAACTTTAATTCTATTAAGTTTGGTGTCAACTGGCTTGTATCTGAAGTTTTTTAGCATCGCATGCCTTACTAGTGCATCTTTAAACTCTTGTCGAGAGGAAAAACTTCCAAAGGGAAAATTCATTCGGATCCGCTGAACCCACATCCGCCAATAGTCTTATTCAGGATTTAAAACATAGGATCATCCAAGAATCGAACACTTCCTCTAAGTCATCAGACTCAACTGGGTTTAACCACCTTCTTCAGCGCTGGATATCATCAGCTAAGAAATCTTCCGAAGGATTTGTATATTCTAACTCTTCTATCGCATGTATATCACTTACCTCCTCTTCACTCTAAGTTTGTTCAAAATATTCATGATCTACTGTGGTAGCAGTGACAAACTCTTCTTCCAGTATGGAAGAAGCGTCTCTATTTATATCAAGGTGTTGATCACTGGTAATTCTATTGCCCACATCAGTAAACTGAGATGAAGATGGAATATTACTTAGGCACAGATTTATGGAATCTTGATCATCTAACTCTCTATCCTTCAAATTTGATTCAATTGTTTCCAAAAATGTTAACACTTCATCGTGAATGGGTCGCCCTCGCAAATGTTTTTAAAATCAACATTGTTATATGTAGTGTGCTAGGCAAGTAGGCTGAATTTTTTTAACTAGGCTTTAGAAGTCTGAAGACAAGTGGAGGATGAGAGTTTATAGTTAGGTTTCCCAATTATGCACTTAACTAATTAAAATATTTGATGTTGATAGGGCCATCAATGGGTTTTTACCGAAACCCATTAATGGACCTTTCAATGTTGAAATTATGAACGGTTTATATGGAATGGAAGAGGAAGACATTTACAGGGTTTATGCGCAGAGGGATACTTAGTTCCCACACTCCTATAGACAGTTATGGGTGCGTGCCAATTGCGCGCTGTCCAGATGTTGACACATTAATTTTCATAACTCTGTTTGGGAGCATAAGGAAAGGTGGAGAATGATAGTATAGGCCACGCTTGCACTCGACCCACCTAGAGGACTTTATTTATCTCAATATAAATTAGTGACACCACTCTTTTTTCTCGGCGGGTTCCCTCTCCATGGTCTTTGAAATTTATATCCCAGGCCAGTGGTCTTTGGGATATAAATTCGACACCACCATTTATCGACAGTTCACTTCCATCTCCCTGGTGCTGGGATTTTTAAACGCAGAACCACTGTGTTGCTGGGGTTTTAGTTCCCAACACCACCAATAATTTCGGGAAATTTTATGTACATGGTGCTGGAAATTTCATTCCCAGCACCATGGTGTTGCTGGGAGTTTTAATCCCATTACCACGGAGGTGCTGGGATATAAATTCCCAGCACCACCATTTTTCTGGACTAGTTCCATCTCCCTGGTACTGGAATTTTTAAACGCAGAACCACTATGTTGCTGGGGTTTTAGTTCCCAGCACCACCAACAATTTCGACAACTTATATGTACATGGTGTTGGAAATTACATTCCCAGCACCATGGTGTTGCTGGGAGTTTTAATCCCATTACCACGATGGTGCTGGGATATAAATTTCCAGCACCACCATTTATCTCGACTAGTCCAATGCCAATGGTGTTGGGAGTCTTATTCGCAGGACCACAGTGTTGCTGAGGTTTCAAATCTCAGCACCACCCTTAATGTCGACAACTTATATCTCCCTGGTCTAGTGAATTAGATTCTCAGCACCAAGGTGTTGCTGGGAGTTTGAATCTCATTACCATGGTGGTGCTGGAATATAAATTACCAGCACCACCATTTATCTCGACAAGTTCATTCCCTATGGTGCAGGGAGTTTTAATCTCAGCACCACGGTGGCGACGAGATTTAAATTCCCACCACTAGATTTTATCCCGAATTTGTTGAACTTTAATCGTGCTAAGAATTTGAAGCCCAGCACCATGATGTTACTGGGATTTAAATTCCCAGCATCACTTTTTATCCAGACCAGTGAGTTGGGAATTTCATTGCCGGCACCACCTACTCTCCCATGGTGCTAGGATTTTAAATTTTAGGGATACGGTGGTGCTGGGAATTTCATTGCCAGCATCACCTACTCTCTCAGACAGATTGAATCTCCTAGTGCTGGGAATATCAATCAGGGAACTTCAGTAATCGTGGGATTTAATTAGAAGCATCACCTTTTAAGTTAGGTGGAATTTGTTTAGGTGGCGACAAAACTCGGTTATGAATCTCCTGCATCGCAATTATGGGTGCATTGGTCTACTTTAGTATGATATGCCTACCTCGTATTTATGGGTGTGTGGCAAACTTGGCTATACAACCACCTATAATGCATTTATTAACCTCATAGCAGTCTCAAGAATAAAAACACATACATACATGATAATACTATGTGAAGCGGCTGGTGAGTGAGCTGCGCCAACTTCTGGATTAACTGCTGATATATTCGTGGGAGCAGTGATGTCGTTGATAACTATTAGGGTTTCATCAAAAATGGTGTTGCTCAGTTGGTTTACGGAGGAAACCTGCGTGTGGTTGTCATCAACAGCATGGGTCTGGCGCTCCCACGCGGCTGGAAGTGACGTTTGGATGGCTCGGGATTTTCAGTTGTGGCTCGGATGGATGGAAATGTCTCTCTGCATTAAATTGCAACCTGTTTGGCGGGAGGGGTATTTTGGGAATTATGCGCGCGATTTGATAATTCTGAAAGTATAGTGCGCATTTTGGGCATTTCGAAACTTTAGCAGCTGTATTTAGTAAATTGCCGAAATTTTTATCCTTGTTTAGGAAGAAGTGAAAAAAGGAGAAGGAAAAATAAGGAATGATAAATTTAATCTTTTTTACCTCTCTTCCCCTCCCCTTGCATCCCAATTTGGAGTGTAAATTTTTACCTTCTATTCTCTATTCTCCTCCCCTCCCTTCCCTACTCCTCCATTTCCTTTCCTTCCCTTCCCTTTCCATTATTTGCACCTCTCACCTCCTCCCAAAGAAGCCCTTAAGATTACGTTTGATAGGACGTAATATAATCAAGTTTATAATATAATATAATATAATTTTGATTACATTACCATGTTTGGTCAAAGAAATGTATGTAATCTTTGATTATAAGAGTGATTACATTCTTTTGTTTGGTGTTCATTACAAGGATGAGAAAGGTGGTCGGCGATGTGGGGTGGTTGAAGACTGCGGTGGCGACTGCTAAGCGACCAACAACGGTGGGCGGCAGTCGTTGACAGATATCGGCAACGATCGACAACCGACGATTGCCACTAGCATCACCGAGTGGCAACTGATGGTGGTCGTTGGCATCGCCCGACGACTGACAGTGGTTGCCGACAGCAGTGGACAGTGATGGTCGCTAGCAGTGATGGCCGTCGGCGACCATCGTTGGCCACCGACGGTGATGACGGGCGACGAGTGGTGGCAGGCGGCGGTCGACGGTAGTCACTGGCGGCGACAACGGGCGACGAGTGGCGGGCGACGGTAGGTGGCGATCGACGGTGGTCACTGGCGACGACGGCGGGCGACGGGCGAGGAGCAGCGAGCGGCAAACGGCAACGCCCGATGGCGACGAGCAATGCTCGACGATGACAGTCAGCAGTCAATGTTGCCCAACCGACGACTACTGCAACGGTGACGATTGACGTCGATTATTAAACGCCCAACACTTATCAAATTACGACTTGGAATGTAATCAGATTATATAGATTTTACCTTGTAATCCATATTATAAAATTTTAGTAAATTTTATAATCCAGATTATATTAAATTATAATTTTAAAATGGTAACAAATAAAGTAATAAATCTTTAATATAATCTAGATTATATTATGAGGTAGATTATATACCAAATGTAGCTAAAGGTTAAGAGAGACAACGAGAAGATGAGGGTAATTAAGACAAAGAAGAAGTTCCTCATCATAGCATCGTCATCATCATAGTAATAGTAGTAGGTGAAGTGTTCCAATTCGATCACTCTTTTAGTTCTAAACTTTTCGGTAGCAATTTGTAAATACATAAATCGACAAAGGATCAATTGGGAATGCCAAGCCGCCTCGAAAAGTTATTCAAACCTAATATATCTCTTTCTCATCTAAATAGACCAAGTGCTAGTAGGGCATTATCATTTTCCACCAAGTGTAAGAACTTCCTCATTCTTAGGGAGAGAACGAATTAAGAGCAGTAGTAATTATTGAATCCATTATTAATTCGCAAAGAATCTTCCATACCTAACTCGAAGCCATGCCATTGGAGTTGAATTTTTTTTCAGAGTTTTCGGTCCTTGCTCACCACTACTCTTTTCTTTTGCTCCCTGTCCTCCAAAGTGCTCCAAGGATCCTCGATAAGTTCTTTCTTTCACCTTCACCACTCAATTCCAATCATTACTTTTCTCGCCATTCATAAACTACAAACCTTTTTAAATATGTATATTTTTTTTATTTTTTTTAAATAATTTGAGAACATTTTCACTTTACTACTACTTCTCTGATTTATTTGTCTCGATCGACAAGATAGAAATAACTCTTATTTCTTTAATTTAATTTGCATATATATGATGCCGTGCGATTCGATATCCAATCCGAAGAAGAACTCTCATAATGTATTCGAGAGTATGGAAGACAAAAGACAACCCGAAATACAGAGAGTATTTGTATTTGCAAACTACCCAGGGGTAAATGTAATAGTTTTGAACTACGAGGCTCGAAGTGTAAAAAAAATGTACTGTTTTTTTTTTCTTTTCATTTTACAAAAAGAAACAGTATTTTGAAGACGGTCAAATTTGAATTTTCTTAAAAGGAAAAAAAAAAAGGGTTACTGATGAGCATTAAAAATAATGTAAGCATAAGATTCAAGAGTAAACTAATGGGATTAGTTTATGTTATCATCAAACAATGAATTTTAAGAACCCTAATTAACCTTCACAAACGTTGGTCCTCGGCCCCTCCACGTGGGATTCTCTGCACACTGAGACCGAATAGAATCTAGTCATTAATGGCGACTGCTCTGCTTCTGTCTGTTTCCTTCCCCTATATATGTGTATATATATTAAACTCTGCAGCGCTTATCAGTCATCCATTAAGAGCAGAGCAGACAAGGAACAGGCCGAACAGCTCAGGGCTCGTCTCTTTCCTCATTAAAATCAATTACTCCCAATTCGCTGCGATCGATTCAGTGCAGAAGAAGGTTTTAATAAATCAATTCTTTATAAGCATAAATCTTCTCTGTCGTTCACTCATCTGGTGGTTTTGTTTTTGCGTGGCGAAAAGATGGGGGTGGAGGAGAAGTACTGCCAGCCACCTGCTTTCGCTCCCATGGATGTCGCGCTCGAGCAGGGCAATGGCGGCAGCAACGAATGCAAGGACGATGACGGCCGGCCCATGAGGACTGGTAAGGCGACGGTCGCCGCAATTCGAGCTTTTGTGTATATTTTATTTATATATTTGTTGGCTTCAGGGACGTTGTGGACGGCGAGCGCGCACATCGTGACGGCGGTGATCGGCTCCGGCGTGCTGTCGCTGGCGTGGGCCATCGGGCAGCTGGGGTGGGTCGCCGGCCCCATCGTCATGCTACTCTTCTCCTTCGTTACCTACTACACCTCCACTCTCCTCGCCGACTGCTACCGCTCCGGCGATCCCATCAACGGCAAGCGCAACTACAGCTACATGGACGCCGTCCACGCCTACCTCGGTGAGTTCGCCGCCTCCCCCTTCGGCCCAGGGGACAAACTTCGCTCATGTATTCTCGTGCAACAGGTGGAGTCAAGGTCAAGCTCTGCGGGTTCATCCAGTACGCTAACCTCTTCGGCGTCGCCGTCGGCTACACCATCGCCTCCTCCATTAGCATGATGTGAGCGAACCATCCGAAACGAAAGCGACTATTCCACGACTTTTGTCTCTTCCTCACAGTTCCATGGAACAGGGCGATCAGAAGGTCGAATTGCTTCCACGAGAAGGGCCACGAGAACCCGTGCCACGCCTCGAGCACTCCTTACATGATCGTCTTCGGCATTCTGGAGATCTTCCTGTCTCAAATCCCCGACTTCGACCAGATTTGGTGGCTCTCCATCGTCGCCGCCGTCATGTCCTTCACTTACTCCTCCATCGGCCTCAGCCTCGGCATCGTCCAAGTCGTCGGTTAGC
This sequence comes from Wurfbainia villosa, assembly GCA_025175895.1. Taxonomy (NCBI): domain Eukaryota; kingdom Viridiplantae; phylum Streptophyta; class Magnoliopsida; order Zingiberales; family Zingiberaceae; genus Wurfbainia; species Wurfbainia villosa. The sequence continues at coordinate 80,592,418 of CM046006.1, read as the reverse complement.
CACCAAAGGCACTCTTCTCGCTGTCTAGTCGCCTGCGCTTCTCTAGGCTATAATTTGTCTCCCCTCTGTTCTGTTTGATACAGCGAACAGAGGTTTTAAAGGAAGCCTCACCGGAGTCAGCGTCGGGGCCATCTCTCCGATGAAGAAGGTGTGGCACAGCCTCCAGGCCTTCGGCGACATTGCCTTCGCCTATTCTTTCTCCCTCGTCCTCATAGAAATCCAGGACACCGTCAAGGCGCCGCCGCCGTCGGAGGCGAAGGTGATGAAGAAGGCGTCGTTTGTGAGCATCGTCGTGACGACTCTGTTCTACATGCTGTGCGGGTGCATGGGCTACGCGGCCTTCGGCGACGAGGCGCCCAGCAACCTCCTCACCGGCTTCGGCTTCTACAACCCCTTCTGGCTCCTCGACGTCGCCAACGCCGCCATCGTCATCCACCTCGTCGGCGCCTACCAGGTCTTCTGCCAGCCCCTGTTCGCCTTCATCGAGAAGTGGGCGTCGGCCACGTGGCCGGAGTCCGGCTTCGTCACCCGCAAGATATCCCTGCCGCTGGGCTACAGGCTGAGCCTGTTCCGGCTGGTGTGGCGGTCGGCGTTCGTGGTGCTGACGACGGTGATCTCGATGCTGATGCCCTTCTTCAACGACGTGGTGGGGCTGCTGGGGGCGCTGGGATTCTGGCCGCTCACGGTGTACTTCCCGGTGGAAATGTACATCGTGCAGAAGAGGATCCCGAGGTGGAGCACGCGGTGGGTGTCCCTGCAAATGCTGAGCTTGGCGTGCCTGGCGATCACGGTGGCGGCGACCATCGGCTCCATCGCCGGAATCGTCGCCGACCTCCAAGTCTACCAGCCGTTTAAGAGCGGCTCTTAAGGCGGTGAATTCGAATCCGCGCTGCTCTGTCCCGACGTTAGACAACATCTTAATATTGTCGTTTACTCTTGCAAAATATGAATTTATCATCCGCGCTTTTCGCTGATGTACATAAATAATAAATAATTAATAAATATTTTAAAATTCCATTAGAAACGGAATTCATTAAAAATAAAAATGCACATTAGTTTATATTCCACATAATAAATCAAAATTATCTTAAAAAATTGTATAAACAAAAAAACTCCTCGGAGTAAATTTTTTTTTCTTACTAATCAAATATTTAAGATTTTCGATGGTCGATCCTATACCAACGATCTTTAGCACACAATACTAAATAATTTTTAAATAAAATATATCCTATCGACTATCATTAATTAATTTATCAATTTTACAAATATTCTTAAAAATCGAATTATAAATATTTCATAGTTCCGTGAGTACTTCATAATTTTCTCCAAAAATTTATGGTTAAGAAGAGTGCGGAGAGGTTCGATTGAGACAGGGCTCGTCGCAGCCAGCATGCGGCGAAGTAATGAAGCTCCATATCAAAGGTGACGATGCCGCCGGGAAGATCGTGGACGCCTGCTATTCCTCTATTGCACAATCTTTTGTCGATCGGTATTACTACTAATCCTCGTTCCTTTCCCTTTCTATATGCTTTTCCTTCGTTGTACCGCTAAAGGGCACGATTCGAACACCCCTGTTATTTCACACTGTCACTCGATGCTTATGGAAGTGGAGCATATTTTCTTTTCCAATCTAATCTGTTACTTGCAATTGCGATTGGTTCTTGAACCTTGCAATCACAAATACACACGAGGTTATTCGATGCGGAATAATCAGGCTTTTGAAATAAAAGAGAATAAAAGAGAGGCAAGTGATGGAAAAGGCAGATGCAATTGAAAAAAAAAAACATCCATCTGATTTGGGAACAATCTTTATGACTAATTAATTAGATTTCTCGCTTGAATTGACAATGTATAAAACAACAATTTTTGTATTCGTGGCTGGATTCTGAAAGTCGGTTTTAGAATGCTCCAATCAAATAATACATTTCATTTTGCATAGAAAATAATTACTTTATCTCATCCTCTTTTCTTTATAGTCATTTAAGTATCTCTCTGTACTCTACAGGAAGTTTAATTTTGTACAGTGAGCTATCGTGATAATTGTTATTACCAGTTGAAGCTACAGAATGGGCGAAGGAGAAAAATCTAGAGGATTTGCCTTTACAAGAGAGCCTTTTGAGCATCTTCTATGTTCTTGAGCTATTCTTGCCGAGTTTTCAAGACGGTATTTTGAAAAGCACAAGCATATGAGAATGAGTCATGCCATGTGTTAGGACCTTTAATTGTTCATTTCATTCAAGTTCAAAGTCGCTTCCACCTCAAATTGACCTCCAGAGAGAAACTGAACCAAAAAAAAATGTCATGATAACTAACAATCATATTGGCTTTCCTTATATCCTAGACTCCATAACAACAACAACAAAACCAATTATATTCAAAAGAAATTCAAGTGATGGAACTAAAGATACTAATGATATCATATCATTGTGCATACCACTAGTCTAAATGGAAAGATTAGAGAATAATATACTGATAGAAATGTAAGTATACCATAATTCCAGGAGCTACAGGAGGAATTTCAAAGTATATTTTGCCGATGGACTCTGATGATAGTAATGCTTTCTCCTTGTGCTCAACACCTGAGGCATCATGCTAGATTTATACAAAATACCCTCAAACACTACATTGTTCTAGTAATCTACATTAGCAAAAGGTATCTCATTTATCAGCAACAAGTGCCCACATTATTTTTAAAAGCATAGATATAATTTGTATATTATATAATTTTTAATAATAATTTTAAAATAAATTTTAATTTCTTCCAATATCTCAACCTAGTAAAATTTAACTTTTCAATAATAAATGATAATTTAACTAAAAATATCAATGTTAATGTATAACGATTTATTTTTTTATATAAATCATAATGTATACGTTAGTTTGTTCCTTATCTTCTATCATAACTATATAGTAATGTACGATAGCAATAAAAGCATGATAATTTTGTTTTCATTCTATAAACATGATAGGGAAAAAAAGCATGATAAATTATGTCGTATAACTGAAATATGTCATGACAATACAATGAAACTTGAAAAAAAAAAAAAGCAAAATTTCTTTTAAAATTTGAAAAAAATATAATAGTGGTTTTTGATCAGTAGAATATGCATGTATTTTAATTAATTAATATTTTACATCTACATATTACAAAGTTTAATACTTAAAAATTAAAAAGTCACAATTTTTTTGAATAATGTCTCCTTTTTTTATTTGCTTAAATGAAAGAGGAAAGCAATGATAATTTTAAAAAGGAGAGAGACAAAATTATCCAAAGGAATCTCTTGTCTACTTTGTTCGATATTAATTCATACTCTGTGCCTAGTTAGTTGACATAAGAAAAGGATTAGCGCGAAATTGCAATTACAAGGGACACCATGCATGATTCCTAATCAACCTCGTCAAGTGCTACTCTTATCTCACAATAAGACATTCATCATAAGCCTTGGTAAACAATAAATGAACCTCATCAAGTGCTTCTACAAAAGAGAGATTTGTAGCCCTTCTTTACATGAGCGATTCCATTCAAGTAAACAATAAATGAACCTTCACTCGATCGGGAACCCTAAACAGAGCCTTAGTAATAATAAAGGTACGTAATATAAAGGATTTAAGTATACAAGGTGCAAGGAAGTAAGAGTATAAGTCTAATTAATTATAGCAACTTCACTACGGGAAATTAAATAAGTTAATTTGCAATAGAACCAGAAGCTGAAAACCAAAAGTAAACAAAAATAATAATAAATAGCAATTGGTAGGATTAGAACACAGTAGAAGCCATAATTATGATAACATGTTTGCTGTGTTATCTAAGTTTTTAAAATCAGAATAAACCAATCGATTCGAGAGACATATTTTTCATGTACTCTTGAGAACATGCAGAGTTTCACTTGGAATATACCTATTGACTCATCTGGAATAATTTATAAAAATTTCGATTTAACTAGAACACCCAAAATACTGCATGCTGCTTATAAACAACTAGTCACTGTTACTGAAACAAAACAAAAAATACCAAGAAAATATATTTTCACTGAAGTTAAAGAAGTAAATAAAAGAAAAAGAGGTTAAATTTATAGAATGTATTCTAGTAGATGCAGTCATCATGCCAAAAGAAAATCATGACTGCAATTGCATATATAAAAATCTTAATTGCCACTTCTGAAACAAGCAAAAGGCCCAAGGAAAGGCACGAGGAAAAGGCATTTTCATTCTGTTAGCATAGGAACAATCGAACACAATTTTGCAACTCATTGCTAACAAAAGTTGAAGAAAATTAGTGAATAAAATTAAACCATGCAGCATATTAAAGAAAGCAAATTAAAAGAATATCAAAAAACTGTTATTCGTAGCTGAATAGTACCCTATTTTCCACAGTCTTATCGACTATTATTTTGAACATTATGAAATTGGAAAGCATATAAACAAATGATGGAACATGTTCGAATGAGACAAAAGAAATATTTGGAAACTAAAATTGCATTGTCTTTAGTAGGTGTAACCCTTCTGGAACATTCCCTTCTTAGCCTCCTCAGTCTCCCCCTCCGCCGAATACCGACCTTGTTGAGCTAGAGAATTTGCCTTTGTACGAATCAAAAGAGTTTTTTGAGCATTTTCAATGTTCTCTGACCGTCCTTGCCAAGTTTTCAGGACGGTATTTTGAAGAGCACGGGCATACGAGAATGAGACATGCCATGGGTTAGGGCCTTTGTTCATTGCATTCAAATTTAATGTCGCTTCCACCTCCGATTGACCTCCAGAGAGAAACTGGACCAAAAAAAAAAGTCATAATAACTAACAATCATATTGACTTTCCTTATATCCTAGATTCCATAACAACAACAAAAAGTGTTATATTCAAAAGAAATTTAAGCGATGGAATTAAAGATTTTAATCCATATCATTGTGTAGACCACTATTCTAAATGGGAAGATTAGGGAATAATATCTAATGATAGAAATGTAAGCATACCATGATTCCAGGAACTGCAGGAGGCACCCTCCTATTCAGCATTTTTAAAGTATATTTTGCAATGGACTCTGGAGATGCTTTCTTTTTATGCTCGGCGCCTGGGGTGACCATGCTAGGTTTAAGCAAAATGCCCTCAAACACCACATTGTTCTCGGCTAGATAGAAGAAGACTTTTGCCCAAACATTCTCAGCCACTTGAAGAGTTCTTTCAATTGGGTGATCCCCATCAAGGAGAATCTCAGGCTCCACGATCGGGACGAGTCCATTATCCTATAATACACGCGGTAAGAATTGAAGTTACTCAGATCCGTTAAACCAGCCAAATAATTGCAAGAACAATGATAAATTCAGTGATTACTAAAATAAAACGTAGAACATGGAATCAACTAAGTAGGCATTATTTGTGAAAGGCAATAGAAGAGCATTATATTTTAGCTTCATCTACTCAAATTTTATACACAAAAGAAACTTTATATATGCTTGACTTAATGTACTATCTCCTCTGCAACTATAAGATCATCTTAGATTGACAATCATAATCAATTAGTTGTTTTCACATCTTAGATTGAAATTAAATTTTCCATGATTCAAGCATAAATGTTGTGATATTTCAGCAACAAGATTTTAATCATCCACACTAGCAAAAGGTTTCTCATTTACCTGGGCAATAGCAGCGTAACGAGCAAGTCCCCATGCAGCCTCCTTAACAGCCAGAGCGGAAGGTCCAGAAGGAATGCTGACAACTGTTCTCCTGCAATTTTTATAGAGTAATTAGAAGATAAATATCGACATAATTGGATATATATATAGAACAATATCAACAGAGCCAGCAAGTAGGACGTAATTAAAAAACTACACGAACCATTTGGCAAAACGTGCGCCTTGTTTGTAATACTCAGCACATCTGGAGGCCAATCCATCCAATCCTTGGCACCAAGATTCATTGTTTGATCCAGGTAATGGGACCAAGCCCTTAATTGACAATGGGACAAAGAAAGAGCAAAGTTCAACATTTCATACCAGTAAAACAGAAATGGACCTAGCTACTTGATATATACAGATTATAATATAATTACCTTATCAACCTTAATACCAGGCATGATTTTCTCTCGGAGTAAGCAATCCACGAACTTCTTTCCATCTGTGGTCGATTGGTATAGCGTTTCCTCAAAAAGAATAGCCCCAGATATATATGCACCTAGACCTTGAGTGGTCAACAAAAGCTGCCTATAAGCTTGACGATTTTCTTCTGTATTCTCCAGACCAATTGAAGCAAGCCTCTTTCCACATGTAGCATTTGATTCATCGATAGCAAGAATTCCACGCCCAGGCGAAGCAATAGATTTCTAGAATAGTAAATGAGCAAACAATTAAATTAATTGGCTAAGAAAATAAAAGGAGGCAGACCAATACTATGACAAATCAAATATGCTTATTTTGTTTCACAGTAAAAGACCTAAAAGTGATGAATCATTGACCAATCTATATATATTGCTTGTCAATCATCTTCTTTTTCTTTGTTATATATATATGAATCTACACTGCTTTACAAATGGTTATCCTTCTATAGTAGTAACTTTGTGAGCCATCTTATTATCTTTTTCTTTTTCTTTTTTGCTACAAAATTTGTCATATGAATATGGTCGTGTGACAGATAAATAATAAAGAAATGGATCCAGTATATCATCAAAGTGTATATCGATAATATTAGTGAAAAAGTATCAGATCCAATGTAATATTACAGGTTTAATGAGAAGCAAAACATCGATATATAGCTTTACCAAGGTGGATCAAGCATATTATTTACTGTAGGAGCTTTGAGTTTCTAGATCCATGTATCCATAAATCCTATCCTTGCCCAAATAGCAAGTCAAGTGCTTTTTGTTTCCTAGTGTTGTCATTGACTAATGGTACAAACTAAAAGAATCGCCACAACTACAAAAGTTTGGTCTTGATTTTAGTTTCCGCTATTGTTGACTCATGGAACAAATTTTTTAAATCGAAAACGGAATGGCATATATAGCTCTATGAGACACCAATTATCATATAAATCAGATGGTATAAACCAGTGTATAACTTCATAAACAGTAGATCCGAGTCCCAGGTATTTGTGGTTTGTTTTATAGATCTTATTCTTCCTTTTATAGCTCTCTTCAGTGCAAATGGTCATGTAATAGGCTTATAGACTCCAAGAAACATATTCCTCAGAAAAAAAATAATAATAAGATACGCAAAAAAAATCATCTTTTCATACAATTTCATCCTTTTACAGTGTTTTAGATCAAGGATATATCTGAATTTAGGTCAGTTGCAACAGATCAAAGACAGAAGATCCACTAAATAAAATGAAGAAGTTTAGGTCGACTCACAGCGGTCTGTACCAGCTCGTCGGTGTACGATCCGGCCCTGATCGGGCGCATGGCGACGCGTCGAGGCACCGCCATCCGAGGGGAGTTTCTCCAGGCGAAAGGCGTTTTTCCGGCGATCCATTGGCTCGACGGAGCGGTCAGTTGCAACGACGCCATCCCGCTCTCTCACTTCTTGGTTACGATAATCAAACTGATGATAACAATCAAACTCATATTTTCTCTTTATATAGACAGATAATAATAATTTTTTAAAAAATAATTAAGAATAAATATAATAACTTATTCAAATTTCAAAAAAAAAAAAAAAAGAAACAAATGACTTTTCAAACGTAAAATTAAAAATAAATTTAATAATATATCTTGAATGAATTTTTTTTAATAACTTATTCTGATTAAAAAGACAATTGTAATTATTTATTATTAAAAAAGACAAATAAACAGATTATTATTTTTTAAATAATAAATATTCTTAATATCAACAAAAAAAATACATGGTAATCCTTTAAATTCATGCTCTTTCTTTAATATATATATATATATATATTAGAATTTAGATACTGATTCGCTTACCATGATAATTTTTTTGTACGACTTGTTCTTAATAATATGTATATAATAGATTATGCATATCATAATTAGGTGTTTCGTTCTCATTAGAATTTGAATGCTTCCATATTATTATTCTTTTAGACTATAAAGTACTCATCTTTTTGTCATATGTGGAATTAGTTTAGAACTTTCCCTTCATGCTAAATCTGTAATGAAACATTAAAAAATAAATATCCTTGTGCTCCTCTGCATTATAAAAAAGAATAAATTCTATCCTCTGCAAGTGTCAAATAATCTAATGGTTAGCCGGTTAATTATAAGACATTAATTAAATGATCTCTGTGAAAGTACGATTAGAATTGGATTTATAGTTTTCAAATAATGTTAATCCATGGTTGTTTCTACTCTTAATTATTAACGGGGCTATTTGATTATATAGGGATTGCTTCGTGAAGTTCCGCCACGTGTCGTAGACACGAGGCTATTAGAGTATCATGCCACATTAAAAATAAAAATTGTATTAGTTACTCTCTTATAAAAAAAAAGCCTCTCAATAATTTTTTATGGGTCAATTTTTTATAATTATTCACTATTAATATTAATTTTTTAAAATAAAAAAAAATAACAGTTGAATAATAATAATAATAATAATAATAATAATATTGTTTTTAAAATAAATAAATAAAATTATAAAATTATTTTACTTAAAATAAAAAAAAACAGTAAAAAATGGCTCTCCAAATTTTACGTTGGGGATGCTCTTAGTGAGATGGTGTCCTTCGTGGTCAAATACGATAACTATCCTCGAAGCCCAACTTTCTTGGGCTTTAATTGGATAGTATGGAGACGTCCTTCCGCAATAAGAAATCTGACTGACCGGACTTTGACCCACATGGCCCAGATTAGATTAAATATTAATACCTTTTTTTGTGATTTTGTAATGCATTTGTGCAAAAGATTGGAATTACAATTTAAGCGGCCTCTCTTGGTCACCCGCCATCAGAAGGAGGTAAATTACGATGGGCTTTGCCCTTGAGACTAAGAATCAACGCGAGGAACTAACTCTCGCCATGGCGGATCGATCCGTCATTCATTCATGCAACTTTTGCATAATGCATGATTCATATTCTTCTATGACATTTAAGACCAATCATAAACCTCTTCTTGCCTCCTTCCATAGAGCTAAAAGTCCTTTTTATATATATATATATTTATATTTATTTATTTATCCTCACGAGGATGGCATAGTGGCTAAAGTACGACGGTACTTATAAAAATGTATGGATCGATTCCGGAAGAGATCTAAAGTTTTTTCCATGTCTTGACCACCACATCAAAGCTTATAGGATCCTTCGTGATTTACCTCCCTTACAATGATCGTGGGACAAACCAGTAGAGACCGCTAGATTAGCAATTCCAACCTTTTGCAAAAGTCTTTTGGTTTGTATTCCCATGGAGATGATGCATTGATAAGATCGTGTGACAAGTTACGAATAAAGTGCGGATCGAATCTCGATAGAAGATCTAAAACTCTCCTTTGGGTTCAGAACGATCTTCCACGGCCTTGTCAATCGCGTCAAGATCTATAGAATTCCTCGTGATTTATATCCCTCACAATAGTTTCAGGACGGATCGATGAAAATCACTAAATTGACGATTCCAATCTTTTACACAAAGTCTTAGTTTGAACATATATCACCAATCAATTATCTTGGATATCGGGATAAACAATAAAAATAAACTCCGAAAGAAATTCGCTCATTAAAGCATTAGCCATGGCAACCCCATTCAGTATCAAATAAGAAGCATGAAATCCAAGAGTTAAAGAAAACAGTTGAGAAACAAGGTATGTCACTAACTTAAAAATTGAGCTAATAAGCTTCCACTGATATTTTACCATCACGAGAAGAAGAATCTCTTCTCTTCAGGCCAAACTTGGCATTTCTGAATATTAACAATGTAATAATCATAGCTCTCAGGATTCTGACATGGCACAACCATCGAGAGCAATCACTAAACAGCTAGCTTATTGAATCCTAGTCATTCCCTTTTTTTTTTTTTTCAAGTTTTTAAGCCAATTCTATGGAAGCTTAAACAGTAATCGATATGAAACAAACACATGGCACCAATCTGCATCCGTGCTTGTTCAAGGAGCAATCTGAACTGGCGCCACCAACCATCTCTCCTTTTAGACATGGTTTTTTGGCCAAGCTTTGTCGACACCACCCTTAGCTTACCGACTTCCACTGATTTGAACGCTTTCTAGCAACACAGAGGAACGGGCAAACCGATCGAGTTCCAAATTGAATTGCACAAAGGAAGGAAGGCATGGAGGAGATGGAGAATAGAAACTCTGGTTCGGGTAGAGCTAGCAACTAAGAGTGAAATTCAGTTAATCTCACTCAGCATCTGTCATTCTTCCTCGTGGCCGGAAACTATTTCCTTTCAGCCGCATCGTATTCATTAACTTAGCTTCAAGATGCATCTACCTTGTTCGTCTCTTTAATTAGTTCTCTTCCTTTTTTCTTTTTCTTTTTCTGGTTCTTTTCTTCTTCGTAGAACCAACAGAATTGACATCTTCCTGCAGAATAACAGGCAAGATAATTAAACTCTGGATCAACTGCATAAATGGAGCATGTAAATACAAACATCCAAATATTAACTAGAGAGAGAGAGAGAGAGAGAGAGAGAGAGAGTGTTTGAATATCAAAATAATTTTGGCCCAAATCTAGTTATCTTGCTGAGCCTTTAGTGTCATTATCTGTCATTTTTCGCAGTTGAAGTTGATTTGCAAATCAATTTGCATTGAGAAAAAAAATCAATGTTTAAGTTCGGGACACTGGAAATTGATCATTTGATGTCTCTATTTATCCTAAAATGTATGTTTTCGACTGTAAATCCTATAACAAATTGAGTTACCGATCCGGCCAAATTCCAGATGTTAAGCACCATCGCCGCAGAAAATATTTCTCAATTACTATGCATTCCCACATTCCGCACGATCGAACAGCGAATCAAATATAACGTGTGACAGAATGGACGGTGGGATCTGTGTCATGCACGGGTGCAGACGAATCCGTCGCACAATAAATCAAACTAAATATCATGAGAAATAATAAAATATTAAAAATAATTTATTTCAACATCAATAATATATATATATATATATATATATATATATATATATATATATTATTGATGTTGAAATAAATTATTTTTAATATTTTATTATTTCTCATGATATTTAGTTTATTAATTTTTATCTTTAATCTTTTTCTTATTATTCTCTTAATAAATATCCATAGCTTCATTTAAATAATTTAAATTTGAAAAAAAAATATAATTGTAAGTGGTAATATGATATTTGGATAGGATATGAATATCAATATGAAGAGGAAATAAAAATTGAATACTCGATGAGGATGGAGATGGGAACGGAGATGAATATAATAAATGAGAATGAAGATTGAGGATATGAAATCCGACCCATTGTCATCCCTAATCCCTACTATGGAGTTGATTTCTCATATTCCATGAAAAACTGTCATTTTTTCAGAACCATAATCTGTGACGTCTTTATGTGGTATTGTGTGTCTATAAACAGATTTTTCAGTAGATTTGACACTCAAAAAAACTGTGTAAAATTCTCAAAGATGATCGCTTATTTTATTTAGACTGTGTCTACTTGGATGTACAACTAAGGGAGGAAAGAGAGGAGTAAACAAAAGCAACACAAAATTATATACGAGTCTCCATGATCCGTGTGCAATTTTGTGTCTCTCTCCCCTTTCTCCTCATGTCTTTCCACCCAAGTAAACCATGTCTTGAGCATAAGGATTAACACATGAATATTTGAATTAATGGAAACCGATGTAAGACTAAGTAAAGCTCTCTGCTTCCAAGCAAAGTTCTTTAGTCCTAGACGATGGCGTGATAATATGATGATGAGGATCACAATGGTAGTGACAATATGATGATAAGGATCACAATAATATTGTTACTAAACCTTCCTTAACACGTACCATCATACGAGTGAAGAGCCGATAAGGTAATAACTTCTAAATTATACATTTCAGGCATGAAAGTTCTATGTACCTATGAACAATATCATACCTTGAGAAAAAGACCATCAGCCTTCCTCATAATATTGGTTGTGTATAGCTGAGACCCACTCACCGCCATTTGTTTTTGCATAGTGAAAAGCATACTCTGTCACCCTTAAGATTACTCGTCGAGTTATAATTTTCAGACTTTCTACAACACCTCTTACAACCTAGAGTAATGCACATAGATGCATCAAGAACCATCCATACATCATACCATAAAAAAAATGATAATTGAAATTTCTGCAAGGTGTACCTGATGTTTAAGACCACTATATTCCGCTTGTGTATTTTCGCATGCAGACGGTCACAAGGTTCACATTATCATATCAGGTTTTGTAGCCTGGGAGGCTATAGGAAGGTCTAACATTTCCTCAAGGTGAGATTCAATGAGCAGTGGCTTTTTCCTATAGGACTACTCATAGGACCTTTCAGCCAAACACCATGCAAGGATCTTTGTTCTTGGATCTACTTTGTTGACTTGTGCCACCTTGAACACCTAGAATAGCAATCATTTAATAGCAGTTCGATTAAAACAATCATGCCTTGATCTCCAACAAAGACAGAATCAAAGAATCTTTTCAAGTTTGAACCTTATTGTTATTATTATTTATTATCTAATTTTTCTTCTCCTTCATTTTATATTTTTTTCCTGCATACTCAACTCAATGTCAGGAAGTTGGAGATGAAAATTTCCAAAATAAACGCAATGATTATCATCACAAAGTTCACTTTTTAATCCATAGTAGAATCAATGCCCATAATTTGGAAGCCAAAGTATATTATTTATAACTGCTAGAGTAGACATAAAAGCTAAATCCAGCAATGACTAAACAATATTAGATGTAAAGTGGAATGAAGAAAGAACAAAGCAAGCTTCACCTAAAGGACCGGCTTAACAAATTCAGCAATCTCAGGCCCATTTCCATCACCTAAAGGCACTAGTTTAGAACGATTGCCAAAAAGCTGGATAAAGCTGATTTGAAGGCTGGTTGATCAATCTGCAACACTGTACAGAAGCAATTGAATGGGAATTCGAAACAATGAGTCACCTCCCAAATGAAAAAGAAAGAATGAGTATAACAAGAAGTTCTTCAGATGGATGATTTAATCCATCATACAATATATGCTTGTTAAAACTTGTAACAATTGAAAATAAACCAAAATTCTTCAGTCAAGCTGTTTGCACAAGCAATTTAACTGACAGATTTTTGTACCAAAATCTCTAACACTTGCCGATTGTGAACTATCATATAGTCTATGCTTATTAAACTCTGTAGGAAAAAAGAAAATGGACCGAAATATATAAGTTAATCCATTTGCAGAAGCAATTTGAATGACAGTTTTTCTTGTGTGTGTGTCAAAATATGTCAAATAAGTGCACTCTGATAATTACTCACTGTAACAACTTACAATTGCACAGTATATTATTATTAAAAATATGAAATTAACCAAAACCTATTAGGCAACATTACGATATCAAAATATGCAAACAGTGTAACATAGTGGATTTCAGAAATAGTTTGATTGAAAGTTAATAAGAGATTCTAAACCCTTAATCGCATCGCCGAAAAGGAATTTCCTTTGGATTCTGTAGATAGTAAATAATAATAATCAATTAATCATAATCAAATTGAGTTTGAAGGCATAGATGACTCACAGTATTATATGCTTATGTTGATGACCGCCGAAACCCAACCCCTTGGTCAACAAAATGGAAGAATAAAAATGAAAGAAACTTAATAATTATAGAAATGAAAGGGAATTTTATTAAATAGATTCAAACTCCAAAGTCGCTAAACAGCTATAAATTCAAAAATCAAATATGGGAAAAAAAAAAGAAAAAGAAAAAACAATTTCATTCGAGATTTATTTGATCAGATTTCTTTATTCATTAAAGGCGTCCTAATTTCCCATGCATTCAGCTCTGAAACTTTAACATCCACCGCTCCATTGTTGAACACGAACAGATGTGCATCTCTTCCGATGGCCAAGCTCGGATAAACTCTGGACGTGATGCATGTTTTTCCTCCTGCTCCAAAGCTCTCTACCACTGAGTGATCGATCTAAAATAACAAGAACATAACAATATTTTTTTTTAAGTCAGAAATCAGAATTCAAGAAGGAAACAAATTAAAAAGAAGGCAGCAGAGGGATAGCTACTCACCAAGCTTCTAAGAGAGATTGTCTTAGTCGACTCGATGTCGACGTCGACAAAACCAGCAAAAGTCGGCTTAAATATGTTTTCCCTTTTAGTTGACCTGCTCAGCGCACACAAAAAAAAAAGTTTATTTATTTTAAAAACATCGGGCGTTAAAAGAATTAAGGGAAAAAAAAATCCTCACTTGGTAGGATCATGGCAGAAGAGAACGACATGCTTCCTGTGATGCTTGAAGATCTTGAAGAAGACTGCGGTTTTTTCTCGGAGAGCCGAATCGGCGAGAACATAAAGCCCAAACGGGCCGACTCCTCCCTTCGTGTCCGCAGTGTGCCTGGCACAGTACGCTTGGGCATCTCCGACGTACGAAGGGTCAAAATCCTCGGCTTTTTCCAAACTGCTGATCTCAAATGTAACCTCCACATCCGCCTTTTTTTTTTTTTTTGGATAAATAATAATAATAATAATAATGTTTGATGATAATGTTTAATTAAAAGGAAAAAATATATATAAGAACTTACCTGAACCGTCTGGATGTTGTTTACTTGGAAGGAGCGACCGGGATACACGACCTGATTCGCCACGGAGACGTGCTTGCTTCTCAGCCGATTGAACTCCTCCACCGGCCACTGCAACAGCTGCCGACCGTTCTCGTCCAGCCAAACTTCTCTCGGAATCAACTGAAATTAATACGTAAATCAAATAGCAAAAAAAAAAGGATTATATTGTAAATTTAGTAAACCAGAAGAGCAGAGGCGATTTTAAGAAAAATGAAATAAAAGTGGGGTAAAATGAAAACTCACATGGACTCCGGACCATCCTTTGCTGACGTGATCGGGAATGGGATCCGACTCATTGGCCCAGCCGCACAAAACCCTCCTCCTCTTGGCCGGATCGAAGAAGGTCTTCGAGGCGTAGAAGTTGCCGTAATCGTACCTCAGCCCTTTGCTGCCGTCGACCGACGCCTGGTCCGGTAGGTACCGGTCCAGTGCGGGGTAGTAAGTTCCCAGAGTGTAGTACTCGAATCTCGTCCTGTCCAAGCTCACCTTCAGCACGTGCTTCACTCCGCGGCCGGTCGCCGACGTGTCCTTTCCTTCCCTACCGCCGACCGCAACAGGGAAGAAGTCCGGGCACTCCCACATCCCCGTCCCCTTGCTCGAGTGCAGCGGGTGCTTCGCCTTCGTCCAGTTCAAGAAATCCTTACTCCGGTACAAGATCGCCACCCCTCTCTGCCCCACTTTCCTGACGCTCCCGATCGCGATGGTCCAGTGCTTGTTGTCCGGGTGGAGCCACGCCGTGGTCGGATCGCGGAATTGGGTAGCGTTGATCGACGGATCGGAGGGGATCACGGGGTTATAGTCGGGCTTGACCCACTCGCGGAGAAGGGGGTCGGATAAATTGGCCGGGAAGGCAATGTTTTGGACCTGAGTTTGGAAGTTGTCGACGATGCCGGTGTAGAGGATCATCGGCCTGCCGTCGGGGAGGACGGTGGTGGAGCCGGACCAGCATCCGTAGATATCGAAGGGCTTCGAAGGGTAGATTGCTGGGTCGACAGCGTGCCAGTTGATCAGGTCGGTGGACACCGAGTGGGCCCACACGATGTTGCCCCACACGGAGCCATAGGGGTTGTACTGGTAGAAAAGGTGGTAGATTCCCTTGTAGTAAAATGGCCCTGAGACGTTTTTTTTTTTAAAAGAATTTAGATGTTAATATTTCCAACGAAAATCATATGAAGAAATAAATAGAAACTTTAACCACGCACCATTTGGATCTGCTTGCCAAAGTGGTTGATAATTTGAAGAGAAGATTCACAAAACATAAACAAGAACAATAAAATTAGCCAAAAAATACAATAAAATACATTTATTTTAGAAAAAAATAAATTAAAAAATTACCATTGATCCAATTTCTTGGAGGACGAAAGTGATAACCCGTTAAAAGACTTGTGTCGACTGAAGGAGGAGATAATTTCGAGATTTCTTCGTAGAATACGTGAAAGGAATTCACTTTTTGTAATAAAATGAGGGGAAATATAGCGACTAAAATTAACCATAATATTGAAAATGCATTCGACTTTGCCATATTATGGAAAAGGATGGAGAGGAAGAGATGAGAAATAAATGGGAGATAAGGTTACAATATATATAGAATGGATTTATAGACCAAGTCTTATTTTGCACATAAATAAATATTTATTAATTACTATCTTTATTGTGATAGAGAAAATGGTAAGATGATATGAATGAATCTTTCCAATAAGTTTCTTGTGAAACTTCTATTTAAATTTAAATATTTGGATAAATACTAATAAGTGATGCAATAAAGTTGAAATATTCAAAAAAATTATTATAAAAACGAATTTTTCAATAGATTTTTAAAACTTGGTTCCAAATTTATTTGTATTAGTTGTAAATAAGGCAAATAAGAGATAAGGTAATGTAATTATATTTTATCCATAACTGTCATTTTTAATGTTCATTATGGAGTTTTTTTTAATTTTATTATGCTTGAACATTAGTTGTTACCGGATAAAGATAAAACAATAATATATATAGAATGATATATATAGTAATTATCATCCAAAAAATTTAATTAATTGTTATTATCTACATTTGATTGTATTAATTGTTGTTTATATCAAATTATTTAGGTATTATTATTGTTTTATGCTTTTGGTTTTAAATATATGAGTTCATTATTATTCCAAAAAGTTGGGTAATCATGTCTAACTAAGAAATTTCGCCACCCGCCTCAGAGGATCAAGCATGTAGAGTGAGTAGAATCGCGAATAGGTAGTGGGAGTTCATTATTATTATTTATGATAGAATTGATGAGAGAGAATAAAATTGATGTTGATGGAGAATATTTTAGACTAGATATCTCAACCAAGGTCTTTCATTGACTTAAGATATTTTTCTCCCTCTTTGGTATAACATCATTCAACCAAGGTCTTTCATTGACTTAAGATATTTTTCTCCCTCTTTGGTATAACATCATTAGTTTAGGTTAAATTTTAAAATTTGGAATTAGTATATCATTAGGTTATTTTTAATATTTTTACACAAAATTTATAGAAATTACACTAAAATTAGGGTTAAATTTTTATTTTTTTTAAATTGTACTTGTGCTTTAAAGAATCCATGTGTATGGAGAATATAAGGGGATGTAGTATATCATTAGGTTATTTTTGATATTTTTATACAAAATTTATAGAAATTACACTAAAATTAGGGTTAAATTTTTATATTTTTAAAATTTTACTTGAGCTTTAAAGAATTCATGTGTATGGAGAATATAAGAGGGTGCTTGGTTTGAGCTGTATTTTTTATTTCAATCATATTTTTTTGTTTCTTAAAAAATGATTTTTAAATATTTTTTATTTTCCAACAAAATGATATTTCATTTTCTAGAAAATGAACATGAAAATTACGAACTAAATATGTTTTTTTATTTTCTCAGAAAATTAAAATTGAGAAAATAAAGTTTCATTATTGTGGATAAAAGTTTGAGTGTTGACTTGACTTAGATATTTTTTATAACATGTTTATCATTAATTTAAATTAAACTCATAATACAAAATGTGTTAAAATTTAGAATTAGTATATCTTTTGGTTAATTTTAATATTTTTACACAAAATTTATAAAAATTATACTAAAATTAAGGTTAAATTTGTATACTTTTTAAAATTATACTTATGCTTTAAAAGATTAGAGAATATTAGCGCGAGGTTGAATCGATCAAACTTAATAAATCAAAACAAAACTAATTATTATTTTTTAAATAAATTAAACCTGCTAAACTTCATCACTAAAATTGAACCGATATAAAATAAGTTAAATTTTTCAGTGAGTAAATTAATTAAATTTTTTTAGTAATTGATTGATTTTTCACATTAGTTCACTGTAATTGGACATTTGATTCTACTAATCTGTTGGTGCAATCAGTCCAGATCACAATTGATCAGACTTAGTGGGACTTGAGTAAGATTTTCATGTTTGACAATGGGTTGACAATGAATTTAACCATTGTTTGATAATATGGTTTGATCATATGTTAATTATATGACAAGTGGATGATTATGATATCCAAAGTCATATGGAGGAGATTATGAGGAGGCGACTATTGGAGCAATCAACCTCAGATTAAGGTTGATTGAGCTCGAGTGAGACTCTAGTGAAGTCCAAGTTTGAAGACTTGGCAAGGAAAGTCCAAGATTAGATTCTTGGCAATGGAGAATTCCAAGTTTGAAGACTTGGCAAGGGAAAATCCAAGAATGATCTTGACATGAAAAAGTCTAGATATTTAGTAATGGAAAGTCTAAGATTGAATTCTTGGCAATGAAGAAGTCAAAGTTTGGATACTTGGCAAATATAAAGTTCAATAGTATAGTCTTAATCACGTAAGTCCAAGTGTGTAGTCTTGACGGTGAAAGTTCAAATTTGGATACTTGACAAATGGAAAGTCCAAGAGTGTAGTATTGGCCAAAGTCCAAGTGTATAGTCTTGGCGGTGAAAGTCCATGTTTGGATACTTAGCAAATCGAAAGTCCAAGGGTGTAGTCTTGGCCACGTAAATTCAAGTGTGTAGTCTTGGCGGTGAAAGCCTAAGTATGGATACTTCAAAGAAGTCATAGGGTGAGGCTTTGGTAGCATAAAGTCCAAGCATGTAGTCTTGACGACATAAGTCTAAATGAACCTTGACAAAGGAGACCCGATTAGCATGACATAGTCGATGGAAACACCTGAAGGTTAATGCGAAGGGCGAAGGAGTGGTGGAGGACTCAGATGGACTCTGAGGGTGTGTGACTGATGGAGGTGGTTAGAAGGTTTAGGTATTGACTAAGGGTGGTTGATCAAGTATGAGAGAATCATACTTGGGTTAAATCTCACTTTTGAGGTTTACTAGTCGACTGGTGGTATTGGCCAATCGACTGATCGAATATTCAGCACTCGGGAGATCAGTTGACTCGTAGTAGTCGACTGGGAGTATGACTCAGTCGATTGGTTGTGTAGTCGACTGAGGCTTGACTGCCGATTAAGTGCTCTGGTAATCGACTGATAGACATCATCAGTCAACTGGTCCATGACAGTCAATTGGTAGTAGTGGATACGAGCATAGAATATCTGGTAGTGGATAAGGGGGTGTTTGGTTTGAGTTGCATTTTTCATTTTAACCGGAATTTTCTATTTTTAAAAAAATGATTTTTTAAATATTTTCTATTTTTCAACCAATTGATATATCATTTTCTAGAAAACAAAATAAATACGTTTTCTCATTTTCTCATAAAATGAAAAAAAATGAGAAAACAAATGTTGTATTATTTGTGAATAAAAGTTTGAGAGTAGACCTGCTTAGATATTTTTTTCTCTGTGTTGTATAACATGTTTATTATTAGTTATATTAAACTCATAATACAAGGTGTGTTAATATTTAGAATTAGTATATCTTTCGATTAATTTTAATATTTTTACACAAAATTTATAGAAATTATACTAAAATTAAGGTTAAATTTTTATACTTTTAAAAAGTATACTTATGCTTTAAAGGATTAGAGAATATTAGCACAGAATTGAACCGATCCAAATCGAAACCCAACTAATTATTTTTTTTAATAAATTAAACATGCCAACCTTAATCACAAAATTGAACCGATATAAAATTAGTTAATTTTCTTAGTTACGAAACTAATTATTATTTTTTTAATAGTCGATTGATTTTACACATTAGTTCACTGCTATTGGACAATCGATTCCACCAATCAACTACTAAGTATATTGTTCTTTTGTTGTTTGATTTTTGTCTGTTTATCAATTAAGTTCTACAATCGATCATAATATAAAAATACATTGATATCAATTTGATTTAAATAAATTTTAAAATTGAAACTAAACTGAATAAATTGAAATAATTGAGATTTTTGAACAAATGAATTTTCGAATTAATCTAACCAAACTTCGATTGATTTAGTCATTTATTTCGGTTTAATCAATATTTTAGTTACCCCTACCTATTATATATTACTAATGAAACATAAATTGTGTTACACCAACATTAATAAATTATAATAATCAATCTCATATTAATCTAGCCTTGTTATTCATCCATTAATCTTAGATGTTAAGTAATTAATCCCAATTTTTTCTATTAATTATAGTAGTCAAGTATTTAATCCAGGTTAATGATAATTATTAGATTAATCGATCTCAATACAATCCAATCCTTTTTTCTTTAATCTTCGAATAAGATTTTTTTTTATATAAGATTTAAACGGACCGAATTTAACTAAATAACATAAAAATATTAATATTCTAATCTAAATTTGATTTAAATTTTATAAATATAAATAATTTTGACTAGAGCTTAATTTAAAATAAAATTTGAATTTGAGTTCGATTTAGATGGTTCAAATCTTGATTCAATATAAATTATAATTTGAAGTGTTTCAAATTCAATTTCAATTTGAGTTGTTCAAATATTAATTTTGAAATATTTGAATCGAACATATCTACAATAACAATAAGAATCAAATTTTATTTTATTTTGTAAAACATGTATATAATAGAATAAAAATTGATAAAATTTAATATAAGTCGGTCTAGTGAACCATTCTAGAACAATCAAAATTTAAATTTAACTTTAAAAAATTATGGCCATGTTGGAAATTTAGCTCAAATATGATAATTTTAAATAAAATTAACCATCTTGCTAAGATTAAAGAATACATTTTTCCAAGCCCCCAGGGCAACGGCGTGGTGGTTACAAGCGGAGCGCTCCTTTGAAATGGTCTGGGGTTGATTCCTCCCTGGCAGCGCGCGCTGGGCGAGTGGCGATGCACGATGCCCCCTCGTCCTAGCGTGGTCGGCTCATCAGGCGGCCCATGGGCCCTCTCGCGATGGGCCACCTGTCACCCTGATTTATCCTCGTCAACCGGTGGGAACTCTCGTTGAAGGTCATGGGGCAGGGCCGGTCGGCCCTGAGGATTAGTGGGCGTAAGCCGACACCTCAGGTTAATAAAAAAAAAACATCTTTCCAAGAAGCGTAGATTTCTATTTAAATTCAAATATTTGGATAAATATTAAGTGGTGCAATGAAGTTGAAATTACAAAAAAAAACCCATATATAAAAGATAAATTTTCAATAAATTTTTGAGACTTTATTTCAAATTTATTTTGTATTATTTGTAAAAGTGCAAATAAGAGATAAGGGAAGGTAATCATATTATGTCCATAACTTTAGTTTGTAATGTTCATAGAAATTTAATTATCAAGTTTTTTTTGAATTTTATTTTGCTTGAGTATTAGTTGTTAAAAGGTATTGATAAAGCAATTAATATGCCTACAATGATATAGTAATCATATCCAAAAAATTTATTTAAATATTATTGACTAGATTTGTTTATGGCGGTTGTGAAAAATATACATTGAATAATTTTTATATTAATTATTTTTATATTCAATTATCTAGGCATTATTGTTGTTTTATATTTTTGGTTTTGAATATTTTTTTGAGTTTAGTATCATTATTTAGGATTAGATTTGAAGCAGATGGACAATATTATTATGGACAAAGTTTGAAAATAGACACCTCAAACATGGTCTTTAGATTAAACTCATAATACTAAGTGGGTTAAAATTTAGGATTATTATATATTTGGATTAAATTTAATATTTTTATGCAAAAAATTATATAAATTACACCAAAATTAGTGTTAAATTTTTATATGGTTTTTAGATTTTACTTACATGTTAAGAAATTCATATATTATATATATTATCTTATTAGAGTTAAGTAATTGGTTAAAAATTAAACCAATCAAATTTAACAAATCAAAACCGAACTATTCAAATTTTTTGGGACAAAACTTTGTCACTAAAATAAAAAAAAAAAGCAAACTAATATAAAATTAGTTACAAAATTAATCAAATTTATCTAGTAGTCGATTGATTTTGTATATCAATAGATTGTTATTGGACAATTGATGACACCAATTGATTACTTAATACATTGTTTTTTTGTATATTCGATTTTTATCAGTTGATTAATTGAGTTGTACAATCGACTAATAAATTTATTGAAAATTGATACAATAGTTGACTACTCACAATATAATAATAGACTGATATTTATTCAATTTAATCAGTTTAATTTAATTTTAAATTTTAAAATTGAGACCGAACAAAATAAACTAAAATAATCAAGATTTAAAAAAAATCTGAATTAATTAAACAGATCCTTCAAATTTGATTAATTTTATCTATTATTTCAATTTAATCAATATTTTACTTAATCCTAGATCGATTAATATATATAAGTAATTAACCCATGATTAATTATAATTATCAGATTAATCAATCTGGATACAAAACAATCTTTTTTTTTTCTTTATATATATATATATATATATATAACTTTAGTTTGAAAAATATGTGTAAGATTTGAATTTTACATTCGTATTTCTAGCATTTTGTACCACAACCTTCACCTCCTCTTTGCGCTCCACTATGGCACAACCATTAGCATTAGCCTCGATGTCTGCATGCATTTTATGGCATCTCCAATGATGGAACCTTGGAGAACTCTTTTGTAGTTTCTACGGTGACACATCAATACTATATCAAAAGTAAAAAAATCTCATTCATCTATTCACTATAAATAAAACCTCTTAATAACTTCTTCCTGGATCTCACCTTTTATTTATATTTTATATTAAATATAGATAATGTAATCATTAATTTGTAATAGCTATTTTTATATCGGTTATTTTATAATGATTATTTTTGAAGGATTATTTATTAAATTCATATAATTACTAAGACTTTAATAATTTAAAAGTAAATTATATAAATACTATAGTACATTAAATAAAAGACATTTAATAATACTAATTTCATCGCTAACATATGTATTCGTCACTAGTAACATTTAGTGATGATATTTATTTGTCGCTAACATCATTGTTTTATGTTTGTTGTAAATCATATTTAGTAGCGAACTATTGACTTTTCATCGCTAAGATTAACAATATAATTCAATTCGTCGCTAAAATAAACATAATTGTCGCTAAACTGGATTATTTTTTGGGACGATTATCTATTAATTAGTCACTAGCTAATAATAACGATGAACTAAAAACTTCCATCACTAAGTTAATCATGATTAACAACGAATTTTGAATAATTCATCGCTAACTACAAGTAATTTTTTTAATAGAAATTTCAAAGGGTTTCACAAGCAATAGGTGGAGGGCTCCACAAGTAGCCCATGGACCGTGGAGCCCTCTACCTTAGCGATGAATTTTAAATGATTTGTCGCTAACCATATATATATTTTTAAAAATAATTATTTATTAATATTTATATCCTGTAATAAAAATATAAATTCATAACATTCACAAGTGCAGTTTACACAAAATTTCACTTTACAACATTCACAACTTAAACAACAAATAAGTTCACAATATCAAAATCTAAGGTGGGAGAGGAGGTGAAGTTGAAGAGGAATCATGGACCAAAGATTATAATGCTCCAGTTGCTAGTCGATTAAGAATTTGGTCAAACATATCTCGTCTTGATTTCATTAATTCCAACTGATCTTGGGTGCTAGCTTGCTAACTGAACTCAAGTGTACTACTAGCTCTTCTTTTGTGCCTTCTAGTTGTTGCTCGGTGGATTCAAACTTTTTATGCAATATTGCATCAGTTAATCTGGATGAGAAAGTGACATCTGAAGAAGTGGACCTAACTAGCTTTAACCGAGTTTCAAGTCCTCTAATATATTCAGAAGGAGTATCGAGGACCTGATCACAAATTGTATTCGTAATTTGAACTATATCGATGTCATTTCTTGTATTTGACCATACTCATCACACAGTCTCACCATATCATCCTAAGAATAACAAATATATTAAAAAATAATTATGCACAGTTAAGAATAAATTCACTAAATCAAGTCATAACATACATATAAAGCTTCAATCCTCTCCCCAATCCACTCTTTTGATGAGCTATAATGAGTTTCATTAAAGACAACAATCCGATCTTTTCTCTATGACTGATCGATTTCAAAAAAATTAATGTGTTAATATTTTAATCAAAAATAATATATGATAACTATAACATTAGTACTTACACCATCATAACCATATTAAAAGAATGATTTACCTGTGATGGTTATATGAGAGTTTCGCTCAATTTTTTGCATTTGTTGCAGATTGTTTCTACAACACAAAATTGTGTAAAAATAAAATAAAAATAAAGCATTAATTACAGAACAAATAATTAATTTTTTATATAAAAAAGGTATTTGTTATAGAATGAGTTACTTGAAATGTCTCTGATTCAAACAAAGCACATATGTAGTCTCAGTCATGCATCTTGCATCTCATAAAACTCGATTGACATATGTTGTCACCGTTCAACACGAGGAAGGTGCAATAACTTCTTATAATGGGTGTGTATTTTATTTCTATTGTCTTTATACCTTCCACTCATTAATTGGTCGATCTTCTTTCTAATTGACGATACACCCTCCTGAAACTGATATCAAAAGTAGCCTGAAAAAATCTACAATATCAATTTTGCATGTAGTTAGTAATAAAGTAGTGGTTATAAATATGTTGAATTACTTGTACTGACTGATAATTGATTGTATATCATTTTGTTATTATCAACAAGGACATGCTTTCAACCTTTAGTTTGTAAGGGAGGAAACTTCTTTATTGAGAGACCTAACTCGGTCATAAATGAAGCTGCATTTGGATCAATCGGATGACCATTGCTCTGACGAAAAGTAATGGGTAATTTATCCCGTTCATCGATCTGGCATTGCAGTCGATCGAAATGTGTGCCACTTTTCCCTTACGTGTCGGTCGACCTATAAATGCAAAAGTGTTAACTATTAACAAATGGAATACTTAAATAAATGACAAACTAAATAAACCTTTTGTAAGTTAAATACAAAACAACTAACTACTAGGAGAGCTATCATCATCAGGTGTCTACAAAATTGGTAGATGCTCAATTCTCTTGGGCGACATGACTATCACATATGCATCATATATAGATCAGTAAACATACATCGACATATATGGGTGATGTGGTCATGTTTTGGGGCACCTTTCGTCGAGCCTTCGGGAGAGACGAGGTTCTCACGACCGTAACAATATCCTTATCAATATTAACACATGTCAAAAGATCGCCTTCAGGGTTCCCGACTTCGGCCTTCCGATGCTTAAGTTAGACAGGGAAGATGAAGAAGAAGATAGTCTTCTCTCTTTTGAGGGATGAAAGATAGACCAAAAAGTCCTCAAGACTAGGGAGAGAGGGAGCATTTACCTTAACCTTCCCTTATATAGCATATTTGAAGGATTCTTCACATGTTGGGATTATCCTCTGGCCACCACACCGGTTGAGCGGTTAGGGAACAATCTCTACCAGGAATCTCCATGTGGCAGACCACGAGTGGATAAGAATCATCATGTGGACAAGTCGTTGGGGGATCGTTCATATTCTGTACAAAAGGGAATATTCTGAATGGTCTCTGACTTTTCGAGTGTTTTTGCACCCAACTTAGCCTATCTCTGTTGTTGAACCCTTCCCGATTTGTCTTTGCTTCCGACTCGGTCTACTCCAATCTTAGACCCTTCCTGAGTCGCCTTCGCTCCCAACTCAGCCTATTCCGGTCTTAGACCCTTCTCGAGTTGTTTTCACTTCCGACTTGACCTACTCCGTGTTGGAGTATTGAGAATACAATCAAAGTCCCACATTGGTAAGACATGGAAAAGATCATGTGCTTATAAGATGAAAAGATATCTCCATTGGTATGAGACCTTTTAGGTAAAGCCCAAAAATAAAACCATGAGGGCTTAGGCCCAAAGTGGACAATATTATATCATTGTGGAGATATGTGGATTATAGGCACTAACAATTGGTATCAGAGTCATGGTCCATGTCAACCCATGAACCTCGAACAAAGGAAGTTGAGCTCTCATATCTGGATCAAGAGAACCAGACACTAGGCAGGAAGTTCAGTTAGGTCGGAAGGACCGAACAACTGGCAGGAAGCTTGTCCAGCTAGGTCAGGAGGACCAGACAATTGGAAGAAAATCCTGGTGGGTTGAGGATCGAACATCAAGTAGAGGATGTCCTTCGAGGATGGATAGACTTGAGGGGGGTCAATGTGGACCTTCGTTTGAGGGGGGGGGGGATTGTTGAAGTATTGAGAATACAATCAAAGTCCCACATTAGTAAGACATGGAAAAGATCATGTGCTTAAAAGATGAAAAGATATCTCCATTGGCTTGAGACCTTTTGGGTAAAGCCCAAAAACAAAATCATGAGGGCTTAGACCCAAAGTGGATAATATCATGTCATTGTGGAGATATATGATTCTTATAGGCACTAACACTCCGGTCTTAGACCCTTCTTGAGTTATCTTCACTATCGACTCGGCCTGCTCCAGTCTTAGACCCTTCCTGAGTCGCCTTTGCTCTCGACTCGGCCTACTCTGGTCTTAAACCTTTCCCGAGTCATCTTCACTCTCAACTCAGCCTACACCGGTGTTAAACCCTTCTCGAGTCATCTTCACTCCTGACTCGACCTACTTCGGTCTTAGACCCTTCCCGAGTCATCTTCACTCCGAACTAGGACTACTTCGATCTTAGATGACCCTTCCCAAGTCTTCTTCGCTTTTGACTCAACCTACTCTGATCTTAGACCCTTCCCGAGTCGCCTTCGCTCCCGACTCGGCCTACTCAGGTCTTAAACTCTTCCCGAGTTGTCTTCACTCCTAACTTAGCCTACTTTGGTCTTAGACCTTCCCGAGTTGTCTTCGCTCTCAATTCAGCCTACTCCGGTCTTAGACCCTTTCCGAGTCGTCTTCGCTCTCGACTCGACCTACTCTGGTCTTAGACCCTTCTCGAGTCGCCTTCGCTCCCGACTCCGTCTACTCCGATCTTAAACCCTTCCCGAGTCGCCTTCACTCCTGACTCTGCCTATCTCAACCCTCCTCGAGTTATGCTATTCCATAATTCGGTACAGAGTCTTGTGCATGGGCCTTATGTCATCCCTTTAATGATTATTTGGACCCCATAGGTCAGGTCATATCCACATCAATAGGTATCTACAAGTAATGAAACTTTATCTTTTATAAATGAATTAAAAATGAAGAAAAACATAAATACCATGTAAATAAATATTAATCACTATCATTATCTAAAAGAGATAATTGATTATCTGTGCCACTATCAACTTCAGTATCTTCATCCTCATCATTAAGAATACTTTGAGGCTTTGAGCATCACTACCCAACTCTATTTGTGCATTTGACATATTATATGTTGATACTCAACATCTAATCTACAAAGTTGCATGAGATATCTCTAAGTCCTCACCAATTACTGAAGTTGCTTCATTAAATAAAATCTCTTAATTTGCCTCAATATTGAAATTAGTTTCGGATTCAATTTCTTCATATACTATATCAACTTCAGTTATTTTGTATATTTCTCGGTGTTGAACCTTTTGCACTATCTTCTAATCACTTTCACGCTTTATATCATTTAAATAATAAAATTGGCTTACTTGGCTGGCCAAAATGAATTAGTTATCAACGTACCATATTTTAGAAGTGTCAATATATAAGAGATCAAACTCTTCAACCATTGATTTTTTAGGATTACATTAGAACCATTCACACAAAAATAATTGTATTTTATACATGAAAGAACAACATCCTTCAACACTCCAAAAAAATCTAAATTATAAGTATCAAATGATGGTAAACTTACTCTACTATTCTAAGTAGTTCTGTGAGAATTACGGAACCTCATGTGGTATCGAATACCAATTACAATGCAAACATCATACAGTTGAACTTCAACATCATGTTCCATTGTTAAATAGTGTTGGTGCAATCAACTCAGGTCATGATTGACAGGACTTGAGTTTGACTTGAACAGTATTTTGATGATCAATAAAACATATGACAATGTGATTGTCATGGAAAGTCCAAGCATGATCTTAGCATTTGGAAAGTCCAACATGGAGTTGGCAAGGGAAGTCAAAGAGTGTGATATTGGCAGTGTAAAGTCCAAGTTGTAGTCTTGGCGGCATAAGTCTAATGTTTGGCGACGTAAAGTCCAAGCGTTTGTCTTTGCGGCGCAAGTCCAAATCTACCTTTGCAAAGTAGACCCGATTAGCATGCATGACAATAGCCAATGAAAGCACCTGAAGACTAGCATATGGATGAATAAGTCATGGATGACTTGGAGAGATTTGATAGGCGTGAGGTTGATGAAGGTTGCTAGAAGGCTTAGGTCTAGGCTAACGATGGTCTATCAAGTATGAAGGGATCATACTTAAATTAAACCTTATATTTGAGGTTTATCAGTCAACTAGGATTATGGATCAGTTGACCTACCGAGTGTTTGACACTTTACAACCTAGTCAACTTGGATCAGTCGATTGGGGTTACGAGCAGTCGACTGGTCTGTAGTCGACTGGAGCTCGACTATGACTACGTGCCACTGACAGTCGACTGCCAACTTTGGAAAGTCGACTGGACTTGAGTAGTCGATTGCCATAGAGGTCAGCCGACTGCTGTTTATGGATACAAGCATAGAAAGTTCTGTAGTCGACTGATCATTAGACTAACGAAGCAACAATCGACTGATAGGGTTTTGCAATCGACTGCTATGTATCCATTGAAATTTTTTCAGTATGGATATAGCCATTGTGAGACAACGACATGAAGACCAGTCGACTGCTGGGTAAGAGCAGTAGGTTGGAAGACAAAAATTAGCCTATGTTGCAGCTTTATAAGGAGCACGAAGAGGAAAATTTTGGTCATGGTTCTTGGGGAGATTTGAAGGGGAATAGTTGATGCTTTCCAATTCTTCAAAGGCAATCCAAAGCAATCAAAAATTTCTTGTGTAAAGTTTTCTTTACTTGTATTTGTGTATTATTTAGTATATTTGTTGTATTTTCTTTATTACTGTTGTAATCACTTGTACGAGGTTTCTCCACCTTCAGTGTGTCACTGAGAATGAGTTTATTAGTGGTGGTGTACATCACTAGAGCTCATTTGAACTCAACCCGTGGAGTAGGAACCCTAGGTTCTGAATCACGTTATATCTGTTGGATCGAGAGACTTGCTAGAGGGGGTGAATAGTGATTGAAAGACTTTCTTTTTGTTTCGATAAACCTCGAGTAGTGTAGCGGAAATTAAAGGAATTAAAACAAGAAGACACTTTGTTTTTACTTGGTTCGCAACCAAAATGTTTCTACTCCAAGGCCCTGCGATCCTGGACCGCGTACGAAGGGGCAATTCACTAAATGTCTCCTCCTCGTTGGAGGTAGGAGACAACGGATACAAAAGGACAAAAGCTCGAGGTGGAGGCAACAAACCTACCTCACCTCGTTACAATGAAAATACAATTTACAATGTAATAAATGCAAAATTAAAAATAAACTTGTTGCTACCAACGGAGTATGGTTGTGAACTTGGCGTCACGTCAGTGTTATGGCGGTGTTACAGCGGCGTTACGACGACGTAGAGCTTTGGCATTGTAGAAGCACTTTGAGAGCAAGATAGATGTTTCCAAAGGGGTGAAACCCCCTTCTTTTATAGCTCTCCAAACTCTAGCTCGTTGAGATCCATAACTGAGTCAAAGCTTCTTATCTCCCCAAAATAAGAGGAGCTTATCTTGAGTTTCTTTGTTGCCAATCAGTTTGAATAATAGTCGACTAATGACCTTCATCAATCGACTGATGCTAGTAACAATCGATTGACAATAGCCAACAGTCGACTGCCAATATGGTTAGTCCCCTGCAATAAAGAGTTAGCATAGAAATACGAGTAATGGATATTTTGATAGTTCCTTACCGTTCGATCTCGACCTAGACTTTCCCCGAGAAGTCTTAGTCGAATTGCCACCTAAGTTTGTCCCTGTACAAGGGACACAACCTCACCACTACTCTCGTGCTTATCTCTGGTCCTTTCTAACTTGTCGCTTAACTTTCGGTCTCCGCCTAGGTTCCTCGACTCCATGAGGTTCTCTTGGCGTCGTTTGACCACTGCGATTTCTTCACTCGAGATTCTCTGGGTGTCGCTTGACC
Organism: Wurfbainia villosa; assembly: GCA_025175895.1. Lineage (NCBI taxonomy): Eukaryota > Viridiplantae > Streptophyta > Magnoliopsida > Zingiberales > Zingiberaceae > Wurfbainia > Wurfbainia villosa. Next base: position 80,562,157 of record CM046006.1, on the reverse strand, counting down.
TTGGGCTTAGCTTAAACACTTCCTGCACACTTAACACAACTCATGAGATAACAATAACACCTTAACTTTGAACCTTTACCATAATCAAAACTTAGGTTCGATTATCTGGTACCCCTGCACCAACAATCTCTCCCTTTTTGATCTATGACAAACCGACACAAAGTTAAGGAGAAAATTAAGTATAAAACAAAGTAGTAACAACATGAGTAGTAAACATGTAGTGAAGTAGTAAGTGTAAGTAAGAAAGACACAACTTAGTATGAGTATAAAAGAAATGCGTAACTTAGTAAGTTAGTATGAGTAACTTAGTAAGTTAGCATGAGTAAGAGTATAAGCTAAACTCTTTTTCGAATCCTCCCCCTTAAGGTTACTTCCCCCTTGACCTTAGGTGAGTACTTGAAAAAGAAGCTTAGCTCTCCCCCTTAACGTTTGCCACTTTAAAAAAGTTTAAGTAAGTTAAGTTACCCCTTAACATTTTCCACTTAAAAAAAGATTTAAGCAAGTTAAGTTATCAAAAATACTTTTGATCGCTTAACTTTGGCCTCTTTTCTCCATTTAAGGAAAGTTTAAGTTAAGTTTTCAAAAATAATTTTGATCACTTAACTTTGGCCTTTCTTCTCCCTCTTTTTCCATAAATCAAAAAATATGAGAGTTTGTAAAAGAACTTTAGAAAATAAGCGTTTATCATTTGTAAGTCCAAGCATATTCCTAATAGATTTTGAAAATAATAGTTTCAATGTACACTTAACTAATAGTATGTTAAACTCTTTTTGACTTAATTGATATGAAATGATCAATAAGTCCTGATTAGAGTTGGTTATTTTAATTATACTCCATGATTTATGTCGATGCACTTGATCTACATCTAGAATCATGAGCAAGGTCTTAACATCTCACGCCCATCTACGTGACTCAGTACACAAACACATTAGACCTATGTGTTGTGAGATATGTTGACTCCTTAAATCTATAGGTGCATATTTTGTAAGGGAAGCCCTAAGCTAGTTCCATGTAGCATGAAAAATAAAAATAGAGTATATAAGAAAAATAAGAGTTGAGTTTTACTCTATATGCACATCCCTAATTTCTGTCTAAGTAGACTAAACTCTTCTTCGGGCAAGGGTTTGGTGAAAATATCCTCTAGGTTTAATTTAGACTCAACATATTCGAGTTGTATTGTTCCATTTGCTACGTGTTCTCGAATGAAATGATATTTAACCTATATGTGTTTAGTCCTAAAGTAACAAATTGGGTTCTTAGTTAGGTTAATGGAACTAATATTGTCGATGAAAATTTTAGTGTTACTAAAGTTTAATTGGAAGTCTTGGAGAGTGTGCTTCATCCAAAGGAGTTGAGCTACACACTCACCTATCGCAACGTACTCGGCTTCGGTGGTAGATAAGGCAACATAATGTTGCTTTCTACTACACCAATTAACTACACTCGAGCCTAGGAGTTGGCAACAACCACTCGTGCTCTTCATATCGAGTTTACTACTGGCATAATCTGAGTCGGAATAGCCAATTAGTTCGAACTCACTCGATCTAGGGTACTAAATTTCTACTTTTAATGTTCCTTTTAGGTATCTAAAAATACGTTTGACTAGTGTTAGGTGCGACTCCTTGGAGCAAGATTGAAATCTCGCACACATACTTACTGCGAAGAGTATATCGGATCGACTCGCAGTTAAGTAAAGGAGGCTACCTATTGCGCTCCTATAGTATTTTAAATCGATTACTTTACCTTCTAGGTCTTCTCCTATGTTAACATTAGTATCCATTAGTGTGTTGATTTCCTTAGTGTTTTACATTCAAAATCTATTTATTAGTTCTTTAGCATATTTACGTTGGTGTAGGTAAATTCCTTCCCTAGTTTGTTTAATTTGTAAGCCTAAGAAAAAGGTTAGTTCTCCTACTAAGTTCATTTCGGATTCACTTTCCATTAGTGAAATGAACTCATTTAATACGGCTGTATTGGTAGTTCCAAAAATTATATCATCTACGTAAATTTGGGCAATGAATATCTCTTTTCCTATGAATTTTACAAACAAGGTTGGGTTGACTAAGCCTTGACTAAACCCCTTAGACTTAAGGTAAATCGAAAGCCTTTCATACCAAGCTCTAGGAGTTTATTTTAGTCCATATAAGGCTTTTCTAAGTTTAAGGACATGGTCATGTTTTTCTAGACTCTCAAATTCAGGTGGTTGGCTAACGTAAATCTATTCCTTGATAAATCCATTCAAGAACACTAACTTAATATCCATTTGAAATAGTTTAAATCCTCGATGTGTAGCATAGGCTAATAACATCCTAATCCATTCAAGTCTAGCTACGGGTGCATATGTTTCATCGTAGTCTAACCCCTCTACTTAACTGAATCCCTTAGCGACTAACCTAGCCTTATTCCTAATAACATCTCCTTTATTATCAATTTTGTTTCGAAATACCCACCTTGTTTCAATTATTGTTTTTCCCTTAGGTGGGGGTATTAATTCTCAAACTTGACTCCTAGTAAATTGAGCTAACTCTTCTTGCATAGCTATAATCCAATCAGGATCAAGAAGAGCTTGTTCAATTATTTTGGGTTTGATTTTTGAGATGAGTGAAATTTGGCTTAGGTTTCTATAGGATGCTCTAGTTTGAACCCCTAAATTGGGATCACCTATTACTTGATCAATAGGGTGGTTTGATTGTAGCCTAGATTGATTCAGGTTAGGATTTATACTAGACTCGTTTTGATGGTTAGGTTCAAGTCTAGCATCTTTTTCAATTGGTTCATTAATCAACTCTACTTCGGGTTTTGTGGTTTTGTTTTCTTCGTGAAATACTACATTGATTGTCTCTTATATTTTTAGGATTTCATTATTATACACCTTATAGGCTTTATTAGTAGTTGAGTATCCTAGAAATGTTCCGGTAGTTATTTTAGGGGTGAATTTTCCTAAGTTATCTTTAGTGTTTAATATATGTACCCTACATCCAAAATTACTAAAGTACTTAATGTTGGATAATTTTTTATAATAGATTTCATATGGTGTTTTAAGGTGTCTTCTAACTAATAGAATCCTATTTAATTTGAACATAGCAAGCCGTATTGATCGCTTTTACTCAAAACCTATTAGGTAGGTTATAGTCATTTAACATGGTTCTAGTGGCTTCTTGTAAGGTTCTATTTTTTACATTCGACTAGACCATTTTGTTGAGGAGTTCTAGGGTAGAAAAACTCATAGTGATATTTGTTTTGGTTGTAAAAGTCGGTAAACCTATGATTTTCGAATTCACCACCATAATCACTTCTAATTCTTTTAACCTTAAGATTCTTTTCATTTTCTATTAATTTGCATAAATTGGCGAGTTGTTCTAAGGTTTCATTTTTATGTTTTAAGAACTTAATCCATGTGAACCTAGAGTAGTCATCGACTATAACTAGACAATATTTACTTCCATTTAGTGACTTGGCTCCATGAGAATCAAAAAGGTCTAAATGTAGGAGCTCAAGTACACTTTTAGTTCTTTCTTGATTAGTTAGTTGATGTAAGGTCCTAGTTTGTTTACCTTGTTGACAAGCATTATAAATTTTATTTTCCAAGTTATTGAGATTGGGTAAACCTCTAACTAATGTAGGAACGTCGGTGGCCGACTAGAGGAGGATGAATAGCCTTAAGTCGTTGTAGAATGGAATTCGATCGTTCATTCGTCTACACGTTAGGGTTAGCACAGCGGAAATAAAATTAAACAACAATAAAGATAAACAAGATAAAAACAATGCTAACAAAGAGATATAACATGGTTCATGACCCTATGTCGCTAATCCATGGTCCGATTTGTCTCCGGTGAATCACTCCGAAACCAATCCAATATGGTCTCTCCCTTTAGCCAAAGCAAGGTGGAGGTAAACCTTCTTACAACACAAGAACACTCTTTCTTACAAAGGATTTGAAATAAGAACAAGAGAAAGAGTTTAAAGCTTGTGGGATACTTGGATGATCAATTGGAGCATGAAGATTACTCATCCCAAAGCCCACACCTTCTCTTTTTATAGAGAAGGCTGATTTCTTCATCACGATCACGCTTTGGCGATCGCCGTCGCAAAGAACGACTTCTAAATACATCGATCCCGACTATTATAGTCCAACGAAACTTGGCAATGATCGATGTATCCATCACGATCGATGCCTCGGGCGATCTACGGCCACGAGAGGTTCTCCTCGCGATTGTCTTCATTAGTCGATCGCCATCCTTAGCAATGATCGATGAGTCCGGCAATGATCATTGGGCCAAAAATCCACCGCCTAACCCATTTGATTGGAGCAATGATCGCCCATTCACGAATGATCGATGTCGGATAAACCTCAAACTTCACATCCGTTTGAGCATCCGACAGTCGGATAAAACCTCAACCTTCTCGGTTGAGCCTCCGACACTTAACCATTTCGGCCAAGTTCACCTAATGAGCTACTTACATTTCACTCATTCTCTCATCTCACTTGAAGTCTCTCGCCGAAGCTCTCTTCGTTCGCAGCCATGTCCCTCGGCAACACCAAGCGCATGACTTTGCAATGCTCCTTCGTGTCTCTTGCCCTCGAAGTCTCCTTCCTTGTCTTCGCTTCAAGTCATCTCGTCCGGCAGTCCCTCGGATGCATCAAGCGCAAGACTTCGCAATGCTCCTTCGTCGACTCAAGCACGAGGTTGTGAGTTGGTGATCTTACCAATGCTATTCATCATATGTGCGAATTACTAAGTCCTGCATGACTTCAACACACATATTAAATCAACAATAATATCCTAACTTAAACCTTTTCCACACCCATCAAAACCATAATCCAAACCATAACTTGGGTCAATTGTCCTAACAATCTCCCCATTTTTTATGTGTGACAACTACGTTTAAGTTAGCTAAATTATAAACAAAATAACATAAACAAGGAAAGCATGTAAACAATTCATGAGCATCAAACTCCCCCTAAATACATGCAACTCCCCCTTAACCCATGCTAATCTCCTCCCTAGCATAATTAAACTTAAACATCCCTATTTCTCCCCCTTTGACACCATCAAAAACATAAACACAATGTCATAATCCCAAGGCATCAAAGTCTAAGGGTCGAAAAACCATCAAAACAGCCTGAAAACACTGAAATTAGGTTGTGAATAGTGCCACCAGTCGACTGAATCTGACATCAGTCGACTGGCACGCTGGTTTCAGCAATTTTTGATTTTCGGATCGAAATTCAGAAATGCACCAGAAATTCCAAAAAATTCGAAAAATTATGAAATTTTGAAAACACATTTATTTTAAAGTCATTTATTAGTGAAAAATGATTTTTCATGAAAATTACTTATATTTTCAATGATTTGCCAAAAATCTAAAAGCTTCAAAAACAACTAGTATTTGGTCAAGTTTATATCAATTTTAACACCTAGTTTTGCTTAAGATTGTTTCAAAACATAAAAACATAGATTTTAAAGTAAGAAATGGTTTTGAAAACATATGAAATATCCATCCATGATCTTTGGACAATATGTCTATGAATTAAATATAAGTCTTCCCTATGATTGGTCTATTATTACTATTTTGATATTTTAAATGATCATCTAAATGCCATAGGCATTAGTGGACCATTAGTAGCATCCTAACATCTCACCCATGCTAAGTTTTCAATCAAGGTTATCCTTATGATGAGTGTGAGATGTTCCTAAAGGTATTTATATACTTAACATTCAAATTCATGCAATTCTACACAAAGTTAAGTATCACTCTAACATACCACATGATCATAAAGACATATATACATTGATTTCACATTATGTTATCAAGGTTGACTAACTATTTGTCTTATCTATTCATTCTAAAAATTAAAACAAAAATGAATTAAGCATGCAAAACTAAATCAAGAAATAGAGCAAATAAGTTTAGTACTATTTCCCCTTGGACCATTGAACCGATGCGGTCTTTCTACGCAGTGGATTTGGTCCTTGGGAATCCAATACTTAGTAGATCCTAATTGTGAAATCAAAAAGGTCTTAGGGACCCATGCTTGGACTTTTTGTCTATTTCGATTTACAATCGACATATAAGACTTGTTTGTAGTGGGTGATCTAAATCCAAGTCCGACCTTATTGTACACGACCTTTTGTGATCCAAATAGTAGGTCAAGACCCTTGGACCCCAAAGTAAACCTTTCCAATGATTTTCTAAGGTCTTTGACTTGTCCTTTCAAGAGGGAGTTCTCTTCTTCAAGTTCTTCAACTCGAGTTGAGTTCTCCTCTCGTACTTGACTAGTCAAAGAGGTTAGGGAGACCTCATGTTTAAGGAGTTTAACCTCTTCAACTAAGGTCTCGACCTTGGACTCGGACTTAGCTAATTTTTTAGTTAAATACTTAATTGCATTATAAAGAGTATCAATTAATGACCGACTTACTTTGATCGAATCTCTTGAATCGGATACGGATCTGTGCCTTGTCTTGAATTGGAGTTCATCATCGGATCCGAAGTCGGACTCAGTCTCAGACTCGTAGCTCATTTTGGATTCGGATTCGTCTTCGGACTCGGTCAGCTTGGTCATGAACGCAAGGCTGTTGAGCTCGTCTTCTTCCTCCGACGACTCCTCCCAAGTTACATTGAGCACATTCTTGGATTGTGATGGTTTGTTCTTTAGTCTCGGGCACTCCGATTTGATGTGACCCCTCTTGTTGTATTAGTAACACTTGTAGCTCAAATTTTGCTTGGGTCTCTTTTCCTTGGGTTACTTGATGGGTCGTCTTCTACTCTTGATAATCTTTCGAACTAGTTTCACTAGTTTGGTCTCCATCTCGTTGTGCACCTTCGATTTGTACTCTTCTTCTTCGGGAGGTGCTTTGCTCTTTACCTTCTTCTTTCGACCTGCAACTAATGCAATACCTCTCTCGACTGGGGTTGAGTTAGATTGTTCGTGTAGCTTAAATTCAGAAAAGAGTTTATCTAATCTAATTTTTGATAAATCTCTAGATACCTTGTAGGCATTAAAATGTATGCCCACAAGGTGATCCTAGAAAAAGCATTAAGGGTGTACCTGATTACATCTCGATTTTCGACTTTCTATCTGATCGAGTGGAGGTCGTTCATAATATCCTGGATTCTCACGTGCAATTATGTAGTGGTCTCGTGTTCTTGCATTTTTAGATTGAAAAGCTTATTCAAGAGAAGGTCTCTTTTACATACCTTCGTGTCGGTGGTTCTTTTGTGAAGCTCGATGAGCTTATTTCATAGGTCTTTTGCACTTATGAACAAATCGATGCGGTTGAGCTCCTCATTGGACAGACCACATTGCATAATTTGTATAGCCTTTGCATCGACCTCCACTTGATGCTTCATGGCGTTGGTCCACTTGTCACAGTCTAGGAACTCATCGTCTTCGTTGGTAGGTAGTGAGAATCCAGTCTGGATGACGATCCACATCTCGACTTGGGTTTTTAAATAACACTCCATCCTACCCTTCTAATAACGGAAGTCATCTTTGTTGTAAAATGGAGGTTAGGCGGTGCTAAACCCTTCGAGATGGGTCATCGACTAAAACCTTGCACAAAAATAAAAGACACGGAAAAAGTTGCCAAGATTTTTATCTTGGATTAGTAGTGCGGGAAAAGAACTAACGAAAAGATTAAATTAAAACAAAATACGAAAAGAAATTAAAATTACTAGATTGGTGGTTGCACCAAATCTTAGCGCCCCCTCTCTGATACCAATTGTTGGATCGAGAGACTCGCTAGAGGGGGGGGGGGTGAATAACGATTGGAAGACTTTCTTTTCGTTTCGATAAAACTCGAGTAGTGCAGCGGAAATTAAAGGAATTAAAACACGAAGACACTTTGTTTTTACTTGGTTCACAACCTAAAAGTTGCTACTCCAATGCCCCGTGATTCTAGACCGCATACGAAGGGGCAATTTACTAAACATCTCCTCCTCGTTAGAGGTAGGAGACAACGGATACAAAGGGACAAAAGCTCGAGGTGGAGGCAACAAACATACCTCACCTCATTACAATGAAAACACGATTTACAATGTAATAAATACAAAATTAAAAACAAACTTGTTGCTATCGATGGAGTATGGTTGTGAACTTGGTGTCGCGTCGGCGTTGCGGCAGCATTACGGCGATGTAGAGCTTTGGCATTGTAGAAGTGCTTTGAGAGCAAGATAGATGGTTCCAAAGGGGTGAAATCCCTTTCTTTTATAACCCTCCAAATCCTAACTTGTTGAGATCCAGATCTGAGTCAAAGCTCCTTATCTCTCCAAGATAAGAGGAGCTTATCTTGACTTTCTTCGTTGCTGATCAGTTTGAATAGCAGTCGACTGATGCTAGCAGCAATCGATTGCCAATAGCCAGCAGTCGACTGCCAGCTTGATTACTTTCCTGCAGTAAAGAGTTAGCACAGAAATACGAGTAATGGATATTTTGATGATTCCTTATTGTCCGATCTCGACCTAGACCTTCCTCGAGAAGTCTTAACTAGATCTCCGCCTAAGTTCGTCCCCGTACAAGAGACACGACCTCACCACTACTCCACACTCGTGCTTACCTCTAGTCCTTTTTGACTTGTCGCTTAGCTTCCGATCTCCGCCTAGGTTCCTTGACTCCACTAGGTCCTCCTGGCGTCGTCCGACCACCACAGTTTCTCGACTCGAGATTCTCCGGGTGTCACTTGACCTTGGGCTTAGCTTAAACACTTCCTGCACACTTAACACGGCTCATGAGATAACAATAACACCTTAACTTTGAACCTTTTTCATAATCAAAACTTATGTTTGATTATCTGGTGCCCCTGTACCAACAATATCGTCATGTATTTGTGTTGTGCTTGTATTATTGTTATCATCTTTATTTGTATTTTATTCCACTGTGCTAACGATAATTGCAGACAAGCAACACGACGAACAGAATTGAATTCCAAGTGACGACGCAAAACTGCTATTCACCCCCCCTCTAGCGCATCATCAACGTTCCTATAAATAGTATAACTCGTTTGTGATGTCTGAATTTATTAAACTCTTTAACTTTAGCATTCTATCCCTAAACCACTGTGAAAAATCTCTCTCATGATATTATAGAAGTTGATTTGAATGAACTTTATATGATAGAAGTTATAGATGTTCGCTGCATAAATAAATATTTAAATTATAATTTTATAATGAAATAGAAAAAAATAACAATATAATGTAAAATTTTACTTCCGATATCGATCAAATTCTTTACAATCATTTTTTTTATTAACCTGAGGTATCGGGCTTACGTCCACTAATCCTCAGGGCCAACTGGCCCGGCCCCACGGAATTTTTCCATCAGTCGACGAGGGTAAATCAGGATGACGTGTGGAATATGTTGGAAATTTGACGCCTCTAGAGGGGGGGGTGAATAGCGTTTGCCCGTACGTGGATGGAAATCGATTGCGTTCGTCTCTACAATTTCGTTAGCGCAGCGGAATAGAAATAATAAAAGCAATAACGAAAAGATACAATCACGAACACAAGGATATAACGTGGTTCAGAATCGAACGGTTCCTACTCCACGGATTGAGCTCTAACGAGCTCTAGCGACGCCAATGCAATCACTAATCAATAAACTCCTTCTCGACAACAAGTCGGAGGCGGAGAAACCTCGTACAAATGTTTACAACAATAAATGAAAGAAATACAAGCAAATACAAAGGAAATGTAAAGAACACTTTACAAAACTAGGGTTTGAGCGCTTTGCTTGTTGGTTGCTTGGATGAGGTTGAAGGGCCCTGAAATGCACCTGCAAATCGCCTTCAAATCGCCTCAAGAAAGCTCCCCAAGAACTGATGATGAAATCCTCCATGAGCTCCTCTTTTTGACCTGCATCGAGATGGATTTCCACCTATCAGTCGACTGCCATAAGTCCCCAGTCGACTGATGCCACTGTTGTCGTGAGACAACGGCTCAATCCACGTCGGACAAGTTCCAACGGGACTCTTGGCAGTCGACTGCCAGCGCCCGTAGCCGACTGGCCAGTCGGCTACGGAGCGTTCTGTGCTCGACATTGGACTGGCAGTCGACTGCCAGAGCATTTCCAGCTCTAAACTGGCAGTCGAACTCAAGTCGACTCACGGCAGTCGAACCGGCCATAATGTCAGTCGACTGCCAACCTCAAAAATGAGGTTTTAACCCAAGTATGGTGCCCCCATACTTGCTAGACCACCCTTAGCCTAGACCTAAGCCTTCTAGCCACCTCCATCAGCCTCACGCCTCTCGGATCCCTCCAAGTCATCCATGACTTGTTCATCCATCGCGCTAGCCTCTAGGTGCTTCCGTCGGCTATGTCATGCTAACGGTGTCTACACCGCCAAGGCACATTGGACTTACGCCGCCAAGACTCCGCTTGGACTTTACGCCGCCAACCATTGGACTTATACTGCCAAGACTCCCGCTTGAACTTTACGTAGCCAATATCAAACCCCTTGGACTTCTCATGCCAAGACTCAAGCTTGGACTTTCCCTTGCCAACCCATGTTGGACTTTTACATTTCCAAGACCCATGCTTGGACTTTTCCCTTGTCAACCCATGTTGGACTTCTCAAATGCCAAGACTATGCTTGAACTTTCCCTTGCCAACCCATGTTGGACTTTTACATTGTCAAGACCCATGCTTGGACTTTTCATGTGCCAAGTGTCCCACTTGGACTTTTCATGCCAAGTACTCAAGACTTGGACTTTACCAAATGCCAAGTGTTCCACTTGGACTTTCCATGCCAAGTACACAAGACTTGGACTTTCCCATGACAATTACATTATCATATGTTTTTGTAGAAACATCAAAACATCACTCGAGTCAAAACTCGAGTCCTGGTCAATTGTGACCTGGGCCGATTGCACCAACAATCTCCCCCTTTTTGATGTTTGACAAAAACCAAACAAATCATTTGAGTTAGACCACTAACTCAAATCCCTTACCAATTATCCCAAATTGGTAAACACTCTCCAAATGCTCTCCCCCAAACATTCTCCCCCTTTTTGACTAACATCAAAAAGGTTTTCTCTCCAAGGAGGTCAATGTCTCATGTCCCAATGAGATCTTACCATCTCCCCCTTGATCCAAAAATAAATACCTAGGATGCCTACCATCTTCCTAGTGATAATTCACATATCACTCAAGAGAGACAATCCTATACACTCTCCCAATTTCCAAATTGGGTTTCTAAAAATTCATCAATTTTCCCAATTGATAACATTCTCCCCTTCAAGAAGAAAGAAAAACACATCCATCACTCCAAGATGGATACCTCCCCCTTGACCATTGCACCAACAATGTCCTTGGGAAGCCCCTAAGCCAATAGGAACTCTAAACCATCAAAATTAAGGTCCCAAGTTCAACATAGAACTTTCACTCACCCTAAATTTGATACTTTGACCTAACACAGCTCCTAATCCATATCCAATGAATTTTCACCCTTTATAATGCTTCCTAAAGCATATCCTAGGGTTAGGAGTGATTAGAAACCTTTTCCATAGCTGAACACGGGCTAAACAAACCTTGTTAACCCGAATCGACTGGCAACAACTCCCCGACAATAATCACCGACTACTAACCCATACTACCAATCGCCACTATAAGGCGATCGATAGCAAATTTCAATTTCAAAATCGTAATCGAGATTTGGAAAAACATAAGTAATTATACGTAATTTGAAAAATCATAAAATTTGATACGTATATTACTTATGGTCATTACAATGGGTGAAAAATATTTGAAAATTATTTTACCCATAAAATAGTGAGTTTGATACAAAACTCAAAACCATTGAAATTTTCAATGTTTTGGCCCTATTTTGTATCAACTTCATCAATGTTGATTGCTATCAAAAGATAGACTTCACCAAGGTTTTTCAAAATGATTTTAAAATATTTTCAAAACCTTATTTTGGATCATATTCCTTGGGCTCTATGCACATGACTTGTACACAAGCTTTCCTAATGATCCACTAATTAAATTAGATGAGTTTCAGTTCATCTAGATGCAAAAACTATGCACCTTGAACTTAACTCATATCCTAGCATCTCACATGTATCTAGGGTGTATAAAATACACATACATGTCAATTTAATGTGAGATGTGAGTTTTGTTCATCCTAATCTAGGGTTTCATGCATTCTCTAAGGCAACCCTACTTGATTCCCTTATAAATGAGACTTCAAGTCATGCCATAGTCCTTAAATCAATTTCAACCAAATTGTCTTAAATGCATGAATGATTATGGCATTAGAAATGATATAAATAAGCATATGCTCATAATCATGATGTCATGGTATAAGATGAAATCTAAAAACACATGACATTTGAAACCTTAATCCTAAACATGAACATGACATATAAAATGATTAAAATAAACATGATGTCATGACATGTTATATGGCAAACAAAGCATGACATATAAAATATATAGGTATAGTAATACCTAAATTTTAATATTAATTGTCATTTGATATAATTAGATGTATTTTGTCATATTATCATTAATCTCCCTAGTGTGCCAAAAACCCAAAATGACACACTAACCTTTAAACCTAAATTGTGCTAATTTAATTGATTTTTCTTAATTTCAAAAATGCATTGGCACATCCTAAAATCTTTTAGGATATTGATTCAAATCTATTTCCAAGGTAACCATAACCTTGAAAATATCCTAAAGTGCCACCTTTACCATGGTTGAGTTAACTACCCATCCAATCAAGGTTGACACACCCTAAACCCATCTAGCGTGAATCAATCACGCTCTTAGAAACCCAAAACCGATTTGAGCTCCTAGGGTTAATTAGGTATTCCTTAGGGATAACCTCCCTAGATACCTTCCTAATGACCCTCCTAGGCTTGTTAGCCTTGGTCATTTGGGTCTTACCTAGGTTGACTCTAGGGGTAACTCCCCTTGCAACCTTCTTAGTGGCCACCCTAGGTTTCCTAGAAACCCTAACCACTAGGCACAACTTTTGGTCAACCTTAGGGATGACTTCCCTATTTACCTTGGTCTTCCTAGACCTAGTTTGTATCCCATAATCAAATGGAACACTATGGTAAGCTACCTTAGGCTTAGGTTTGTGACCCAAACCTTGCTTGCCTTTGGTTGACTTTTGACTCTTAGGTCCTTGGTGTTGACTTTGACTTCTAGACCTAGACTTTTGATCATTAGACCCTTTAACTTGGTTTTGTATATTCCTAAGGGTCTTCTCAAGTTTTTCAAGCCTTGACCTCAAGACTTGATTCTCTAATTCTAATTGCCCAATTTTAGAATTTTGATTTAAACCATGGGCATGAGGCTTTCTAGGCATATGCCTAGTCCATTTAGGATTTAGATCTAGATGTTCTCCTATTTTCCTAATTGATTCCTTAGGTAAAATATTTTTAGGAATATTAGTCTCAAATTTCTCCTTACTCCTAAGGTAAACATTTTTAGCACCTAAGCAAAATTCCTTACTTCTAGCATGCTCTTTATGAATTGCAAGGGAATTAAAATTCCTAGCATGCTTTTGACTTTTAAATCTAGAAGGTGCATTATTGAAATATACCTTAGGGTTTGCCTTAGCTCCCCCTACATGTGTAGCTCTTTCTTGGGTCTTTTTGCTCCCCCTAGGACATTGACTCCGGTAATGCCCCTTTGAGTTGCACTTGAAGCATATGATATGCTTCTTGCTCTTTTGACTTGGGGTACTGACATCCTTGACTTTTGGTGCCGGTGGAGCTTTCCTAACCTTCTTTGGGCACTTGCTCTTATAGTGCCCGGTTTCCCTACACTCAAAACATATTATATGCATTTTATTATTAACACATATGTTTGAGTTACCTAGGTCAATGGAGACCGGAATTGGACTTTGGGCTTCTTCATCTTGACCGGATGTCGAAACTTCTTCTTGATGTTCCGGTGTGGAAGTTCTCTCCTCCCCCTCAGTCCTTGAAGTGGATGCTTCTTCCACTTCCTCCACCGATCCGGAAGTTGACTCCCTATCAACCTCCGAATCCTCAAGCTCTTTAGATGATGATGTACTTGCTTGAGCTTGAGAGGGTGAACACTCCTCTTCTTCTTCTTCTTCTTGGATTGATGATGGATTTTCATGAAGCTTTGCCACTTGGCTCCATAACTCCTTAGCATCCATATAGTCCCCTACCATACACACAATTTCATTAGGGACCAAATCAAGAATAAATTTTACTACCTTCATGTTTTTCTCGAAGGCTTGGAGTTGATCTTCACTCCACTTCTTCTTGAGGAACCCTCCCTTTGGTCCTATTGGATAGATAAAACCCTCCATCAAGATAGACCATTCTTCGAAGTCCCTCATCATTAGGAAGTCTTCAATTCTTGACTTTCATTGCTTAAACCCTTCTTGTCCATAGAAGGTATAGGGGATAGGTGTGTTGATATCCCATCCCAAATGTCCTTGGATTTCCATCTCTCCCTCTAGCGTCTTGACTCCGGGTTGTTAATCCGTAGAAGAGCCCCGGGCTCTGATACCACTTGTTGGAAATTTGACGCCGCTAGAGGGGGGGTGAATAGCGTTTGCCCATACGTGGATGGAAATCGATCGCGTTCGTCTCTACAATTTCGTTAGCGCAGCGGAATAGAAATAATAAAAGCAATAACGAAAAGATACAATCACGAACACAAGGATATAACGTGGTTCGGAATCGAACGGTTCCTACTCCACGGATTGAGCTCTAACGAGCTCTAGCGACGCCAATGCAATCACTAATCAATAAACTCCTTCTCGACAATAAGTCAGAGGCGGAGAAACCTCGTACAAACGTTTACAACAATAAACGAAAGAAATACAAGCAAATACAAAGGAAATGTAAAGAACACTTTACAAAACTAGGGTTTGAGCGCTTTGCTTGTTGGTTGCTTGGATGATGTTGAAGGGCCCTGAAATGCACCTGCAAATCGCCTTCAAATCGCCTCAAAAAAGCTCCCCAAGAACTGATGATGAAATCCTCCACGAGCTCCTCTTTTTGACCTGCATCGGGCTGGATTTCCACCTATCAGTCGACTGTCATAAGTCCCCAATCGACTGATGCCACTGTTGTCGTGAGACAACGGCTCAATCCACGTCGGACAAGTTCCAACGGGACTCTTGGCGATCGGCCGCCAACATTAGCGGTCGCCCCGCGTAACCGGCCCAGCGACCGGCTCGGCTACGGAGCATTCTGTGCTCGATATTGGGTATCGACGATGTTGCCGATCCTTGGCGATCGTATGCGTTGACACGATCGTCGATCCAATGTGATCGCGCGAGCATTTCCGGCTCTAAATTGTGATCGAACTCAAGTCGACTCACGGCGAGGTTTTAACCCAAGTATGGTGCCCCCATACTTGCTAAACCACCCTTAGCCTAGACCTAAGCCTTCTAGCCACCTCCATCAGCCTCACGCCTCTCGGATCCCTCCAAGTCATCCATCGCGCTAGCCTCTAGGTGCTTCCATCGGCTATGTTATGCTAACGGTGTCTACACCGCCAAGGCACATTGAACTTATGCCGCCAAGACTCCGCTTGGACTTTACGCCGCCAACCATTGTGTTAGGGCAATCTCTTGCCATGATAAGGTTTTGATGTGTGTGGCAAAGGGTTTAAGTTAGTTGGTTATATTGATTTGATATGTGCGTTGAAGTCATGCAGGGCTTAGTAATTCGCACATGGAGCCATGGCGAGTTTCACATCTCATGACTCGTGCCTTGAGTCGGTGAAGGATAGCTTTGCGGAAGCCGTGCGCTTGGAGCATCCGAGGGACCGCCGGTCGAGAAGCTTGGAGGGAAGCCGGAGGAAGTAGACTTCGAGGCAAGAGACGCGAAGGAGCATTGCAGAGCCGTGTGCGATCTGCCGGGGCGTGGCGCGACGAAGAGAACCGAGCGAGGACTCCGAGGATGAGTGGCGTTGTAACCCGGGAAGGGTAGCTCTTAGGTGAAACTTGCCATTTGGCCAAGTGTCGGATGGGTTTTCCGACACGGTCATGTCATGTCATGGCGATCGCTTCTCTGAATCGATGGGTTGATCACGTGGTATAAGACCGGTTTGAGGGCTTAGCGATCATTGCCATGGGCAAGCGATCGGCCCGATGTCGGCGCAATGATCGGCCGGAAAAGCGGTCGGTGATGGAAGCTGCATGCGAACGCAGAATGGAGTCGACTCGCGAGCACTCGACGATCGAGCATCGGTCGGTGATGGTCCCATCGGTCGGTGATGCCAATACCGCTAGATGGAATCCAGCGTGGAAAGCGGTAGATTATTGCGGCTACATCGATCACCGATCGATCGAGGGCATCGATCGGACCGATCTGTGTCAACGGGAAGAAACCCTCTTCCTCTATAAAAAGGAAGGGGGTAAGGGTTTGGGAGCCTAATGCTTATGCTCTAATACTCTCCCAAAGTTCCCTAAAGCTTTCCATCCTCTTACTCAAGCTTATTTCCATTCTATTTGTAAGAGGAGTGTTTGTAAAGGTTACCTCCACCTAGCTTGGTGCAAAGGAGAGACCAATAGTGATTGGGTTTCGGAGTGATTCACCGTGGACGAATCGGACCGTGGATTAGCGGCATAGCCGTGAACCACGTTATATCTCCGTGTTTGTATTGTCTTTGTTTTACTTCTATTTGCTTGTCTTAGTTTATTGCTTCGCTTGCTTAACGCGTTTTGTAGACAAGCAAAATACGACGTCCAACGAATTAGGGCTATTCACCCCCCTCTAGCCGGTCATCCGATCTCCCAACAAGTGGTATCAGAGCCAAGTCGTTTGTCAAGGACTAACCGCCACGACAAACACTTCATTAAAAGATGGCCGGCTCCAACATCTACCCGCCGAAGTTCGACGGCGAATTCGCTTGGTGGAAGAAGCGAATGGAGGTATTCTTCGAGACCGATTTTGATGTTATGCTTATAATGGAAAATGGTTTCGAGTTGCCTAGGGATGAAAGGGGTGAACCAATAGAGAAGACAAGGTGGACTAAGAAGCAAAGAGAGGAACACATTGCAAATTCAAGGGCTAAGCATCATCTCCTCAATGTACTTCCCCAACAAGAGATAAACCGAATTGGGGAGTGCTCTAGTGCCAAGGAGATGTGGGAGAAGCTAGTAGAGCTTCATGAAGGTACCTCGGCAAAGCTAGCAAGAAGAGACCTCCTCCTCCCAACTATCAAACATCAAATTAGAAAAGGAGAAAAGGTAACTTCATTGCATTCTAGGTTTAAAGAGATTTTGCTTGGACTAACAAGTGTAGGAGAGAAGTTATCCAACCGGGATATGGTAATGAAGGCCATAGACGCCTTTCCCCGGTCCTCAAGATGGAGCTCCATGGTGGATTCATTCTACATCTCCAAGAACTTGGAAGTAAGTACCTTGGAGGAGTTCTTCTCAACAATGGAGCTCCATGAAACAAGACTTGAAGGAATACAAGAAGAACCAAGAATTCAACCTTCAAGAGGAGTGGCCTTGATAGCAAATAAGGGAAAGAAGAAGATGGAAATTCCCTCCTCCTCCGATGACGAAGCCTCATCCTCCTCCATGGATAGCACCGAAGAGGCCTATATGGTAAGGAGGGTAAGGCGTGCATTTAAGAATGTTAGATTTCATAAATCTAATGATAGGGGAAGGAGACCAAGGGGGAAGGTCATATGCTACAATTGCCAAGGAGAGGGGCACATAAGGGACAATTGTCCCCTCCTAAACAAGAGCAAGGAAGAGAAGAAAAAGAAGGAAGAAAAGAAGAAGAAGAAGGGGAGCAAGAAGAAAGAGGAGAAGAAGGCCAAGGAAAAAGGAAAGTCCATGGCTCTCAAAGCCAAGACATGGGATGACCTTGCCTCCTCTTCCTCATCCGATGAAGAAGAGCATGTTTACTCCAACCTAGCACTAATGGCTCTTCATGACTCGGATAGCTCCTCCTCCTCCTCAAATGAAGAATCAAGCACAAGCGAGGAGAGCTCAAATGAAGGGGGAGCTTCATCTACCTCCTCATCCGAAGAAGAAGAAGAGGATATGGAAACTATGGTAACGAAAGCCTATCCTAAGAAAATAGTTTCCATAATTTCTAGTTTAACTAAGGACTTATTTGGCATGAAAAAGAAAAACAAAAGCATGCTTAATCAAATTAAGGAATTAGAGCAAAAATTAGAAAAAGCATGCTTAAGTGAAAATATTTCTTCTTGCCATGATGATGCATGCTCACATGATGAATATATGCCTTTAGATGTTAGTGATGCATGTATAAATGAAAATAGGGCATTAAGGGAAAAGGTAGATTATTTAACCAAAGCCCTAGAGAAATTCACAATAGGCTCCAATACCCTTAACATGATAATTGGGAGCCAAAGGGCAAGTTTTAACAAGAAGGGCCTAGGATATAAAGAGAAGAAAAATGAGAAGGCCTATAAATGCCTAATTGCTAGGGGACAAGACAAAAACAAAGTAATAGCTAAGAAATGGATCCCCAAGGAATTTCTAGTGAATCCCATAGGCAAAAATCTATTTTGGGTTCCAAAATCCATCCTTAAGGGTTAGAAAACCCTAGGGTAGTCAACCATATGAACTTGACCTATATCATATTTTGGTTGACTTAGGATGACGGGACAATATTTTTTTTAGATAGTGTTGGGTGATGATAACGTGCCCATAAATAGGTAATAATGCTTAAATCATGATGATTGTTGTAATTCCTATGTATATTTGCAATCATGATTTATGTTTTTGATGTTTGGCACGTTATCATGAGAAATAGGTTTGAATCATGCCTTAGGTGATAATTTGTTTATTATCATCACATAATACCTAATGCATGACTATAATTTGATGAAAACATGAATTTCATGATCATAATGTGAAATTAAATCATATATGTCATTATGATCATGTAGTATGTTAGGTTGATACTTAACCATGATAGAATTGTATGAATATATTGGTTAAGTATATATAAATACCCCCTAGGATGCATCTGACACTCACTATAGACTAACTTGATTGCAAACTTAGCATGGGTGAGATGTTAGGATGATACAAATGTCCACTAATGCTTATGGCATTTAGATGGTCATTTAATGTATCAATTTAGCAATAATAGACCAATCATGGGGAAGGCTTATGTTTAATTCATAGACATATTGCCCAAAGATCATGGTTGGATATTTCATATGTTTTCAAAACAATTTCTCACTTTAAAATACATGTATTCATGTTTTGAAACAATTGGAACCAAAACTAGGTGTCAAACTTGATACTTTCATGATCAAAAACCTAGTAGTTTTTAAAGTTTTTGGATTTTTGGTAAATATCAGAAAATATAATGACTTTTCATGAAAATATATTTTTCACTGATAGAAATACTTAAAAGAAATGTGTTCCCCAAATTTTATGATTTTTCGAATTTTTTTTGGAATTTTTAACGCATTTAAAATTCGCCGGAAAAAATCGAAATCCGAAAATCATGTGCGATCGTAGTATCGAACCAATCGGTGATCGATGGCCTCAAAATCGTTAATTCAATTTGTGATATTTCAATTCTATACTTGATGCCATGGGTTTTATAACTTAGTGTTAATCTTTTTGATGGTGTCAAAGGGGGAGAAATAATTATGTTTAAGTTAATTATTTTAGGGGGAGAAATATATGATAGGGGGAGAAAATTTGTGTAGAAAGTTTCATTGATTAAGGGGGAGTTGCATGTTGCTATGTCATGTTTATACTTACATGCTTTTCTTACCTTAGAAATTTTTATCAAATGTTTACCTAACTTAAACGGATTGCCACACATCAAAAAGGGGGAGATTGTTAGGGCAATCTCTTGCCATGATAAGGTTTTGATGTGTGTGGCAAAGGGTTTAAGTTAGTTGGTTATGTTGATTTGATATGTGCGTTGAAGTCATGCAGGGCTTAGTAATTCGCACATGGAGCCATGGCGAGTTTCACATCTCATGACTCGTGCCTTGAGTCGGTGAAGGATAGCTTTGCGGAAGCCGTGCGCTTGGAGCATCCGAGGGACCGCCGGTCGAGAAGCTTGGAGGGAAGCCGGAGGAAGTAGACTTCGAGGCAAGAGACGCGAAGGAGCATTGCAGAGCCGTGTGCCTGATGCTGCCGAGGGACGTGGCCGCGAACGAAGAGAACTTCGAAGGCGAGGGACTCCGAGGGATGAGAGTGAGCGTTGTAACCCGGGAAGGGGTAGCTCTTAGGTGAAACTTGGCCATTTGGCCAAGTGTCGGATGGGTTTTCCCGACACCAGTCATTGTCGTGTCATGGCGATCGGTCGCTCGAAAATCGATGGGTTGATCGACCGTATAAGACCGTTTAGGGCTTAGCGATCAGCCATGGAATCGCAATGATCGATGTCGGCGATCGATCGCGGGAAGGCATCGGTCGATGGAATCGCAGACGCAGAATGGAGTCGACTCGACCGAGCACTCGGTGATCGAGCATCGGTCGGTGATGGTCCCATCGGTCGGATCGATGCAATACCGCTGGATGGAATCCAGCGTGGAAAGCAACCGTTATTGGGCAGCGGCTGAGATCGATCGGTGATCGAGGCATCGATCGGGATCCGATCCTGTCAACGGGAAGAAACCCTCTTCCTCTATAAAAAGGAAGGGGGTAAGGGTTTGGGAGCCTAATGCTTATGCTCTAATACTCTCCCAAAGTTCCCTAAAGCTTTCCATCCTCTTACTCAAGCTTATTTCCATTCTATTTGTAAGAGGAGTGTTTGTAAAGGTTACCTCCACCTAGCTTGGTGCAAAGGAGAGACCAATAGTGATTGGGTTTCGGAGTGATTCACCGTGGACGAATCGGACCGTGGATTAGCGGCATAGCCGTGAACCACGTTATATCTCCGTGTTTGTATTGTCTTTGTTTTACTTCTATTTGCTTGTCTTAGTTTATTGCTTCCGCTTGCGCTAACGTTTTTGTAGACAAGCAAAATACGACGTCCAACGAATTAGGGCTATTCACCCCCCTCTAGCCGGTCATCCGATCTCCCAACACATTGGACTTATGCTGCCAAGACTCCCGCTTGGACTTTATGCAGCCAATATCAAACCCCTTGGACTTCTCATGCCAAGACTCAAGCTTGAACTTTCTCTTGCCAACCCATGTTAGACTTTTACATTGCCAAGACCCATGCTTGGACTTTTCCCTTGCCAACCCATGTTGGACTTCTCAAATGCCAAGACCATGCTTGGACTTTCCCTTGCCAACCCATGTTGGACTTTTACATTGCCAAGACTCATGCTTGGACTTTTCATGTGCCAAGTGTCCCACTTGGACTTTTCATGCCAAGTACTCAAGACTTGGACTTTACCAAATGCCAAGTGTTCCACTTGGACTTTCCATGTCAAGTACACAAGACTTGGACTTTCCCATGACAATTACATTGCCATATGTTTTTGTCGAAACATCAAAACATCACTCGAGTCAAAACTCGAGTCCTGGTCAATCGTGACCTGGGCCGATTGCACCAACAGAATATACAAATGTGCTTTCTTATACAAAGTCAAAAGCAATTTTATATTATGTTGTTGTGAAATACTCTTGCTTGTTGTGAGAAAACACTTAAATTACATATTATTAGTTGAACATCTTTATTTCATTCTGGTCAACTAAATCTTATCTCAATTTAACTCATATATAAAGAATTAAAAGTAATTCATTATTTACAATATACTACTATGCAATAGATTTTTTAGATCTTGTTTTATTACGTACATAGCTTTTTAGTCTGCCCAAATATTTTTCAAAGGAATAGATCCATCCTGACGAAATAGGTCCAACTAATATGACTTTGCAAGGTAAATGATTGCAAAATGAATCATAATGTCAAAAAATATGGGGGAAATATTGGTTCCATCCTATACAATATGAAGAATTTTTTCTCCATTTTACATAAGTTCGTTATGTGTAAAAATTTTGCAGTTATTCTTTTGAAAAAATTATATAACTCAATTAGTGTGTGATATATGTCTTTTGAAAAAAAAATTATGTACAACCATCTGAAGTATTCTTTGCAATAAGACATGATAATCATGTGATTTTAGTTCATATAACTTTCTATCATTTGCATTCACATTTAGATGTATTAGAAGCATATCTATTAGGAAATTTTAGAGATTTTAAAAATAAAAAAATTTATGTCTTTCTTCCAATATCAATGTGTAACTTCCATATAGTTTACTAAATTTGTCTCCTACTTTCTTTAAATGCAATTCACTCCTAATCTCCATATTCTGCAAGTCTAATCTTGCTTTGAATATATCATTTGACTTTCCATCTGTATTTAAAAATGTGTCAACCAAAGCATCACAAATATTTTTTTTAATATGCATCATATCTAAATTGTGTCTCAACTTTAAATTTAACCAATACTTTAACTTATAAAATATAGACTTCTTTAAAGATCGTTGATATTTTTTACTTAATGTAAGATGTTTACTGAATGTCAACTGGGGTAATGCATTTAACTATACTAAAATCTCATAACCACTAAATCTTCATGGTGATCCTTCTTGTTCAACCTTTCAATTGAAATTCTTATTTCTACACCATGGATGCTACACATTCAAGAATTGACAGTGACATGTGTAGTATATTTTACTCTGTAATCTTTGAAATTAATTTAGTTTAATGCAGACATATTGGACATGTTTTATAACCCAATGTGCTCAATCCAGATATTGTTTCATATGCTAGAAAGTCATGAATGGTACATATCACAATAATATATAATAAAATACTTATTCAGTCAATGCATTATATGCTTCCACCCATCATTCTATAGCTCCTTCAGTTCGTTGATCAAAGGTCGTAAGCATATATCTATCTTTTTCCCAGGTAATTTTGGCCTAGAAATTAAAAGAGACATAATCAAATATGATGGCTTCATCATTTTCTATGGTGACAAAGTATAATTCAAAAGTATATCAAGTCACATACTATAAGCATTTGACATGTTTTCAAACAGATTAAAACTGTCAATAGTCGACCCTAAGCGAATATTTCATGGATGACTTGTAAATATTTCTTGTGACATGTAAACTTTTTTCCATGATTCACTATCTATTGAGTGTCTTAGTACACCATCTATTTCAATCCACTTTTTTTTATGACATCTCATATCTTTTGTTGTATGTTTCAAAATAAACAATTGCTTAAGTCTGGACTTCAGAGAAAAATATTAAAGAATTTTCTGAGCATTCTATTTCTTATTCATTCCATCATACTTATATTTAGGTTGCTTGCACACTAGATATGTATTCTTATTCACATGCTCACCTCAAAATAATATACAATTATCCTTACATACATATATCTTCTCATATGTCAATCCTAACCCTTTTAATAATTTTTTTACTTCATAATGAGAGTTTGGAATTACATTCGATTTGAAATATATCTCTTGTAATAACTGAAGTAACATATCAAAAGATTTATTGATCCAACCATTTAACACCTTCACATGCATTAACTTAGCCAAAAAATTGAATACAGAAAAATTAGTACAAGTGTGATACAACTTTTTTTGTATTTCTTCAAACATTAAAGTATAACTTCTTATAATATTATTTGCATTCATATTTTCATTAATATCATTTAATTGAGGATTACTAATATTGATATTTTTTGCATGTCTTAAATCAATAAATATGTTCTGAAAATTGTCTTCTTCAAAATAATAACTATGTTAATCTTCATTAAAAATATTTATATTAATAGATGATATAGCAACTTCTCCATGAAAGTTCTAAACTTTGTATATATAATTTATCAAATCCCTACTTATATCGATATCCTTGAATATAATTCAAATCATATTTAAACAAATTGTCACATCGTCGACATGAATAATGAATTTTGATTAAATTCAAACTTATCGTATAATTTTTTGTCACCTTTAAAAACTGATTTAACTCATCTACATATTCAAGGCTAATCTGATTTGGAATCCAACTTTTATCCATATTTATAAAATTTAGTTAAACATATAAAAAAGACATATTATTTAATAAATAACTCTTATAAATAAGTTGGATGGTAACTTTCAATGAAATTAATTAAGCAACTTAAATTTATTAATCACATCAAAATAATAATAAAAAATATCATTTAAGCATCAAACTAACCCTTAAATTATCATCTAAACATCGAATTAACTCTAAAATTATCATCTAAACATCAAACTATCCCATAAATTACCATCTAAGCATCAATATATCTCATAAATTATCATTTAAGAATCAAAATAACCTTAAAATCGTCATTTAACCATCAAAATAGTCCTAAAATCATCATTTAGTTATCAAAATACCCATAAAATTATCATCTAAGCATCAAAATAACCATACAATTATCATATAACCATCAAAATAACTCTTAAATCATCATCTAAGTATCAAAATATTCTTAAAATTACCATCTAAGCATCAAAATAACCCTAAAATTAACATTAAAAATATTGAAAACTCTAGATTAAAAGATTCTATCATAGTAAAGGAGAAAAGATTCAGAGGAGCGAATGGCTGAAACAGTCAGAATATGAAGAAGAGAAGAATTGCTCACAATCACTAGAGAGATTTTGTCGGAGGAAGAATCATAGGGGACACTATGGAGAAGGGGATGCTGAAAAAAGTAGTCTGCGAAGGGACGTGGCAAGAGTTTTTTATGCATTTTAGTGATAAATTTAATTCAATTCATCGCTAACATAAGTAAATATTAGCGATGAATTATTTAAATTCATTGCTAATAAATAAATAACTATTAAAAACCTTTTTATTAAAATGAGTTCACAATGAAATAAGGTAAATATCACTAATTAAAATTAATATTAGAGAAGAATTTTCCCAATTCGTCACTAATATAAAGAGTTAGCAATGAGTTACATATTTCGTCGCTAAAAGCTTATATATACACAAACTTTTAGTGACAATGTTTTATTTGTTCGTTGCTAATAGTTTATTTTTTTAATGAAAAATATTTTTTAATATGGTTATTTTCGACGAGCAATTGTTTTGTCGCTATTAATTAATACTATTTAGCTACGAACTGTTATTTTGTCGCTATTTTAATGATTTCTTGTAGTGATGGAAATTATAACAATATATAAATTACATTAGATTATGTCTATGTTAATTATTTTTTTCAACTATTTGTTTATGTATACGAAGTTGTTTCGGTATCATCTTACTGGTATCCTTCATAAGAATTTCATAATTCTTGTGAAGGATCTCATTTTGTTGCAAAATAATTTTTTGCATTTGATATTCTTTAATTTATTGTTAATCTGTGTCGATGTTTTGTTTTGTTTTGTCACTTTCTCTTACTTTGATTTTCCCTTCTTTTTTGACACCTTTTGTTTTATTGGAAAAATGCTAATTTCATAGTCGTCTACATCAATACTTATATCCGGATTTGAACTGGAAGTATGCTCCCTGATTTGGATGTCCTTAATTTTTGCTGGAGTGATGATTAACTGATTGTGGAAAATATTTCTCATACTCTCTAAGAACCCTCTATACATGCATATACTTAAAGGTCTTATTATTATTGTCTTTTCCACATATTGAGTGTGGTCTCTAATACATTCTCGTCACTCCAACTGCTTTGACGATACAAATAACAATTATTATAGTATACAAAAATTAATTTATACCATTGGTGTGAACTTATATTAATATGATTTTATCCGCTTTCAAATTCTCGATACAATTCTAGTTGACCAATGATTGGTGTATATTGTGGCTGAGATGCCGAGATGAAAGATGAGTCAGCCAGGGGTGATGATTCAGTGAGGTGTGCACACCCGAGATGACAAGGGTCGGTTGAATACAGGATGAGAGGGCTTCCGTGAGCTGGCTTGGCTGGACCAACTGCCTTCGGAGCTTCATCTTGTACCGCGACCAAGATGGCGAGAGTCGTTGGAGCTACCGAGGCGTTGACCTGAGGAGACTCACAAACGGGTGAGAAAAGGGGGGTCGAGGGGGACCTCGGTCAAGCCCCTCCGACGCCCAAGTCAGAACGTGGAGAATATAGAGAGCTGCCTAAAGAGGCGAAGTTGAAGATTAGAGATTACCGGAGCCTCCTCTTCTTCCTCCTTGTTACCTTTATCTAGGCAATGAAACAAGAGAAGTCTGGTGACGTTACCCCTGATGGGGATGTGACTTCACAGAGGTGATCTTGGGAGGCATGACCTCATTACGATGGAGATGTGACTGTTCGGAGGAGATCTTGGGAGGCATGACCTCGTTATGATGGAGATGTGACTTAATAACAAAGATTGGAGAAGAGTCTTCTGGTTAGAGATACAAACATTTAACTAAGCTGATGATAGATGGAGCTGAGACATCAGACTGAGACATGAAGTTGAATCATGAGACTGAGATATGAAGCTGAATCATAAGGCTGAGACATGAAGCTGAGTCATCAGGGTGAGTCATTAGGCTGAGACATGAATCTAAGACATGAAGCTGAGTCATGAGGCTGAGACATAAAGCTGAGTCATGAAGTTGAGTCATGAGGTTGAGACATGAAGCTGAGTCATCGGGATGAGGCATGAAGCTAAGTCATCAGGTTGAGACATGAATCTGAGTCATGATATGATCGAGACAAGCTTTTGGCCGAGACAAGCTTTTGGTCGAGATATGCTTATGACCGAGATAAACTTATGACCGAGACAAGCTTATGGCCGAGACAAGCTTATGGCGGAGCTGTGCTTATGTTCGAGACAATCTTATAGCCGAGACAAGCTTATGGCCGAGGTAAGATATGACCGAGATAAGATATGGCCGAGAAGCTTATGACCGAGATAGGCTTATGGCTGAGACAAGATATGGACGAGGTAAGCTTATGGCCGAGACAATATATGACCGAGGCAAGATATGGTCGAGGTAAGCATGTGGTCGAGATAAGCTTACAATGGTCTTCTGGCTGACTTAAATTAATTTGTCGCTCTTGATTAAGTCCTTCCTGGGCTCCATCTCAGCTTGACCATCGACTTAACTTGGCTACTTGGCCAAAAATATTTGTATCCATAGCTACTTGGCCAAAGATATTTGTATCCACGTCATAAGTATCCCCCTCTTGTCTAGTCGAAGGAGGCATAAGTCCGACCGACTAGACTTGTGCCAAATATGAAAGAAACATATAAAGATGACCTCTGTTATCGAAGTGGAGCTTAATGAAGATGTCGAAGTGGAGATCAGAGGGATTACCGATGGAGAAAATGTCAAAAGCCACTATATATGTTAAATAACTAGACGATTGAGTCTCAGACATAGAGAATATAATGCACTGTGCTAGGTGACTTTGCTGAAATGCATCGTGATAGGAGACTTTGCCGAAATGCATCATGATAGGCGATTTTGCTGGAATGCTTCATGATAGGCGACTTAAAGAGATGCATCGTGATAGACGACTTTGCTGAAATGCACCGTGATAGGCGACTTTGCCGGAATGTGTTGTGATAGGCGACTTGAAGAGATGTGATGTGATAGGCGACTTTGTTAAAATGCGTAGTGATAGATGACTTTGCTGAAATGCACCGTGATAAGCGACTTTCCTGAAATGCACCGTGATAGACGACTTAAAGAGATGTGCTGTGATAGATAGCTTTACTGAGATGTGCCGTGATAGGCGACTTTGCTGAGATGCGCCATGATAGGCGGCTTGAAGAGATGCACCATGATAGGCGACTTTACTGGAATGCACTGTGATAGACGACTTTGCTGAAATGCGCCGTGATAGGTGACTTGAAGAGATGCGCTGTGATAGACGACTTTACTGAGATGCACTGTGATAAGAAACTTTGGTGAGATGCGTCGTGATAGATGGCTTGAAGAGATGCATTGTGATAGGCGACTTTGCTGAAATACACCATGATAGGTAACTTTGTTCGAATGCACCGTGATAGACGACTTTGCTGAGATGCGCCGTGATAGGCGCTTGAAAGATGTGCCGTGATAGGCGACTTTACTAAAGAAATACACCGTGATAGGTGACTTTGCTGAAGAAATGCACTGTGATAGGCGATTTGAAGAAATGCGATGTGATATGCGACTTTAAAAAATGCACCGTGATAGGCGACTTTGTTGAAGAAATGCGTTGTGATAGGCGACTTGAAGAAATGTGTGGTGATAGACGACTTTAAGAAATGCACCGTGATAGACGACTTTAAGAAATGCGCCGTGATAGGTGACTTTGCTGAGATGCGTCGTGATAGACAACTTTAAAATACGCCGTGATAGGTGACTTGAAGAGATTCGTCGTGATAGGCGATTTTGCTAAAATACGCTGTGATAGGCGACTTGAAAAATGCACCGTGATAGGCGACTTAAAGAGATGCACCATGATAGACAACTTTACTGAGATGCGTCGTGATAGGCGACTTGAAGAGATGAACTATGATAGACGACTTTGTTGAAGAAAATGCGCTGTGATAGGCGACTTTGCTGAAGAAATGCGCCGTGATAGGCACTTGAAGAAATGCACCATGATAGACGACTTTAAGAAATACACCGTGATATGCGACTTTGCTGAAGAAATGAGCCATGATAGGCAACTTTGCTGAAAGACGAATATAATGTGCCATGATAAGCGACTTTGCTAAAAGAGAGAAGGTCGGTGCGAGGGCTTACGAATTGTCTTGGCTGAAATACTGAGAAGGCCGACACGAGGGCTTACGAATTACCTTGGTCAGCATATAAATCCTCTAACTTCTGAAGACTCGCGGAGTCGAGGAATGATTCATAAATAATTGTGATCCTCCATAAAATTTGACCGAGTAATGTAGTACTGCAAAACATAAATGGACGAGAAAAAGCAAAATAAAAAAATTCAGCTGACCTGTGAAGATCCAACTCCGAAAGATCTAACTTGAGAAGAGTTATCTTCAGAAGAGCTTAAGAAGAGGTAACTCAACAAGAGCTCTAGAAGTGACAACTTACTTGGATGAGAGAGCTTTGAAAAGAACTCTTGGAAGAGACATCTCCGAATGAGAGAGCTTTGAGAAGAGCTATCTTGGAAGAGATAACTTTAACTCCAGAAGATCTGACTTGGGAAGAGTTTTGAAAGAGACATGACTCAGGATGAGAGAGCTTTGAGAAGAGCTCTTTGGAAGAGGCATCACTGAATGAGAGAGCTTTGAGAAGAGCTCTTTAGAAGAGACATCTTTGGATGAGAGACATCTTGGAAGAAAAATTTAACTCTGGAAGATCTGACTTGGGAAGATCTTTGGAAGAGACATCTCCGAATGAGAGAGCTTTGAGAAGAGTTCTTTGGAAGAGACATCTTTGGAGAGACATCTTGGACCATCTGACATTAAGGTGTCTCCCATCTCAACATCTCGGCTTCAACATTTCCCATAGACGACGCCATTTATGTTGCGGCTGAGATCCCGAGATGAGAGATGAGTTGGTCAGGGGTGATGATTCGACAAGGTGTGCGCGATCGAGATGACAAGGGTCGGCTGAATGCAAGATGAGGGGGCTTCCGTGAGCTGGCTTGGCTGGAACAACTGCCACCGGAGCTTCATCTTGTACCGCGACCGAGATGGCGAGAGTCGTCGGAGCTGCCAGGGTGTTGACCTAATGAGACTCACAAACGGGTGAGAAAAGAGGAGCCGAGGGGGATCTCGGCCAAGCCCCTCCGACGTTCAAGTCAGAACTTAGAGAATATAGAGAGCTGCCTAAAGAGGCGAAGCTGAAGATTAGAGATTATCGGAGCCTTCTCTTCTTCCTCCTTGTTACCTTTATATAGGCAATGAAGAAAGAGAAGTCTGGTGACGTTACCCTTGATGGGGATGTGACTTCACAGAGGAGATCTTGGGAGGCATGACCTTATTACGATGAAGATGTGACTATTCGGAGGAGATCTTGAGAGGCATGACCTCATGGAGACGTGACTGTTCAGAGAAGATCTTGGGAGACATGACCTCATTATGATGAAGACGTGACTTAATAACGGAGACTGGAGAAGAGACTTCTGGTCAGAGATACAAACATCTAACTAAGTTGATGATAGATGGAGCTGAGATATCAGACTGAGACATGAAGCTGAATCATGAGGCTGAGATATGAAGCTAAATCATAAGGCTGAGACATGAAGCTGAGTCATTAGGCTGAGACATGAAGCTAAGACATGAAGTTGAGTCATAAAGCTGAGACATGAAGCTGAGTTATGAAGTTGAGTCATGAGGTTGAGGCATGAAGCTGAGTCATCAGGATGAGGCATGAAGCTAAGTCATTAGGTTGAGACATGAAGCTGAGTCATGATATGATTGAGACAAGCTTATGGCCAAGACAAGATTATGGTCGAGATATGCTTATGGTTGAGATAAACTTATGACCGAGACAAGCTTATGGTCGAGATAAGATATGGTTGAGACAAGCTTATGGCAGAGCTGTGCTTATGGTCGAGACAATCTTATAGCCGAGACAAGCTTATGGTCGAGGTAAGATATGACTGAGATAAGCTTATGATCAAGATAAGATATGGCCGAGAAGCTTATGCCCAAGACAAGCTTATGGCCGAGATAAAATATGGTCGAGACAAGATATGGCTGAGACAAGATATGGCCGAGACAATATATAGCCGAGACAAGATATTGTCGAGGTAAGCATGTGGTCGAGATAAGCTTACAATGGTCTTCTGGCTGACTTAAATTAACTTGTCGCTTTTGATTAAGTCCTTACTAGGCTCCAACTCAGCTTGACCATCGACTTAACTTGGCTACTTAGCTAAAAATATTTGTATCCATAACTACTTGGCCAAAGATATTTGTATCAACATCATAAGCATCCCCCTCTTGTCTAGTTGAATGAGGCATAAGTCTGACTGACTAGACTTGTGTCGAATATGAAAGAAACATATAAAGATGACCTCTATTATCGAAGTGGAGCTTAATGAAGATGCCGAAGTGGAGATCAAAGGGATTACCGATGGAGAAAATATCAAAAGCCACTATATATGTTAAATAACTAGACGATTGAGTCTGAGACATAGAGAATATAATGCATTGTGCTAGGTGACTTTGCTGAAATGCGTCATGATAGGAGATTTTGCTGAAATGCATTGTGATAGGTGACTTTGTTGGAATGCGCCGTGATAGGCGACTTGAAGAGATGCATCGTGATAGGCGACTTTGCCGAAATGCACTGTGATAGGCAACTTTGCTGGAATGTGCCGTGATAGATGACTTGAAGAGATGCGATGTGATAAGCGACTTTGCTAAAATACATAGTGATAGATGACTTTGTTGAAATGCACTGTGATAAGCGACTTTGCTGAAATGCACCGTGATAGACGACTTAAAGAGATGCGCTGTAATAGACGGCTTTATTGAGATGCACCGTGATAGACGACTTTGCTAAGATGCATCGTGATAGGCGACTTGAAGAGATGCACCGTGATAGGCGACTTTGCTGGAATGCGTCGTGATAGGTGACTTTGCTGAAATACGCTGTGATAGGTGACTTGAAGAGATGCACTGTGATAGATGGATTTATTGAGATGCACCATGATAGGTGGCTTTGGTGAGATACATCGTGATAGGTGGCTTGAAGAGATGCATTGTGATAGGCGACTTTGCTGAAATGCACCGTGATACACGATTTTGTTGGAATGCGCCGTGATAGGCAATTTCGCTGAGATGCGCCATGATAGGCGGCTTGAAGAGATGCATCGTGATAGGCGACTTTGCTGAAGAAATGCACCGTGATAGGTGATTTTGTTAAAGAAATGCGCCATGATAGGCGACTTGAAGAAATGCGCCGTGATAGGCGACTTGAAGAAATGCATTGTGATAGGTGACTTTAAGAAATGTCTCGTGATAGATGACTTTGCTGAAGAAATGCGCCGTGATAGGTGACTTGAAGAAATGTGTGGTGATAGGCGACTTTAAGAAATGCACCGTGATAGATGACTTTAAAAAATGCACCGTAATAGGTGACTTTGCTGAGATGCATCGTGATAGACAGCTTGAAAAAATACGTCGTGATAGGTGACTTGAAGAGATTCGCCGAGATAGGCGATTTTGTTGAAATGCACTGTGATAGGCGACTTGAAAAAATGCACCGTGATAGGCGACTTGAAGAGATGTGTCATGATAGGCGACTTAAAGAGATGCGCCGTGATAGGCGACTTTGCTGAGATGCGCCGTGATAGGCGACTTGAAGAGATGCACCGTGATAGACTACTTTGCTGAAGAAATGCACTGTGATAGGCAACTTTGCTGAAGAAATGCGCCGTGATAGGCAACTTTGCTGAAGAAATGCGCTGTGATAGACGACTTTAAGAAATGCGTCG
This sequence comes from Wurfbainia villosa, assembly GCA_025175895.1. NCBI lineage: Eukaryota > Viridiplantae > Streptophyta > Magnoliopsida > Zingiberales > Zingiberaceae > Wurfbainia > Wurfbainia villosa. The sequence continues at coordinate 80,529,863 of CM046006.1, read as the reverse complement.
TGATATGCGAATTTGCTAAAGAAATGAGCCGTGATAGGTAACTTTGCTGAAAGACGAATATAATGCGTCATGATAGGTGACTTTGCTGAAAGAGAGAAGGTCGGTGTGAGGGCTTACGAATTGTCTTGGCTGAAATACTGAGAAGGTCGACAAGAGGGTTTACGAATTGCCTTGGTCGAAATACAAATCCTCCAACTCCTGAAGACCCGCGGAGTCGAGGAATGATTCATGAATAATTATGATCCTTCATAAAATTTGACCGAGTAATGTAGTACTGCAAAACATAAATGGACGAGAAAAAGCAAAATAAAAAAATTCAGCTGACCTATGAAGATCCAACTCCAACATATCTAACTTGAGAAGAGTTATCTTCGGAAGAGCTTGAGAAGAGCTAACTCGCGACAAGAGCTCTGGAAGTGACATCTTACTTGGATGAGAGAGCTTTGAGAAGATCTCTTGGAAGAGGCATCTCCGAATGAGAGAGCTTTGAGAAGAGCTATCTTGGAAGAGATAACTTTAACTCTGGAAGATCTAACTTGAGAAGAGCTTTGAAAGAGACATGACTCAGGATGAGAGAGCTTTGAGAAGAGCTCTTTTGAAGAGACATCTTGGAAGAAAATTTTAACTCTGGAAGATCTGACTTGGGAAGATCTTTGGAAGAGACATCTCCGAATGAGAGAGCTTCGAGAAGAGTTCTTTGGAAGATACATTTTTGGAGAGACATCTTGGACCATCTGACATTAAGGCGTCTCCCATCTCAACATCTCAGCTTCAATGTTTCCCATAGACGACGCCATTTATGTTACGGCTGAGACCCCGAGACGAGAGATGAATCGACCAGGGGTGATGATTCGACAAGGTGTTCACGATCAAGATGATAAGGGTCGGCTAAATGCAGGATGAGGGGGCTTCCGTGAGCTGGCTTGGTTGGACCAACTGCCTCCGGAGCTTCATCTTGTACTGCGATCGAGATGGCGAGAGTCGTCGGAGCTGCCGGGGCGTTGACCTGAGGAGACTCACAAACGAGTGAGAAAAGAGGGGCCGAGGGGGATCTCGGCCAAGCCCCTCCGACGCCCAAGTCAGAACGTAGAAAATATAGAGAGCTGCCTAAAGAGGCGAAGCTAAAGATTATAGATTATCGGAGCATCCTCTTCTTCCTCCTTGTTACCTTTATATAGGCTATAAAGCAAGAGAAGTCTGGTGATGTTACCCCTAATGGGGATGTGACTTCACAGAGGAGATCTTGGGAGGCATGACCTCATTACGATGGAGATGTGACTGTTTGGAGGAAATCTTGGGAGGCATGGCCTCATAGAGACATGACTGTTCGGAAGAGATCTTGGGAGGCATGACCTCATTATGATGGAGAGACGTGACTTAATAGCGGAGACTGGAGAAGAGTCTTTTGGTCAGAGATACAAACATCTAACTAAGCTTATGATAGACAGAGTTGAGACATCAGGCTGAGATATGAAGCTGAATCATGAGGCTGAGACATGAAGCTGAATCATAAGGCTGAGACATGAAGCTGAGTCATGATATGACCGAGACAAGCTTATAGCCGAGATATGCTTGTTGGATCGAAGCGGATCGCTAGAGGGGGGGGGGGGGTGAATAGCGATAAAACCTTATTTTTGTTCATTCGTTAAAACTCGAGTAGATAATTAATTTGCAGCGGAAAGATAAGCAATAAATAAAAAGGTTCGTAGCCTTCGGCTACTACTCCAAGGCCCTAGTGATCCTTGATCACGCACAGAGGGCAATTCACTAAAAACACTCCTCCTCGTTGGAGGTAGGAGTTTGACGATTACAAAAAACCTTCGAAAGAAAAGATAGAGAGACAAACCCTCTCTTCTATTAATGTAAAGTGCAACGATAGAAAACCTCGATTAATAAAAGGAATTGCAATATTTAAAGAGACGACAAATTAAAATATCAACAACTAAAGAGTAGAAACTAAGCTAGGGTTGTTGACAGCACTTCGTCGTAGAGTTGTCGGAGAATCGCGGAGTTGCAAAGGTTTTTGAGCACTTAGAGATGATCAAAAACCCTAGGTGAAGCCCTCCTTCTATAGCCTTTAAGCCCCTCATCGAATGGGTCTTCAACCAATAGAAATTGGGCACAAAACTCCTTGAAAAATGGTGATAAAGCTTGACTCCTCGAGGCTGATTTTTGACCATCGGTTGAACTGATTTCTTGGGCGGTTGAACTGATGGCTTAGCAGTTGAACTGATCCTTGGCCGGTTGAACTGATGGCTTAGAAGTTGAATTGATCCTTGGTCGGTTGAACTAATTTTCAGGCTTTTCGACTGTAATAAAGAGTTAGCTCGAAATATAAGTGAATTCGACAGTCACTTGCCATCCGATCTCAACATAGACCTTCCATGGGAAGTCTTGGTCGGATCGTCGCCTAAGGATATCCCCGTGTGGAGGACTCGACCTTACTTACGCTCACTCACACGAGCTTACCTCAACATTTACCTTTGAAGCCTTGCTTTCGGTCTCCACCTAATTCCTTCGGCTCCCTCCGAAGTCCTCCCGGTGTCGCCCAACCACTACGGTTCTCTCCGAGTATCACTGACCTTCGGCTTAGCTTAGCATTTCTGCATACTTGATTCAGCTCGTGAGATAATGACATGAGCTTAACTTTGTATCGTTTGCTATAATCAAAACTCAGGTTCAACTTAGGTGCCTACTACACCAACAATGCTTATGTCCGAGACAAGCTTATGGCTGAGACAAGCTTATGGTCGAGATAAGATATGACTGAGACAAGCTTATCCGATATAAGATATGGCCAAGAAGCTTATGACTGAGATATGCTTATTGTCGAGATAAGATATGACCAAGACAAACTTATGGTCGAGACAAGATATGACCGAGGTAAGCTTATGGTCGAGATAAGCTTATGACCGAGACAATATATGGCCGAGGCTAGATATGGCCGAGGTAAGCATGTGGTCAAGATAAGCTTACAATGGTCTTCTGGCCGACTTAAATTAACTTGTCGCTCTTAATTAAGTCCTTCCTGGGCTCCAACTCAGCTTGACCATCAACTTAACTCGGTTACTTGGCCAAAAATATTTGTATCCATAGCTACTTGGCCAAAGATATTTGCATCCACATCAGTGTAGTAATTAGTGATACATTTCCAAAAAGTTTGATCATTCTGGTCATTACCAATGGCTACGTCGGTGTTGATAGTGGCCCATGACTTCGCAAGGACCGTATCTTTATCAGGAGACCAAATTGTACCCGCTTCGAGGCATCTATCTCCAATTTGTATTCTGGCTCTATCTGTGATGAGTATAGTAACCACTAAGTTTCTGAAATAGATGATGATGGTATGGGTCCTTTATCGTCGATAGCTACATCAACACTAGCCCTTCTTAATTTGTTCAAAGGCATCATCGATGTTTGAGAAGGAAAAAATACATACGACGGAGCTGACATCTCAAATTGACTATCCATCATCAACCGATCTTGGGGTATATACATACAAAACGGAACTGGTGCAACATTACTCGGATTCATGAAATTTTTTTGAAAATTAGAAATTTGAGAAATTTAGAGGATATTGTGGAACATATGGAATATTTTGAAAATTTATATGGTATTATGTGTGGGAGAAAAATTGAGAATATTGGACATTTGAATAAATACTAGTATATTTTGAGAAGATGTAGTTTTTTTCACATTTGAAAAATTCAAAAGATTTATAAAAAAAAGAATTAAAATTTTCGTCCATCTTAAGAAAAAAGAAGTAGAAAGTTATAGGATGAATAAGAAAATTTGAAGAATTGAACATACGGAACTGATGCATTTTTTAAAAATTAAAAATTAATCATTGAACAGCTATTAAAAATTACCTATTATTCAATGATTCAAAATTAGTCATTGTTGAATCACTCTTTTTTTTTTTTTTTGTCATTCAACAATAATTTATCATTAATTAGAATTTTTTTACAAACAAACAAAAATAATTATTTTATAAAAAAATGGAAAATGACCAACTCTTCGAGCACCATGGAAGAAAGTTCTCTTCCAAAATGAGGGAGCATTCTCCCCCACCACATCATCTCTTGGGAGCTCCTACTGAGGATGCTTTTAGCACCTGCCTTCGTCATGTTTACCAACAAGGTGATAGGATGCTTTTAGCACCTGCCTTCGTCATGTCTACCAACAAGGTGATCGACTCCTGATGTTCAATTCTTAGCACAACCTCATCTCTGTGTCATCGCATGCAACTAAGGTCACAAGCTCTGTAGCCTGCCTTCGGTTGATAAAGGTGGATCGGTCAAACCCACACTCAACATCATGAAGATAGGAAACTTTGCTTTCCACTTCGACTCGGTCGCTTGTTTATGGTGATCCCTTCTACGTCCCCGGATAAAAAAATTTATCCTTGACAAAGAGGGATTACCCAAGCTACCGTTTCATCATCGTGCTATTCGATAGGGTGGTTACTTGAACAAACTTATTGTTCAAGCAACCAACCTCTATTCTACGATTAACCACGGAATAGACGATGTACGAATCATCGATTTTTGCGTTTGTATTCGGGGTCCAAGTAAATTTAACCACAAAACAAAACATACAACATGCATATAATTGAAAACAATTATAGACATAATACAAAAGAATATAAACAAACATTATACCTCTCGATCTTCTATTGTATGTCCTTCCTCCTTTTGGACATCGTGTGGGCGATGATCTTCCAAAAGTCGAAGCCTCCTAGATCATCAATCTTCCTTTCCTTGTTCACTCCGAACAAAGGAAGATCATGAAACCAAACTCTTCTCCTTCATTTAATCGACCACCAATCTCCAAGCTTGGTGCTTGCCGCCGGCCAAGGAGAAGAACATGGAGATGTTGCTGGCCAAGGGAAAAGGATCACCCCCAACCCTTGATGTCGCCGGCCCTTGGAAAAGGAGAGAGTGTGCCGACCAAGAGAAAAGGATGAGAAGATGAAGGTTGGACGCCGGCCAAGGAGAGAAGAAGAAAAGATGGGTGTCGGCCAAAGCCCTAGGAAGAAGGAAAAAACTTCCAAAATTGTGGCCGCCCAAGCCCTCCTCCAAAACCCTAGCCTCCCTTTTGTTTCTTGCCGCCCAAGCCAAAAGAAACAAAAACCCTAATCTCTCAAGTATTCTACATGCCCAAGCCTTAAGCCCTTATTTATAGAGTTAGGCTTAAGCCTCCTTTTAATCTCCACCGTCGGTTCTAGGGATTTAATCTCAACCGTCGGATCTAGATATTTAATCTCCACCGTTGGATCTAGAGTTTTATTTTTCATCATTGGATCTGGGATCCATGAGGTTTTAATAGGCTACAATAAGAACCATGAGGAGGAGTTGGATCTTGGCCACCCAATGGATCAAGCCCACATAAAGTCCGATCCATTAATGATAATCCATTCCACTAGAGGATTATCATTGATCTACCTCACCAACCCCCATAAGTTAATATGGGGTAACCATGCCAATAGGGACCTGGATTACTCTGATATCTGCTAACCATGCCAACGGCAAAGCAGATATCCGGTCTTGTACATAACATCGCATACATGAGGCTTCCTACTGCCGAAGCATAAGGAACCGCCTTCATCTCCTCTATCTCCTCAGATGTTCTAGGACACATCTCCTTAGATAAAGGAACTCCATGTCTGAAAGGTAGAAAACCCTTCTTGGAGCTCTGCATGCTAAAACGAGCCAAAATGGTGTCTATGTATGAATCTTGAGATAAGCACAACATCCTTTTCCTATGATCCTTTATAACTTTGATCCCAAGGATGTGTCCCACTTCTCCCAAGTCCTTCATATCAAATTGTTTGGACAACCATACCCTTACACCCGATAACACCTTGATATTGTTGTCAATTAACAAAATGTCATCTACGTATAGTATAAGAAATATCACTACATTTCCATCACATCTCTTGTATACACAAGACTCATCCGGACTTTGAATAAATCCATAAGACTGGATTACCTCATCAAAGCGGATGTTCCAAGACCTCGAAGCTTGCTTCAATCCATAAATGGACCGATTAAGCTTGCACACAAGATGTTCTTTGTCCTTTGCAATGAATCCCTCTGGTTGTTTCATATAGATGTTTTCCTCAAAACTTCCATTAAGGAAAGCTGTCTTGACATCCATCTACCATACCTCATAATCCATATGAGCAGCAATACATAAGAGAATCCGAATAGACTTAAGCATAGCTACCGGCGAAAAGGTCTCCTCATAATCGATACTCTCTTTCTGAGTATACCCCTTCGCAATAAGCCTTGCTTTGAAGGTCTCAACCTTCCCGTCTATTCCTCTTTTTCTTTTGTAGATCCACTTGCATCCAATGGTTTTTACACCATTGGATGGTTCTACTACCTCCCAGACCTGATTTGAATCCATAGATTCAATCTCAGCATTCATTGCACTTTGCCAAGATACCACATCTTTATCTTGGATTGCCTCGTCATATGTCCAGGGATCAGGTTCATATTCGCCATGGACCAAATCAAAAGATTCTCCCAAGAACATGAATCTATCAGGCTGTCTAACAACCCTCCCACTATGACGAGGTATCACCTGTGTATCCTCTGTGACACGCGGTGCAGTGACTTATGGTATATCCTCTTGTACCGGTGGTACTGAAGTAGTGACTTCCCCTTTCAATTCCTCCAGAATAATCTTACTCATGGGCTTGTGGTTCATCACATAGTCTTCCACTAGAAATCTGGCGTTCATGCTAATGATCACCCTCTGATCTCTAGGACTATAAAACAAACCACCTTTCGTTCCTCTAGGATAGCCAACGAACATGCATACTTCTGTACGAGGTTCCAACTTACCAGCATCTGCCTTCAGCATATGTGCTGGACTCCCCCAAATCCGAATATGTCTTACACTAGGCTTTCGCCCAATCAACAATTCTGTGGGAGTAGAAGACACTGATTTAGATGGTACCAAGTTCAAAATATACACTGTCGTTTCTAGAGCATATTGATAACTGCCATTTTGTTGTATTATTTTGGTCCTTAATATCACTGTTTTTATCCTCTCTAGTGATTTATTATTGATTATTTGCATGTTTTATGAGTTTGGATTCATTTTGGACCTTTTTATAAATTCTCCTATATTTTGGACTTATTTGCGAATTTTATCTTTATTTGTAGGAGATCGAGATGAGCTACTGGACTAGACTCAAGTTAGATCAAATATGGCTTCATCTGGAGTCGTAATGGACATTTCAAAATGATTTAATCTGAGCCCTTCATCCAGTTCAGAAGGCAAATCAAATCAAGGGTTCAGATCTGAGCATTATAGACCGTCCAAGGAAAGTGATTGATTCTGAGTCATCCATCTGGATCTGGAGCGATTCGGCCCGTACATTAAGATCTACACGTCTTGGCCGTTCATCCGGACCGTTGGATCGTGATTATACCTTCAGACGGATCAAATTCGTCCATTGCAAATCAGACTGATTTCAGCCGTTGGATGGAGCAGCCTAATTAAGCAGTTAATATATCATCAAGCCTAGCTTCAAATGGACGGCTGGGATCAGATGAAGCTCAGATCGGACGGCTCAAAGAATTCATTTAATAAAACCTAACTTTCCTACACTCCACAGAATCGGCGGCGCAGAAACTTCACGAAAGGTCTCCTTCCTCGCGACGAACGGCGACGTCCTCTTCCGTTTCCATTCCGGCGGCGGGATCGCACAGGAAGCCGGCGGCGAAGCAGGAAGAAGGTCCTTCCATATCTCGACGAGCAGCGCAACTCGAGCCAAGGCATTTTTTCCCCCCATTTTCACGCGCGGCAGAGTGTTTCTTCCCCACGATCGGCGACGACAGTCCGGCAGCCCATTCCGGCGATCTCCCCTCCGACAGTCGGCGATGGTCCCAGGCGAGCCTCGGAGGACGATCAGATGTCGTGATTCGAACAGCTGACCAGAAGCGGGGCGAGCGCGGGATTCCGACAAGTCCAGCTCCATCACCGGCGATTCCATTCCTTTCCGACGACCGGGATTAGGCCGCTTCATCTCCGCCATCATCAGCTGCCGGGATTAGGCAGTTTCAGCTTGTCATCCGCCGGTGAAGAGATTTTCCACCACTGTTCCGGCGATTCCACCCCATTCCGGTGACCGGGATTAGGCCGCACCGCTTCGACATTCCATCCACTAGCTACTGGGACTAGGAGCTCCGCCATCCATAGCCGCCGGAGCAGTGTTCACATCCCTCCGCATTCAGCTCTTTGTCGCGGTGCCGGGATTAGGACCGCATCCGTAATCCATCGACGGAGGGGATGTTCGGTTTATTGTCGCCATCGTGGGGTTACCGATTGCTTATGTTTGGATTTAGTCCATTTAATTGGATAGTTTGTTTTGCTATGTTTGTAGGTTTAGTTGTTGCTTAGTTGTTTAATTTTGTTCGTCATGCATTTGTAGGTTAGTTTAATTTCTTGTTGTTGATATACTAACCCCAACCATTAAAATTGTCCAATCCATGCATCGTATAGTGACAGTGCGGTGCCTGGTTGGAGTGCTTTCATTATTAGATTAGATTTCATTTACATTCGACCAGTTGTCGTATAGTGACAGTGCGGTGCCTGGTCGAATTGCTTTCGTTTATTGCATTTCATTTATTGCAGTTTTTAGTGACTGTTTGATCACTGTACCGTATAGTGACAGTGCGGTGCTTGGTTGAATTGTTTACCTTTATTTCGTGATCATTGTACTGTATAGTGAAAGTGCGATGCGTTATTACTTACTTTTGTGCATTAGGATAGTTACTTGTTAATTGTTATTTAGTAGTTAGATTTACTTCCCGCAGATTTAATTTCCATGTCTGTTTACCAGAATTGTTTGACCATTGCATCGTATAGTGACAGTGCGGTGCAAGGTTGAATCGTTCTTGCATTAGGTTAGCTTTGAATAATTGTTTTGATAATTATAAAAACCCCCAGTGTTTACTTCTGTTTAAAAACAAACATTCAGCCATTAGGTTCGTTGGGAGATGACCCGAGTCAGTCCTATACTGCATTAGTGTAGTTAGGGGGTTCGGTAAATAATTTGGGAACGGTATTACGACAATTCATCGTTCGTATCAAATTTTTGGCGCCATTGCCGGGGAGCTTTAATGAGTTCGTTTGTCTTTAAACTGTAGTTTGTTGTTTGTTTTCTTTTTCTTTTGTTATTATTGTCTTTCTTATCTTTTCTATCTGTACTCATTGTGTTGTTTGTTTTGAAAATGACCAGGTATTTAGGCGATAAACTCTTTGAGCTGGATCCTGAGATTGATAGGACTTTTCACGCACTGCGGAGAGCACAGGGCAGGTCAGCTGATACTTCTGATTACAGTCCATCAGAGTTGCAGATAGTCATGGCAGATAACAACAGGACTCTGAAGGAGCTTGCAGCCCCTGATGCGACATACCAGTATTCTTGCATTAGCTACCCAGCTTTAGAGGAGGATTTTGAGCTCAGATCAGGTACAGTTCATTTGCTTCCTAAGTTTCATGGATTGTCTGGTGAAGATCCCAACAGGCACTTGCACGAGTTCCATGTGGTGTGCTCTACTATGAAGCCACAGGGCATTTCAGAGGAAGATATAAAATTGAGAGTTTTTCCATTTTCACTGGCTGGAGCAGCAAAGGATTGGTTATACTATCTTCCACCTGGATGTATTAACAATTGGCTTGAATTGAAGAAAGCATTCTTGGAAAAGTTCTTCCCAGCATCCCGAACTGCTACTATCAAGAAAAGCATCTGCAGTATCCAGCAGTCTACTGGAGAGACATTGTATGAGTACTGGGAGAGATTCAAGAAACTATGTTCCAGTTGCCCCCAACATCAGATCAGTGACCAGTTGCTCGTTCAGTACTTCTATGAGGGACTGCTTCCCATGGACAGGAGTATGATAGATGCAGCTAGTGGAGGGGCATTAGTTAACAAGACTCCCAGTGAGGCCCGAGAGCTTATTGCAAACATGGCAGAGAACTCACAGCAGTTTGGGAGCAGAGCTATAGTGACTAGAGGGGTGAGTGAGGCTCACCTGGCTATTACTGATCAGGCGGAGATGAAGAATTCTATACAGGAGCTCACATCATTAGTTAGGCAGTTGGCTCTGAACCAGGCAAGCCAATCTTCTATAGTGCCTATGCAACCTATGAGAGTTTGTGGTATTTGTTCGAGTCCAGAGCATCCTTCTGATTCATGTCCTTCACTCCAAGATGAAATAGTAGCGGCAAATCGGTTTCCTTCCAACCTCGATGCTCGACCTCGATATCATCCTCCATATCGGCATCAGCGACATCGATATCGGCCTCGATTACCGGCAACAACATTCCGGATATGATCCGATGTCGCCACTTATAATCCGAGGATGGAGAGATCATCGAATCGAGGTATGGAATTCATTTTATCGCGCCGTTCGGCCAGACCGACATTTCAGAGACCCTAGCCATCGAGTAACCCAAGATACAAGTCGGACCTTACATTCGGCCGATTGTTTGAGTCTTCGATTCAAGTTCAAATTCAAAGGATTTTACAACAAGATAGCTTTAGCAGAAGACTGATGCATCTATTGAACATAGAGAGAGAAATAGCCACTCGCATCTAACATTAACCAACACTACACAGAGATCTAGTCACGGCTACCATCTCGGACCATCCCGAATCCTAAAGGAACATCACCAATTACACAAGTGGTAGAGTTACTCAGCACCCCTGTGCTTCGACCGCACTGCATCCAGATCCGATTCGGTGGTAGTTCAGAGCGAGAGGCAAGCGTGATCGGAGATCCACGGCCGCGACGATCGGAGTCGCCGGTTCTATTACCTTTCCCTCGTGAGGCCGCACTGACCTAGGAAGGGGTTAGTGAAGAAAAGGCTAGGAATTTGTGAGCTTGTGGATTTGTTCAGTAAGGTGGAAGTTAATGTCCCTTTATTGACGATGATCGAGCAGATTCCCAAGTATGCCAAATTTCTGAAAGAATTGTGTGTGCATAAGAAGAAGCTGAAAGGAAATGAGTTAATCAGAGTTGGAAAGAATGTTTCATCACTTATTCAGCCTTTGCCCCAGAAGTGCGAGGATCCTGGGGTTTTCACTGTACCTTGCGTGATTGGGAGCCATGTGTTCGAGGATGCTATGCTAGATCTAGGAGCTTCCATTAATGTGATGCTTTTCCGTTCATTAGGTATTGGACCCTTACAGTCGACAGGTGTAGTGATTCAGTTAGCCAACCGCAGTCAGACACACCCAGCTGGGGTGATCGAGGATGTGTTGGTTAAGGTGAAAGAGCTGATATTTCCCGTAGATTTCTACATTCTTGACATGGAGGGTGACTCACAGAGCAGTAGAGCTCTGCTTATTCTGGGCAGGCCTTTCCTCAAGACTGCCAAGACCAAGATTGATGTGCATGCAAGTACACTTTCCATGGAGGTAGGAGATCGTAGTTCGCCAGGATTTTAGACGATGAAGCACGGAAGATCATTCTATACTCAGCATGGACTTAGAGGATGAGCTGGATTGCATGGATTTCATTTCTGAGTCTGTTTTTTAGTTGGATATCTCTATACCTTCTGTTCTTTGTAGTGATTTCAGTGATCCTGATGATTCTGGTATAGATAATGTTTTGTTAGGACCTATTTGTGGGCCCTTTTATTTTGACAGGGACATGGAATGTGTAGGGACTTGCGACCTTCAGGCAACGCCCCAGGAATCACTTCCATCAGATGTGCAACCACAGCAGCTTGAATTGAAACCTCTTCCCGAGCATTTGAAGTATGTGTATTTGGATAAGGACGAGCGGCGACCCATTATTATTGCCCGAGATCTAGAGTCAGATCAGGAGTACAGATTGGTAGATCTTTTGAGGCAGCATAGGAAAGCGATCGGGTGGACGCTGGCAGATATTCTGGGTATCAGTCCTTCGATCTGTATGCACAGGATTCACTTGGAAGAGGATGTAAAACCAGTTAGACAACCACAGCGACGGCTTAACCCACTGATTCTTGAGGTAGTAAAGAAAGAGGTGACGAGGCTTCTACAGGCTGGCATTATCTATCCTATTTCAGATAGCAATTGGGTAAGTCCTGCTCGTGTGGTTCAAGAAGTCCGTATTACGGTTGCCAATGCAGACAATGAGTTGATTCCCACCAGAGTTCAAAACTCTTGGAGAGTCTGTGTGGACTACAGGAAGCTTAATCAGGCCAGCCAGAAAGACCATTACCCCCTGCCTTTTATTGATCAGATGCTAGAGTGGTTGGCAGACAAGTCACATTATTGCTCTCTGGATGGTTACACCGGTTATTTCCATATCTGTATTGCTCCAGAGGATCAGGAGAAGACCACTTTCACTTGCCCTTTCAGGACATTTGCATATAGGCGCATGCCTTTCAGACTTTGTAACGCTCTGCACATTCCAAATGATGTATGGTAAGTATTTTTGGTGATTTATTAGAGCATTGCATGGAGGTGTTTATGGATGATTTTTCTGTGTACGGTTCTTCTTTTGATTCATGTCTGGATAGTTTGTCGAGAGTTTTACAGAGATGCATTGATACGGATTTGGTTTTGAATTTTGAGAAATGTCATTTCATGGTAGGGCATGGGATAGTCCTAGGTCATATTATCTTTGTGCATGGTATAGAAGTAGATCCTGCTAAAATTCATGTTATTTCTGCTCTATCTTACCCCGCTTCTGTGCGGGAAGTTCGTGCTTTTCTTGGACATGCAGGTTTCTACAGACGTTTCATCAGAGATTTCAGCAAGATTGCCCTACCCCTGACCAACTTGCTTCAGAAGGAAGTGGTGTTTCAGTTTGATCAGAGGTGCAAGGACTCTTTTGACCAGCTCAGGCAGGCTTTGACATCAACACCGATCCTTAGACCACCGGATTGGGCTCTCCCGTTCGAGTTGATGTGTGATGCCTCGAACTACGCGGTGGGAGCAGTCTTGGCACAAAGAGTAGACAGAGCGTCTCATGTGATCTGCTACGCCTCAAGGACATTGGATGCTGCACAATCCAACTACACCACCACAGAAAAGGAGCTTTTAGCTATTGTTTTTGCTTTGGATAAATTCAGATCTTATTTGCTATGTTCTCATGTGGTTATTTTTTCTGATCATGCAGCTTTGAAATTCCTCCTGAAGAAGCCTGATGCAAAACCGAGACTGATTAGATGGATGCTTCTGCTTCAAGAATTCGACGTAGAGATACGCGATAGGAGCGGGAGGGAGAACTTGGTAGCAGACCACCTGAGTAGGATAGTGACAGAGATAGATTCCACCCCCATAGCAGATTCTTTTCCAGATGAGCAGCTTTTTCACCTGCAGGGTAAGACACCATGGTATGCAAATATTGCTAACTATTTAGTTGCCCGTGTGGTACCTTCATTTTTTTCTCATGCACAAGTCCAGAAATTGAAAAGTGATGTCAAGTATTATGTATGGGATGATCCTTACCTTTGGAAGTTTTGTAGTGATCAGATTATTAGGAGATGTGTCCCTGACTATGAATTTCATTCTGTACTTATTTTTTGTCATTCTCTGGCTTGTGGGGGGCATTTTGGACCCCAAAGGACTGCTAGGAAAGTTTTAGAGTCTGGTCTGTATTGGCCCACCCTATTTCATGATGCCTATGAATTCTATAAAGTCTGTGAGAGATGTCAACGAACAGGAAACATAGGACGTAGACATGAAATGCCTCAACAACCTTTATTATTTTGTGAGATTTTTTACGTTTGGGGTATTGATTTTATGGGTCCTTTTCCTGTATCTTTTGGATTTTCTTATATTCTTTTGGATGTTGATTATGTTTCCAAATGGGTGGAGGCCATCCCCACCAGGACTGATGATTCTCCAGTTGTTGTGAATTTTGTCAGGTCTCACATATTTTACAGATTTGGGGTACCCAGGGCGATCATCAGTGATCAAGTGTCTCACTTTTGCAACAGACACATGAAAGCCATGCTAAGCAGGTATGGGGTGTTTCATAAAATTTCTACTCCTTATCACTCTCAGACGAATGGGCAGGCTGAAGTGTCAAACAGAGAGATAAAATCTATACTGGAGAAGACAATGAGGCCAGACAGGAAAGATTGGAGCAAAAGGTTGGAGGACGCTCTGTGGGCCTACAGGACTGCCTATAAGACTCCCATAGGCATGTCCCCTTACAGATTGGTTTATGGCAAAGCATGTCACTTGCCAGTGGAGATTGAGCACAAAGCTTATTGGGCAGTGAAAGCTTGCAACATGGAGGCTTACAGAGCTGGGAGAGAGAGGAAACTCCAACTTCAGGAACTTGAAGAGATACGGCTAGAAGCATATGAGAACTCTCGCATTTACAAGGAGAAGACCAAAAATTTTCATGACAAGAGGCTTATGAGGAAGGAGTTACATATTGGCGACAAAGTTTTATTGTACCGGTCTCGTCTCAGGTTAATCAGAGGTAAGTTGAGATCCAGGTGGGACGGTCCTTTTTGTGTAACTAATGTGTTTCCCTATGAAGTTGTAGAGGTGCAGGAACCTTCTTCAGGGAACACTTACAGAGTGAATGGACACCGTCTCAAGATATTTCATGAAGGGGCGAGAGGAACTATAGTAGAGGAAGTGGACCTTGAGGATTCTTCTTCCCCGGCATGAAAGGGGAGTGTGTTCTTTTTGTTTACTGCATTTGTTTTCTTCCTTTCATGTTCGGAATAATTTGTGTTGATTGTTCGTTTATTTGCCTGTTTACCTAGGTTTGTTTGTCTGTTGTTGAGTCAAATAATATTCTCTATGCATGCCTTAGTATCATTTCAGAGGTGGTAAAAAATTAGTTAAGTTTGATCATCAAATTATGGATTTTTGTGTATGATAGGAGACTTCACTTGCATGCAGTCACTTGTTATGATGGTAAACTTTTTATTGATAGTCTAAGCTTGATTTTGATTCACCTAGTGAGGTTATAAGCCATTCTTATCATTTACCCACTTTTATGTGATAACACATGTGATTCTTGTTACTCTAGAACTTGCTTTGAGTTTTTTCAAACCGCAGATAAGATTTATTTACTTGCATGAATATGATGAAGGATTTCATTCTTGACTCTTTTTCTGACTTGGTTTGCTTGTCTAATCCACGTGATACTTACTTATTCCATGTCTTACTTGTCATATTTCTTCATTTGCTATCCATTGTCTTTGTATCTTTGTGGATTGTCTTTTTCATATCTATTATTTTCCATATTTGAGGAATAGTTTGATGGGTTGTATTGTCCGAGACGGACAAAATTTTTAAGTGTGGGGGAGGAGCTATATTATTTTTGTTGGAAACATGATATGGAAGGAATAGTTTTCAGAGGTCATTGGTCCTGAGATATATTTGTCCATAGTACTTGATTTTCTTTCGCACACACAAAAAAGTGCAATCAGAATGTGCAATGTGTTGGATAGAGTCATTTGATCCTGAATCCAATTCTAAAGTTTCCAATTGTCCTAGCCTCTTCCCATATTGCTGGTTACTGAGCATTTCACAGAGCAACTCATCAGGTTATTTCTCCAATTCTTCTCTTGTTCCCTATTCATTTGTACCTTTGTCTTGTACTACTCTTTGCATACTTTATTTGCAGTCTACTTTTGGTCTCTTTTTTATTCATGATAAATCCTTTTGATTCATGTATGAGATGTATTGATAGCAGTATAGAAGTAGACGATAAGCAAGCATACGGTAGTACAGGATTACATGCTGTTTTGAGGGCGCCCCACTCCTACGTTTATTATGTGAGCATCAGTGCATGTATCCATTTTGGGAGGTTTTGTATCAGGCTTAGTCTATTTGATTTGACTGTAAATCATCATACATGTTGATTGTTGTAGGAGTCGGATCTTTTGAATACCCTAGATCCTGATGAATTTGGTGATCCTAAGTAACTTATTTTTTTTACATTTAGGTATTCTTGATCTAGGGAATGAGTTAGGGTGTTAGTGTTTCTTTATTTTCATTATTGCTCGGGACGCACAAAAATAAGTGTGGGGGAATTGATAACTGTCATTTTGTTGTATTATTTTGGTCCTTAATATCACTGTTTTTATCCTCTCGAGTGATTTATTATTGATTATTTGCATGTTTTATGAGTTTGGATTCATTTTGGATCTTTTTATAAATTCTCCTATATTTTGGACTTATTTGCGAATTTTATCTTTATTTGTAGGAGATCGAGATGAGCCACTGGATTAGACTCAAGTTAGATCAAATATGGCTTCATCTGGGGTCGTAATGGACATTTCAAAATGATTTAATCTGAGCCCTTCATCCAGATCAGAAGACAAATCAAATCAAGGGTTCAGATCTGAGCATTATAGACCGTCCGAGAAAAGTGATTGATTCTGAGCCATCCATCTGGATCTGGAGCGATCCGGCCCATACATTAAGATCTACACGTCTTGGTCGTTCATCCGGACCGTTGGATCGTGATTATACCTTCAGACGGATCAGATTCGTCCATTGCAAATCAGACTGATTTCAGCCGTTGGATGGAGCAGCCTAATTAAGCAGTTAATATATCATCAAGCCCTAGCTTCAAATGGACGGCTGGGATCAGATGAAGCTCATATCGGACGGCTCAAAGAATTCATTTAATAAAACCTAACTTTCCTACACTCCACAGAATCGGCGGCGCAGAAACTTCACGAAAGGTCTCCTTCCTCGTGACGAACGGCGGTGTCCTCTTCCGTTTCCATTCCGACGGCGGGATCGCACAGGAAGCCGGCGGCGAAGCAGGAAGAAGGTCCTTCCATATCTCGACGAGCAGCGCAACTCGAGCCGAGGCATTTTTTTTCCCCATTTTCACGCGTGGCAGAGTGTTTCTTCCCCATGATCGGCGGAGACAGTCCGACAGCCCATTCCGGCAATCTCCCCTCCGACAGCCGGTGATGGTCCCAAGCGATCCTCGGCGGACGATCAGATGCCGTGATTCGAACAGCTGACCAGAAGCGGGGCGAGCGCGGGATTTCGGCGAGTCCAGCTCCATCACCGGCGATTCCATTCCTTTCCGGCGATCGGGATTAGGCCGCTTCATCTCCGCCATCATCAGCTGCCGGGATTAGGCAGTTTCAGCTTGTCATCCGCCGGTGAAGAGATTTTCCACCACTGTTCCGGCGATTCCACCCCATTCCGGCGATCGAGATTAGGCCGCACCGCTTCGACATTCCATCCACTAGCTACCGGGACTAGGAGCTCCGCCATCCACAGCCGCCGGAGCAGTGTTCACATCCCTCCGCATTCAGCTCTTTGCCGCGGTGCCGAGATTAGGACCACATCCGTAATCCATCGACGGAGGGGATGTTCGGTTTATTGTCGCCATCGTGGGGTTACCGATTGCTTATGTTTGGATTTAGTCCATTTAATTGGATAGTTTGTTTTGCTATGTTTGTAGGTTTAGTTGTTGCTTAGTTGTTTAATTTTTTTCGTCATGCATTTGTAGGTTAGTTTAATTTCTTGTTGCTGATATACTAACCCCAACCATTAAAATTGTCCAATCCATGCATCGTATAGTGACAGTGCGGTGCCTGGTTGGAGTACTTTCATTATTAGATTAGATTTCATTTACATTCGACCAGTTGCCGTATAGTGACAGTGCGGTGTCTGGTCGAATTGCTTTCGTTTATTGTAGTTTTCAGTGACTGTTTGATCACTGTACCGTATAGTGACAGTGTTGTGCTTGGTTGAATTGTTCACCTTTATTTCGTGATCATTGTACTGTATAGTGACAGTGCGGTGCGTGATTACTTACTTTTGCGCATTAGGATAGTTACTTGTTAATTATTATTTGGTAGTTAGATTTACTTCCTGCAGATTTAATTTCCATGTCTGTTTACCAGAATTATTTGACCATTGCATCGTATAGTGACAGTGCGATGCAAGGTTGAATTGTTCTTGCATTAGGTTAGCTTTGAATAATTGTTTTGATAATTATAAAAACCCCCAGTGTTTACTTCTATTTAAAAACAAACGTTCAGCCATTAGGTTCGTTGGGAGATGACCCGAGTCAGTCCTATACTGCATTAGTGTAGTTAGGGGGTTCGGTAAATAATTTGGGAACGGTATTACGACAATTCATCGTTTGTATCACATATCCCCAGAACGAATCTGGCAACTCAGAATAACTCATCATCGATCTAACCATCTTCATAAGAGTCCTATTCCTTCTCTCTGCTACACCATTCTACTGGGGTGTGCCAGGTGCAGACAATTGGGATTGAATCTCAGCCTCTGATAAGTAATTTCTAAACTCTCCCAAGAGGTACTCACCACCATGATCAGATCGTAGTGTCTTGATACTTTTACCTTGACGTTTCTCCACATCAGTCTTGAATTCTTTGAATTTGTCAAAGCATTCAGACTTGCGGCGCATCAAGTAAATGTATCCATATCTTGAATAATCGTCTATAAAAGAGACGAAATACTCAAAACCACCTCTAGCCTGGATGGACATAAGACCACACAAATCAGAATGAATCAATTCCAACACATCTTTGGCTCTATACCCCTTGGTCTTAAAAAGCCTCTTGGTCATTTTACCCTCCAAGCAGGATTCGCAGGTTGGGAAATCTTCCACCACTAATGAACCCAGAGGTCCATCAGCTATCAACCTTTGAATTCTGCTTAGGTTAATATGACCTAATCTTAGATGCCAAAAATATGTTTGGTTCATCTTCGAAGGTTCTTTTCTCTTATTGGAATTAGAAGATGAGTTATTAACTTCTATTTGCATCGTGGGAGCTTTTGGTTCAAGTGTATATAAATTTCCTATCAATGCACCAGAACAGATAATCTCCATATTCCTTTTTACAATAACTTTGTCATTAAAAGAAATAGAATATCCATCCATAAACAATTTAGAAACCAAAATCAAATTCTTTCTAAATAAAGGTACATAAAGGTAATTTTTAAGAAACAAAATTTTATTCCTTTCAAAAGACAAATAAACATCTTTCACTGCAATAGCCACCACCTTCGTGGCATCACCCAAGTAGACGGTAATCTCCCCTTCAGCCAGTCGTCTGGTTTCCTGGACCCCTGTAAAGTATTGCAGACATGATCAGTGGCTCCCGTATCTACACACCAGGTGTCGGTAGATAACACTGCTAAATATGTTTCAATGACTAAACCAAAAGATATACTTTTGTTCTGCTTCTGGTTGGGGCAGTCCTTCTTCCAGTGTCCAGTCTGCTTGTAAGTGAAGCACTTGCCTTTCGACTTCTTCACTCCTCCCTGAGTTCCTCCTGCCGCCTTTGCCCCAGTTTGTTTCTTCTTCTTCTTGCCTTTCGGTTTAGAAGCAGAAACCTTTTGGGCAACCATGGCTTGCGCCTGAGCACTCTGACGAAATAGCCCCTCTACCGCCTGGAGTTCTATCAGAAGCTCCACCAACGAATACAACCTCTTGTTCATGTTGTAGTTCAGGCGAAATTGCTCAAAACTCCTAGGTAAAGACTAGAGAATGATATTGACCTGGGTTTCCCCATCAATCTCAACTCTGAGGACTTCCAGTTCATTAAAATGAGCCATCATCTTGAGAACATGATCCCTCACAGGTGTTCCCTCGATCATGGTGGTCGTCATCAAGTTCCTCATGGCTTCCTGCCTAGCAGCCCGATTCTGGTGTCCGAAAAGCTCTTTGAGATTGAGCATCATGTCATAAGCAGTGGGCATGGCTTGATGCTGATGTTGCAGTACATTTGACATAGATGCCAAAATGTAACACCGCGTCATCTCATCAGTCTTAATCCACTTCTTATAACTCTCATTCTCTTTTTCCCCAAAATCATCTGCAGACTTAGGAGGGCACTCTTCGAGGAGTACATATTTGTATTCCTCAGCAGTCAAGACAATGTCAAGATTCCTCTTCCAATCAACATAATTGGGTCCAGTAAGTTTATTTTATTTTAGTATCACAGCAAGCGGGTTGAAAGTCATTTTGAAAAACCTAAGAATCACATAGATCAAAACATTAGATTTCAAAAAATTATTGATTCCTCAAACAATAAAATTTTAAAATCAACCAACATCTCAAAATACTGAGAATATCGTATGTCACGATAGTGTGGACGTATACGAATTCTACATTTGTAAGAGGAGATTTTACCCATTAATTTTACTATCTTGTCAACCTAACTTTTTGACAAATAAAATTAATAGTTGGTTCCTCTTCGGCCCTACAAATAAAAGCAGTGACTCCGATGGGGAGGATACTTCTATTTGCATTTAAGTGTTCACCATTACTCGGTACCAAGGTAATTATCTCGGGTTGTGTGCTTTTCGATGAGGAAGTACACACGCTCCTTAATAATTTCCTATAACCATATTCGACCTTGTGATCCGCAAACAAACTCATCCGATGTGGAGGAAGGCACTCAGAGCCGACGCATAATTTTGTTTGCATCACATGTCAAATCATAATTGAGGCCGTGGGAATTTATAAAAATATCCCTCTCCCACTTAGTAATTTAAAATTAAGGACTTTTCTAGCCTACGACATGCATATCAAACAATAAGCAATAAATATGAAAAAAAATATTTTCCAACTATTATGGCTTTTGTCTCCAATATGCTTCCCGTCGTATCGCCATCTCATCCGCTCCTCCCTACGCCATGTACAAGTCATCCGGAGATCCGAGCCGAGAAAAACTATTTTAATTTATATCCATCGATCATATACTCCACGAAGGAGTGTATATGAAATTTAGATCGAAAGTAAACTAAAATAAAAAGAGTGACTAAACAATGTCGTATCAAATTACAAAAATTAAATACTAGTCTCGTCAACCCCGAGGATTCAAATAATATACAATTACACACATACAATCACATACACACATATGACCATAATAGTTGGATCCTATGCCTGCAACCAAAAAGTTAACCTACGCACATCCTACTATTATCCGACACATATAATATATGAAAAGTGCATAAAGGTTACCGAATCCTAAACACAAAAAAATGGAAACCACGACTCTGATACCACTTGAAGGTAGGAAATTTCGCTTCCCACTTCGACTCGGTTGCTTGTTCATGGCGATCCCTTTTACGTCCCCGGATAAAAAAATTTATCCTTGACAAAGAGGGATTACCCAAGCTACCGTTTCATCGTCGTGTTATTCGATTAAAGTAGTTACTTGAACAAACTTGTTGTTCAAGCAACCAACCTTTATTCTACGATTAGCCGCGGAATAGATGATGTACGGATCGTCGGTTTTTGCGTTTGTATTCGGGATCCAAGTAAATTTAACCACAAAACAAAACATACAACATACATATAATTGAAAATAATTATAGACATAATACAAAAGAATATAAATAAACATTATACCTCTCGATCTTCTATTGTATGTCCTTCCTCCTTTTGGACGTCGTGTGGGCGACGATCTTCCAAAAGTCGAAGCCTCCTAGATCACCAATCTTCCTTTCCTTGTTCACTCAGAATAAAGGAAGATCATGAAACCAAACTCTTCTCCTTCCTTTAACCGACCACCAAGCTCCAAGCTTGGTGCTTGTTGCCGGCCAAGGAGAAGAACATGGAGATGTTGTCGGCCAAGGGAAAAGGATCACCCCCCAACCCTTGATGTCGCCGGCCCTTGGAAAAGGAGAGAGTGTGTCGGCCAAGAGAAAAGGATGAGAAGATGAAGGTTGGACGCCGGCCAAGGAGAGAAGAAGAAAAGATGGGTGTCGGCCAAAGCCCTAGGAAGAAGGAAAAAAATTCTAAAATTGTGGCCGCCCAAGCCCTCCTCCAAAACCCTAGCCTCCCTTTTGTTTCTTGCTGCCCATGCCAAAAGAAACAAAAACCCTAATCTCTCAAGTATTCTACACGCCCAAGCCTTAAGCCCTTATTTATAGAGTTAGGCTTAAGCCTCCTTTTAATCTCCACTGTCGGTTCTAGGGATTTAATCTCAACCGTCGGATCTAGAGATTTAATCTCAACCGTCGAATCTAGAGATTTAATCTCCACCATCGGTCTAGAGTTTTATTTTCCATCATTGGATCTGGGCTCCATGAGGTTTTAATAGGCTACAATAGGGACCATGAGGAGGAGTTGGATCTTGACCACCCAATGGATCAAGCCCACATAAAAGTCTGATCCATTAATGATAATTCATTCCACTAGAGGATTATCATTGATCTACCTCACCAACCCTCATAAGTTAATATGGGCTCCATATATTATTTGTACATTTATCTCTCCGTATTTAAGATCTCGAATGTCCGTCAATTAATTAATTTACTGACAATTAATTAATCAACATCTAACTCCATGAGTAGTACCACTCAACCTTATCATCATGTCGGATCAAGTCCACCTGCAGGGTTTATATGATGAACCTTATGAGCTCCTCAAGGGGACATCATCATCTTAATATATATAGGATACAGTTTCCTCCTATAATCAACGACACACCATATAAATAATATCATTTTCCAACTTACCGAGCCTATCGATTTACTCTATAAATCTCGCTCATTGGTAAATCAAAGAAATGAATACTAAGTATATGTGTCTGTTATTATATTGGAATTAAGAGCATGTACAATATAATATATGAGGTCCGATTCGATTATGTAGTCAGTAATAAATCGAATCACCTCTAAGTCGATCCTGCTCAATACACACAAAGTATACTAGTGTGATTCTATAGTCAAGACAAACCAATATCAAATCACACTACAACCATATCAATGGTTTGTCCAAAGTCATCTCGGTTGTGAGCCTTTACTTATACTCTACAAGGAGCTGATAACATGATCTACCGTGTGACACTACACAGTGTTATCTACAATGTAATGTATGAGATTATATGCATAACCATAAATATGCAAATAATGATCATGTGATTCTTATTTCAAAAATAAAGATGTTTATACAAAAGATAAACTTTTCAGTATACATTCCAACGCATCATGCAGTGACAAATCCTCCTCCATGGCAAGGGACATAATCCCTATCGATGACATATAAGAAAGTCACATTTTAATTACCGATTTAGTGATGGAATTAAAATTTTATCACTAATTAATAATCGAATACAAATTTCAATCACTAATTATTGATCGATTAAATTATCAATTGTTAATTAGTGATCAAAATGAATTTCGTCACTGATTAACAATGAATTTTAAATTTGATCTCTAATTTATTGATAAATTTAAATTTGATCGCTAATTAATGACGGATTTTATAATTTATCGTTAAATCATCGATTGAATTTAAACTTCATTACTAAATTAGCAACTAGATTTAAAATTTATAGCTAATTAAAGACGAAATTTTTGATCGCTAATTTATTTTTCCATGGTTATTTAATTAATTTCGTATCAAAGAATAATAACAACCAAAATTAATTGGATTGCTTAATAGCGATAGAATTTAAATTTTCATCATTAATTTAATGATTAAAATTAATTCGATCACTCAATAGCTACAAAAAAAAAATTCTGTAGCTAAGTTTGATTAATTATAAGAATTTATAAGAAAGTCACATTTTAACAATCGAATTAGCAACGTAATTAATTAAAATCTCATTACTAATTAATGACCGAATAAAAATTTCAATTACTAATTAGTGATCAATTAAATTATTAATTATTAATTAATAACTGATTAAATTATTAATCGTTAATTAGTGATAGAAATATATTCCTAATTAAAAGTATATTTTGAATTTGATTGTTAATTAACGATAAATTTTATAATTCAGTTATTAAATTAGTGACGAAAATTAATTTCGTCACTAAATTAATTAATGAATTTAAATTTTATCACTAAATTAATTATAAAATTTAAAATTCATTGTTAATTAATGATGGAATTTATTTTAATCATTAATTTATGAATTATAATTTAGCAACAGGATTATTTTTCAATCCTCAATTAATAGCGGAAATAAATTCGGCATCGCAAATAATACGATCAAATTTAAATTCGGTTGCTACGCTAGGTATCCTCTTCCTCTCCTCCTTTCACCCCTCCTCCCACGAACACGAGATCAACGACACTGTCGCTTCCTCGCGGAGAGATCGCGGCGTAGCACCGTGAGACCACATTCTCACGGAGAGATCGCGGTCTAGCCAAGGCAGTGCCGCGACGCGGCAGTGGCCCTGGCAAGCAAAAGGCCTGACATGGCTAGCCGGGGGGTCTGCGAGGTTGCAGCAGTGTCGTGACACGGCCTTGCCGCGATCTCAATGTGAGGACGTGACACCTCGCCGTGATCTGGCTGCAATTACACGGCTTGCTGTGGTGCGGGCTTGCCGTGACAGGTCCTTATGTGACGCCGCCTGCCATGCTACATCGATGGCCTGGCAAAGAGTCGATGGTGTTTCTCTCATTCCAGATGATCAACATCCAGTAACATCTCTTTCCTTGTGTTAATTTGCTGCCTATTATTGTTTGTTACAGATCATGTAACTAATTGTTTTTTCCAGGGATCTGTCCGAATATGAAGGAAACTTTTGGAGATCACAGTCCAGTCTCTGGCTGAGAGTACTGTCGGCAGTCTTAAGGAGAAAATTGCAGCTGAGGGTTCAGCTTCCTGCCATTAATAAGAAGAAACTGAGTGCTCGAGCTGGTTTTCTCAAGGACAATCTTACGCTTGCGTATTGGCCCCGGTGAAACACTGACACTGCTCTAAGGGAGGAAGAGATGGACAATTGTCTGGAAACAGATATTGTTAATTAAATAGGTAGCAACCATTATATATATTTGGAGATGAGTTTTTGCCAGTTTAGAATTTGGGACTTATCTATGCTGATGAACTTTATGATTCGTAATGCAGATTCATAATTCGGATGCTAATGTTTCTCTATTTGTTACCCAAATGAATGTGTGTTATTCCAAGGGAGCAAAACGTACGTAGTATCCTATGGTCGCTTTGCAGCGTAATTACCAAAACCTTTGTTGATCTGCAAAATCTAAGCCATGCTTCTTCCATTCAAATATCATTTTGATCTGATGCAGGTTAATCCGGTGTCCTTAATTAATCCTACTTAAGCAGACAAATTCTTCGGATCTATTGGACTTAATCTTCAGGTGCTGTGGCAGACAAGCTTGTATTTTCTTTACCCTTTTGCTTGCAGAATCTTGATCACCATATACTATTATGATCAAGAAGCAGATGAATTTTATTGTTTAGCCTTTACTACCAAGTTTATTTAGTCTGTTTAATTTGTGATCGAGCAGTTCTCAGTTTGTTTGTGCCAAATGGAATACTTATTTATCAACAGCTTGATGAGATTTCAAGTTGGCACCGATTGCATGTGAAGACGAGATATGATATGTTATTTATTTAGCTATCTTCTGATTAGTGGTTGATATTTCAATGTTTAATTGCCTCGAACTGTTGCAGTTTTATTGATTTAATTAATTAGATTATCAGAGTCGGCTAGAACTGAGATCAGTTACAACAAGAAATTAAATCTCTTTTTGGCAAACTTATTTGGTGATTTTATTTTATTTAAAGTTTTTAAAATAGTACAGTATAAAAAAGTTATTGGTATTTACTAAAATGTGCGCCCTTATGATTATATTTATTTTTATTATCAAAAAGTTTCTTGGATGCCTCGTTAGTTACGTTGTTTCACATGTGATAAATAATGTACATTTTTTAGTTTAAATCTTTTTGCAAGTTGCCAAACAATTTGCATTATTCGCAGATTCTGTGTAGCCTTTTCCACAACTCAAAATTGTGTGTTAAGATTGCATTATTTAGTTCAACTATTGTTAATATTTTTTAGGACTTCTATTTTATTTAGCGATGGAAACTTTGGATAAGATAACTTTATTCATTTGATGTTATTCTTATATATTTTGTGATATATTTTATTTATCTTTTGTTCTTGAGTGTGATATACTTTTCTTGTGTTCTCGAGTGTAGATTGAACATGTGCACTTTGTTAATTTTTAGATATATCCTTTTGACCTATTTCATAAAGTTGAAAATTTATTATTGCTTCACAATTAAATATTTTTGATCTTATCTACGTTAGCATTGCATTGCAGGAGGTAATTATTCTTTTGCTAGAAGAATCATGGAAATTAGAAAAGAGCAAGCAAAGGATTTTTGTTTCACCGATTAGACCTATTGATCAAGCTCAAAAGCTTTTCTTCCAAATCAAGGAACTTAACTTTGAAACAAAAGCACACAAAGTTGTTGTTGCATAGGTAAGCTAATAGGTGGAGTTCTTGTGTAAAAATTAGAATCATCAATTTTAATTTAACGGTTTTTATCGATCTGTTATACGATCATTGTGAGTGAGATAAATTACGCAGAGTTTTATGAGTTTTGACGTAGTGACTAAGACACTTAGGGATCATCTAAATTCAAAAAAAAAAAATTTAGACCTCCTTCGACATCGATCACATTATTTCTAAAAACGTCGTATCAATCACCATGTAATCGATATTATATTCCCTAATTATTATACATGTAACCAATGTTCTAAAAATCGTCGATTTTATCCGATTAGGCGGCGCGTAGGCGGTAGATGCTCATCCACTGCCCCGACATTTACAGAGGCGACGCCGCTAGGCGTCGCCGCATTAATCGGCGGCATCGCCGCTTTAATCGGCGCCCAGAGCGATTAATCGGCGACACTTCGCTTCGATTAATCGAGGCGACCGACCGATTATGCGCTGACACGGTCGTGTCAGGAGTTCCAGCGCTCAACAGCAACCGACACGCCCCGTTAAATGTGCGACATGCCCATGCCAAATGAGAGCACAGGCATGTCGCGCCGGTGAGAAATGTGCGACACGCCCATGTCAAATGAGGGCACAGGCGTGTCGCACATTTGGCATGGGCGTTTCGCACATTTCCAATTCTTATTATTGCAATGGATTTTTAATATTGTTTGCAATTATGTTTTTAATTTTTATATTTTACAATTCTTATTGTTTACAATCTTAAACGTTTTTAATATTCTTGTTACTTGTTGAGTTGTTGTTAGTTGTTATTTGTTACATGCATGTGGAGACTACAAAGTGAGTTTTGACTTTTGAGTGCCCCTAATATATTAATTTTTTATATATTATTATATTTAAAATATTAAAAAAATCGACCGTCTAGAAATCGCTTAGAAACCGCTAAGCGTGACGCTTAACTCGCTATAGATAATAATAAAGAGATCAGTGAGATATTAAATGGATTTGTTGATTTATTTTTTTTGTTAACTATATATATATATATATGATATGATACGATGATGATGAGAACATGAAAATAATTTTGCTCAAGGAAGAAAGTTAATATTTGCCAATGAGATAAGAACATTTTCAGCATGAATACAAGTGGTGGAGAACCAAAAATAAATTTAGATCCCAAAGACATAACAACTAATCAATTTTATTATACAAAATATAATAATGCGGCCAAAAACATCGAAATTGTATTTTAAAATTAATAATTTGAATATCATTATTGAATAAATTTTTAATGTAGGTTGTTGTATTCTAAATGAATGGCGTTGATATGGCAAAATATTAATTCAATCGTTAAATATTTAATTGTAAGTAAAATAATATTTAGCAATGGAATTTAAATTTGATCGTTAAATTTAGTAATAAAATTTAATTTTCATCACGAACGATTGATAAACAGCAGCTTCCTTAAATTAACGTGATGCGTGTGAGGAAAATATATATTTTGTTAAAGAAGCATCTGTCAATTAATTATCGACACAAAAACAAAGGAAATCATAATTATTCAACGTTCACCAAGAATGCACGACAAATCAATGGAAGCATTTTTATTATGTATTTACTGAAGTGAACAAAGAAGAAAAAAAACATTATCTCAATAAAGATGAAAATAACAAAAATGAGAGCAAAAATTTATATTAAATATATTCAACTCCAAAGTTTATATAGATAAGAATCGAATTTCGATATGATATCTAAAACTCTCACTCGAATTTAAAAAGCTTATTTTGAACGGCTCAAGAGATATATTGATTAAGAATGAACGATTCTCTTCCTACAAAAGAGTATGATGATGACGATAGGTAAAACATCTTCATCCGAGGTTTATTTATATCACATTTCCTTATTCTGTCCTGATTTCCATGCATTCAGCTCTGAAATTTTAATATTCACTGCTCGAACACGTACGAACAGATGGGCATCTCTTCCAATTGTACTGATAGAATCGGTGGTAGATTCCGTTATAGTAAAAACAAATATTAATGAAAATGAAAATACCCCTCAAAGTTTAGATGTTTAATATTATTTCCTATAACTTTAGGAATTAGAAAAACATAAAATAGAAACTTTAGTCACGTACTATTTGGATCTGCTTGCAATAATTGTTGATAATTATATTTATAGAGGAGATTTATGAGCATAATTATTTCTAATTTGTTGTTTGTATCAGTTGTAATTTGCAAGTAGGGGTGTGCATTCGGTTAAAACCGAACCGACCGAACCGATTAAGATCGAAATCGAATAAACCGAATTTTTTTTAACTAAACCGAACCGACCGAAATTTTCCAATGAACCGAACCGATTTTGTAAAAATCGGTTTTCGATTAAAACCGAAAAACCGATTTTTTTTCGACTTACTGATGAGAAATGTGCGACGCGCTTTGTGTTGGCTGGAACTCAGGCGTGTCGGTAAAACAGGCGTGTCGCACATGTGAAATGTGCAACACACCTGTGTTGAGAACACGGGCGTGTCGCACATGTGAAATGTGCGACACGCTCGTGTTGTAACTCAACTGCGGCGTGTCGCACATTTGCTTATGCGACACGCTGTGTTGAAACGTGTCGAAAAAATCGGTCGATTCGGTTAGCCGAATTTTTAGATTAAAACCCGAAACCGAATAAACCGATATTTTTGAATAAAAAAACCGAATTTCCGATTAAACCGAACCGAACTTGAAAGTTCGGTCGGTTCGATCGGTTTTTCGATTTAATCGATCGATTGCACACCCCTATTTGCAAGTAGAGTTAATAAGGTACTGGTTTGTTGAATTCTTTCTTTCTATATATATATATATATATAGAAAGATATATATTCTATATCTGGTGAGCTATTTGATCTGTCTTTGATAGAGGCGAAATAAGTCTGGAACTAATACAAACAGAATGAGCGAGTTCTTGGAATAAATCGTTCCGCCTGCAATTCTCCATCTAAATGTCTAGATCAAGATGAAAAAGTTGTGGAGAATCGTTCCCAATCCACTTTATTCCACCCGATCAAGCTGCCGAACGCAAGCTTATCAAAAACAAGCATCATATCGGGATCGAAAACCGCCGTTCACACGATCATTCTTCGCAATTCCACCGGAGCCGCGCTGATTGGCATGCTCTCCGCCGCAGAACATTTTTAATCGGCCCTCGCATATCGCCGATGACACAAATTTTATATGCCTTTTAATTATCACGAAAAGAATAGAACTCTTTCACACGGCAAATCAGGGGAACAGATCGGCATACGAACTGTGAGTTACAGATTTTACAAATTCTTACAGGGAGGAGGAAGGGAATCCCAACGCCCGAAAAGCTAATCCATCGCGCGAATCAAGAAAAAAAACTAGGTCGATCGAAAGCCACGAGAAATGAAAAAGGTCTGACCTTTGGCTGGGGCGGCTCGGGATCACCGGTACACCGTGGGGGTGTATAAGCAGCAGAAGCAACGGCAGCAGCGGCGGAAACAGCGGCAATAGCAGTAACGGAGCGAAGAGGAAGGCGAAGTGGGGCGCGGCGGAGCCTCCATGGAACCGTCGTCGGGACACGACACGACGCACAGGACCAAGGAACGAGAAGGGAATGGGAAAGTGGAGAAGGGAACTCCAAGACCAAGACTTGTGTATAAATTTTATATGCTATACATTTTTATTTTTATTTTTTTATATCAGGATATTCAAAGGTTGGACTAATCTTTGAGAGTGATCGATCTTACTCTATCGATATTCGGGATGTCTCGTTAACAATTGAGCCGGATAAAATCGAAGTTCAAGTGACTTCCATCGACCATCAAGAATAAATCAAAAAAATCTTCACGATTTTTTTACGATTCATTTCGGATTTTACGATCGTGTCATCTACGAGCACGACGGTTCAACGACTCTTGGACTTCAAGATCGCCTGAATGATTTTTTTTTTTAAATTCGTCGTCGGACGATGCCGCAATAAAGAATCGAGCTGCGTTCTCATGTGAAAATAAGGCTTTGATAAGGAGTAATGTAAAGCTTATAATGTAATAAAATTTATAATGTAACATAATATTATATTATTTGTGCGGTTAAAAAAATTATATATTATGTATGTAATTTTAAGGGATTGTATTGGTTAGATAATTCATATTATTATAAAATTATAAAAATATCTTTATAATTAAATTTAAATAATTGTATTAAATTTCAATTTCGTCTCAATATAATCAAAATTCTAATTGATCATCCGTGACCATCATTATCGATCGTTGATCGTCGCCACTATCGATCATCGACTATCGACCACCGTCATTGCTCATCAATCATTGTTCGTCGATTATTGATCATCGATTATTGAACGTCAGTGTAGTTTGATTAAAAGAATAAGAGTTAAGACTAAAAATATATTTGTCATTTAATTTTTAGTTAAATATTAAACTTGAAATGTAATTGAATTATATGATTTTGGTCTTATAATCTAAATTACAAAAGGTTATTAAAATAACAAGATTTATTCCTCTTCATCGAATATAACCTAAAAGTTTTAAAATCAGGTGGCATTTATTATACAACATAATTAAAAAATTTATGAAAAAAATCTATGGATAAAAGTTTTAAATACAATATAATTTTTATATTGCATATAAATTGGCACATTGGAGATCAGGTGGAAAGTAGCAAGCTTCCAAGAACACACAACAGTAGATTCTCACAAAATTTACAGGGAACTACTTAAATTGATTAAGAAACATGCACGTCTACTTGAAGAAGGGTATGAAGATAGATACATATTTCCTTCATTCATTAAAAAGAAACTTAATCCGTTTGAAGAAAAACAAAACAAAAAAAAAACAAAAAAGAAGACTGTTGAATGATTGCTTCTATGTGAAACAATATAGAACAATAACAAGGGTGTGAATTTGCATCAATAGATCTCAACTGACATCTGGTAGGAATGGTTTCAGTCTTCGTCTTCTGTCTCCTCATCATCTCCATTCGCCTCCTGGTATCTCCATCCATCTCCTTCGACGTTGTCTCTGTCTTCTTCGGTTTCTTCACTATCTTCCTCGTACACATCTTTGCTCGGCCATCGTTGCTTCTTGACGGGCGGTAAAGTCGGAGGAATCACATTTGATGCTTTCCTTTTGACTTTTGAAGGTGGCAACTGTGAAGTCGGATTGGGCTTGGTCCGTTTTGTGTTCTTACCATGAGCACCTCTAGCGACGTATGCTTCTTGATCGCTGCCTTCCTCCGTGCCATGCTCGGCGGTAGCTGCAGCTTTATTGTTTTCTTCGGAATTATGCCCCGGATGCTCCCTTTTGAAATGCAGATTCAGTTTGTACTCATGGATGTAAGCTTTCTCACAACCTTCGTAGGGACACGCATATGGTCGCTGCACGGAGGCTGAACTATTATATCCAGTTGCAGTTGCCTTGGGAGCAGGATGTGGTTTTTCAATCGCCGGTGTGTGCTTCACCGTATCAATCATGTTGCTCTATAAAGATCAGGGGAAACAGTGAACAAGTTTTAACTGTAAAATGATCAGAAAAATAAATTTATCCTCGCAATAAGCATTATTATCAAAATCATCTTATAGGCATAAACTTTAGGTGCATATGCCACTTAATTCTCTTGTGAAGTATCAACAAAATGGCATCCGAGAATCATCAGTGATAAAAGAATGAATGTAAGACAGATTTCACAGCTAATGAGTGCGTACTCAGCCTTTTTGATAAATCGCAATCTAAAAAGACTTCTCCGAATCCACAATCCAACCTTAATAACAAGGAGCGCATGACACGAGATAGTCATGAAGGTGAAAATAAAATGGACAAAATAATGACAGTTTTCTTGAATTAGTTCAGACAAATAATAATAATAATAATAATAATAATAATAATAATAAAAGATTGCAATAATCAGTTCAGTATAAGAGTCAAAAAAATGCTTGTCCAGAGAGTTCAGACTTGTTTCTTGAAACTCAAAATGTTACAGAAGTATGATAGATCAAAAGGCAACTCTTTACACATTGAGAAGATTAAGCAAGGAAAAAGGAAATGAAGCACCTGGATAAAATTCAAATATGCGTAGGCTACCTTATCATGGTGTGTCTTCAAGTGGGTTCTTAGCTTGCTCTCATTTATATACCTCTTTCCACATTCCAGGTAAGGGCAAACATGATAGTTTTCCACCGAGTGTGTTTTCATATGTGCCCTTAAATTAAAATCCAATGAGAAGGCCTGTAATTCAAATCTTGTACCATGTTAGAACTATGAAAAAAGTGGAGTATCAGAAAGGAAATGTTCTGGACTGATAAGCTGAAGTAAGATGAGAAGATAATACAAAACGAGAAATAAGAACCAGCAAAGTTGAATCTGAGGATTAGAGGTCAAATTTCACATACTCATACTGATCAGACAAGCTATAGATGAGAAGGTATCATAATCACCTTACCACAGCCTTCATGAGGGCAAATGAAATCCCTTTCCCCTGTATGAATAAGATAATGTCTCTTTAACTTCGAACTATCTAAAAATTTCTGCAACAGCAATGATTATGTTAGAAAGGAGAAATGCAAGAGACGCATCGACTCGACTGTAAATAACTAATCAAAGCACCCTAATGCATGGAGAGGTTTCATCACTGAATTAAGCATGCAATGCTCAAATATGGGACATGTAACCAAATTAACACAGCTAAAACAAACCAGAAGTAAAAAGGAACAAGTTCAACTGTAAGACTAAGAAATAAGTGTGCATTAAATGTAATGAATTTAAGAGGCACGGGTACTAGTACGCTTCCGTGATCATAAAACCTTTCAACACTGACAAAACGATTGTATACAAAATGAAAAACACCTTTCCACATCCTTCGTACTGGCAAACATGTTGCTTCTCTCCATGGATGTGAGCATGCTTCTTTAAAGCTCCAACATCTATGAAAGTTTTCCCACAACCTTCATAGCTACACAGGAATAGAACCTCAGTAGCTGGTTCAGGCTTCTGTTCTTCTTCTTCTGTTTCTTTGGACTTTTCTTTGATAGCCTTCAACATGTCCTCTAATAAAGAATCATCAAAATGCAAAATTCAGACCGGTTGTAAACATGAAAATATACAGTTAGGAACATCATGCAAGGCTGACTTTTATTGCATCTACAAATTGCATATTTTATCACAATTAAGAAAATATAAAATTATGCAAAAATAACAAAGGTGCTCCACTTTTTCATTAATATCAAAGAGTCGCTCCTCTCTGGAAACTATAAAAGTGGGTTCCAATTTACCATCATTTGTCAATTTTACCCTACAGAATCAGTTTGAATGGATTACTTGTTTAAAAAGGCCCAAATTGATCATCTTCTTCTCTCCTAATTCCTAAAGGTCATCCTCTCCATCACTGAATCTCCTCCTCACTGTAATCTCCTCTACAGCCATCAAAGCCCTCTCCTTAGACACTTCCCTGTCACCAACACACATTGAGCACCATCTTTCTATAGTCCTTGCCACCAAATTTTTCATTCTCACAGCCATCCCCTCTGTCATCATATATCCATTCTCTACTTCTCATGGTCCTTCCCCCACCACCAAGCTGCATCTCTTCCACATGACCTCCCCACTTCCAAGTCTCCTTCAAGTGGTTTATTGTAGATTTTTAATCAAAATGAATAATTTTGATGAAACTGTTCAATTTTGATTATATAACATTATCGTAGTGAAAACATAATGCAAGATGATCTTTAGGAGAGAAGAAGATGATCAATTATTCTGGCATTAGATAAATGAAATGAATAATTTCATACCAAATTGTTCAATTTTCAGCTATCTGCACTTGTCAAAGGTAAATTTCATGCTTTGTTGGTGTTGTTATCTCTTAAATTTATTTTTGTTAACATAATTTTGGTTTGTGATGAAGTATTGGTGGTTTCTTCCTTAATGGGGAAAATAAAACATTT
The DNA here is from genome assembly GCA_025175895.1 of Wurfbainia villosa. Classification (NCBI taxonomy): domain Eukaryota; kingdom Viridiplantae; phylum Streptophyta; class Magnoliopsida; order Zingiberales; family Zingiberaceae; genus Wurfbainia; species Wurfbainia villosa. Next base: position 80,495,730 of record CM046006.1, on the reverse strand, counting down.
CATGTGAAATAATTGAGTTTAACAGTTTGGTCATTTCAAAGGTGTGCCTTTATGATTTTCCCTATAAAATTTAATATTGGAGTGATATAATAGGTAGGATATTATCCAGATTGAAAAGCAATTAAATACTTATCTGCGGACATTTTATATGCTGAAGAAAGTGAATTTTCAAAAGAACTAAAGTGGAAAACAATAATGAACAAAAGCCTCATTCCGCATATTATCCTTCAGAAGAATATAACTTGTTTGTAATCAAGTAAAAATCAGACTGTTCTAGCAACGAAAGTAGCTGTACTGCAACTAGAAAATAAGTGGCAAAAGAATATGGACGACAGAATAATACATGGAGGGAAGACTAAAACCAACACGATTGCTTCAGAAAGCAAGCAAAAGGTTCGGCCTTGAACACTTCTAAACTAAAAACAAATAAGAACGGAAATATTACCCGTAACCCACTTCAAAAGGAAGCATTTTCCTCCAGTCGCAACAACATCCTGCGGAACCCTAAATCAAAGGCCAAAAAAAAAACAAATATTTAGCACAATCAGCCGTGACAGCGCACAATTGCACGGCGCCAAGCCAGTTGAAAACCCCCAGCCCCAACCCGAAACGCAAGAAATCCATGAAATTCATAATCGAACAGCAAAGAAGGACGAAGGTAGGGATTAAGGGGGCGAGGCGAACCATTCCTTGAACCACCGGACTGTTGTCGGGCGGTAATCGTTGTCATCAGGTCTCCGGTCCGGCGCCGGATGATTGAGAGCGAGATCCATGCCTTCGCGTCTCTAACGGCGGCAGCCGTGAGCGAGCAGCCAAGTAAAAGGTAGGGTTGGGGAAAGGAGGGCGCAGAAGGGGAGGACACGAGGCGAAGAACCGAGCCCCTTCCGTTATGAGAGGGGATGAGGCGCTGGAGGACACAAATTTCTCCATTGGACCTTCCATAAATGATTCTACAAAGGCCCTTGTAAATAGGAATACTTGATAACCAACTTAGCTTAATAATAATAATATATAAATATAAATAAATAATAAAATTTACAATATTTATTTAAAAAAAATTAAAGGCTAAAACTCTTTTTTTTTTTTTTTAAAGTCCAATAATTTCACAAAGGTTTTTAAAAAAAAAACATTATTAGTGTTGCTCTTCGATCTTTGGAAATTTAAATTCTTTACTAAAATATAATCATTATTTTGTTCACCTTGATAAATCTTTACAAAAATTTATTTCTTTATTTATTTTTGATAATCCAGATATTTAAAATTGTAAATGAGTTATATCTAAACTTATTCATTTATTTTTTCTAAATGTATTCATATTTATTTATTATAATTCTCATCTTCTTATAAAGTTCAACAAGGCATATTAATCCGCTTGTAGTTTACTACTATTTAATAAATGAAATACATTCAACTTTTTCTCAATTTGATTATAGTATAAACACTATAAAAGTATAAAATTTATAATACATCATATTTTTATATAACGAATACGAAATTCGTAAAATAAAATCTTAACCAAATTTTATACGCGTGCTTTGTTCCTTTAGTAGCATTTAAATTTATTTGTTAAATAAATATTAAAGAAATACAAAGGAGCTTTGAGCATTACAACATCAATTTTCCAATATCATAATAATATTTTTTTTAAAATAAAAAAACATACCCAAGGAAAAGGGGAAGCTCTGAATTGTTCATATTTATTGCACAAAACATTTTATTTCAAAAAGAAGAAAAACTCTTAATTGAGAATTGAGATCAATTCATCAACGGGATCAACCTGTAAGTTGTATCGGGAATGACATCGTGAATTCCAGGTTGCTCTGCAATGTTAAATAACGACAAATCATAAATTGGAAAAATAAATAAATTAATAAATTAATTAAAACCATTGGAACATGAGATTTTATTTCTTACTCTTCAGTTTTAAAGCCTCACTAGGAGTGAGTTTTGCAGCAAAACCAGGGAACACATAGTCGTAGACATACACCAAGGCCTTTTCAGCAGCTACTTCACTGATCGTAAACAAATTCAAGATCAAAAATAATATATATATATATATATATATATATATATATATATATATATATATATATATAATTTCATTATTTTAGTTTTTTTTTTCTTTAGAACAAAAGAGATAAGGCATACCTGCCCAGAACAGAGGTCAGAGTTTTAATGGCAAACTGCTTTGTTTCCAGACCCTTGTGCCATTCCACGGTCACAATGTAAACTCTAGCTCCGTCGGTCGGTGCTGTAGCAAGAGCCTCAAGGTAGTCGGCGTCGGTCGGTGCTGTAGCCAGAGCCTCAAGGTAGTCGGCGTCGCCGAAGAAATAAGCCGAGCAAGAGGAAGCAGAGAAAGAGAGGAAGAGGGCGAAGAACACGAGAAGATTTCTCTCCATTTCTTTTTCTGTTTTCTTAGTTTTCCTCCTCCATCAGCTGCTCAAAATTTATACTGATCTTGTGTCCGGAAGAATCAAGAGGCGTTGAAGCAAATAACTGCATTTTTGCAACATAAATGGGAATTTAATTGGGTAGCTGTTTTATAGATTGAGAGGGCGTTTTCCAATCTGTAACTTCATCAAAGTTACATGATTGCTTCAGAAAGCAAGCAAAAGGTTCGGCCTTGAACACTTCTAAACTAAAACAAAAGAGAACGGAAACATTACCCGTAACCCACTTCAAAAGGGAGCACTTTCCTCCCGTCGCAACAACATCCTGCGGAACCCTAAATCAAAGGCCCAAAAGAAAAAAAAAAAACAAATATTTAGCACAATCAGCCGTGACAGCGCACAATTGCACGGCGCCAAACCAGTTGAAAAACCCCAGCTCCAACCCGAAACGCAAGAAATCCATGAAATTCATAATCGAACAGCAAAGAAGGACGAAGGGAGGGATTAAGGGGGCGAGGCGAACCATTCCCTGAACCACCGGACGGTTGTCGGGCGGTAATCGCTGTCATCAGGTCTCCGGTCCGGCGCCGGATGACTGAGAGCAAGATCCATACCTTCGCGTCTCTAACGGCGGCAGCCGTGAGCGAGCTGCCAAGTAAAAGGTAGGGTTGGGGAAAGGAGAGCGCAGAAGGGGAGGACAAGAACCGAGCCCCTTCCGCTATGAGAAGGGATGGGGCGCTGGTCGCCCCAGGGCGACGGCGTAAGAGCTGGACGGTGACTGCTATCAAGATTCGATCTCTACCGATTGTAATTGACGGACGAGATTTCGTCGTTTTTCATTTGAATTTTTATTTTTCAATTGAATTGACGTGGGATACGAGTTCAATTGGTATATCCACTCTTCACAATAATTTGACGGTGCGTCATTTTAATTTATCTTCGATAAAGACTCTTTGAAGACCCTGAAACAAAATTGATTTATCAAGTGAAGCGAAACTTAAATATCACTTATTAATAAAAAAAGAGAGATGGAGCATTGGAGGACGAATTTCTCCATTGGATCTTCCATAAAAGATTCTACAAAGGCCCTTGTAAATAGGAATACTTATAATTAACTTAGCTTAATAAAAATAAATATATATAAATAAATAATAAAATTTACAATATTTATTATAAAAAAAATAAAGGCTAAAAAGAAGTCCAATAATTTTACAAAAGTTTAAGAAAAAACATTATTAGTGTTTCTGTTCGACCTTTGGAAATTTAAATTCTTTACTAAAATATAATCATTATTTTGTTCACCTTAATAAATCTTTACAAAAATTTATTTAAAATTGTAAATGCGGGGATCCTCCCGTGCGTTTTATACCAAACGATGGCATTTGAAAACTAAATAAGTGTAAGTTAAATCTATTCGTTTATTGATCAATACTCCAAAGACAATAAAATGTCGGGCATCCTTCGGCGCCCACAGCGGCAGTCCTGTCGCGGCGAAGCGGGAGGAGGTGAAGGAGAGAAGAGGATAGCAGCGAGGGAAGGGTCTCAGTTAATATGAATGGAAAATTATACAGTGGATAAAATTAATTTCATATTCAAATGATATAATAGTAATAAATAGTATAAAAGAGAGTGTTAATTCAGGGTCCGGATTATATAAACTCAAAATGGTTTTTATGAGAATACTATTGTAAATATTGGATCAATCAAAGGATAATATGATCATAAAAACAAATTAGAGTTTACCACAATATGTCTTGTTTGCTCACTTCTCATATATGTGCAAAATTTGATTAAGCACATAATTAAAGTTAAATGGCCTTTATATATCATCAAAGCTAAGTGGGTTCGATAATTTACCAAACACAACTGCTAAAGTTTCGGAATGCCCAAAACGCGCACTATACTTTCAAAATTATCAAATCGCACGCGTAATTCCCAAAATACCCCTCCCGCCAAACAGATTGCAATTTAATGCAGAGAGAGATTTGCATCCATCCGAGCCACAACTGGAAATCCCGAGCCATCCAAACGTCACTTCCGGCCGCGTGGGAGCGGCAGGGCCATGTTGTTGATGAGCACCACACGCAGGTTTCCTCCGTAAACCAACTGAACAACACCATTTTTTATGAAATCCTAATAGTTATCAACGACATCACTGCTCCCACGAATGTATCAACACTGAATCCAGAAGTTGGCACAGCTCACTCACCAGCCGCTTCACATAGTATTATCATGTATGTATGTTTTTTTATTCTTGAGACTGCTATGAGGTTAATAAATGCATTGTAGGTGGTTGTATAACCAAGTTTGCCACACACCCATAAATACGATGTAGGCATATCATACCAAAGTAGACCAATGCACCCATAATTGCGATGCAGGAGATTCATAACCGAGTTTTGTCGCCACCTAAACAAATTCCACCTAACTTAAAAGGTGATGCTTCCAATTAAATCCCACGATTACTGAAGTTCCTTGATTGATATTCCCAGCACTAGGAGATACAATTTGTCTGAGAGAGTAGGTGGTGCTGGCAATGAAATTTTCAGCACCACCGTATCCCTAAAATTTAAAATCCCAGCACCATGGGAGAGTAGGTGGTTCTGGCAATGAAATTCCCAACTCGCTGGTCTGGATAAAAAGTGATGATGGGAATTTAAATCCCAGTAACATCGTGGTGCTGAGCTTCAAATTCTCAGCACCATTAAGGTTCAACAAATTCGGATAAAATGCAGTCGGGAATTTAAATCTGTCACCAAGTAGTCTTTGAGATTAAAACTCCCAAAGACTGGGGAATGAACTTGTCGAGATAAATGGTAGTGCTGGTAATTTATATTCCAGCACCACCATGGTAATGAGATTCAAACTCCCAGCAACACCTTGGTGCTGGGAATCTAATTCACTAGACCAGGGAGATATAAGTGGTCGACATTAAGGGTGGTGCTGGGATTTGAAACCTCAGCAACACTGTGGTCCTGCGAATAAGACTCCCAGCACCATTGGCATTGGACTGGTCGAGATAAACGATGGTGCTGGGAATTTATATCCCAGCACCACCGTGGTAATGAGATTAAAACCCCCAGCAACACCATGGTGCTGAGAATGTAATTTCCAGCACCATGTACATATAAGTTGCTGAAATTGTTGGTGGTGCTGGAAACTAAAACCCCAGCAACACAATGGTTCTGCGTTTAAAAATTCCAGCACCAGGGAGATGGAACTAGTCCAGAAAAATGGTGGTGCTGGGAATTTATATCCCAGCACCACCATGGTAATGAGATTAAAACCCCCAGCAACACCATGGTGTTGGCAATGTAATTTCCAGCACCATGTACATATAAGTTGCCGGAATTATTGGTGGTGCTGGGAACTAAAACCCCAGCAACACAGTGGTTCTGCGTTTAAAAATCCCAACACTAGGGAGATGGAACTAGTCCAGAAAAATAGTGGTGCTGGGAATTTATATCCCAGCACCTCCGTGGTAATGAGATTAAAACTCCCAGCAACACCATGGTGCTGGGAATGAAATTTCCAGCACTATGTACATAAAATTTGCCGGAATTGTTGGTGGTGCTGGGAACTAAAACCCCAAAGAACACTGGTTCTACTGCGTTTAAAAATCTCAAAGACCTGAGGAGATGGAACTGTCGAGATAAATGGTGGTGCCGGAATTTATATCCCAAAGACCATCAGTCTGAGATATAAATTTCCAGCACCATGGAGAGGGAACCTGACCGAGAAAAAGAGTGGTGCTGTAAATTTATATTGGAGATAAATAAAGTCCTCTAGGCGGGTCGAGTCCAAGCGTGACCTATACTATCATTCTCCACCTTTCCTTATGCTCCCAAACAGTAGTTATGAAAATTAATGTTCTGTGCCAACATTCAGACGAGTGTGTCAATTGGCATGCTGCGTGCCAATTGGCATGCTGCGTGCCAATTGGCACGCACCCATAACTGCCTGTAGGAGTATGGGAACTAAGTATCCCTCTGCGCATAAACCCTGTAAATGTCTTCCTCTTCCATTCCATATAAACCGTTCATAATTTCAACATTGAAAGGTCCATCAATTGGTTTCGGTAAAAACTCATTAATGACCCTATCAACATCAAATGTTCTAATTAGTTAAGTGCATAATTGGGAAACCTAACCATAAACTTTCATCCTCCACTTGTCTTCACACTTATAAAGCCTAGTTAAAAAATTCAGCCTACTTGCATAGCACACTATATATAACAGTGTTGATTTTAAAAACATTTGCAGGGACGCCCCCCTTCCTGATGAAGTGTTAACATTTTTTGAAACAATTGAATCAAAATTGAAGGATAGAGAGTTAGATGATCAAGATTCCATAAATCTGTACTCAAGTAATATTCCATCTTCATCTCAGTTTACTGATGTGGGCAATAGAATTACCAGTGATCAACACCTTGATATAAATAGAGACGATTCTTCCATACTCGAAGAAGAGTTTGTCACTGCTACCACAGTAGATCATGAATATTTTGAACAAACTTGGAGTGAAGAGGAGGTAAGTGATATACATGGGATAGAAGAGTTAGAATATACAAATCCTTCGGAAGAATTCTTAGCTGATGATATCCAACATGAAGAAGGTGAGTTAAACCCAGATCAGTACAGTGACTTAGAGGAAGTGTTCCCAATTGCTGATGATCCCTATGTTTTAAATCCACAAATAAGATTATTGGCAGATGTCGGTTCATCAAATCCAAATGAATTTTTCACTGGACAAGTTTTTTCGTCTCGACAAGAGTTTAAAGATGCACTAGTAAGACATGCGATGGTAAAAAACTTCAGATACAAGTCAGTTGACACCAGACTTAATAGAATTAAAGTTATTTGCTTTAGTCAGCCTTGTTCATGGAGTCTAGTTGTAAGTGGAGACGTGGAGTTCACTGTCACAAAATATGTAAAGCAGCATGAATGTGACAGTGTTAGGGAAACAGCAGATCACAATGCTTGCACATCCACATTTGTAGCAAAACCGTATCAGAGGACGGTTAGCTACCTCTGATGATTACAAACCAAGTTCAATTCGAAGAGAAATGCAAGCTAGGTTTGATGTTCACATTTCATACAAGAAAGCATACACAACCAGACAGAAAGCATTAAAAAGAGTGTTAGGTGATTTTGATCAGGTCTATATTGATCTTCCAATGTACTTGCGTGAGTTAAGAGTTAGAGATCCCGATACATATGTTGCAGTACTAAGAAATGGTGAAAATCAATTCCAGCGATGTTTTTGGGCATTTGGTGCTTGTCAAAGAGTATTCAGGTCGTATTTGCGAAAACTAATTGGAATTGATGTTACACATATGACTGGCAAGTATCCTGGTGTTTTGCTAATGGCTACTGTCGTTGACGGTAATGCAAAAATTATGCCAGTTGCATTTGGAATTGCCGAAGTTGAATGTGGATCTGCTTGGGAGTGGTTTTTGGATCATGTAAAGACATTTCTTGATGTCCTGCCAGAGTCGTTGAGCATTGTATCGGATAGACATAGGGGGATTATATCAGCAGTTAACAAAGTGTATCCATCTGCCCATCATGCTTTTTGTTGCTATCACTTGTCTTGTAACATGGTAACAGATACCCGGGATAGATCCTCATTAGGTTTATTTTGGGCAGCAGCAAGAGTCAATACAAGAGTTGACTTTGATCGATTAATGCAGAACATGCATGACAAACACAAGGAAGCATATGCGTGGCTACAAAAGATCGATCCAAAAAGATAGGCCAATGCACACTTTCCTGGCAGGAGGTACACAATGTTAACCACTAATTGTTCCGAGAGTTTAAATGCATTATTCAAAGAAACACGTGAACTCCCTGTTGGTGCAGTGGGCACCAAAGTCGAACCGGTATTTTGATTATGACAAAAGGCTCAATAGTTAAGGGTATATTTGTTATCTTACGAGCTCAATTAAGTGTGCAGAAATGCTAAAGTTGAGCGGAAGGTCTGCGACACCCGGTGGGAACCGAGGTGGTCGGGCAACGCCAGAGGGATTTCGGAGGAAGCCGAGGTACTCGGGTGAAGACCGGAAGCGAGGCTACAAGGTAAGCTCGTGTGAAAGCGAAGCAAGGACGTTAAGCGTAGATCCGACCCAATACCTCCAATGGAAGGTCTAGGTCGAGATCAGTTGGTTAGAACCATCGTACTTTATATTTTAAGAAAAACCCTTTGACCATGCCTCTACTACTGATCAACGCTGGTCTAGTTCGACCTCGAGAAGAGCTCGAATTTCAAGGGGTGAATTTGGACTTGACTGTTTTTGGTACAAAGGGTGATGTGGCATCAAGGTATCCAAACCATCACCAAGCTTGGACCCCAAAATTAGGTGATGTGGCATCAAGGTGAACATCCAAAACCATCATCAAGTTGACGCCTAAAATGAGGTGAGTTGGCACAAGATGGTTGGCAAACCACCATCAAGCTCGACGCCCAAAATGAGGAGAGTTGGCACAAGATGGTTGGCTCCCATGATGTGGCACAAGTTGGATGGCTCCAACAAGTTGGCGTGAAGGCCTCCTTGAGGTGGCACAAGGTGGTTGAATGAGCACCTCATCCTTGAGTTGTGGCACACGGTGGTTGGATGAAGCACCTCATCCTTGAGTCGCAAAGGATGTGGATGAGCAAGACTTGGGGATAAGAACCTCACCTTGGACACTACCTATGTCTAAATTCATAGATCAATATCCATAAATAGACATGTTCACGCCAAGCAAAACATAAGAAATCCAGAGCTCTCAACACGCCGTCGTAACGCCGCTACTACTACTCACATTTGCTACGACGAAGTGCCGCCGACAACGAAAGCTACATCTTCTACTTATAAGAGTTGTCGGTATATTTATTTAAGTTCTACTTCTTTAAATTGTCTTTGTGCTTTAATCGTAACAAGGAAAGGGGGAGTGTCCCTTTGCCTTGATTTCTTTGTGATCGTTTCTACTTCCAACGAGGAGGAGTGGTTTTAGTGAATTGCCCTCCGTACGTGATCAAGGATCACTAGGGCCGTGGATTAGCAATCGAAAGATTGTGAACCACGTAAAAATATTTTGTCTACTTTATATTTCCGCTGTGCACTCTCTACTTGCTTTTTACTTATTGCAAAAGTTTTTTTAACGACACCGTATCGCTATTCACCCCCCCCTCTAGCGACACTTTCGATCCAACAATTGGTATCAGAGCCGGGGGCGCTAAGATTCGGTGAAACCACCAATCTAGCTTTGTTTTTCTTTTTTTCACAGATTTTTTATTTATTTATTTCTGTTTTCGTATAATTATTTCACTTGCTTATCTTCTCCTACATATAGAATTGCATTAGAGGCTTTAGGATCCGGATAAGGTTGTCCTTCAGGTTAGATCCCGAGTAAGGTTGTCCTCCGGAACTTCAACGACATTCGCATTTGATTGTTTATTTCTTTTTGCAAGTTACATTTTATATATATTTTTTTTTTACTTCTCAGACTACTAATCCAAGACGAAAGTCTTGGAATATTCTTTTCGTGTGTTTTGCAAGATTCTTTTTCGTTGCTCTTCTTCTTGTTTTTAAATGGCCCATCTCAAGGGTTTAGCACCGCCACCCGTTTTACAACGGTAATGACTTTCGTTATTGGAAGGGTAGGATGGAATGCTTTCTTAAAACCCAAATCGAGATGTGGATCGTAATCCAAACCGGTTTCACACTTCCTATTAATGAAGATGGTGAATCTTTGGGTTACGATCAATGGTCAAATTCCATGAAAAAACAAGTAGAAGTCGATGCCAAGGCAACTCAAATCTTGCAATGTGGGTTGTCCAAGGAAGAGCTCAACCGGCCCCTTCATTAGTGCAAAGGACTTATGGACCAAGCTAGTGGAACTACACGAAGGCACCGACGACACGAAGGTATGTAAAAGAGATTTACTTTTAAATAAATTCTATAACTTGAAAATGCAGGAAAACGAGACCGCAACTCAACTACATGCTCAGATCCAAGACATCGCCAACCAACTCCATGCCATCTGACAAAAGGTCGAGAATCGCGACCTTATCGTATTCTCTTAACTCGCTTTCCTAGACTACCTTGTGGGCATCCATGGTCATGCCTACAAGGTCTCCAAGGACCTTTCTAAAATTAGGTTAGACGAATTGTTTTTGAACTTGAATTACATGAGCAAACTAACGTGGTCGGCCGAGAAGAGTATTGCGTTAGTTGCAGGTTCCAAGAAGAAGAAGCCCGCAAGCAAGCCACCCCAAGGAAGAAGACGAGTCCGAATCGAAGTAGACTCGAATAGAATCCGAACTAGTCAATCTAGTTCGGAAGATGATCAAGAGACGAAACGACCAACAACTCAAGGTAAGCCTAAACCTAATTCAAATACTTCTAATTTTAGATGCTATGAGTGCAGCGAGTTCGGTCACATCAAGTCCGAGTGCCCAAAGCTAAAGAATAACGCATCAAAGACCAAGAAAGCGCTAAACGCTACTTGGGAGGAGTTGTCGGAGGAAGAAGAATATCCAAGCTCTAATGGCCAAGCCGACCGAGCACGACTCAAATCAAGAAGAGTCCGAGTCCGAATCGGCGATGATGAGCTTCCATTCAAGACAAGCCACGGATCCGTATCCAGGTTCAAAAGAATCATTAAGGGTAAGTCGGTCGTTACTTAATACTTTGTATGGTGCAATTAAATTTTTAAATAAGAAACTAGCTAAGTCCGAGTCCAAGGTCGAGACCCTAATTGAGGAGGTTAACCTCCTCAAACATGAGGTCTCCCTAACCTCTTCGACTACTTGTATTCAAGAGGAGGACTCAACCTGCTTGAAAAGCTTGAAGTTGAGAACTCGCTTTGAAAACACAAGTCAAGACCTTAGGAACACGTTGGAAAGGTTCACTTTGGGATCCAAGGGACTTGACCTCTTACTTGATCACAAAGGGCCGTGGTACAACAAGGCGGGACTGGGTTTAACTCAAATACAACCAATAAGTCATATATGTCTATAGTAAACCAACATAAGAAAAATGTCCAAGCATGGGTCCCTAAGATCACTTTGATTTCAACTTTAGGATCTAACATGTATTGGGTTCCCAAGGACCAAATTCACTATGTGAATAGACCCACTCGATTCAATGGTCCAGGGGGAGCCAATACAAAATGTATTTTTGTTAAGTCTTAGAAATTGCATGCTTAGTTTTTCCTTTATTTTTAGAATGGTTAGATAGGACTCATAATCAACTAAAATCCTAAAAAGATTGAGCCTCGGGAGCCTCTTTTCAAAATAACTAGTTAGACCAAGATGTAGTCTCAAGTAAGTCGAGTTATCAATTTCTTGAAATTAGCTTTGTCTAAGGAAGTGGTCGTTGTTCCGATCAAAGAAGGCCTCGTGCCTCGCCACGACCTGAAGCTAATCTCTTGAAAAGATTACTTGATGAGCTTAGACTAAATCGAATCTAACCTAATGTTGGTTAATTTAAATTCATTAAAATTAATCAAGTAAAATTGAAAGTCATCTCACAATAACACATAGGAATAACATGTTTTGATCATGTAGATATTGGTGAGATGATTTAGGTTTAAAAACTTACAAACAACCCTTTAGTAATTCCAATATCCGATCCAACTACCTTATATGTAGGATCAATGGATGTTGGACAGTGGTTGCTCCCGACACATGACCGGGGATCAACTCAAATTTTCGGTTACGATTCAAACGACAAAGGATCTGAGCCTGAAATAACGCAAGCTCAAAATCATCGGATCGTGATATTGAGCTCAACTCTAACTTTACAATTCAAAATGTCTTATTAGTAGAAAACTTTCAATATAATTTACTTAGTGTAAGCCAATTGTGTGATAACAATTATAAGGTCATATTTCTAGAAAATGAATGCGTAATCAAGATAAATGCAACATCTAAAATAATACTTAAAGGAACTAGGAATAGCAACATCTACACAATAAATTTACCCAACTCCTCAACCAAGTGTCTTATGACAGAAGAGGAATCTTGGTTATGGCAATCAAGACTGACACTGCACCCAAGACTCGGCCCACAAGATGAGTCAGAGTGGCTTGGTTATAGGTTTGCCTAAACTAAACAACTTGGATAATAAAATATGTAATGCTTGTCAACAAGGTAAACAATCTAGGACACAACATCAATTAACTAATCAAGAACGAACCAAAAGTGTTCTTGAGCTCCTACACATGGATCTATTTGATTCACATGGAGCTAAGTCACTCAATGGTAGTCAATTTTGCTTAGTCATAATTGAGACTATTCTAGATTTACTTGGGTTAGGTTTATCAAACATAAAAATGATACCCTAGACCAACTAATCAATCTTTGTAGGTTAATCAAAATCAAAAGAACCTTAAGATTAAAAGACTTAGAAGCGATCATGGTGGTGAATTCAAAACCACAGGTGTTTACTGATTGTGAACCTAAACGGATACCACCATGAGTTTTCATGTCCTAGAACCCCACAACAAAATGGGTTAGTCGAACGGAAAAATAGAACCCTACAAGAAGCCGCTAGGACAATGTTAAACGAGTATAACCTACCCGATAGATTTTGGGCAGGCCGTCATAGTACGGCTTGCTATGTCCAAAATAGGATCCTTATGGTAAAGAGGCACCAAAAGACCTCGTACGAGATTTATCACGATAAAATACCGAACATCAAATACTTTAGGGTATTTGGATGCAAGGTACATATCTTAAACACTAAGGATTACCTAGGGAAATTCAAATCCAAAACCTCTACTGGAACCTTTCTAGGATACTCAACCACCAGTAGAGTTTATAGGGTATACAATCACGACACTCTTAGAGTCGAAGAAACCATTAATATAGTTTTCGACGAAGGACACGAACCCGTTCAATCCTTAACAAAACCAACTAGCAAATCAACTTATAGCAAACCCGACTCTGATCTTGAACTTGAATCTCGTCCTAACCCAAGTCATCCTATCGATCAAGTTATAGGTGATCCAAATTTAGGGGTTCGAACTAGAGCTTCATACCGAAACATTAGTCAAATCTCGTTAATTTCCAAAATCGAACCCAAAACTATTGAACAAGCACTTCTTGATCCCGACTGGATTATTGCTATGCAAGAAGAGCTAGCTCAATTCACTAGAAATGAAGTCTGGGAATTAGTACCACCACCTAAAGAAAAATCAATTATTGGAACAAGGTGGGTATTTCGAAATAAACTTGATGATAAAGGTGAAGTAGTTAGAAATAAAGCTAGGTTAGTCGCAAAAGGGTTTAGTCAAGTCGAAGGTTTAGATTACGATGAGACCTACGCCCCCGTAGCAAGACTAGAGTCCATCCGAATGTTGTTAGCATATGCTGCACATCGAGGTTTTAAATTGTTTCAAATGGATGTCAAGTCAGCATTTTTGAATGGATACATTAAGGAAGAAGTTTACGCTACCAACCTCCGGATTCGAAAATCTAGATAAACTCGACCATGTCCTTAGACTTAAGAAAGCCCTATATGGACTCAAACAAGCCCCAAGAGCTTGGTACGAAAGGCTTTCGATCTATCTTAAGTCCAAAGGATTCAACCAAGGTTTAGTCGACCCAACCTTATTCAGAAAACCGTAGGAAAAGAAATCTTTATAGCCCAAATCTATGTAGATGATATAATTTTGGAACTACTAACTCGATCCTCGCTAAACGAATTCATCTCACTTATGGAAAGTGAATTTGAAATGAATTTAGTAGGAGAGTTAAGTTTCTTCTTAGGTTTACAAATTAAACAAACTAAAGATGGAATATATTTACATCAACAAAAATATACTAAGGACTTAATAAAATCGATTTGGAATGCAAGATGCTAAAATAATTAATACACCTATAGCAACTAATGTTAATATAAACGAAGATGTAGAAGGAAAACCCGTTGACCTAAAAATACTATAGGAGCAATAGGAAGTCTCCTATACTTAACATGAGCCGACCCGACATTTTATTCATGGTAAGTATGTGCGCAAGGTTACAAACCTGCGCAAGGAGTCTCACCTAACCCTAGTCAAGATCCTTAGATATCTAAAGGGCACGCTAAACGAGGTATTTGGTACCCTAGATCTACCGAGTTTAATCTAATCGGCCATCTGACCGACTTATGCCGTAGTAAACTCGATAGAAAGAGCACGAGTGGTTGTTGTCAAATCCTCTACCGAGTCTAGTGAGTTGGTGCAGAGGAAGCAAAGATTGCGTTGCCTTATCTACCACCGGCCGAATACGCTTGCGATGGGTGAGTGTGTCTCTCCTCACTGTGGATGAAGCACACTCTCCAAGACTTTAGCTTAATCTTTAACAACATTAAAACCTACATAGATAACATCAGTTCAATTAACTTAACTAAAAATCCAATATGTCATTCTAGGACAAAACATATAGAAGTTAAACACCACTTCATTAGGGAACATGTAACTAATGGAACTATACAACTAGAGTATGTTGAGTCCAAATCAAACCTAGCGGACATCTTCACCAAACCACTACCCGAAGCCGAATTTAGTTTATTAAGACGAAAGTTAGGTATGTGCATAATAGAGTAGGATTTAAATTTCTCTATATATGTACTCTATTTTTGCTTCTTTTTATGAAATTAGCCTAAGTCTTACCTTAGAAATCATATACCTATAGATTTAAGGAGCCAACACATCTCACAACACATAGGACTAATGTGTTTGTGTACTTAGCCACGTAGACGGGCGTGAGATGTTAGGACCTTACTCCTGGTTCCAGATGTAGATTCAGTGCATCGATATGAACCATGGAGTATAATTATTTAAAATTAATCAACTCCTTCAAGACTTATTGATCATTCTATATCAATCAAGTCCAACCGAAGTTGTACATTTTAGATGAACATATTTTCAAGCTTATTATTATTTTTAAAAAAAATAAATAAATAAATAAATATATATATATATAGGAACTTGCTTGGACTTACAAACCCTAAAATATATTTACAAACTTTTTGAGTTAAGGCAAAAGGGGGAGAAAGTCACAAAAGTAACCAAAATTAACCAAAATTAAAGGGGAAGAAAGTAAACAAAATTATTACCTTTTATATTAAGTAATTCCGATTACTTAAGCAACTATTAAGGGGGAGTAAAAATTATTTTTCAAGAACTCACCTTCGGTCAAGGGGGAGGTTACCTCAAAGGGGAGAACTTGAAAAATAATAATATTTCTCATTCATATTTAATCATTATGCTAGCTCATTCATATTTAATCTTTATGCTAGCTCATTCATGCTTAATCATTATGCTAGCTTAATTTTTCCTTAACTTTTGTGTCGGTTTGCCATGAATCAAAAAGGGGGAGATTGTTGGTGCAGTGGGCACCAAAGTCGAACCGGTATTTTGATTATGGCAAAAGGCTCAATAGTTAAGGGTATATTTGTTATCTTACGAGCTCAATTAAGTGTGCAGAAATGCTAAAGTTGAGCGGAAGGTCTGCGACACCCGGTGGGAACCGAGGTGGTCGGGCAACGCCAGAGGGATTTCGGAGGAAGCCGAGGTACTCGGGTGAAGACCGGAAGCGAGGCTACAAGGTAAGCTCGTGTGAAAGCGAAGCAAGGACGTTAAGCGTAGATCCGACCCAATACCTCCAATGGAAGGTCTAGGTCGAGATCAGTTGGTTAGAACCATCGTACTTTATATTTTAAGCTAACTTGTACTGCAGTCCAAAACCCTTTGACCAGTCGTCTACTACAGTCAACTGCTGGTCTAGTTCCAGCCTCGAGAAGAGCTCGAATTTCAAGGGGGTGAATTTGGACTTGACTCGTGTTTTGGTACAAAGGGTGATGTGGCATCAAGGTGGACATCCAAACCATCACCAAGCTTGGACCCCAAAAATTAGGTGATGTGGCATCAAGGTGAACATCCAAAACCATCATCAAGTTGGACGCCCAAAATGAGGTGAGTTGGCACAAGATGGTTGGCAAACCACCATCAAGCTTGGACGCCCAAAATGAGGAGAGTTGGCACAAGATGGTTGGCTCCCATGATGTGGCACAAGTTGGATGGCTCCAACAAGTTGGCGTGAAGGCCTCCTTGAGGTGGCACAAGGTGGTTGAATGAGCACCTCATCCTTGAGTTGTGGCACAAGGTGGTTGGATGAAGCACCTCATCCTTGAGTTGGCGCAAAGGATGTGGATGAGCAAGACTTGGGGGATAAGAACCTCACCTTGGACACTACCTATGTCTAAATTCATAGATCAATATCCATAAATAGACATGTTCACGCCAAGCAAAAAAATAAGAAATCAAGAGCTCTCAACACGCCGTCGTAACGCCGCTACTACTACTCACATTTGCTACGACGAAGTGCCGCCGACAACGAAAGCTACATCTTCTACTTATAAGAGTTGTCGGTATATTTATTTAAGTTCTACTTCTTTAAATTGTCTTTGTGCTTTAATCGTAACAAGGAAAGGGGGAGTGTCCCTTTGCCTTGATTTCTTTTTGTGATCGTTGCTCCTACTTCCAACGAGGAGGAGTGGTTTTAGTGAATTGCCCTCCGTACGTGATCAAGGATCACTAGGGCCGTGGATTAGCAATCGAAAGATTGTGAACCACGTAAAAATATCTTGTCTACTTTATATTTCCGCTGTGCACTCTCTACTTGCTTTTTACTTATTGCAAAAGTTTTTTTTAACGACACCGTATCGCTATTCACCCCCCCCCCCTCTAGCGACACTTTCGATCCAACACTCCCCATCACCAGTTTAATTGACAACACTAGAAGAAAGGTTGCTCAATGGTTCTTTAACCGTAGGGAAGAATTTTCAAAAAGGTCAGGTTTTCTAACACCTTATGTCATTAAAGAGATTGATGAGGGTCGCTGAGGTTCACTCTACCGAGAGGCTTTAGGATCCGGATATAAGCCATCCTTCTAGAAGGAGCTAGACGGTAAGAGACAACTGCCTAACTCAACCCACATCAGATTTGCATAAATCCGGTGCTGGGCGCAACTTTTAGCAATACGTAACCGAACGAAGGAACATGGATCCATACCGTTACTGCGAGCATTATTTTCTAAGGGAAACCTGGGAGGCCACTTACATGGATCGTATTTACCCATGTCGAAGTAAGAAATTTTGGCCTAATGGTGACAAAATTTTCGGAGTTCTACCTCCTTGTAGCCTTGTGCAGCCTGGGCGAAGAAAAAAGGCACGCATAGAGTCCAAACATACTGGGAGGGTGAAAAATAAATGCAGCAGATGCAAACAGCTTGGGCATAATAGGAGGTCTTGTAGAATGTCACCGGCTACTAATTCCTAAGTGTAAATAGTGGTTGTGTAAATATTTTTAAAGGAAACAATGTTAATGTTAATGTTAATGTTAAGCTATTTTGCAGAATTGTAATGAAAAAATTTGTTACGCTATTTTACAAAATTGTAATCTAAATCCGTCTGACCGCACCCGACCCATTAATATAAAACTCCCCGGTGGAAGTTCCAACATCTCAACACCACATTTCATTTCTCTCTCGCTCCTTGCGTTCTGTCTCTGTGGAATTCCGCTTCCATTCCACGCCTGCTCAAACTCTCCTTCGATTCAAACTCGATGTCGGTCAAAACCCCGGTGCGCGCCAACCTCCCCGGTGCGAGTTAAAACATCTCAACACCAGCTCAACACCATCTCAACGCGATTTTCGACCTAAGTAAGTTTTGTAGATTTCTTGAATTCTGTGTCGCTATCGTTTCTTCCGATCTATCTAGGATTTTTGCTTTTTTCCGTGCACGATCTCGTTTAATCTCGGGCCTGATAGGGTTTAGGGTTTTAGGGTTTACCATTTAAGCAGAGGTAATGTTTGTTTGTATCATCACACATGTTTCAATCCATTTCATCTATTAGTGATAGTACCTCTATTCTGATGCATTTGGTTGTTAACCAAAGGAATTGTTTTCGATTAACGATGGCTTCAATGGTGAATCATCAAGCGATATACCTGCAGAACCCGATGCGTTGATCACGAGGAAGAACCAAGAGAATGAAGCGGAAAAGCAACGTTCACGGTTTAAAAATTTCTTGCAAGTGTCTTGGAGTGTGGAAGAAGAAACGCTTATTCGGAGCTCCCCCTTTGCGTGGGTTTTGGACATTCCAGATATTACCCATGTCAGACCCCTCGTTCAGAATATGTTTGATAATTGGGACTGCACGAAGAAATGTTTTATATTCCAAGACAAGAAATTGCATTTCACAAAGACGGATGTCTCCCTCATCCTTGGTCTACCAGATGATGGACTTGAAGTTCCTATGAATAATGAAGCTCCCTCTGGACAGCTATATTTGCAATATTTCGTGGAAGCTGATTGCTCTAACAAGCATCTGGAGGATTTATTGAAGACTTCCAGATCTCCAGATAATTTAGGATCTGCAAAACTTTATTGTCAGTTGTTTATTTTATATTTTTTCTCTTGTGTATTTTTTACTACCACCAGCAGTAAGCCTAGAATAGCTATGCGATCACTTATAGATTGTGTAGAGGATTTTGATAACTTAGGCAGGTACAATTGGTGCGAAGCACTTTATACGTACATGACTCCTCAAATGGAGTCAATTGGTATGGGAGTCACATTGCGACCAAAAGCAGACGTCGTAGGTGGATCTACGAGACCAATGCTTAAGGGTTTCACACACTTATTGGCTGTGAGTGAATATATTTTATGTCTTCCGCAAATAGTATAGATAAATCTGTCTATTAACAACTAATCTTGTCATTCCAGGTATGGATGTGTGAGCATTTGTGTATCCTACCTCCACACGTCCCTCATGCTTTGCCAAGAATGCTGAGATGGAGGTGGAGTTCCACAAATGTAAGGGTCGTTAAGAAGATGGTAGATGGTCTCGTACCTGACAAAATCATTGTCGATCTAATTCCAGCACAGTCAGAGCTGCATCTGGTACACACCGCTTCCCCACCTAGATTTTCTGCATCAACTCCTCAACCCGAAACTCAGGTCGACGCACGAGGAATGACCTGTCCAGTATGCCAGGAGAATGCAGACATTGTATCTACTCTAAGTACCAAGCTAGTTGAAGCAAGGTGTGATTTTGAAAGCACCTCCCTACTTAAGGAAGCGACTATCGAACAACAAGAAAAGACAATACAGGAGCTTCTTCAAGAGTTAGAGGAGGTCAGGAATAGGAAGGACAATGAGATAAGTGAAAGGGATGATATAATTGCTGAAAAAGAAGCATTAATCGCTGAAAATGACAGTTTAATACTGGAGCTTCAACTCAATTTACAATCCCAGGATGTAGAGGGGTTACAATCACAGCCTATACAAGCTGTACAAACCCAACAACCTTCTTTTGCATACACTAGGCGGAAGGTTTGTGTGAGGAAGAAGGCTCTTGACGGTCTATCACCCCCTAGCCTTAGAAGCCTCCCTCCTGCATGGTTTTCAAACATCCCTAAAAGAAGGAGAGTTGAAACTCAAATTGTCCCCAGCAAGGCTATTGAGTATCCCTCAGTAGACCCTAACATCTCTCCTGCAGAGTCAAACATTGAGTAGGAGTCAAGCCAGGATAAAAAAAGGGAAATCAATTGCCGAGGAGGGTGAACCCGAAATATCAGATACCGGCACACAAGTCTCCACGGATAAACAACCAACACTCGACGAAGTCAAGCAGAGGATATTGGAGGTGAGCATAAGTTATCCTGTCTAGTCCTATTTTTCAGACAAAATATTTCTAAAACTGAACAGTTTTATTTTGTATATAGCAAGCTTATAAAGAATTCACCGGTAAGATGGATCCAAACGTCGGGGAGTCTTTATTGAAACTAAAAAAAATAGAGTAAGACAGTCTTATATTCTTTGTATATACCTTTCATCTTATGTTTTGAGAGTTGATAATAACTCTTTCCTTGTGTAGTGTGACAGTATCAAGACCAGTGTGGAAGACCGATGCTATTAACTTATACATGGACTCTTTCCTTACAATATTTGATTGGAATGTTTTGACACATGGGGATTACATAAGCGCATATTTTTCAGTCTTAGCTGATCAGTGCAAGGTGACTGATAAGGCGTACTATAACTCAATTTTCTGTGGGACTGGATTCCCGGTAAGTTTTTGGCCCTTTTGCAAGGAATTGTAAACTTTACGGCTTCGGTGTTTTGACAGATTTTTTTATACACAGGATATGTTTAATATTAATATTATACGAAGCATTGAGCAAACTTTTTAAAACCCGGGCAATCGATCGGATACATATTTTGTCCAATAATCCGTGACGACCACTGCCACCTACTAGTGCCCGACTTGGAAAATTCAGAGTTCATCCACTACAACTCCTTGTCCGTCAGGAAGGCTTACACTACTCAATTTGAAGAAACAGTAAGCATTAGATTAGATTTCATCTAAATAAACCGTTTGTGTATAGAGGATTCATAGCATTTATTTCGGTCCCAGGTTGAATTCTTTAAAAAGATGCACCCTTCGTATTATGATAACTGGCATTCTGGCCTGGCTGAAAAATTTTGTAATGCAAACTTTTCCGTGCGTCGAGTCCAGGGTCCCAGACAAAGCTCTTCGTAAGACATCTAATAATCTTTGTAAATACCATATTTTATAAGCTAGCAATGAACTAATAATTTTTAATTTTTTACAGCTATGATTGCGCATTTTTTATAATACGATACATTGAGAGCCTACTATTTGGGTACCCTAAAAGATTCAGACAGCAGGATATGAGGAGCTTCAGATTCGTGGTGGGAAATAGAATAATGTGCAGCTCATAATTTTATTTGCAATTATGACTGTGATGTATAGTGGGATATGTTGTAAGACTATACAGAGTTTTAGATATGTAACTACACCAAGGTGTCTGCTTATAAAAGTCATTAGTCAGCTACAAAGGTGTTTGCAATCTGTGTAGTATCTGTACAATTATGGAATATATATACTTTGTTAAATATTTCAACCACTTCGACTTTATGATTTTGTGATGGGATTTTATGCGTGGTCTTTGGGAATTAAATTTCGGGACCACCGTGTTCTGGGATTAAGATTCCGGCACCACCTTATTTCGGCGATTCGCAAATGGGCGTGGTCACGAGAATTATATTTCGGGACCCTTTGTGTTCTGAGATTTAAATTCCGGCTACACAATTTTCTCGGCGATTCGAGCTATGCGTAGTCTTTGAAATTCACTTTCATACCGTGTTCTGGGATTAAGATTCGGCACCACCTTATAGAACTTTCTAAGTTCGCAAATGGGCGTGGTCTTTGGGAATAAAATTTCGAGACCACTTTGTGTTCAGATTTAATTCCGGCACCACATTTTTTCGGCGATTAAAGCTATGCGTGGTCTTTGGGAATTCACTTTCGGCACCACCGTGTTCTGGGATTAAGATTCGGCACCACCTTATTTCTCGGCGATTCGCAAATGGGCGTGGTCTAGAATTAAATTTCATGACCCTTTGTGTTCTGAGATTTAATTCCCAACACATTTTTCTCGGCGATTCAGCATGCGTGGTGTTGAGAATTCACTTACGACACCACCGTGTTCTGGGATTAAGATTCCCGGCACCACCTTATTTCGGCGAGTCCCAAATGGGCGTGGTCACAAGAATTAAATTCGAGGACCACTTGTGTTCTGGATTTAATTTCCGACACCATATTTTTCTCGGTGGGTTAAATCATGCGTGTGCTTTGAATTCACTTGCCAAGACCACCGTGTTCTGGGATTAAGATTCCCAAAGACCACCTTATTTCGGCGATTCGCAAATGGACGTGGTGTCCGGGAATAAAATTTCAAGACCACTGTGTTCACGGGATTTAATTCCCAGACCATATTTTTTCTCGGCCATTGAATCATGCGTGGTCCGGAAATTCACTTGCCAAAGACCACGTGTTCTGGGATTAAGATTCCCAGACTACCTTATTTCTCGGCAGTCCCAAATGGACGCGTGGTCACGGAATTAAATTTCGAGGACCACTGTATTCCTGGGATTTAATTCCCGGCACCACATTTTTTCTCGGCCAGTTCAAAACTGTACGTGGTGTTGGGAATTCACTTGCCAACACCACCATGTTCCTGGGATTAAGATTCCCAGCACTACCTTATTTCTCGGCCAGGTCCCAAATGGACGTGGTCCTAGGAATTAAATTTCGAGGACCACTGTATTCCTGGGATTTAATTCCCGACACCATATTTTTTCTCGGCGGTTCGAAATCAGACGTGGTCCGGGAATTCACTTGCACCACACCGTGTTCTCGGGATTAAGATTCCCAAAGACCACCTTATTTCGGCGATTCGCAAATGGGCGTGGTGCGGGAATAAAATTTCAGACCACTGTGTTCTGGGATTTAATTCCCAAAGACCATATTTTTCTCGGCCATTGAATCGACGTGCCGAAAATTCACTTGCCAAAGACCACCGTGTTCTGGGATTAAGATTCCCAAAGACCACCTTATTTCTCGGCCAGTCCCAAATGGGCGTGGTCCCGGGAATTAAATTTCGAGGACCACTTGTGTTCGGGATTTAATTCCCGCACCATATTTTTCTCGGCCAGAATCAGACGCGTGGTCTTTGGGAATTCACTTGCCGAAGACCACCGTGTTCTCGGGATTAAGATTCAAAGACCACCTTATTTCGGCGATTCGCAAATGGACATGGTCTTTGGGAATAAAATTTCAGGACCACTGTTCTGAGATTTAATTCCAAAGACTGCATTTTTTCTCGGCCATTAATGCATGGTGCGGGAATTCACTTGCCAGCACCACCGTGTTCCTGGGATTAAGATTCCCAGCACCACCTTATGTCTCGGCCAGGTCCCAAATGGACGTGGTCCTGGGAATTAAATTCGAGGATCACTGTGTTTCTGGGATTTAATTCCTGGCACCACATTTTTTCTCGGTCGATTGAAATCAGACGTAGTGCTGAGAATTCACTTGCGATCACCGCGTGTTCCTGGGATTAAGATTCTCAGCACCACCTTATTTCTCGGCCAGTTCGCAAATGGACGTGGTGCTCGGAATAAAATTTCCAGGACCACTGTGTTCCTGGGAATTAATTCTCAGCACCACATTTTATCTCGGCCATTGAATCAGATGTGGTGCCGGGAATTCAGAATTCACTTACCAGCACCACCGTGTTCCTGGGATTAAGATTCCCAGCACCACCTTATTTCTCGACCAGTTCGCAAATGGACGTGGTGCTCGGAATAAAATTTCCAGGACCACTGTGTTCCTGGGATTTAATTTCCAGCACCACATTTTCAGAAATCAGGCCCCGTGCCAAGTGGCACGAGGCCAAAACTGGAAGGTAGGAGGATCATAAGGAAGTTTCCTCAACACAACAACATGTGAAGCCGTTAGGTCTTTCAGTCGATGTAAAGATTTTGGAATTTGGACTCCTGTAGGTCCATCAATGGGTTTCGGTCAAAACCCATTGATGGACCTAGTCACCTCAACTTCCAAACCAACTCCAGTGGCTTTGGGACTTGCCCCTCTGTGTATCGTGTCCAAAATTTCTGATTTTCAAGGCAGGATTAGGTTTACATAGCCAATTTTCAGAAATTAATCCCCGTGCCAAGTGGCACGCGGCCGAAACTGGGAGGTAGGAGGATCAGAAAAAAGTTTCCTCGACGCAACAACATGTGATGTCATTAGGTCTTTCAGTCGATATAAAGATTTCGAAATTTGGACTCCTGTAGGTCCATCAATGGATTTCGGTCAAAACCCATTGATGGACCTAGTCACCTCAACTTCGGTCCAAACCAACTCCAGTGGCTTTGGGACTTGCCCCTCTGTGTATCGTGTCCAAAATTTCTGATTTTCAAGGCAGGATTAGGTTTACACAGCCAATTTTCAGAAATCAATCCCCGTGCCAAGTGGCACGCGGCCAAAACTGGGAGGTAGGAGGATCAGAAGGAAGTTTCCTCGACGCAACACCATGTGAAGCCGTTAGGTCTTTCAGTCGATGTAAAGAATTCGGAATTTGGACTCCTGTAGGTCCATCAATGGGTTTCGGTCAAAACCCATTGATGGCCCTACACAGGACCACTGTGTTCCTGGGATTAAAATTGCCAGCACCACCTTATTTTCGGGCTGTTTGAAAGTGTACGTGGTACTGGGAATTGAAATCCCAGGACCACTGTGTGTTCCCCGGCCAGTTCTAAATTGTACGTGGTCCTGGGAATTGAAATCCCAGGACCACCTTATTCCTCAGCCATTTCGAAATTGTACGTGGTCCTGGGAAATAAATTCCCAGGACCACTGTGTTTATGGGATTATAATTACCAGCACCACCGTATTCCTCGGCCAGTTCGAAATTGTACGTGGTCCTGGGAATTAATATCCCAGGACCATTGTGTTCTTGGTGTTAGGGCAATCTCTTGCCGTAATATGGTTTTGATGGTGTGGCAAAGGGTTTAAGTTAGTTTTGATATGTTGATTTGATATGTGCGTTGAAGTCGTGCAGGAATTAGTAATTCGCACATAGAGCCGTGGCAAGTTTCACATCTCATGACTCGTGCCTTGAGTCGGTGAAGGATAGCTTTGCGGAAGCCGTGCGCTTGGAGCATCCGAGGGACCGCCAAACGAGAAGCTTGGAGTGAAGTCGGAGGAAGTAGACTTCGAGGCAAGAGACGCGAAGGAGCATTGCAGAGTCGTGCGCCTGATGCTGCCGAGGGACGTGGCCGCGAACGAAGAGAACTTCGAAGGCAAGGGACTCCGAGGGATGAGAGTGAGCGATTGTAACCCGGGAAGGGTAGCTCTTAGGTGAAACTTGGCCATTTGGCCAAGTGTCGGATGAGTTTTCCCGACACGGTCATTGCCGACCGTGTTATGGCGCAATGCCGCGAGTCGATGGGTCGATCGACCGGGTCTAATGTGGTCAATTAAGTTGATCGATCGACGGCATAGGCGGTCGGTGATGGCTTGATCAGTCGACTACCAAGGGACGACAGTCGACTGATGTCACTGTGCACGGGCACAGAATGGAGTCGACCTCGTTGAGGACTCGAGTGGTTGACATCAGTCGACTGATGGGTGCCATCAGTCGACTGATGCCAATACCGTTGGATGGTATCCAACGTGGAAAGCGGTCGTTATTGGGCAACGGCTACAGCACCAGTCGACTGATGGGTGCCATCAGTCGACTGCTCCTGTGTCAACGGGAAGAAACCCTCTTCCTCTATAAAAAGGAAGGGGGTAAGGCTTTGGGAGGCTAATGCTTACACTCTAACACCCTCCCAAAGTTCCCTAAAGCTTTTCATCCTCTTACCTAAGTTTATTTTCATTATATTTGTAAGAGGAGTGTTGTTGTAAAGAGGTTACCTCCACCTAGCTTTGTGCAAAGGAGAGATCTAGTGGATAGATTGCGGAGTGATTCACCGTGGACGAATCGGACCGTGGATTAGCGGCGTAGCCGTGAACCACGTTATATCTCCGTGTTTGTATTGTCTTTATTTTATTTCTATTTGCTTGTCTTAGTTTATTGCTTCCGCTTGCGCTAACGCTTTGTAGACGAGCAAAATACGACATCCAACGAACGAGGGCTATTCACCCCCCTCTAGCTGGCCAATCGATCTCCAACAAGTGGTATCAGAGCAAGGTGAAGCTTGTCGAGGAATAACCGCCACAACAAGAAAAATTTCAAAATGACCGGCTCAAACATCCACCCACCGAAGTTCGACGGCGAATTCTCTTGGTGGAAAAAGAGAATGGAGGTATTCTTCGAAACTGACTTTGAAATCCTTTTAATAATGGAAAACGGTTTCGAGTTGCCTAGGAACGAGGATGGGGAGCCATTGGAGAAATCGAAGTGGAGCAAAAGGCAAAGAGAAGAATACTTGGCGAATTCAAAGGCCAAGCACCACCTATACAATGTCCTCCCCCAACAAGAAGTCAATAGGATAGGGGAATGTTCTAGTGCTAAGGAGATGTGGGAGAAGCTAGTGGAGCTTCATGAAGGTACCTCGGAGGCTAAGCTAGCAAGAAGAGACCTCCTCCGCTCCCAACTCTCAAACATCAAATTAGAAAAGGGAGAAAAGGTAACTTCCCTACATTCTAGATTTAAAGAAATATTAATTGGGCTAACAAGTGTAGGTGAGAAGCTATCAAACCGGGATATGGTAATGAAGACCATAGATGTCTTTCCCCGGTCCTCAAAATGGAGCTCCATGGTGGACTCATTTTATATCTCCAAGAACTTAGAAGTAAGCACCTTGGAGGAATTCTTCTCAACAATGAAGCTTCATGAAACTAGGCTAGAAGGAATACAAGAAGAGCCTAGAGTCCAAACCTCAAGGGGAGTAGCCTTGATGGCCAACAAAGGGAAAAAGAAGATGGGAATTCCCTCCTCCTCCAATGATGAAGCGTCTTCCTCCTCCTCCATGGATAGCACCGAAGAAGCCTACATGGTAAGGAAGGTAAGACGTGCATTTAAGAATCTTAGATTTGATAAATCTCATGATAGGAATATAAGACCAAGGGGGAAGGTCATATGCTATAATTGCCAAGGAGAGGGACATATAAGGGATAATTGTCCCCTCCTAAACAAGAGCAAGAAAGAAGAAAAGAGGAAGAAGAAGGGGAGCAAGAAAAAGGAAGAAGAAAAGAAGGCAAAAGGAAAAGGGAAGGCCATGGCACTCAAAGCCAAGACATGGGATGACGTTGCTTCCGCCTCCTCATCCGAAGAAGAAGAGCATGTCTACTCCAACCTAGCACTAATGGCTCTTCATGACTCGGATTGCTCCTCCTCCTCAAATGAAGAATCAAGCACAAGTGGGGAGAGCTCAAATGAAGGGGGAGATTCTACATCCTCCTCATCCGAAGAAGAAGAAGAGGATATGGAAACTATGGTAACGAAAGCCTCTCCTAACAAAATAGTTTCCATAATTTCTAGTTTAACTAAGGACTTATTTAGAATGAAGAAGAAAAATAAAAGCATGCTTAATCAAATTAAGGCATTAGAAAATAAGCTAGAAAATGCATGCTTAAATGATAATGTTTCTTCTAGCTTAAATGATGATGCATGCTCACATGATGAATATATGTCATTAGATGTTAGTGATGCATGCATAGAGGAAAATAGGGCTTTAAGGGAAAAGGTAGATTATTTAACCAAAGCCCTAGAAAAATTCACAATTGGCTCCAACACATTAAATATGATCATAGGGAGCCAAAGGGCAAGCTTCAACAAAAAGGGCCTAGGATATAAGGAAAAGAAAAATGAAAAGACCTATAAATGCCTAATTGCTAGGGGACAAGATAAGAAGAAGGTAATAGCTAGAAAATGGATCCTCAAGGAATATTTAGTGAACCTAATAGGAAAGAATTTATTTTGGGTTCCAAAATTCATCCTTAAGGGTTAGAATAACCCTAGGGTAGTCAACCACATGGACCTAACCTATATCATATTTTGGTTGACTTAGGATGACGGGACAACATTTTTTAAATAGTGTTGGGTGATGATAACGTACCCATAAATAGATAATAATGCTTAAATCATGATGATTGATGTAATTCCTATGTATATTTACAATCATGATTTATGTTTTTGAAATTTAGCACGTTATCATAAGAAATAGGTTTGAATCATGCTTTAGGTAATACTTTGTTTATTATCATCATATAATACCTAATGCATGACTATTATTTGATGAATACATGAGTTTCATGATCATAATGTAGAATTCATTCATATATGCCTTTATGATCATGATGATTATTAGGTTGATACTTAACCTTGATAGAATTGCATGAATATATTGGTTAAGTATGCACAAATACTCCCTAGGATGCATCTCACACTCACCATAGACTACCTTGATTGAAAACTTAGCATGAGTGAGATTTTAGGATGATACAAATGTCCACTAATGCCTATGGCATTTAGATGGTCATTTAAAGTATCAAAATAGCAATAATAGACCAATCATGGGGAAGGCTTATGTTTAATTCATAGACATATTGCCCAAAGATCATGGTTGGATATTTCATATGTTTTCAAAACAATTTCTTACTTTAAAATATATGTATTCATGTTTTGAAACAATTGGATGCAAGACTAGGTGTTAAAATGGATACTCTTATGATCAAAAACCTAGTAGTTGTTAAAGCTTTTGGATTTTTGGCAAATACTTGAAAATATAATGATTTTTCATGAAAACATATTTTTCACTGATAGATATACTCAAAAGAAATGTGTTCCCCAAATTTCATGATTTTTTAAATTTTCTAGAATTTTTAATGCATTTCTAAAATTCGGTCTGAAAATCAGAAAATCCCGAAATTCACGTGCTACCGACCGTGTATCCGAACCGATCGATGGCTGAATATCGCATCAAAGAAAGGCTGAATTCTGAATTTTAAATCAACTTGTGGTATTTTCTTTCTTTTAGACTTGATGTCATATGTTTTTAACTTAGTGATAATCTTTTTGATGGTGTCAAAGGGGGAGAAAATATTATGTTTAAAGTTAATTATAAAAGGGGGAGAAATTTATGATAAGAAAAAATTTACATAGAGAGTTTCATGGATTAAGGGGGAGTTGCATGTTGCTATATCATGATTACGTTTACATGCTTTCTTTCCTTAAAATTTATATCAAATATTTTTACCTAACTTAAACGGATTGTCACACATCAAAAAGGGGGAGATTGTTAGGGCAATCTCTTGCCGTAATATGGTTTTGATGGTGTGGCAAAGGGTTTAAGTTAGTTTTGATATGTTGATTTGATATGTGCGTTGAAGTCGTGCAGGACTTAGTAATTCGCACATAGAGCCGTGGCAAGTTTCACATCTCATGACTCGTGCCTTGAGTCGGTGAAGGATAGCTTTGCGGAAGCCGTGCGCTTGGAGCATCCGAGGGACCGCCGGACGAGAAGCTTGGAGTGAAGCCGGAGGAAGTAGACTTCGAGGCAAGAGACGCGAAGGAGCATTGCAGAGTCGTGCGCCTGATGCTGCCGAGGGACGTGGCTGCGAACGAAGAGAACTTCGAAGGCAAGAGACTCCGAGGAATTAGAGTGAGCGATTGTAACCCGGGAAGGGTAGCTCTTAGGTGAAACTTGGTCATTTGGCCAAGTGTCGGATGAGTTTTCCCGACACCAGTCGACTGCCATGTTATGGCAAACGCTTCCGAGTCGATGGGTCGATCGACCGTCTAATGTGGTTGAATCGTTGATTAGTCGATCGACAAAGATGGGCCCGATCGATGAGTTGATCACCGACCGCTAAGGGACGGCAGCCGATCGACGTCATCGCGCACAGTACGTAACGGAGTCGACCTCGCCGAGGACTCGACCGTTGACATCACGATCATGGGTGCCATCACCGATCGATGCGCATCGCTGATGGTATCCAACGCGAAAGCGGCCGCTATTGGGCAACTACACAAAGACCAATGACTCGTGTCAACGGGAAGAAACCCTCTTCCTCTATAAAAAGGAAGGGGGTAAGGCTTTGGGAGGCTAATGCTTACACTCTAACACTCTCCCAAAGTTCCCTAAAGCTTTCCATCCTCTTACCCAAGCTTATTTTCATTATATTTGTAAGAGGAGTGTTGTTGTAAAGAGGTTACCTCCACCTAGCTTTGTCTAAAGGAGAGATCTAGTGGATAGATTGCGGAGTGATTCACCGTGGACGAATCGGACCGTGGATTAGCGGCGTAGCCGTGAACCACGTTATATCTCCGTGTTTGTATTGTCTTTGTTTTATTTCTATTTGCTTGTCTTAGTTTATTGCTTCCGCTTGCGCTAACGCTTTGTAGACGAGCAAAATACGACATCCAACGAACGAGGGCTATTCACCCCCCTCTAGCCGGCCAATCGATCTCCAACACTTGGGATTTTAATTCCCAGCACCACCTTATTTCTCGGCCAGTTCGAAATTGTATGTGGTGCTGGGACTTTAATTCCCAACACCACTGTGTTCCTGGGAGTTAAATTCCCAGCACTACCGTATTGCTCGGGTAGCTCGAAATTGTACGTGGCCCTGGGAATTAAATTCCCAGGACCATTGAGTTCTTCGGATTTTAATTTCCGGTACCGCCTTATTTCCGGACTGTTCGAAAGTGTACGTGGTACTGGAATTGAAATCCCAGGACCACTGTGTGTTCCCCGGCCAGTTCTAAATTGTACGTGGTCCTGGGAATTGAAATCCCAGGACCACTGTGTGTTCCCCGGCGAGTTTTAAATTGTACGTGGTCCTGGGAATTGAAATCTCAGGATCACCTTATTCCTAAGCCATTTCGAAATTTTACGTGGTCCTGGGAAATAAATTCCCAGGACCACTGTGTTTCTGGGATTATAATTACCAGCACCGTATTCCTCGGCCAGTTTGAAATTGTACGTGGTCCTGGGAATTAATATCCCAGGACCATTGTGTTCTTGGGATTTTAATTCCCAGCACCACCTTATTTCTCGGCCAGTTCGAAATTGTACGTGGTGCTGGGACTTTAATTCCCAGCACCACTGTGTTCCTGGGAGTTAAATTCCCAGCACCACCGTATTGCTCGGGCAGCTCGAAATTGTACGTGGCCTTGGGAATTAAATTCCCAGGACCATTGAGTTCCTCGGATTTTAATTTCCAGCACCGCCTTATTTACGTCATTCGAAGTGTGCGTAGTGCTGCGAATTGAAATCTCGGGACCGTGTGTTCCCGGCCGATCTAAATTATGCATTGGTCACAGGAATTGAAATCTCAGGACCACTGTGTGTTCCCCGGCGAGTTTTAATTTGTACGTGGTCCTGAGAATTGAAATCCCAGGACCACCTTATTCCTAAGCCATTTCGAAATTGTACGTGGTCCTGGGAAATAAATTCCCATGACCACTGTGTTTCTGGGATTATAATTACCAGCACCGTATTCTAGGCGATTCGAAATTATGCGTGGTCACAGGAATTAAAATCCCAGACCCGTTGTGTTCGAGATTTTAATTCCCAACACCACCTTATTTCTCGGCGATTCAGAATTGCGTGGTCTTTGGGACTTTAATTCCCGGCACTGTGTTCTGGAGTTAAATTCAAAGACCACCATATTGCTCAGGCTCAAAATTGTCGTGGCCACAGGAATTAAATTCCCGGACCATTGAGTTCCTCAGTTTTAATTCCGGCATCGCGCTATTTCGTTTCGAAGTGTATGCGTAATGCGAGAATTGAAATCCCAGACCACGTGTTCTCGGCGATTCTATTATGCGTGATCACAGGGTGAAATCCCAGGACCACTGTGTGTTCCCCGGCGAGTTCTAAATTGTACGTGGTCCTGGGAATTGAAATCCCAGGACCACCTTATTCCTAAGTCATTTCGAAATTGTATGTGGTCCTGGGAAATAAATTCCCAAGACCACTGTGTTTCTGGGATTATAATTACCAGCACCACCGTATTCCTGGGCCAGTTCGAAATTGTATGTGGTCCTGGAAATTAAAATCCCAGGACCATTCTGTTCCGGGGATTTTAATTCCCAGCACCACCTTATTTCTCGGCCAGTGATTGAAATTTTACGTGGTCTTTGGGACTTTATTTCAACCAGTTCTGGAGTTAAATTCCCAGCCACCGTATTCTAGGCGATTCAAAATATGCGTGGTCCTGAGAATTAAAATCCCAGGACCATTGAGTTCCTGGGATTTTAATTCCCAGCACCACCTTATTTCTCACCCAGTTCGAATTGTACATGGTGTTGGGACTTTAATTCCCACCACCACTGTGTTCCTGGGAGTTAAATTCCTAGCACCACCGTATTTCTCGGTTAGTTCGAAATTGTATGTGGTGCTGTCAAGTATTCAACAATATATTATATAACATTTATTAAAGCTCAAACACAAACAATAAACATATTTACAATCACTGTTGATCTATGGAAAGCAGTATCATTTACAAATTAGCAAAATTCATTAATTACAACAATGCATTGTCATACTGCCCCCTGAACTTTTCTAAAATTACATCAGGAAGAACTCATCCCTTAAAATTGAAACAGAGGCATCTATTCTGAATTTGGTCATGTCTGCTTGTTTGAAGTCCATCTTCTCACCATAAAGCAGATATCTCATGTATTGCATCACAAAGAAGGCACAATCATTGCTGTAAACATGCAAAGAAAATTTTAATATTTCAATTCAAAAGTATAATTTTCACGTTCAGTATTTTTCTTTTAGTACCTTGTCACTTGTTGGGGACAATCAGTTGTAACAGAAACCCAGCTGTCGATGGGGTAATAGGCTTGTAAACATGGATGAATTGCTGCAAGCTCCTTAGGTGAATATCCTTTAAATTGGGATACCTATAATTACATGGTGACTAAGTTGACATAATTATTCATTAACAGATAACTAAGTTAAATTGATGGAATATCCATATTTTAAATATTTAACTACTCACCACTGCTTCAAAAATAGCTTTTGATCTTCCACAATATGAAATGGAGTTGTAATGATTGAAACTCATTGATTTTGTGTCGATACACAACAGGTGAAAGTGAGTTTGATCAGTATTTAGAGGTATAAAAATATATCTAACCTCTCCATCATTCATGCTCGGGTTTATGATTTGTGTTGTGGCAGTTTTTCACGACAATCTTAATGCTGACTGAAATTGTGTGTAGAGGAAAAAATATTTAAACAGTTAGTATAACATCAAATGTCGTGAAAATACAAGATAATTTAACTCTCTTACAATGAACAGGGATGAGGAATACACAGACTTGTTATATGACATACATGAAGAGGAGGCCCCCCTAAAAAGAATTGAGCAAAATGTATCGATAACTTCCCCATCTGTGAAAACAGATCCATTAACTCCAGAGTATAAAGAATTCAGAGTTAATGAAAAAGGACCTTCCTCCCAAACATAACCAGTTATCGGCCTACAAAAAAATTTAATCGTAAATAAATATTTGCACTTTATAATATTGTAATAAAATTTTTGAATCTAATGGTGGATGTAACTACCATACTTTATTTTTTCTAAACTTTTTAGCAAGTAGGTCACATCAGCATCTTGTTTCTGGTTCTTTGCCGTCTTAAAATTTTTCTTGACATACTATAATACAAAAATAATATTAGTTATTTAAATAAAATAACACAAACTAATTTTGGGAAGTATTCTGACTAACCGCAATGGCTTCCATTCTCATTTGGTTGAGTTTATCAATTATTGCTTCATCCCTGTCAAGATCTTTTTCATCTTCTTCCAAAATACAGATAGTATCCCTCGCTTGCAATTCATCCATACCAATTTTTTGTTTGCCTTTCTTGTCAAATACTTCTGCTTCTTTTACAGCTTTATCAGGTTGCCCTTCTAATAACTCAACATCAGAAATTTCTATCTTTTTTCTTTTGCTTTGAGAGTCCAATTTTGCCCACAGTGGACTATCAACGGGAGTATCCCTGTAATCATAGCGGGTTCTATCTCGCCGTCTTGTTCTGCTGGCAATTGGTTCTGGTTGAGGTTGAGGGTCAACTTCGGGCTTATTTGGTTCAACCTCCATACCTTCTCTTCCTATAATTTCCATTAGTTCTTTTACCCTTTCAGTTAGTGTCATGTTTTTCATTCTTAACTCTTTGAGTTGTCTCTGATAAACTAAACACTCATGGCATTCACTAGCTGGGTATTTTTTCTTGTATAGTTTGTGATGATGATGTCTCTATTGGATGAGGAGTATTTTCAATATAATAGTCAACCTTATCAAGCAATATATTTTCACTATGGGTACATACTAGATCAACAATGACCTATCAAAAAATCAACAATTATTTAGATAACAAAAATGAAAAAAAGCTAAGTTGTGGTCTTCTATTTACCTGTTCAGGGGAGACTTGCTCCAATAAATTCCTGACCTTGCTAATATGTGAAGGAGTTGCCCTCCACTTATTTATTCGTGGGCCTTCGGTATTGTACGGTCTCTGGATTGGGACATGTTCCAAACCAAGCTGCTCATGCTCGAAGAGTGTTACATACTTACGTAAACATAAAAGAAAAAATTATTTAGTAAGAAAGAACTTACAGCCAAAAGGCCGGCAAATCCCTTTAGGTAAGGAAGTCGCCTATTCTGCGCAACTGTATTAGTATATGAACATATATCTCCAATAGTAGATAATTGTGGAGTCATAAATTGATAGATGACTTCGACCCAATTGAAACTACCTATGTTGTCAAAATCATCTACAATATCTACAAGACCTATGGGGACCTTATATGTAGTAGTACAGAACAGCACACAAGCAAATATATACAATACATACAACTTACAAAATACCAAAACATCTTCATCTACTTCTACTCTAGTAGAAAAGGTTTTAAGCAAAAACTCTAACCTCGATCTAGTTGGTTCTTTTTTAGAGAATTGAGAATTGAAAAGAGCACCTGATGCATTAGTTGAATTCATAGGAACATAAGCCCCTCTATCTGCAATACCGAGCAAAATGGACACATCTCTTCTGGTGAAAGCAACTGACACTGTTGAAAACTTAAAGCTTTGACTTGTCGAATCCCAACTTTGAAATATAATGACCAATATGCCACGGATTTGTGGAATGTCTTGTATATTAAAAAAAAACAGCAAATGAGGTTTGTTTAATGATCTCTCTGTGCCTTTCATGTAAACAAACTGACAGACGTTGCTTTCCTTTAGCACTTGGACATCCAAAAAATTCAATAAAGTGACCTAAAATGCTGGTCCAATGCAGTTTCTTTGCACACTCATTATTTCCCTATCAATTTGAAAATACAAAATTTATTCTTTCATTTTGTCATTGTAAAAAACAAATTTCAGATTCGGCAATTCTTTGCAATAATGCTGTTAAAAAAACTTTAGGGCTCTAT
Source organism: Wurfbainia villosa (assembly GCA_025175895.1). Classification (NCBI taxonomy): domain Eukaryota; kingdom Viridiplantae; phylum Streptophyta; class Magnoliopsida; order Zingiberales; family Zingiberaceae; genus Wurfbainia; species Wurfbainia villosa. The sequence continues at coordinate 80,460,530 of CM046006.1, read as the reverse complement.
TTATCTAATTCATATACAGATTGAAGAGATCGTCCATTTTTATTATAATGTTTGAAATCATTCCAAAACCATAACGGAAAAATCATTTTAAACATATGACATACTTCATATTGGACTAAAGCTAGGAATGCGACACATACCTTGGCCGGTGAAGGAGAAGTTGAACCGGATGCTTGACTCATTCTGCAACACAGAATGGTAGAAAAAAAATCAATAAGATGTATGCCTTTCAACGGAAACCCTAAAACCAAGTAAGAAATGGATAAAACTCTAGTTAAATGAGAGGACGACACCATATTACCTCAAAGCGTCTCGACGAAATTTCAAGAACTCAGAAGCTAACATAATGAAGCTGGAGGAAAAATGGAGTCTAAGCTTTTCCAAGTTTTTGTGCGCTCGAAGATTTCCCGGAAGCTGAAGACACGAAGACGCTAATGTGGTGACTTGTTTGGACGGGACGTTTCGATGGCTCGGGATTTGGAAATGTGGCTCGGATGCATGCGGGATCTTTGCATTAAAAACGCTGTTTGGCGGGAGGGGTATTTTGGGAATTATGCACGCGATTTGGTAATTCTGAAAGTATAGTGTGCGTTTTGGGCATTTCAAAACTTTAGCATCTGTGTTTGGTAAATTGCCGAAGTGGGTTTCATAGGCCAAATGAGTTTCATAATTTATGCATCATTATGCCTAAAGCCCTTAGAAAGCTCAATCCATCATGAAAGCTCATCATGAAATGGTTCATGAATAGTGTCACATTATGCTCCACATGCCTTGAGCATGTTACATGACAAAGCCACCTACGCCCCACATGACTTGCATGCATTGAGCACTTGCCGCCATGGGGAGGTGGAGGTGGCAAGCTCACCATGGATTGGTTGCTCTTTATAAGGGGAAGAGCTTGAGAAAAGAAAACACAAGCCATTTTCTTCCTCGTGGAAGAAAAGAAGAAAGAGAAAGTGAGAAAGAAGAGAGAGAAAAAGGAGAAAGGAAAAGATTTTCTTTTTCCTGGAAAAATTTTCTTCATCAGAGAAGAAAGAGAGTGAATCCTCGCCAGTCTTTCTTTCATTCTGCCAAGTTATCCTTCGCTCGACAAACCCTATGATAATGTTCAGATACACTGATCAAGTCACCACTACAACTCGTGCTAGGTTGTGCTAGTGGTTTTGTCATTTTATCCTGGGAGACAGACGTCCTACGTTACCTCATAGCACCACCGAAGGGGACGAATCTGTCTTAAGAAGACTACGTCTTTGCAGGACTCGACATCTTTATTCCTACAAGGATGAAGGATACTATCTCAACAGGCTCAACACATAACAACCCCTTCTGCCCCAATTGGAAATATACCAATCAATCATGGGAAAAAGTCAGACAAGTTCACCGGGTTGAACTTCAAAAGATGGCAATAGAAGATGTTCTTCTACCAGACCACACTGAATCTGACTCGTGTCTTGACAGAGGAACCTCCAAAATATTCTGAGAGTATGAGTGATGCTCAAACCATCTCTGCTGTAGACACATGAAATCATTCTGATTTTATGTGTCATAACTATATCCTCAACTGTCTTATTGATTTATTGTACATTGTGTACGCTACAAAGGACATGAAAAAAGACTTACGGGAGTCTCTAGACAAGAAATATAAGTCAGAGGATGCTGGAGCCAAAAAATCTATTGTTGGCATATTCCTAGATTATAAAATGGTTGATTCCAAAATAGTGATCAGTCAAGTTCAAGAACGTCAAGTAATTCTGCACGAGATACACTCAGAAGACATGATTCTGAGTGAAATCTTTGAAGTAGCAGCAATCATTGAAAAACTATCTCCTGGCTGGAAGGACTTCAAGAATTATCTGAAACATAAGCGAAAGGAAATAACTGTGGAGGAACTAGTTGTTCGCCTTCAAATTGAAGAAGATAACAAGAGTTCAGAAAGAAAGTTATTCCCTCAGGCTATTGTAAAAGTCAATGTAGTTGAGCACGGTCAAAGCTCGAAACGGAAGAATTCCAAAGCTTCCAAGATGCAACCCAAAGGAGGTGGGTTCAAGAAGAAGTTCTCTGGAAAATATTACAACTATAACAAAGTTGGTCACAAATCTTCGGATTGCAAGAAGTCAAAAAAGAAACAAGAAACCAATTTGAACGAGGGATCAGATATGGATCTCTGCACAGTAATCTCTGAGGTGAACTTGATGGGTTCCAATCCACGACAATGGTGGATTGATACTAGTTCTATTAGACATATATGTTGTAACCAGGAGCCGCTCCACAACTTTGAAGAAATCAAAAATGGAGACAAGCTGTTCATGGGGAATTCAGTAACTGTTGAGATTAAGGGCCAAGGACATGTACAAGTGGTGCTAAAGATGACCTCCGGCAAAGAGCTCATCTTAAACAAAGTGTTATATGTTCCAGAAATTTAAAAGAATTTAGTATCTGGATCACTGCTCTGTAAGTATGGTTTTCGCATTGTTTTTGAAGCAGACAGAGTTGTACTGTCTAAACGTGGAATGTTTGTAGGAAAGGGCTATGTAAATGATGGGTTGTTTAAACTCAGTGTAATGGTCATTTGACCTAAAATAAATAAGAATAAAAGCTCTTTCGTGTATATGCTTGAGTCTTCCACTTTATGGCATGGTAGACTAGGACATATTAATTATGATATACTGCGTAGATTAATTAACATGCAAAGTATACCTATATTCCAACTTGATCTAAAACATAAATGCGAGACATGTGTTGAAGCAAAATTGACAAGATCATCCTTTCAACATATTGAAAGAAGCAACGAAACACTTGGTCTAATCCACACCGACGTGTGTGACCTGAAAAGCACATCGACACGTGGTGGGAACAAATACTTCATCACCTTTGTTGATGCTCACACAAAGTATTATTATGTGTGTCTTCTTCAAAATAAAGATGAAGTAATACAGAAATTTATTTTCTATAAGAATGAGGTAGAAAACCAACTTGATAAGAAAATTAAGGTGGTTTGGAGTGACAGAGGTGGTGTTGCTGATCATGGGATCATATGGAGTTGCTGAGCGAAAAAATCACACTCTAAAGGAGATAACAAATGTTCTTCTATTAAGCTCTGGACTACCAGAGTTCATGTGGGGGGAAGTTGTATTAACAACAAATTACCTTTTAAATAAGGTACCCCGAAAAAAAATAGACAAGAGCCCTTATGAGCTATGGATTGGAAGATAACCTTCCTACAAATACTTGCGAGTGTGGGGGTGTCTTGCCAAAGTTTTGGTACCTATTCCAAAAAGGATGAAAATATGACCAAAGACTGTTGATTGCATATTTTTTGGATATGCAAACAACAACAATGCATATCGATTTCTTGTGTATCAATCGCATATATCAAAGATACACAATAACTCGATTCTTGAATCGAGAAATGACTCGTTCTTTGAACATGTGTTTCCATATAAGACCTGAAATGAAGCAAATTCCTCAAAATGGGCATTAGAACCATAAGAAGAAGAAGAAACTGATAAACCAGTTGAGGTAGAGCTCAGACGAAGTAAAGAGCTCCGGTGACAAAATCCTTCGAAAATGATTTATCACTTTCATATTGGAAAGTGAACCCCAAAGTTATTCAGAGACAGTAAGCTGCTTTGAAGGACCTTGCTGAAAAGAAACAATTGCATCTGAAATTGATTCAATCTTGCAAAATCACACTTGGGAACTTAAGAATCTTCCCTCGGGAAGTCAACCACTAGGTTGCAAGTGGATTTTTAAGAAGAAGATGAAAGCAGATAGCACGATCGATAAATATAAGGTACGATTGGTAATTAAAGATTACCGACAACGTGAAGGCCTTGATTACTTTGATACATATTCTCCAGTATCGAGATTAACTTCCATCAGAATATTATTGGCTATTGCCGCTCTATGGAATTTGGAAGTACATCAAATGGATATAAAGATGATTTTTCTGAATGAAAATTTAGAAGAAGAAATCTACATGGAGCAACCTGAGAGATTTTCTACACCAGGGCAAGAAAATAAGGTTTGTAGATTGGTAAAGTCTTTATATGGCTTGAAGCAAGCTCTAAAGTAGTGACATAAAAAATTCGATAATGCCGTGAAGGAAAGTAGATTTACAATTAATGCATGCGATAAATGTGTCTATGTGAAAGATTCAGAAAATGCTTATATTATTTTATGTCTCTATGTAGATGACATACTTATCATTGAGAGTAATGATAAGATAATTAAATCCACTAAAAATATGTTAAACTCAAGATTTAACATGAAAGGCATGGGACTCGCTGATGTAATTCTAGGAATTAAATTGCTTAGAACAACGGAAGAATTTGTTCTTAATCAATCACATTATGTGGATAAAATTCTTGAGAAAGTTAACAGAGGCGATATTGCAGCGGAATAGACTCCATTAGATACGAGTCTACACCTATCGAAAAATCGAGGAGAGAGTATCTCTCAAATAGAGTACTCTAGGGTGATTGGAAGTTTGATATACTTGATGACTTGTACACGACCAGACTTAGTCTATGCAGTAAGCAAGTTAAGTCGATACATGAGTAATCCCGGTGTTGAACACTGAAAAACAATAACAAGAATACTGAGGTATTTAAGATATACTCATGATTTTGGACTGCACTATACAAGATATCCAGCAGTGATCGAAGGATACAACGATGCGAATTGGATATCTGTATAAAAGATTCAAAATCTACGAGTGGATATTTATTCACTTTAGGAGGTGCAGTCATTTCATGGAAATCTTTTAAGCAAATGGTAATCACCATATCCACAATGGAATCTAAGTTTGTAGCCCTTGACAAAAGTGGCGAAGAAGCTGAATGACTACGACAATTCTTAGAAGATGTTCCTAGATGGTCAAAACTAGTGTCGACAATTTGTATACATTGCAATAGTCAATCGGCAAACGGCCGGACACAAAGTCATCTTTATAATGGTAAGTCTAGACATATACGTCGTAGACATAATACTATTCGACAACTACTCTCAATAGGAGTTATCACTATTGACTATATGAAGTCAAAGGATAATTTAGCGGATCCATTAACCAAAAGGTTAAACAGAGAGTTAGTTGCTAGCTCATCACGAAGAATGGGCTTGATAAGAATGCTGAGGAATAAAATAGGTGCAAAGGAAACCCAACCTATGTTGATTAGAGATCCCATGAACTAGGTTCAAAGGGACAACCTAATCACACCAATTTACGAAATCACTGTGGACACAGTCTCGATGAAACAGTGCATAACTGAAGGTTAAGCTACGACTTTTAATGATCCCGGTAAAGTAAAGTAATATCTTACTTTTGAGATATCGCCTATGTGAGAAAGAAGTGGGGCTGCTTCGAAGAGAATTGAAGGTACAATTCTTAAACCTTCTCACAGAACCAGGTGTATTCATGGCCAAGAACGAATACACTCAAGGAGAGTCTTGGGTGAAGAGATGTCAATACTTACGCAAACAGCAGAACAGTTCAAAGACATCTCGTATACTGATCAGCCAATAAGTAAATAGAACTTCACAAGGAAAGGTTCAAAGGGTAACACCTACCTATCTTATACATGACTCAACTGTCGAAGGTTATCACATACCTTATTTCCATTCATGTGAGGGATTGGATAATATGAATGGAAAATTATATAGTGGATAAAATTAGTTCCACATTCAAATGACATAATAATGGTAAATAGTGCAAAAGAGGGTGTTAATCCAGGGCCCGGATTACGCGAACTCAAAATAGTTCTTATGAGAATACTATTGCAAGTATTGGACCAATCAAAGGATGATATGGTCATAAAGACAAGTTAGAGTTTACCACAATATGTCTTGTTTGTTCACTCCTCATATATGTGCAAAAATTGATTAAACACATATTGATTAAGACCTAAGCCTTGATTAAAGCTAAATGAGTTTTATATATTATTAAGGCTAAGTGGGTTTCATAGGCCAAATGGATTTCATGATTTATTCATCATTAGGCATAAAACCTTTAGAAAGCCCAATCCATCATGAAAGCTCATCATGGAAATGGTTCATGAATGGTGTCACATCATGCTCCACATGCCTTAAACATGTGACATGACAAAGCTACTTAAGCCTCACATGGCTTGCATACATTGAGCATTTGCCACCACAAGCTATGTGGAGGTGGAGGTGGCAAGCTCATCATGGATTGGTTGCTCTTTATAAGGGGAAGAGCTTGAGGAAAGAAAACACAAGTCATTTTCTTCCTCGTGGAAGAAAAGAAGAAAGAGAAAGTGAGAAAGAAGAGAGAGAGAAGAAGGAGAAAGGAAAAGATTTTCTTTTTCTTAGAAAAATTTTCTTCATCCGAGAAGAAAGAGAGTGAATCCCGATCAGTCATTCCTTCATTCTGTCGAGTTATCCTTCGCTCGACAGACCCTATGATAGTATTCAGATACATTGATCAAGTCGCCACTATAATCCGTGCTAGGTTGTGTTAGTGGTTTTGCCGTTTTATCCTGGGAGACAGACGTCCTACGTCACCTCGTAGCACCACTGGATGGGACGAATCTGTCTTAAAAAGACTGCATCTTTGTAAGACTCGACGTCTTCATTCATACAAAGATGACGAATATCATTTCGACAGAAAAGTCCGAATTCAAATAAAAAAAACATTTTACACTAAATATTTGATTGGAGTTCATAAATTCCTTCGGCAGTACAATTCAAGCACCGAAAATTACTGCCGCAGATCCATAAAATATGAACCAAAAAGAAGATTATAAGTTTGGAAACTAAATAATTGTAAGTTTTATACCAACTTAGCTAAATTATATATATATAAAAAAAAATTAAAGGATAAAACTCTTTTTAAAAAAAAGTCCAATAATTTCACAAATGTTTTTAAAAAACATTATTAGTGTTGCTCTTCGATCTTTGGAAATTTAAATTCTTTACTAAAATATAATCATTATTCTGTTCACCTCGATAAATTTTTACAAAAATTTATTTATTTTTGATCATCCAGATATTTAAAATTGTAAATGAGTTATATCAAAACTCATTCATTTATTTTTCTAAATTTATTCATGTTTATTTATTAAAATTCCCATCTTCTTAATTATAAAGTTCAACAAGGCATATTAATCCGTTTATAGTTTACTACTATTTAATAAATGAAATACATTAACTTTTCACAATTTTATTATAGTATAAACAATATAAAAGTATAAAATTTATAATACATATCATATTTTTATATATCGAATACGAAATTCGTATAATAAAATCTTAACCAAATTTTATACGCGAGCTTTGTTCCTTAAGTGGCATTTAAATTTATTTGTTAAATAAATATTAAAGAAATACAAAGGAGCTCTGAGCATTACAACATCAATTAATTTCCAATATCATAATAATATTTTTTTAAAAAATAAAAAATAAAAAGCATACCCGAGGAAAACGGAAGCTCTGATTCTGAATTGTTCATATTTATTGCACAAAACATTTTATTTCAAAAGAAGAAAAACTCTTAATTGAGAATTGAGATCAATTCATCAACATCATCAACCTGTAAATTGTATCAGGAATGACATCATGAATTCCAGGTTGCTCTGCAATGTTAAATAACAACAAATCATAAATTTGAAAAATAAATTAATTAATTAATTAATTAAAACCATTGGAACATGAGATTTTGTTACTTACTCTTCAGTTTTAAAGCCTCACTTGGAGTGAGTTTTGCAGCAAAACCAGGAAGCACATGGTCGTAGACGTACACCAAAGCCTTTTCAGCAGCTACTTCACTGCTCGTAAACAAATTCAAGATTAAAAATAATATATATAGAGATAAGTGATCTTCTGTACGACGAATTTCTGTGTGTTCGTGTGCTCCACGTGAGACTCATGCACAGTGTCGGCAACGCCGCCGCGCCTTCCGACCAGCGTGATTTGATAATTTCTGACCAATTTACGTCGAATTTCGAGTATTAATCGGTCGAAATCCGAGCTCCATCGAATCGTTAGCGAGTTGCACATCAATCGTATTCGGTCCGACAGCCGACGATGATGGAACAGCGCAACGACAATGTCAACATCGTATGTGGGTCAACTTGGTGCGCACGAAGATCAAATTATATATATACATATATTAGACTTCTTTTTGTTTAGAACAAGAGGGATAAGACATACCTGCCCAGAACAGAGGTCAGAGTTTTAATGGCAAACTGCTTTGTTTGCATACCCTTGTGCCATTCCACAGTCACAATGTAGACTTTAGCTCCGTCGGTCGGTGCTACAGCCAGATCCTCAAGGTAGTCGGCGTCGCCAGAGAAATAAGCCGAGCAAGAGGAAGCGGAGATAGAGAGGAAGAGGACGAAGAACACGAGAAGATTTCTCTCCATTTCTCTCTCTGTTTTCTTGGTTTTCCTCCTCCATCAGCCGCTCAAAATTTATACTGATATTGTGTCCGGAATCAGGAGGCGTTGAAGCAAATAGCTGCATTTTTGCAACTTAAATGGGAATTTAATTGGGTAGTTGTTTTATAGATTGAGAGGGCGTTTTCCAATATGTAACTTCATCAAAGTTCCACACGAACATCAATTCATTTATTCCATTTATTAAATGTATCAACGATCAGAGCATGTTGAATCTATTCGTCTGATCTATTGATCAATACTCCAAAGAGAATAAAATGTGGGGGATCCTACCGTACCGGCGAAGCGGGAGGAGGTGAAGGGGAGAAGCAGTCCGTGGGAGAAGAGGATAGCGGCCGGGGAAGGGACGTCCCCCACGCCGTCGCCCGAGTCGATGAATAACGCGGCCGAGTTGGAGGAGGAAGAACAAGAGGAAGATGTTCCTAGGAGTTCCGGCCATTCAATCGAGGAAGTAAAGAGGAAAATCCTGGCTATCAAACAGTTTTTGGATGATACTGATCAGATATGCTGCCTTGCGAACTTGGAAATTTCCATCTCCGAATCGATTAAAAAATTTTAATTGGGATTAACTGCTAGTTGCCGGAACAGCCGTAGAATTCTTTGGTTAGATTGCTGCAGAATCTCGCTGACATGGATATCACATTCAAAACTCTCAAAGTGGCGTATTCGTCCCAATATATTTCTTCTTGTTAAAGTTTACCTCGTTTTCCTAAGACAATTCAACCCTAAGCTCTCAGTTATCATTTCTGTGCAGGAAACGGACATCGGAAGATATGTGAATAATCTCCGGAAGCATCTTTCCAATGAAGTCCGGCAATTGGTGAAGCAACTCGTCAGGCGATGCTGTTTTGACGATGAATAACCAAAAATACATTATTTGTTTTTGGTGTAAAAGAAGAAGCATTGGATTCTCATATTTGTTTTTGAATCAAAGGAAGTGGAAAGACCTCGTGGACGAAATCCAATTCCGCAAACGGCACTACTTCGCCAGCAATCATCAGCAGTAAACTTTCGATCCTATCCAAAACCAATCGAGAATAATGGAAAAATGGAGAGAAAAGATTTCTCTCTATTCATAAGATGATCTAAATGCATCTCATTGATAAATCATTTGGATAGCAGCCAATGGAGACTCGCCACAACAGATGCATGGAAGGAGCTCTCAAAATGGCAACCAAGTACAAAGCATCAAGTTTCCTATCATTTGGATCGCGTCAAGTTTCCTTTATCACAAGGAGCACATGGCACAAGAGATAGTCATGAAGGTGAAAATAAAATGGACAAAATAATGACAGCTTTCTTGAATTAGTTAAGACAAATAATAATAATAATAAAAGATTGCAATGATCAATTCAGTATAAGAGTCAAAAAAAATGCTTGTCCAGAGAGTTCAGACTTGTTTCTTGAAACTCAAAATGTCACAAAAGTATGATAGATCAAAAGGTAACTCTTTACACATTGAGAAGATTAAGCAAGGAAAAAGGAAATGAAGCACCTGGATAAAATTCAAATATGCGTAGGCTACCTTATCATGGTGTGTCTTCAAGTGGGTCCTTAGCTTGCTCTCATTTATATATCTCTTTCCACATTCCAGGTAAGGGCAAACATGATAGTTTTCCACCGAGTGTGTTTTCATATGTGCCCTTAAATTAAAATCCAATGAGAAGGCCTGTAATTCAAATCTTGGAACATGTTAGAACTATGAAAAATAGTGGAGTATCAGAAAGGAAACGTTCTGGACTGAAAAGCTGAAGTAAGATGAGAAGATAATACAAAACGAGAAATAAGAACCAGCAAAGTTGAATCTGAGGATTAGAGGTCAAATTTCACATACTCATACTGATCAGACAAGCTATAGATGAGAAGGTATCATAATCACCTTACCACAGCCTTCATGAGGGCAAATGAAATCCCTTTCCCCTGTATGAATAAGATAATGTCTCTTTAACTTCGAACTATCTAAAAATTTCTGCAACAGCAATGATTATGTTAGAAAGGAGAAATGCAAGAGATGCATCGACAGTAAATAACTAGTCAAAGAAAGCACCCTAATGCATGAAGAGGTTTCATCACTGAATTAAGCATGCTATACGCAAATATGGGACATGTAACCAAATTAACACAGCTAAAACAAACCAGAAGTAAAAATGAACAAGTTCAACTGTAAGACTAAGAGATAAGTGTGCATTAAATGTAATGAATTTAAGAGACACGGGTACTAGTACGCTTCCACGATCATAAAACCTTTCAACACTGACAAAACGATCGTATACAAGATGAAACACACCTTTCCACATCCTTCGTACTGGCAAACATGTTGCTTCTCTCCATGGATGTGAGCATGCTTCTTTAAAGCTCCAACATCTATGAAAGTTTTCCCACAACCTTCATAGCTACACAGGAATAGAACCTCAGTAGCTGGTTCAGGTTTCTGTTCTTCTTCTTCTGTTTCTTTGGACTTTTCTTTGATAGCCTTCAACATGTCCTCTAATAAAGAATCATCAAAATGCAAAATTCAGACCGGTCGTAAACATGAAAATGCACAGTTAGGAACATCATGCAAGGCCGACTTTTATTGCATCTACAAATTGCATATTTTATCACAATTAAGAAAATATAAAATTATGCAAAAATAACAAAGGTGCTCCACTTTTTCATTAATATCAAAGGGTCGCTCCTCTCTGGAAACTATAAAAGTGGGTTCCAATTTACCATCATTTGTCAATTTTACCCTACAGAATCAGTTTGAATGGATTACTTGTTTAAAAAGGCCCAAATTGATCATCTTCTTCTCTCCTAATTCCTAAAGGTCATCCTCTCCATCACTGAATCTCCTCCTCACTGTAATCTCCTCTACAGCCATCAAAGCCCTCTCCTTAGACACTTCCCTGTCACCAACACACATTGAGCACCATCTTTCTATAGTCCTTGCCACCAAATTTTTCATTCTCACAGCCATCCCCTCTGTCATCATATATCCATTCTCTACTTCTCATGGTCCTTCCCCCACCACCAAGCTGCATCTCTTCCACATGACCTCCCCACTTCCAAGTCTCCTTCAAGTGGTTTATTGTAGATTTTTAATCAAAATGAATAATTTTGATGAAACTGTTCAATTTTGATTATATAACATTATCGTAGTGAAAACAGGATGCAAGATGATCTTTAGGAGAGAAGAAGATGTTCAATTATTCTTGCATTAGATAGATGAAATGAATAATTTCATACGAAATTGTTCAATTTTCAGCTATCTGTACTTGTCAAAGGTAAATTTCATGATTTGTTAGTGTTGTTATCTCTTAAATTTATTTTTGTTAACATAATTTTGGTTTGTGATGAAGTATTGTTGGTTTCTTCCTTAATGGGGAAAATAAAACATTTCATGTGAAATAATAGAGTTTAACAGTTTGGTCATTTCAAAGGTCAAATGCTTTTAAAAGAGGTGTGCCTTTATGATTTTCCCTATAAAATTTAATATTTGAGTCATTTAATAGGTAGGATATTATCCAGATTGAAAAGCAATTAAAAACTTATCTGCAGACATTTTATATGCTGAAGAAAGTGAATTTTCAAAAGAACTAAAGTGGAAAACAATAACGAACAAAAGCCTCATTCCGCATATTATCCTTCAGAAGAATATAACTTGTTTGTAATCAAGTAAAAATCAGACTGTTATAGCAACGAAAGTAGCTGTACTGCAACTAGAAAATAAGTGGCAAAAGAATGTGGACGACAGAATAATCCATGGAGGGAGGACTAAAACCAACATGATTGCTTCAGAAAGCAAGCAAAAGGTTCGGCCTTGAACACTTCTAAACTAAAACAAAAGAGAACGGAAACATTACCCGTAACCCACTTCAAAAGGAAGCATTTTCCTCCCGTCGCAACAACATCCTGCGGAACCCTAAATCAAAGGCCCCAAAAAAAAAAACAAATATTTAGCACAATCAGCCGTGACAGCGCACAATTGCACGGCGCCAAGCCAGTTGAAAAACCCCAGCCCAACCCGAAACGCAAGAAATCCATGAAATTCATAATCGAACAGCAAAGAAGGACGAAGGTAGGGATTAAGGGGGCGAGGCGAACCATTCCTTGAACCACCGGACGGTAATCGTTGTCATCAGGTCTCCGGTCCGGCGCCGGATGATTGAGAGCTAAATCCATGCCTTCGCGTCTCTAACGGCGGCAGCCGTGAGCGAGCAGCCAAGTAAAAGGGAAAGGAAGGCGCAGAAGGGGAGGACACGAGGCGAAGAACCGAGCCCCTTCCGTTACGAGAAGGGATGAGGCGCTGGAGGACACAAATTTCTCCATTTGACCTTCCATGAAAGACTCTACAAAGCCCCTTGTAAATAGAAATACTTGATAACAAACTTAGCTTAATAATAATAATAATAATAATAATATTTACAATATTTATTTTTAAAAAAATTAAAGGCTAAAACTCTTTTGAAAAAAAAGTCCAATAATTTCACAAAAGTTAAAAAAAAACATTATTAGTGTTGCTCTTCGATCTTTGGAAATTTAAGTTCTTTACTAAAATATAATCATTATTTTGTTCAACTCGATAAATCTTATTCATTTATTTTTCTAAATGTATTCATGTTTATTTATTAAAATTCTCATCTTCTTATAAAGTTCAACAAGGCATATTAATCCGTTTATAGTTTAATACTCTTTAATAAATGAAATACATTAACTTTTTCTCAATTTTATTATAGTATAAACAACATAAAAGTATAAAATTTATAATACAGATCATATTTTTATATATCGAATACGAAATTCTTAAAATAAAATCTTAACCAAATTTTATACGCGAGCTTTGTTCCTTTAGTAGCATTTAAATTTATTTGTTAAATAAATATTAAAGAAATACAAAGGAGCTCTGAGCATTACAACATCAATTTTCCAATATCATAATAATATTTCTTTTTTAAAAATAAAAAAAAAACATACCCAAGGAAAAGGGGAAGCTCTGAATTGTTCATATTTATTGCACAAAACATTTTATTTCAAAAGAAGAAAAACTCTTAATTGAGAATTGAGATCAATTCAGCAACGTCATCAACCTGTAAGTTGTATCCTGAATGACATCTTGAATTCCAGGTTGCTCTGCAATGTTAAATAACGACAAATCATAAATTGGAAAAATAAATAAATTAATTAAAACCATTGGAACATGAGATTTTATTTCTTACTCTTCAGTTTTAAAGCCTCACTTGGAGTGAGTTTTGCGGAAAAACCAGGGAACACATAGTCGTAGACGTACACCAAGGCCTTTTCAGCAGCTACTTCACTGCTCGTAAACAAATTCACGATTAAAAATTATATATATATAGAATTTGCCGCACGCCCGAACGGTCCGCGAGATCCGATCCGATCACGGTCGACAGTGGCCGTCAAACTGTCGCCCGCGAAATCGTCAGATTCCGACCGTGATTCGGTCAGAATCTGGTCCGATCGCGGCCGACAGTGGTCACCAAACTATCGGCCGTGAAATCGTCGGATTCGCGGTCGGAATCTGACGTCGCCCGAGTTCCGTCGGACCGCCGATGAGATACACGTCGATCGTGCTAGGTCCGGCGACAATGGAGATGGATCGGCGTGTCACATTCGATCGTGGACTATTCGAGTGCATGCAGCAGAAGATGAAAATTATATATATATATATATATATATATATATATATATATATATATATATATATATATATATATATATATAAAAGAAGGATAAAGCATACCTGCCCAGAACAGAGGTCAGAGTTTTAATGGCAAACTGCTTTGTTTTCCGACGCTCCTGCCATTCCACAGTCACAATGTAGACTTTAGCTTCGTCGGTCGGTGCTACGGCCAGATCCTCAAGGTAGTCGGCGTCGCCGGAGAAATAAGCCGAGCAAGAGGAAGCGGAGAAAGAAAGGAAGAGGACGAAGAACACGAGAAGATTTCTCTCCATTTCTTTTTCTGTTTTCTTGGTTTTCCTCCTCCATCAGCCGCTCAAAATTTATACTGATATTGTGTCCGGAATCAGGAGGCGTTGAAGCAAATAGCTGCATTTTTGCAACTTAAATGGGAATTTAATTGGGTAGCTGTTTTATTGATTGAGAGGGCGTTTTCCAATCTGTAACTTCATCACACGAACATCAGATTCATTTATTCCATTTATTAAATTTATCAACGATCAGAGCATGTTGAATCTATTCGCCTGGTCTATTGATCAATACTCCAAAGAGAATAAAATGTGGGGAATCCTCCCGCGGCAGCGAAGCGGGAGGAGGTGAAGAGGAGAAGCAGTCCGTGGGAGAAGAGGATAGCGGCCGGGGAAGGGACGTCCCCCACGCCGTCGCCGGAGTCGATGAATAATCCGGCCGGGTCGGAGGAGGAAGAACAAGAGGAAGAAGTTCCTAGGAGTTACGGCCATTTCAGAGCCCGACCCTGAATTTTAAAATTTTAATTCAGTCCTGAGCGAAATTTAAAAATTGAGTCTTATTTTTTATTGAAAATTTTAAAAATTAAATTTTTTATATGATTTTTTATTTTTTTGAACCTGAGCGAGGACCAACAGCCCTCCTCAAAACCGGCTCTGGGCCATCCAATAGAGGAAGTAAGGAAGAAAATCCTGGCCATCAAACAGCTTTTGGAGTACTACCGTTTTAGATTTTCGGCTCATAATGTTTCACGACGAAGATATTGACTGAGAAAAAAAATAAATTGACGAAGGGCGTGAAAGAAAGGAAGAAATGATGTGAAATCAAAATAGTTCCGGAGGTGACTACCGCAATTATTTCGACGAACCTTGATTATAATTTCTGTGCAGGAAACGGACATCGGAAGATATGTGAATAATCTCCGGAAGCATCCTTCCAATGAAGTCCAGCAATCGGTGAAGCGACTCGTCAGGTGATGCTGTTTTCACGATGAATAACCAAAAATACATTGTTTGTTTTTGGTGTAAAAGAAGAAGCATTGGATTCTCATATTTGTTTTTGAATCAAAGGAAGTGGAAAGACCTCGTGGACGAAATCCAATTCTGCAAACGACACTGCTTCGCCTGCAATCATCAGTAAACTTTCGATCCTATCCAAAACCAATCGAGAATAATGGAAAAATGGAGAGAAAAGATTTCTCTTTATTCATAAGATATGATCTAAATGCATCTCATTGATAAATAAATAAATCATTTATTCTACTTATATTATTGGCCACCGTCAACTAAATTTGATATAAATCCATGCAAGTCGAATTCGATAAATTTCACTTGTTTTAGTATGCCATCGCATATATTCAAATATTACATATCAAGATAGATACTCATGGATACTCTCGAACAAAAGTGAACAGTATAATCATAGATGACATTTTCATTAATATCCAAATATGTATTCAAATCCTCGAACATTAGTTCGCTTTTGACACATAGTTAGGATTGACAGAATGTTATGGCCCAATCAAGATGAATTGTTTAGGGGGCGTTTGATAGAGAAAATTTTTCAGTTTTCGTTCACTTTTTGAAAAAATAAAAAAACATGTTTGATTGATGTTTTTTTCATCTCTGTTTTTTCAGAAAATAAAAAAGTATTTTCTGAAAACTAAAAAATACAAAATAAAACATTTTCTATTTCCTGAAAAAAAAATTAAAAAATTCTATACGAACCAAATCCTATCTTATATTCCCAAGTGAATAAGATATTGATAAAGAAGACAGTTGGAAATTGATAGAGGGAAGACCAAGCAAAAAAGTACAAACAACAGTACATTGCTCAATAGAATTTGAACAAATCTTCGTATAGATTCCATATAAAGCACTGTAATTTTGAGTACATCAACCATTGGAAAGTGTTTCCATCGAATACCTTGAATGGTTTACAGATACAACAATTTGCACAAGTGGAAAGTTCAAACTAAAAAAAAAACATTTTACACCAAACATAAACATCTGATTGGAGTTCATAAATTCCTTCGGCAGTGCAGTTCAGGCACCGAAAGTTGCAGCCGCAGATCCATAAAATATGAACCAAAAAGAAGATTACAAGTTTGGAAACTAAATAAGTGTAAGTTTTATACCAAATGATGGCGGTTCCAAGTTTGCATAGCGAGCAGGAAATCCATCACTGCAAGAACCTAAAACACAGACCAGCCAATGTAGTATTTCATTACAAGGAAACTCAAAGGAACTTCATATATCTCTACGATGAGCATCAATGTGGAGAAATGAGAGAATCTGGTTCTGAGCAATTAAAGCATTATATATGCAGTTCCGTGTGGATATGAATTCAGTAAAAAGATCTTTTCGATATACACATCAGTCAGGATTAAATATTGCTTCCAAAGATTTTGAAACTGGATTTCTACCAAAAAAAACTAGCCTCTAATAGACAAATATAAATGCAATAAGAGCCCCCTAAAAATGAGTTTATTCTTTGGAGGTAGTAAGGCTACAAATGACCCATGATTAGTTGGATGTCAATAACCAAGTTCATAAGCTATAGGTTACCAATTTTCATGTCCCCACGAGAGGACCAGTGGCTAGTACAGACAATAGAATTGTCCCAAGAAGCAAGGGTCAATATCTGAAGATTGCAAAACTTTTCGAAGTGTCTATCCTTCTACCGTGCTAGTTCTTAGTTGAGCAAAATACTCCTCGTGATTTACCTCTATTACAATGGTTGTGGGACCATTTGATAGGGCTACTAGGGTGAAGGATTTCACCTTCTGTCCCAAAGTTACCAATTTTCACATACCGGCAGTATTATAATATCAAAATCGTAACTTTGCTAGTTTAAACTCAGATTGATGACTACGCTACAAAAAGAACTCTATGCAAAAGAAGAATATCTGAAACTACCATATAAATCATCATTAGATGTTGGAAAATCAACAACTATAGCCAAATCTATCAATAGCTTTAGAGTGTAAAAGATTGTAGACCTAGTCAATCATATGATCCAAGTATAATGTACATGCTAGGAGTTGCAAGGGATCTACGGATGTAAAAGATAGCTAAATAGCTAATAGATTGTAGATTCATCAACAACATAATATAGAATGATAAATTGTTCCACTGCACATACTCATAATCACAAAATATAGGGGGGAAAACAAGTCCTGTACCTGCTGTACTCACTTGTGTCATCACAAACAACAATCTCAAATACCTATAGGTGACGTCTAAGGCAGATATGAAGTTTGTTTTAAAATGACAACATAACTGTGGTATTATACACCCTTTGTATGGTACTTACTGATCGATCATTTTGAGACCAGGAACACTTCTGGCTTCTTTGGCTTGCTTGGTGTGTTGGGTTTCGAAGAATTGCCCCGGGAAGTTTCTGGTTTTCCCACTTTTCTTGCAGTATTATCCAGCTGAATCAAGCTCCGGGAAGCCAAAAGAGCCTGTGCCAACAGATCATGCGATGCCCGAGCATAAACACATCGCACTGCGACGGATGCCGCATCCCTCACCTCCTGAGAATTGAGAGGTGCAAGAAGGCAGTGCCCCAGGATCCTCAGCACCGGCTGCAAGAGCTCCCAAGGGAGAGGAACTCTAGAACCTCTACTACGAACATTGTCCTCTTCCTCCTCCCTATTGCCATTGTGGCTATCCTGGATATTTAGTCTCCGCATATACTCCACAGTGCCTCCTATTTCGCCGTCACCCTCGGCAAGAATTCTAACCTGCGAGGAGGAGGAGGATGACAGAGATGAGGAACAGCTCAATGGCGGCTTCAAGTCGCCATCATCGAGCTCAAAGCGGCAGGGGCAATCTTGCCCGGCCCATCCTGAAACAAACTCACAAAAATCGATCTTCGAGCGGCTGGGCATAGAGGATATTTTTTTGTAATAGAAATCGAGTGCCACTGCGACAATGCACGCACGCTTGGTGGACTTTACGGCAATTTGGGGTTCTAGAGGAGGAGAAAGGACGCCAACGGCGGGAGGCTTTGGCGGCGTGGCGGTGGACTGACGGCCGGAAGGCCGGGGTGTGTGGTAGAGGGAGGGGAGTGAGAGGTCGGGAATGGAAACAAGAAGGGGCTTTCCACCGCGGGCTTTTACCTCGGTGGCATATAGAGCGAGGAGGACGGCCTCAAAACCGGACAAGGAAGGCGAATTGGAGGAAGAGAAAGACACAACGCGGGAGAGGTAGAGGCCGGCGAGCAAAGGTACGAAGGAAAGGGCGACGAGGCGGAGATCGGGGTCGGATGACTGGAAGGTATCGTAGAGCCACTGGCAGAGCGGGTCGTCGCCGGATCCAGAGGAGGGAGCGGACAGGGCAGCGGAGAGCGCGGCGTACGCGACGGGGGATTCGAGGAGGGAGCGGGCGGGGCGGTCAGAGTCGGCCAGCGCGGCGAGATCCGACAAGTGAAGTAGAGACACCAGTTCAAGGATCCGGGAGCGTGCTTTGGAGATGGATTCCCACCACGACTGCATCGCGTTCGCTCCGGCGGCGCCGCCAGTGTTGGACAACGAGTTATCAGTCAGATCGACGGCAATCGAAGTACTTGTGATGGAAGAGCATGAGGGGGAGTCGGCGGTCGGCATCGGAGAGTCCTGGCGGCGCGCGATCTGGCTGTCCTCCGTTCTCCTCGTCGTCGTCGGCGAACAACAAAAAAACAAAAAACAAAAAAAAAAAAAAAAAAGGCAACTCTTCGTCGAACGAGGGATCAATGTGCATCACGTGCGCCGTGCGTGAACAGTGTTCCGAAAGGACCATGGGCCAGAGCTGTACGGTTGACCGACTTAATTTTGTCCCCATTTCGATAAATTTTTATTCTTCGAAAACAAATCGGGAAATCTTTTAAAACGAAAGTAAAAAAAAAATAAAAAATAAAAATAAAAAAATCATGAGTAAAACAACAGAAAAGAAAACGTCGTAGGCTAAGATATAGAACAAACCGATACAAGCCAACAAAGGAACCAAGAATTAAAATGCCTGAATTATTAATGAAGATTATTGCAGAAGGTTACGTATGTTTAACTTGGTCGACTAATCTCGAGTCTCTTTGTCTGCATGGTGCGCTGATCCATCCATCGCCGTTCGATGTAAGATCAACGACACGATGCAGTTACATAAGATTAGAGTTGCAGCTTCAGGGTTTTGGATTAACCGAGAGAGTGGTGTATTGTAACTGAAGCAGAGGATGGATCTTTGCTGGATTCTCAGCTTGTCAATTGTCGAGGTCAACCAGAACTCGGCGGGCTCTAACCTGTAGACATCTGAAAGGAAAACGTGGGACATCTCAGTTTATAAATAAACAGCGTCAAATGTTCTCTGATTTGTGTGGAAATTTAATCTGGCTGAATTAGAAGCAACGAGGTTTTTTTTCTCCCTTTTTCTTTTTCTTTTCGAGAATGGGAATAGATATCAGAATTTTCATCTTCAATCCGTTTGTACATATAAAAAATGTACAATCGACGTATTAACAGTTAATCAAAAAGTATCCGTGAATTGTTATTCCATTTAAAAAAAATCTAATAAATTCATCGTAATTGAAAATCGAACTGTAAATATTCGAGAGCTCCAAATGAAACTTTATAGAATTTAAAAGAGAGAGAATTTTTCATCTATGAATTTTTGAGATAAATTGGGAAATAGATTAAATTTATCTCTTAACACTTGGAAATAAAATGCTCTATATGTTTTTTTCAACTACTCAAACATTAAATTTATGTAATTTGTTTAGACTGCCAGAATAAAAAGAAACTGAGCTTTAAAAAGCTTTAAAGATTGAACTCGAACTCATGTGATCTGCCAATACTTGTTCGTTCCAATGTTCAGAGTGAATTTAAGTTTAGCAGTCCAACTTGAAAAGATATAGTTCACACTAAATGTGGTATTTTAAAAAATAAATAAATAAAAGGACACTAGGCCTATCCTTAGTATCCTAAGACATCTTGGTCATGTACGTGTGTGCAATCATATCAACCTTTCACTAAAATTGTCAGATAGCTTACAGGTAAAAACTACTACATATATATATTATAAAGCAAACAAGCAATTAACAAAGTCATGGGATCTGATTTCCACGGGTATAAAGAGGCATGTCTGCTAGAGAGATCTACAAAAACCATCAAACTTCGGAAAGGCACGCATTTTTCACATCCAGAACAACAAATTTATCAGAAAAACTCCCGTTCGAATACATTAAGGCTATGTTTGGTATGTCTGTAATGTAATCAGGATTACATTCTGAGGTAGGTCCTGTTTATTATGCTTGTAATGTAATGTAATCTGGATTACAAAAGACACTAAAATTTTGTAATCTGGATTACAAACCAAAACCTATGTAATCCAGATTACATTACAAGCTTCCAACTTGCATGCATGCAAATGTGATTTATTGCATGCATGCAAATGTGATTTATTGCATGCAAATGGGATTTAGGCTGTGTTTGGCGATCGACGGCGGTCGGTCGGTCGACAATCGACGGCGGTTGACCGACGACCGGCGACGGTCGATCGACGACCGACGGCGGCCGACCGGCGACCGGCGACCGGTGATCGGTAAACGGCACCGACGGCGACCGATCGGCGATGGCCGATCGACGACCATACGCCGTGATGTCGGCCGACGAGCGATGGTCGGCCGTCGCGATCGCAGCGGTGACCGGCGCCCGATCGTCGGAGCGGCAGCAGCGGCCGTGGTGATCGGTGGCGGCCGGCCGATCGATCGTCGACGATCGATGGTGGCACCGAGTGACCGGTCGTCGGTACGATCGGTCGATCGCTAGTTGGTCGCCGTCATCGTCGTCGTTGACTACGTCATCGTCGTCGATCCATTCCTATCGTCTTTGTAATGGACACCAAACAAAAAAATGTAATGGCGGCACAGAATCCAAGATTACATCTGATTTATATCCAACGTAAGTAATGTAATCAGATTACATTCATTACATTCTGATTTGGATTCATTCTCTTGGATTACATTACGCCCTACCAAACACAGTCTAAATGCCAAGAGTCGATGTACATGGTGGACTAAGAGGACTAAGATGGTCCTGTCTTTTTTGCTTTCTGGCTTGCTAAACCAAATATGTTTGGTTGGATTCAGATAAGCAACTCAACGCCGAAGCAAAGGACTTCATTCCATTAAACTGAACTAAAGGACACCCGATTTACCTGCTATTCCAAAATTTGTGTGTGGCTGGAACCAGGTGTTCAGGGAATCAATCAGCTGTAGTCACCTTTTTCTCAAGAGGCATATTTATGAACTGACAACGCCATTGGATCCAGCCTTCACTTCAAACACGATAAGAGTTGACAAGGCAACCCACTTTGGTGTCGGTACACCCCCCACTGCCTCTCAACACCACCATAGATTCTACCACAGCTACAGCCACTAAAGGACATGGAGGAGTCATCTACGTGGACATACACTTATGGCACACGTGGCAGGGGGAAATGCACCTGCACATTCCCAACCTGTTGTGCAAACATTCAAATACGAAAAGTATTTTTTAGAAGAAAAAAAAGGTAATTTCTTTCGTGGAAAAAGTTGAGCTTTCTTGTAGAAAAGCAAGTGCAACCATTTTAAGTTGCTCTATGCACGGAAGAAAAGCTTGAAGAAGACCAATTGGGTAGTTGGGAGTTCAGATATAAGAGGAGTCGAAAGAAAAATAAGAAACCATGTCTACAACAAACAGAAGGTAGAAGTCGTGCTATGTTACAGTGATCCTCCTCAGTGTTTCCCATGGAAGACGCCTTTTCGGACGAAGGAGTTCTTGGGCTTTGGTATCTCGTGGATGTCCATCACCTGAATCGTTCGTTGCTTTTTGGCTACCAACCAATTTAGACAACAAAGTAACTCTCGACATCAGAACCGACGGCATGAGAATAAGAAGATCAAATGAGGAAGAACAGACAGCGGTACCATTCTGCGCTTCAAGATAGTTATCGTGAAGTCTTTTCCTGGCCGAAGCAAGCCTCTCTGCGTCCGGGGAACTGTCCTTCCTTTCCTTTGCCTTCTGGTAGAATTTAGAAAGACATGAATTACAGGGATGATTTTGTATCGAGAATTAAAAAGGGAAAACAAAAAGCTGATCTCTTTACAGCTAGAGAAGCAGAGGATGGTGGGCGGGTGGAACTGCCATTGTTTCTCGCTGGATTATGGGTGTGTTTTTTTGCCTTTGGCTCTATCGGTTCCGAACTGTTCCTCTCAGTGCTCAAGTAACCGACCGCTTCGAACCAAAGTTGATGATCATATGATAAGAATCACCGCAAAAGAAAACAAAACAAAAAAAAAAACTCTTTTTTTTTTCCTGTTTGCAACACTAACCGTGTGGATTAGGCGAATTTCCAAACTCTGGCATCTGCAATCAGCATACAGAAAGGTTTACCAACCAATTCCAATAAAATAATTAGACAACCCCAAGTGATTAGAGAGTGGTGATAGAAAACTTGACGCTTTGTACTTGGTTGCCATTTTGAGAGCTCCTTCCATACGTCTGTTGTGGCGAGTCTCCATTGGCTGCGATCCAAAAGATTTATCAATGAGATGCATTTAGATCATCTTATGAATTTAAGAGAAATCTTTTCTCTCCATTTTTCCATTATTCTCGATTGGTTTTGGATAGGATTGAAAGTTTACTGATGATTGCTGGCGAAGCAGTGCCGTTTGCGGAATTGGATTTCGCCCACTCGTCCACGAGGTCTTTCCACTTCCTTTGATTCAAGAACAAATATGAGAATCCAATGCTTCTTCTTTTACACCAAAAACAAACAATGTATTTTTGGTTATTCATCGTGAAAACAGCATCACCTGACGAGTTGCTTCACCAATTGCCGGACTTCATTGGAAGGATGCTTCCGGAGATTATTCACATATCTTCCGATGTCCGTTTCCTGCACAGAAATTATAACTGAGAGCTTCGGGTTGAATTGTCTTAGGAAAACGAGGTAAACTTTAACAAAAAGAAATATATTGGGACGAATACGCCACTTTGAGAGTTTTGAATGTGATATCCATGTCAGCGAGATTCTGCAGCAAGCTAACCAAAGAATCCTCCGGCTGTTCCGGCAACCAGCAGTTAATCCCAATTAAATTTTTTAATCGATTCGGAGATGGAAATTTCCAAGTTCGCAAGGCAGCATACCTGATTGGTATCATCCAAAAACTGTTTGATAGCCAGGATTTTCCTCTTTACTTCCTCGATTGAATGGCCGTAACTCCTAGGAACATCTTCCTCTTGTTCTTCCTCCTCCAACCCGGCCGCGTTATTCATCGACTCCGGCGACGGCGTGGGGGACGTCCCTTCCCCGGTCGCTATCCTCTTCTCCCACGGACTGCTTCTCCCCTTCACCTCCTCCCGCTTCGCCGCCACGGGACTGCCGCTGCGGGCGCCGGAGGATCCCCCACAGTTCTCGCACCGTCCATCGGCGGCGTAAAGCCTCTGCACGATCCCATCCCTCCTCGCGCGTAACTCCTCCCCGTGCTCGTCCGCGGCGACGGAGATGGCGGTATCGATCAAGGACCACAGATCCACGCTGGCGCTACGCATCAACCTCCGCAGGCCGTCTGCCTCCATCGCCACAGCCCGATTCCGCGCAACAATTCGATTCCCAAATCCTCTCCACAAGTCCACCAATCCGTCCTTTTCACACCGATTCGCGAATCAACAGCATTCGGCGGATGAGCAATTCGCCGAACTCTAAGCCTCCGAACACTCGAATCCCCCTAAATCTAATGGAGCTCGCACGCAAATCGCGATTCGGCAGATGCGAGCGGTCGATTCGACGTCGGATAGCAGGGGAAGGGGAGGAAGCGAAGAACTCCGAGAAGCCTCTAGCAGCCGATTTGCTGCTCGCTTCCTTTTTCTTGTAAAGAATGAACCATTTTTTAATTCCTCATTCTTCCAACCCCAACTTCCATGCGATTGGACGCTTCTACGGGTCCATACCGGGACCATTTCCGGAGCCTCTTTTTCCACCAATCACATGGCAGGTGGGCGAAGGTCAGTTGAACAGAAAAATAGGGAATTCTATTGTCAGACCGTCGTTTGTGTCCGGGTGGCAAGTGAGGGTTCAGAATTAGTTCCGGTAACGTTCGTCATTACATGGCTTTTTACCCGTTTTGTGATTGGTTAGGAATCTGGCGCCAACGGCGGGTCCGACGGAGCTAGGCCAATTAGATTACTTGTTTGGTGTTTGTCATTCGTTAGACATCATCTGGGTGGCGACCACGTGGTATGACGCAGCCCGAGGATGAAGACTTAAAGCCGTGGCGAATATTCCGGGTGCAAATGGGTCGACTCGAATCGAGCCCGTCGCCTGATGCAGTTAGGCCGTCGACGAAATCACCATGTCCGGTTGAAACCGGTCTAATCGATTCGGCACCTATTAAACATATAGCATGCATTTTTTAAAATTTGACAATTTTAGTAAGGGCGTTCAATTTCAATAAATATTTATCATTTTAAGTAGAAAAAAACTAAAAAAATATATATATATTTTATTTTTAGGGGCATGGTCAGCCTTCATCCAGTAGCTGAAAAACTTCTCTTCTCTAAACTTTTGTTCGGACCGTACAGACAAACGACCGGCGCATGAAGAAGAAGCACATGAAACATATTTCGTGAGTCCATTGCCATCTCCTTCAGCTTATGACTTCATTCTATTAATACAACTAACCAAACCAAGAAAACTCCTAAGCTTTATGATTTTCTACACCGCTGTCGATTTAAAATCGATGAATTATTATCTGAAATAAAGGGAATCTCATGACATGTCTTCCTCTTCTTTATTATGATGGTTCAGTTCTGCATCATTTATGATGGCAGAGGGAAGCTCAGTACCAGTTTCTTGAACTAGTAGTACCATCTCCATAGGCTCTCCTGCGGCCACTGCTTCTTCAACCGATTGCTCACCAAATTGAGTTTCTTCAATTTCTTTTCCCCACAGAACTATGTAGAGTCCAAGCACAATCAAGCCTGATCCCAGCAGCCTGCAGCAACTTACAAGGATTAATGTCTTTCACTTTATAGTTTTTTTTTTTAGTAAAAAAATAGAGCTTACCATCCCAAATATAGCTTCTCACTCAGTAGAAATGAGCTCAAAATGGCGACAAGCACGAGCGATAAAGGATTGAAAACAGAGGCATACACAGGGCCTTTCTTCATAATGCACCAACCCAATAGCGTGAAGCCCATCCCGGTAGCCAATATGCCCTGTCAGGATAAATTAATAAAGGAATAAGAGAAATTTACTATTTCTACTGGAGTGTTCGACTCGATCATAATTCTACGAGGCAACATTCTGCCACCTGTTAATCCAGTTGGTAAATACAGAAGTCAATTCCTAAAAAAATCATGATTTTAGACCATCGGCGATCCCCCTCCTTTGCACCTGCCAACTAGAATTCTGATTCACCCTCTCTACAGTAGGAGCAGCGGTAAAAGCCGCTAATGTAACAGTTCCACATTTTTACGAGGCAACATTCTGCCAACTTGGCTGAGCCCACAGAGGCAACTTGATAACAATTCTAGATCAAATTGTAAAAGGTATATGGAACACAATTCCAGCTAATGAAGCTGTAATACTAAAAAAGACTGAAGATGGAAGCCAAGCTTACAGAATAAGCCGCAGTGAGAAGCCTAATGTCGAACCCAAGTCTCCACTGCATCTTGTGCCTCTGAAAACAAAGGGCTAGAATGCTAGCTAGAATGGAACCCATCAAGCACACCAATGCAGTGTTGGAGCAATGGCAAGGACATAGTTGAGTTAATTTCGCCTATGATTATTAAGGATTGAATTGCAAAAGGAAAATTAGATAGTTCCTAATGTGAATGGGGATCGTTGGATTAAGATCACCTGAATAATCAACCACAGTGCATAACACAAACAACTGGATACTGCCAAGAATGATCCCAGGATATCATTTGGATGGGAAGGTATCGAGCCATGGCCTCCATTATCCATTGCCTTAAGAAGGTTTATCCCTGAAGACCAGAGTTTTATATCTACTCCCTTGTAAAAGGTGAGAACCATTGCACCAGACAATCCCAACAGCGTTCCTATGATCTTTGCCTGTCCGTAATTTGTTCTTATTCCAAGCTTCTCAGACCTGCATTTTCCAAAGCTTGCACACAAGTTGTCAAACTTTTCATGATATCATTTAAAAAATAGTTAATATATAATTCAGAAAAATGGCTGCCATATGAAATTAGATTTTAACTCAGTTATGTTTCTTTAGCTACGAAAATAAATACTAGAATCTAAGAGTTCATACCATTTTTTCTTAACCAAGTTTTCCTCCAAATATGCATTAGTTCAATGCTTGTCCTGATTAGTCTTCCTAAAGAATATAACAGTCTGGAATTATTTAATCCTCACTTATAACAGATAGGGGTACGGTATAGCTTTAGTTTTATCCAAGTTTCGAATAAAAAAATATAGAGAGAGTACATAGCTGCAAGAACTACCTAATTACTTAATCAGTTAAAATTTCAACCTGAATGAGATAGCCAAAACGAAAGTCATTGCAGGAATCAGATTGCTCATTGCAGAAACGAAAGTAGCTGAAGTAAGTCGCATACTAGAAACATAGAAATTTTGCGCAAGAGCTACCCTGCAGATTCACAAAGAAGACAAGATTCATGCATGAATAGCCAAATCATAATGCTTTGAAGATAAATGCTTATAAATGAAAGAACAGAGACGCTTCAAAAAGTTTACACAGGAATCATATAACCAAGACGCTTCAAAAAGTTTACACAAGAATCATATGACCAAGACGCTTTAAAATGTTCACACAGGAGTCATATGACCAATTTTCTGTTCATCACATGCAAAAAAGTGGCCTCTAAATATCCAACTAATTTTATCTATGAAGCTCTCTTCAAAGATCTTCACATAAGACCCAAAAAAAAACACTACTTGGAATGTCCAAGAAGCTTATTTTTATGGGGAAAAAATGGGACAATTGAATCCTATAGAAATTCAGAAACAGTTTCATGTCCTAAAGAAGAACTAGATACTGTTTAGAGCCAACAAAATCATTAAGGGACAGTCCAAGATTACAGAATTATCAGGTAGCTGTACCTTTTTTATTTTGTATTTATCAAACCAGCACTCCTATCTTAAAAATTACCTCTGTCATCAACTACCTCCCTCCCCTCCCTCCCCACTGGTGTATATGTCGCCACTGATGACGACAGAAGCAGTTTTGAAAATAGAGGAGTGAGTTTGATATACAAAAAAAAAAAAACAAAAAAAAAATTGAAAAGAGACCCCTTTGATAATTCTATAAACCTGGGGCGCTATTTCGATTTTTTTACAAGAATATAATATAAACTTATGTAGCCATGCAGGTAAAAACTTTCAAAGTTATTGTTAAGGTCCTGACTTCAAAAAACACCTACACAAACAGGGGGGATCTAGGGGGGGGGGCCATGCCCCCCTCCCCCAAAACCTCCCAAATTTTAAATAATTATTATAAAAAAAATTATTTATTTATTTTTTAAAATTAATGTTACTATATTTTAATACAGCCTCCCCAATTTAAAATCCTGGATCCGCCTCTGTACACAAATACACAAATGGACCTTGCTTGCATATATCATAAAAGAATTCTGTCTAAAAATTATATAAACATATTGTAAGAATTTCTACAAGAGCAAATTAATGAAGATACTGTGTAGAAATAGACAATATACAGATACACAAATGTACCCTTTCCACGTTAGAAACAGTTTAACCAGACTCTATACCGACGAACATTTTAGTTAACATATATATCATCTATGCACATTGCCGAACAATCCAAAGGCGCCAATTGAAAGTATTACTGACAATTTTATTTTAAATTATCGTTTTGATCGAGAAAAGGAAATCTAAACTAGACGTATACTTTTTAATATAACAATCAAGTCATTTATTTATAAAACTCAATGCCTCTTTGGAAAGTAACTAGTGTTCATTTAAATTGAGAGAGACATCAAACGGGGCATGCGTGCACATCTAACAAAGTAACGATAAAAAACTACACAAATCACCACTACAAAACAAATGTTTCTCGTGGATGCCCCAGGGAACTTGTGATATATGCAAGTCTCACCCGAATAATCCACAGAGGAAAGCCAGCCCAAGTACCTTCCCTGTTAACTTTGGCCTCTGCTTCCTGTAATGCAATCACAACAACCCCCTTGATTAATTAAATCCATGGCAGTACCGAAGCTCACTAGAATACTTCTTTTTCCAAGGAAAAACGTAAAAAAAGGAAATCAAACAAAACAGAACAAGAACCGTGAGGAAAAAAGTTTAAATACAAAAACACAGATTCGAAAACAAAGAACGGGAAAAAAAAAACATCGAGGACCAAAACCATACTCATCGATGGGATCGAAATGAAAAATGAGAGAAATGACTTCAAAAAACACACCTTTCGATGAAGAAGGCAAGAGGCGTGGTGAAAGCGGCGGCGAAAAGGTAGCGGTAGGCTACGAGGACCATCGCGTCCATGCCATCGTTCAAAGCCAGCTTGTACAGCAAGTTCACTCCGGCGAACACCACCTGCACCAGAACCATTGCCGCCGCCGGCATCAAGCCTCGCGCAACTTTACTCCAATCTCCGGTTCCACTTCCCATGGCCAACAGATGCACAATCGCAAGAGAAATGCGGGGAAAATGGGACGAACCGGAGTTCGACTCTTCTCCAGGCTCGTGAACTGGATCGTTCGATCGAGGCAACCGATCAGCTTATATAGAGAGAGGAAAAGAGGGATCGCAGAAGGCAAGGCGAGTTTTACCCCCACTTTAGAGTAGCCAACGAAGAAGCGGGTAAAAAACTGCGTAAGCTTTTCTGGGTGACGGAAGCGTAATTGCTGGGGCACTATGACTGCAGCCGTGACGACGCGTGGCGGCAGGATTCCGAATATTGGAATTCATCCCTTAACGATCCCGGCAACTTTCTTCTGCATCATCATAAAAAAAATATAAATCATGAAAAAATTTTAATTCAAAGTTTATTGATAAATGTATAAAGAACCGACATCCATAAGAGTAGAAAATTGATCCTCGCCTCCTAAGTATAATAGTGATAAAAATAGAAAAGTATTTTTAAAAAAATATATAATTTGATTTTTTTTATTACGATATCGTTTAATAATGAATTTAAAAAATATATATATTTTGATAATTTTGAAATTTAAGAGTTTATTCTGCGATTTCAATATTGAACCGTGAAAAAATTACGAATACTTCTTTAATTTATTTTTGATGATCGATAAAGATCATTTAGATTTTGATCTTATTCAATTTAATTATTGATAAGATATTCTAAAAATTCATAAGATAAAATCCATCACTCACTCATAAAAATTATTCAGATTTAAAATTCAAATACTATGATATTAGTAAAAAAATAATTCTTATATTTTTAAAAAATAAATATTATATGCCATTTGATCCAAAGGATAGGATTCCGAGCTTCCCGCTCGGTGCAGTGGCGTCGCGTCACCTTTTGGGAGTTGGCGCGACCGGTCGACCGACTCGGCGCTCCCACTGAGCCACCTGTGGACGTTTTTCAGAGTGACGTGTATCCCTATGAGTTCCAGTGATGAATACTCTCTACCAAGGATGGTTCCAGACGTTAGAGGACTCTGGTACCGAGATTCTTAATGACTTTTGACATTGCAGAAAAATAGAGGTGCTAATTTAAAATTTACTCTTTAAACTTCACTTTAAAAAACTTATCTAGATATTTGTAAACTAATTAGGATCTTTTTAGACATTTACCTAACATATCTTTCTTTAATTACTTGCTTTTTTTTTCGCCGACCAGATTCCAAATCAGGCCACCCAAACGTCCCAAGTGGCGCGAGCGCAGAAGAAGATTTTAAAGAGGAAGCTCCTGTCCCTGTCCACGTCATACTTCATGCAGATCCCCTCCAGAACGTATCTCATGTTTTAGTTTAGAATTCCGGAGATGCTCGTCTCGGATCCGTCCACGTATTTGAAATGTTTACTGTGCGATCTTTGAGTAATTTTATGAAATAGTCCTAATGTTTGGACCTTTAAAAATATGGCTCCGTATTTTTTATTATTTTAAGTTACTATTTAAATTTCACACTTATTAATTGAGAGTGTTGGGGGTATTTTGATATTAATGAGACTTCAGGAGTCAGGAAGAAAACGCATCGAGTGTTAGGGGCGTATGACTATTTTAGGCCGACAATGGCATATACTGACTGGCAACTAAACCCGCCGCCGCCGTCCCATTCCGCCCTACGCCCGATGGACCCCTCCGGCCTGATTTCTCCGATGGCCCCTCGGTTCGGGAAGATTCCCCTCCCCGATCGGCGCGGAAGTGGCGGAGGCGGCACCTCCCACCGGCGGTCGTTCTCCGAGACCTTCGCCTTCCTGCCCGACGTTATCGCCTACGACCCCGAACCCGATTTCGATCTCTCCGACATCGATTTCTCCTCTCTATCTGGGGAGGGTTGTGGGAAAGGTATGGAGGCGGAGGCATCGAGGCCGGAACCGTCCGCAACTGTGGGTAGGCCAGTGCCGGGAGCCCACCTCAGGAGTTTGTCGGTCGACGCTGCGTTCTTTGAGGGGGTTTTGTTTCAGTCTATGGATGAGGTCGGCGTGGAAGCGGAGAGGAGAGGAGGCCACCAGCGGAGCGGGTCAATGGATGGAGCGAACACGCCGTTCGCGGGGGGTTCAGAGTTTCCACAACCGGAGTTCGCCAATAAAGCGATGCCGACAGATAAGCTCGCGGAGCTGGCCCTAATCGATCCCAAGCGCGCAAAGAAGTATACTTTCCTGCTTACTTCTTTTGCCCTTTTTTACAATGATCATGCGGCCTATTTATTCATTTATTTTCAAAAAAAAAAAAAAACAAAATGTAAAGTAACTAATACATAGTTCAATTTTTAAGGTACCTGTATTGTTTTTCCGACAGATAAATCCCATATATCTTCGAAGAAAACTTGCACATCTTAGTTATTTTTGAGGACTTTGCATAGTTTCATCCGCAAGTTGTTGCTCTGTTGGTTTGTGCAATAGGATTCTTGCAAATAGGCAATCTGCAGTTCGCTCGAAGGAAAGGAAACTTAGATACACAAGTGAACTTGAGAGGAAGTTCCAGACACTCCAAATAGAGGCAACCTCTCTTTCAGCACAGCTTACACTTCTGCAGGTATGAGTTACTGATTTTTTTCGTGCTTTAGACTGCAATTTTATGCAACTTTATGGAAATATCGATGATGTCAAGGGTTGTGTCGAGCAATCAGTGGGTAACTCTTTGATGCTCGAGTTAAAGAGAGGTCCAAGGTAGAGTAGTTAAAGGGAAGTGATACATACCTAATTTTATAGGATGCAGGGTATTTATAATTGAATGATTTGGTTTACTGGCTGATCAATTTGACAAGGGATTAAATGTTGAAGAACATGTTGATTTTTGGCCTCGTTGTTTTGAAAAGTCTCGGTTTGGGCTACATATGTGGGCACCTAGTTGCAGAGCCGGTCATGATCTTGGAATTTGAACTTAGGGCCCCAAGTGAAATTTAGAAGTTGGGCTCTATTTTCTATTTGAAAATTAGGCCCTCCTTAATGGTAAAATTTTTTTGGGCCCTGAGCGAGGGCCCAGCAGCCCTCCCCCAGGTCGGCTCTGCCTAGTTGGATTTTGAAGGGGATCATATTGTGGCTCATATAACATGTGTGGTTTATACATGTAGTTAAGACTTCTTATTTCGTTCATTTGAACTAATTCAGAATAAAATAAATTGACTTAAAGCCCCAAATTATCTTATTTGGTAGCTTGTAAAATAGGTGCCAACTTAAGCACTTATAAAATAGGTGACTTGAAATTGAATATGCATACATCTTGTTTTTTCTAACTGCTACGTCACTCTAATTTGCTATTGGTGGTGTTTCGGTAAATCTTTTCTCCTCCCTTTCTTTTGGTGTATTATCTTCTCTCATCATCAACAAATAAAATTAAAGGATGATGCTACGAGAAGCATGTGTTTCTTTTTAATATTTCATCACCTTTGTGTGACCAACAATTGGAATTGGAAGATGCATCGAGGGAAGAGAATTTTTCATATCATGGTCAATTCCAAGTAGTACTAGCTAAGACAAGCCCAATCTCAAACTATATCGACACAAGCAACAAAATGACTTTATGTGCGCGTACACTATACATTACTCAATGACCAATACACTTCAGCCGTGCTAACCCACACTGATTGGCACCTAAAACCCTACTTTCTCACACACTTGTAGGTCTTCACTACCTTTTTTCACCTTGTTTATCTTGACTAGGCCATTTTATTTTTCCGTGCATATATTGTTTTCTCGGGTTGAGGGTTGCGTTAGGTTGTCAACTAGCGTTGAATTCGGACAAATTTGAATGAATGTTGTATATCGTTTTCTCGAATCATTCACACCATCTTTAATAACTTCCCTCCTCTACTGGGGCTCTTCATTTGATTTGGCAGTTTTGATGAAAAACCTTCCAATTTCTGCAATGTGATGAGCATCCTCCAGAGTTGGTAAGAGTATCATTTACATCCTGGAATCTAATTAAGACAAGTTGTAATTAATTTTGTTTTGCAGTTGTGATGCCATAACTCTTATCAACTAATCATATTTGATCCATTGACTTGGTTTCATTGTTTATATTCTGCTGTTATAAAACACAGATTTAGCTATCATTGTCCAAGTAACTTTTTTTATTTGTATTTCAAGGAATTAAAATCTGCAAGGCTCGGTTCATTTGTTCAATTGCCTAACATTTTTGTCAATTTGTTTTTTAGTGGGTAATTTGAATCATTTTAAATTCGTAGCAACAAACTGCTTGTATTATTCAGCCACTATCACGACTCTCCAATATCTGGATTCGTCCTTTCAGAGAAGCTCAAAAGTGTTTTACGCTTTAACTTATTGTCTTAGATTTCAAAGGAAGTGCTTTTTAATTATGAAAATTCAAACTTTGAATTTTAAACATCTGCATCTACTCCTCGTGCTTTTGACCATTCCAAAGCAACAAAAGTTTACTCCAGTTTTTACTACATTTGATCAAGAGTCTTCAAGAGTTTGTTCATCTTTACAAAAATCAGTTGAAGGTCTCCCTCTTCAACTGTGCAGTAACAAAATGCATCTATGTTGCTTTAGCTATGTATCCTAGATTTATTGGATTAATTGGTAAGTAAATCAGTTTTATGGCTTTTATTACTCAGAGAAGCACCACTGGTTTGACTGTCGAGAACAGAGAACTCAAGCTGCGTTTGCAAGCCATGGAACAACATGCTGAACTTCATGAAGGTAAGCATTCAGGACTAATATCGATCTAAGCTTTCCGACTAGATTAATCCTGTCATTCTCTTTTCACAGCTATATCATATGTTTAATTTATTTGACGCATACAATCATGTGTTTTTAAACCTGAAAAGCCTTTGTGGTCTCAATGCAGCTCTCAATGAGGCATTGCGAGAGGAAGTCCAAAGGCTGAAAAGTGCAACCGGGGAAATCCCAAGTGGCAATGGAAATTACTGTCATTCTCATCGGCTTCGTCACTCGAGCAAACAAGCTCAGCATCTCCAAGGCTCTGAAGCACAAGCCTGCTCGAAGAATTGAAAACCACCAAGGTGTCCAGATGATACACAATGGACATGGCAGATCACGCATTGAGGGGATGTGAGTGTAGAAATTACTCTCTTTCAAAATCCTGTCTATGTAAATATGTATTTATACATGTGCCAGACAAGATATGACATAAATTTATAAACATGTAATGCTAGTGGAATTTGGACAACAACTATTCGTTTAGTGTAACAAAATAAATAAAGGCCTTGGAGCAGGAGTTCAGTTGTGACAAAGTTGGACATGAGCAGATGAGCTCGTCGTGGAGGCGGGGTCTGTGCATGTGTGTATGTTTTTTTTTTGGTCCTGCGCAGCGGGTACCGTTCCCCAATTCGATAGCCACAACTGTTCCTTCGTGGGGACCACGGGGAGAACGCGACACGTCGGATCTGTGGCGACGGTATGATGCAACGTGCACGGCCCGTCCTGGGGAACGGATCCCTTACACTGTTCTGCCCACGTGGGCGCTCCTACCGACGCAAAAAACCGAGTGGGGCCCGAGGGGGAATGCGGAGAACAATTTAACCTTAGCGTACTCCCCAGGCACCCCACCAGGCTCATCTCCGTGCGTGTCTCTTTCCTTGACCTACGGTGACCACACCGCTTTTCCTTTTTTTTTTTTAATATTTCGTTGTTTTTTGCTTTATGAATTTTGTTTTTGAAAATTCGTTCGTCACCCGAATTTACACTCTCCTGCTCTGACTTACCTTTCTCGCACACCTCGGAGGCGAGCTCGAGCCTGGCGTTCTGCCCCCGTGGGTCGCTTTCTTCCTCGTCGCGTCGCTCCGCTCCACCTCCACCTGTCGGCGGTTTCTCGGTTGCCTAGGGCCGCTCGCGAAACCGTCGCGCCGCGGTCCGGGAACCGCCCTCGCTTGCTCGGCAAGGCAGCGGTGTGGACTCGACGCGAAGTGTGCAACTTGGAAGCTCCCGCCTTGTAAGCGCTCGAGGAGTTCCTTGGGTAGGGTTGGTTTGGGAGAACGAACTTGTGCTAGGGTTTCTGGTGGAGGATTGGCTAAGATTGATGAGAGTTCGAGGGAAGATCTGGCATCTATGACGAAGCGCGATCCTTGCCGGTGGCGCAGTGTAGTTGTCTGCAGATGGAATGGCAGGCTCCGCGGATGTTGAGAAGGTCAGCGATTCTCATTTTCTGTACTTCATTTGTGTAAAAAAAAATTGCCTTTTGTGTTTGCCTAGTAGGCGTTTAGATGTTATTGTGTTTCTGAAGCAGCTTCTTTGATGAATCTTCACTAGTTGTTTTTTTTCCCCTTCTCTGCTTATGTTTCTTGCAATGCTTTTTCTTATTTGGTGCTTGGATGCTATAGGTATGAAAAATTTTACTCGAAGATTACGGCTGTTACTTTTTAGTTATTTATTTCAAAATTTTGGTTATTTGAGTTGATGGTTTGGTGGCTATTATATAAGTTATAGGAAGTCTTGATCGTTTGAGAATGAGACTTAAATTTTGCGAGATGGAAGAAGACTAATGCCATATGCATTTTGTCAGTGGTCAATAAACTGGCATATAGATCAGAAGATCCGTTTCACCCCATGGTTCCCAAGATGGATAACTCATGAAAGGTATCATTGTTGGCCTGGCAGCCTGATGCTTCCATTTGCATGCCACCTGGCCGCTCACACAATTTTTTTTTTTTTTTTTGATAATCTAGGTGCCGACTAATCCGCCTTCCCCTTTGGTTCGTCATCTCACACAATGAACACACATGTGAGAGCCTTTTTCCTAACAATTTGAGTTTTGGGAATAGTGGTTATCCAATCAACCTTAACATGGTATTAGAGCAGGAGGTCAAAGGTTTAAATTCCATCTGTGCCAAAAAGAAAAACTAATTGAATTATGTGTTGGTAGGTTGGAGCCAATCAAATTAAATACTCCACCCACACATGAAGTAGGAGTGTGAACAATAATTGATCTTTTTTTTTCCTAACAGCTTGAGATTTACTGACACTGCATAGGAATGTTAAGTTGAATATGTGGCCATGTTAACCATTTGTTAAAACTTCCTTTGTGATTTCTCCAAATTTGGTTGCTCAATTTAAGTTATTTAACAATTCAAAAATGCTTTCCCTGCTATATGTATGCATTTGTATCCTTATATATTTTTTAATCTCCTTCGTGCTACTTGAAGTCAATTTCTGTATTGAAGAGAGGCACTCATTTGCTGAAGTATGGTCAAAAAGGGAAACCAAAATTCTGTCTATTTAGACTGTCAGCTGTAAGTTTGCTTCCTAGTATTTTTTTTATCAGAGAACGTTTGAATTTATTGATTTTCCACAGTGCACATTTTTTTTGGTTTGGTCTGTAAACATGAGTACACCTTGTTTGATATCTTCATTATATTTGGTTTGATATATCCATTTTATTGTTGTTCACAGGACAAATCATCATTAATTTGGTTATCAAATGGTCAAGAAAAAAGTTTGAAGCTAACATCTGTTTTGGAAATAGTCCGTGGTCAAAGAACTGTAAGTTAGTCTCCCAATTCAGTAAACTCAGATAGAGGTTGCGACTAAGGATTAATTTAAAGTATTTTGGCTTCTATTTGGCATCATTTATTTATCTGGGAAACAGAAATTTACTATTTGGTGCTTCTTACCTATATGAATTTGATTATGATTAATCTTTTCTCCAGCCTGTTTTTAGAAGGCATATATGCTCAGAGGAGGACAACCTCTCCTTTTCACTCATATACGACGATGGGACAAGGTCTCTTGATCTGGTAAGATTAAATAAGTCATTGCTGCTGTCTGATATTTCTCATGTTTTAATTAAATCTGATCCTTCGCTTCCATGTTGTGGATTATATCTAGATATGCAAAGACAGATTTGAGACAGAGGTGTGGTTTGCAGGCCTTAAGGCACTGATTTGTTCCTGTCAAGGTGGACGGCCTAAAATTGATGGATGGATTAATGGCGGACTGTATTTTGAAGTAAATGAAACACCTCTCACAAATCAGTTAATTACTATTTAAAGTTGTTCTTTCCAATGAGGTCTCTCAACTAACTTCAGCCTTCAGGATGCAGGTTATCTACTTGTATGATTTTAAGAAGGATAACTTCAACAAGTAACTTGTTGCATGATTATATAGCCTCCCTGAAGTTGATTTGGGTTTTTGTTACTGTTTTTCATCATTCCTTTATGCAATTAATATTTTTTAATAAAGAATTTGGACACACTTCTAGCTTGTGGACTGTAATTCAACTACTTTTGTGATTGATTTGGCTTTGATGTTCCAATCTAATAAGATATTCATCTTGTTGTTCTTGGACATTGGAGTCATATGGCTACCTGCTATAACTCGCTGAACTCTTCAACTTCATGTTGCATTGTCTATAGTTATCCTTGAAGCCATGATGTAACTAGCGACAGAATGTTTTCTTGTTAATTTGCTACAGAGCTGAAATAACACATCATCCTATGTCCAGACAACTGGTTTATCCATTTCTATTTTTGGTGTGCGTTCCTAGTATGATATATCAATTTTGATGCAGAGATACAATTAGAGAACTTAAACTTTGAACCCCTTAGGTCTGGTTTCTCAGTAAGGATTTATGCTATGTTTACTAGGCTTGATGGGGTTGACTATATTACTGCTTCAAGGTTCTCTTGATTATGTCATAATTGAAATTAGGACTTTTGGCATTTACTTTGATTGTATCCTCTTGTTTTGCATATTTTTCTTAGGATGGGAAACTATTTAAGTGTTCTTTTTGGATTGCATGAAATTATGGGTGTTAATACATGATAATCCGGATACAGGATGCCAGGGATCTGAATCTCATATCAAATATCCCCAGTGTGAGTTCAATTGGTTCTGTTTCAGATAGTAGTTCTCCAGACATGAATTTTAGTGTTAAAAATTCACCAGCAATCTCTTCTGAAAGTTTTGTACACTCAGAAAGATCAGATGTTGCAAACATGCTTGTAAAAGGTGTCTCTTCTGATATTATTAGAGTGAGCGTTTCTAGTGCACCCAGTACGTCTAGTCATGGTTCAGCGCAAGATGACTGTGATACTTTAGGTGATGTTTACGTGTGGGGTGAGGTTACATGTGAAATTTCTACAAGAACTGGCACTGATAGAGGTATCTATTTATCCAGTGGAAGAACTGATTTACTTTTGCCCAAGCCCTTAGAATCAAATTTAGTTTTAGATGTTCACCATGTGGCTTGCGGTGTTCGACATGCTGCTCTTGTCACAAAACATGGAGAAGTATTCTCATGGGGTGAAGAATCTGGAGGGAGACTTGGCCATGGAGTTGGAGATAATGTCACTCACCCTCGTCTTATTGAATCTTTAGCACTAAGTAATGCAGATATGGTTGCTTGTGGGGAGTTCCATACTTGCGCTGTGACTTCTTCAGGTGAACTCTTTACTTGGGGTGATGGCACTCACAATGTTGGTCTTCTTGGACATGGTACTGATGTCAGTCACTGGATACCAAAAAGAGTTTCTGGGCCACTTGATGGTATTCAAGTTACTTATGTTAGTTGTGGCACCTGGAACACGGCCTTGATAACTTCGACGGGGAAGTTATTCACTTTCGGCGATGGAACATTTGGTGTTTTAGGTCATGGAAGCAGAGTAAGTGTTTCACACCCAAAGGAGGTAGAATCCTTGAGGGGTTTGAAAACCATTGCAGTTGCATGCAGTATATGGCACACAGCTGCTATAGTAGAGGTTATAGTAGCTCAACCCAACGACAGTGCACCATCTGGAAAATTGTTCACCTGGGGTGATGGGGACAAATATCGCCTTGGACATGGTGATAAGGATCCACGACTTGAACCTACTTGTGTTGCTTCTCTGATTGACCATACTTTTCACAAGCTAGCCTGCGGTCATAATCTCACGGTTGGCTTGACAACTTCTGGACAAGTTTTTGCAATGGGAAGTAGTGTTTATGGGCAGCTTGGAAATCCACAATCTGATGGAAAGCTTCCATGCTTAGTTGAAGATAATCTTGTTGGTGAATCTGTGGTCGAAGTTGCTTGTGGTTCATACCATGTTGCAGCCCTAACAACAAGAGGTGAGGTTTATACATGGGGAAAAGGTGCTAATGGGAGATTGGGTCATGGAGACCTTGAAGATAGGAAAGTACCTAACCTTGTCGAAGCTTTAAAAGACAGAGCTGTGAAATATATTGCCTGTGGTGCTAACTTTACAGCTGCCATATGCCAGCATAAGTGGGTATCAGGTTCTGAGCAGTTGCTATGCTCATCATGTAGACAAACATTTGGCTTCACCCGTAAGAGACATAATTGCTACCATTGTGGTCTTGTTCATTGCCACTCATGTAGTTCAAGGAAGGCCTTAAGAGCAGCCTTGTCTCCTAATCCTGCAAAACCTTATCGAGTTTGTGATTCCTGCTATGTGAAATTGAGCAATGTATTGGAATTTGGAGGAGTAAACAACAAAAGAAATGGCTTGCCTCGCTTGTCAGGCGAAAGCAAAGACAGGTTTGAAAAAGTAGAGACAAAATCAACCAAGTCTATGTTACTAACTAACTTGGATCTCATAAAGGATCTGGATATTAAAGCAGCCAGATTCGGGAAGAAACATGATTATTTCTCCTTGATTGGACCACCTCAAGTTAGTTCACTCATGCAGATGAAAGATTTTCCATTTGCTGGCGGGAATGGTCTGCAACGAACAGCTCCTAGAGCACTTTGCACATCCATGGTTCAATCTGTAAATCATTCAAGAGCAGTTTCACCCTTTGTTAGGAAATGTAGTCCTCCACGTTCAGCATCACCGGTTCCCACAACATCTGGAGTTTCTTTCTTAAAAGATTCTACAGACAATTTAAGGAAAACAAATGAACTCTTGACACAAGAAGTTCAAAAATTACGTGCCCAGGTACTTTTCCCTTCTTTATTGGATAGTTTATTTTGCATTGGCGGTGTGCCTTAACCAGGATCTGCATTAGGTTGAAAACCTTAGACAGCAATGTGAACTTCAAGAACATGAATTGCAAAAATTGGTCAAGAAAGCTCAAGAGGCCATGACAGTGGCTGCTGAGGAATCTGCAAAATCAAAAGCTGCAAAAGAAGTCATTAAATCCCTAACTGCAAAGGTTTTGGTTGGCTGTCTTCACTGCTTGTACTAACATAATTAGAATTGACACTTTGATTCAGGTCTCTTGCTACTTGTAAAAAGCAGAAAATTTACTAGGCTAGCACCTATATATAATCTGCCTTGAAAATTGAGGTCTTATTTGTCTTTTCTGTTGATATTGCCTGTTATTTGTGATATTTGGGTTCAGTATTAAATGTGCTGGAGCTTTGGTGAAACCCTGTTCTTGTCCTAAGTTGTCCATTCTTTATGTACACATTAACTAAACATTAGCAACTTTTCCCCTAGATAAAATACAAAATGGGTATATGGCAATCAAATATATTGTTAGATCCAAGGAGATACGTTACTACCATGCAAGACATCAGACTATACATCACTCTCTTTGATTTGACTTGTCTCTTTAACAGTTGTCAGTTGTATTCTGTTTTATGTCCTACAAATGACATTAGAATGACCCAGCAATAAACAATAATAGATTGTCGAGGCTATGGGGAAAAAAAATCCACAGTTGTTTTTTTATGTGTTTAAGGATTCTTGTGGAGGTGAAATGAACTCATAATTGTTTTAAAGCTGACGCTTAATATCTAGATCAGTCCTTCAAGTGTCAATTTACCAAATGGGCCTTCAATCCTTTTTGAAATTCTATGACACATGTCTCACCAAAGGCTGTACCAGGACAAGAATTTGCAGTTTTTCACACAGATCATCCTACATTAATTCTTTAATGTGGCCATTATTAAATTTAGTCGTTACCAAACTTGTGTCATGCTCATTTTTTACCTTATATACTTCCAAAAGGATTGACACCAAAAGTTTCTTATTCATGGAGCAGGGGACTTTACCATTTGAATTGATGAACTTTGCATGTTAGTTTAGCTATCAAACACAAAATAATTTTGCAAAAAGAAAAAAAAATTGTTAGATTTGTGAGCGGATGAGTTTTTAAACTAATGACTGATCTTAGATATTATGCCATC
The DNA here is from genome assembly GCA_025175895.1 of Wurfbainia villosa. Lineage (NCBI taxonomy): Eukaryota > Viridiplantae > Streptophyta > Magnoliopsida > Zingiberales > Zingiberaceae > Wurfbainia > Wurfbainia villosa. The sequence continues at coordinate 80,419,466 of CM046006.1, read as the reverse complement.
CATGTGGAAATTTTATATATTATTCAGCATCTTGATTATTGATCAAGTTATGGATTTTTTTGCTAGCAAAAGTTACTTTTTGGCCAGTAGATATAGGAGTCAAATAAGTTTTGCTAATCATCAATTCCTTATCCCTATGTTTGATGGTTAGATATATTAATCTTTCCTGTTGGATCCTAGTTCATTTGTCTTCCTAGTCTATGCTAGAAAAATTCCAGGACTAGAGAGTATTCTTTGTACATATTGCACTGAAATCATGAAATTTATTTATATAGAAATGTTATCACTCTGTAGAAATTTGGTACTATAGGCTTGCGTTTAGTCAATTTGTTGACTTTGTATTCTTCATTTGTGTCTGGACCTGCTTCCTTTATTTTTCTTGACACTTTTAATTTGGTTCATTCCTCAAAGCACATGCTTGATCTGGGCTTATATGATCTACGTCTTGCAGCTTAAAGACATGGCCGAGATATTTCCTCAAGGGTTCTTTAAAAATGATGCAGCAAGACAGTTAGATTTGGCAAATGGTGTGGGCTTATATCCTGGTCTTCTTGCTCTTCCAAATGGAGATTATCACCCAACAAGCAATCCCATCAATTCTCCTGATTCTATTGGAGTTATTGCCAACAGAAACTCAAATCAGAATTGTTCATTAACAGATAGCTGTGAATCTAACCAGCTGAGTACAAATTTACAAACCGTTAAGCCAGTGAGTTCTAATGAAATGGAACAGGACTTCAGTGCACAACAACGTGAAAGTAACACTGAGGGATCATCGCCCATCAGTAAACCTGATGTGGATAGCAAAGAAAGTGAATATGCTCAAAATTTTGAGGAGGTTTGTAAGTCTCAAAGTCCCACTTCATCAAGTGATCAAGTTGAGGCTGAATGGATTGAGCAGTTTGAACCTGGTGTATATATAACTCTCTTATCCCTTCATGATGGAACTCGAGATTTGAAGAGAGTCCGGTTCAGGTTGGTTATCCTTCTGAACCTTGTTCATTCAGTTTCCTTTTTCTCGAATTATCTCAGATTGCTAATGTGATTATGCATAATCTACATTTTTATGGTGCTCTTAATCTGCTCTTGTTTCTCACTTGTTTGTAAACATTATGTGTGGTATCTTAGTCATTCCAAGTTTCAATTAGTTTACTGTTCTCATTATTAGTAACATAATGTTAAATCATACAGTCGAATTCGCGCCTTCTTGTATTCCAATTTCCAATTAGTGCTGGTGTTTGTGCATGCTACAATTGTTTTTAGAAACTTGAGGATCCATGCTTTTGCAGTAGAAGAAAATTCGGAGAGCATCAGGCAGAAACCTGGTGGTCGGAAAACCGTGAAAAGGTCTACGAGAGATACAACATTCGGGGATCCGACAAGGCATCACCAGCAGTATCAACTCATTCTGCACATAGATCATAAGAAGATATTTACTGCTAGTTGTACATGTTAGTTTGATTGTCCAAAAGCAAAGGAGCAAAAGTTCCAGGTGCCCTTTTCAGCCTCACTTGATCATTCTGCCATCGACATCGAAACTCCTGGTCTATGATCTGCACCCATTCATGGCCATGCAACAAATACATTTTCTATTGCCACATCTTCCTTGGTTACTCCATTAGATCTGGTAATTACCTACTGTGATGCAGTGTGTATAAATTATCTCAGATATCAGAACAGTAGGAGCCATTCCCCTTTTTTTTTTCCCCTACTATTAGAGATGAAATTTCTTCTTAGAATGTAGAATGCTCTTCTCTTAATGATGCTGCAATTTGACAAAATCTTTTGTTCTTCTTAACTCAGCGAAGACTTTGATATGGAATTTGTAAATGTTGATATTATATACTATAAATATCGATTAACGTACTTGTGTGACTACAATCTGAATAGTTTTACGTTGCAATGCTGTTTGACTAGAATAAGCCTCAAATAGCTTCATTTTTTGAGACAGTGTTTACTTGGACGGAAAGTCAGGACTTTCTAGGAGGAAGAGAGAGAGCCTCACAAGATTACATATGGAGTTCTAATATTTTGTACAAATTTTCTTTTCTACCTCTTATATCTTCCAACCAAGTAGCCAAGGTGTTCTACATCTGGTCCATAGAACAGTATCATCCAACGACGATCAGGAATTCTGCAAGCAAATTGACTCGATAGAATGGTTAGAAATGAAATAAAATAGAACGAAAAAAAAGAAGAAGAGAAAATTAACGTGTATGTTAGAATTTGTTTATTTCTAAAATTAAGTTAATTTTATAGTTAATTTGATCATATAATATGATTGACTTGGTTTGTGCGTGCAATATGTGCAAAATATAATAACGCTGGTCTTTTGCATCAAACAATTCAATCAACTGAGTATGCTTATAATGTTCAATGTATATAAAATCGAGGCAAGCGTATGTAGAAAATTGTATAAATGGACAACGGATCAATCTCTCACAAAAACGAGTTCCGTCCCTTCATGCACTGGTTATTAGTCTCAATGGTCAAAAGTCTACCGTGATTTATCTCCCTCACGATGGCTCCGAAACGGATTGATAGGGATCACTAGATTGATGGTTACAACCTTTGTACAAATGTATATAAAATTGGACTTGTCCATTTGGCTTCATCTACTACCTTTAAATTTTTTTTAAAAAAATAAAAAATCTTACCAAAATCTTTTTATAAAAATACAGAGATTGAAATATAATGGTTTCAAAAAATATAGATTTTTTCATAAAGCTACTGGCCATGTAAAGCCTAAGCTACACACAAAAAATTACAATATCAAGAAAATATTGTTAAAAATAAAATAAAATTAAAAATATGCAAGCGATCGGGGAGATCAGCAGCCTACCTAGGCAAGAACAAGCCGCCGCCGATGGAAGAGATGTTGCCCTCGGATTCCGCGAATGATTCCAATCTCCAGCGGGCAGCAGCTCCATCTTCTTCCTCCTCCGATTCCGAGTGGGAAAATTTCTGATTTTGATTTTGATTTATTTGTCGATCAAATCGGGGAACTGGTGTAGGAGTTCCCAGAAGGCTCCGGGAGAAGGAACGGTAGGCGTCGAGAGGAAATTGCTGCTAGGGCTAATGAGGAAGTTGTTGCCCAAATTGGTGGGGTTCCTGTCGGCGGAAGCCGGACCCGATTCCAGAGAGAAGCCGAGGTCGAACGCCGAGGGCGAGAAGAGGTTGGCCGGTATCGGCGAGAGCGCCGCGGGCACGGGCGACAGGATCCCTGAGAAGGCGCCCCGCCGGCCAAGCTCCGGCCCGCAATCCGGCTCCAGATCCACCAGCGCGGACGCGCGCGGGGAGGCTTTCTCGAAGGAGGCGATGCGCGCTGCGGGGGAGAGCTCGCCGGCGCCGGGGCCGGGAGACGGCAGCGCGGCGGAGCCAGGGCCCGTCAACCTCTGGACCAGCGTCATGAACTCCCACGGCTCGGCGTGGATGATCTTCGGGGAGACAGAGTAGATGATGACCGGGTCACGGGGCGCGGCTGCGGCGGCGGCCGCGGCGGCGGGCTTCCTGATGCTGTGGGAGTCCTTGCTGACCTTGAGGCTGAGAGGCGACGGCCGGGAGCCTTTGAGCTGTATCTCCTGCCGCGGCGACTGGCGGAAGCCGGAGGAGGGATCCATAGATTCGCGGCGGCGACAGAAGAGAAACAGCGGTTGACTGCAAACTGCAATTATGCGGTTATTAATATTTTCGCGGAGGAAAAGGACAGGAGGAAATTTTGTGGAAAATACAAGTCTACGCGTGTGCAATTTAAAATTTCTCTCTTTAGAAAAATAAATAAAATAAGAATCAGGTGGTGGGTTTGATTGGTGGGTTTAAGGTGGTGGCTCTATTAATAAATCAAATGATAATTTAAGGTGGCGTTTGGTTGGTGGGTTTGAAATGAGAGAATGAAAATAAGAATTATATAGAGTGTTTGGTTAATGGTTTTAGGAAGAAAAGTTTGGGAATCAATTCTAAATAATTGAAAATCAACAAAACTCATCTCACATGGAAGTTTGGGTTTCATTTTCGTTCGTCGTCGTCCGTCGCTCGCTCGACGATCGTTGATCGTCATCGGTCACCGCCGTCGTTCATCGTCGCCCGCTGCTACCGTCGCGCCATACCATTTGTCGATCCACCGTCGTAGTCGATCATCGGCAAACCATCGATCGCCGTGAGCCGTCATCGCGCCATCGCCCGTCGAGTTCGCATCGCCGTCGGCGACCGTCGATCACTCTCATTCCCAACTTATAAACGAAACAACATTATTAGAATGACAAAACTCATTCTCATTTTCATTTGCTATTAAATTTATTCTCATTCTTATTTCCACCTTCTAATCAAACACACAGAGAGGTTGTTTTTGTTTTTGTTTTTTAAAAAAAAGGTTAATGATTATTAAGGAGTGCATGGAGTTAGTTGCGTGGAATTTGTTGAAGATTGGGAGCGAACGGTTCACTGAGACTGGGCTGATATCACTGCTGGTGACAAGTCAAGTCAATACTGAGACTGGGCACGATGGTTGAAGCTCCACCAGCCTTTGTATAGCACGTGGAAGAGTCTTTCCCCGTGTTTAATGTTCTTCAATTCTATCTGCATAGAATTGCATTGTGAGCATTTAATACTTCACTGTACACTCGTGGAACTTAAAATTGTGATATTTGCCATTAATATTTATCTATGAGCTGTGCTTGATTTAAGATTATATTTGATTATCTACGATGATCATATTTGATTCAAAAAGAATAAATGATTCTTGAATAATAAAATATGTCAGTCTAAGTCACATTAATAAATGGGATATTCAATTCGAAATCATATTATCCAGAAGAGGATAAGATTTTTCGACTGTCAATCGTCAACCGTCAATGCCAATAAATGAGATATTCAATTCGGAATCACATTATCTAAAAGTGGATAAGATTTTTCGACTGTCAATCGTCAACCGTCAATGCCCACACGCATCCCGTCACTCATCGTCAGTCATTGACAGTCACTCGTCGATTGTCATCATCGTCCGTCATCGCCTCCGTTGTCGTCCGATATTATTAACGATCATTAATTATCATCGTCGATATCGATACGACAATACCAATGTCACCATCTTTCATAGTAAATAGAACTTCAAAATTGAATCAAAAATAATATAGTAAAATATTAAACTATGTTATACACTAAAATTTCTAAATAAATAAATTTTTATTTCATTATTTAGAATTGAATTAAACAATATAAATTCCTCGTAATTTTAATTACGTGATTACTTGATAATCACATGATCAAAATTATAAATAATAATTTAAACCAAATGCATCCCTTTATCGTAAGATATAGATAGAACTAGAAGTCGTTCCATTTAGGACGGACCAATCACAACATCCAATTATCGCCATCGTTCATGGCTCCATATAAATTATGACTTTAATCTGATATCCTATGACTTCATGTTGCATATTAAAGGCATTTTACATGCAAAACGGGATGGAAAACAAAAACAAAAGAATTATCTGAACTTTAAATCCTTTTTTTTTTTTTTACAAAGAATTCCAAAGGCATTTTACAAGCAGATCAAAGCTAATTGTCACATTGTTGCACTCGGCATTTCCAGCTTCAGAAACCAATCGATTATCTTCCGGCTTCTCGGAACGAGTAACTACCGTGAGAAGCCCAGACCACAACGTCCGAGCAAACGAATAACCAGTTGAATTACAAATCGCTTGGTCAGATTGCAGACTAAGAATGGCTTTTAGTTGCGAGAACAAACAACTGAAGTAGAAGGAATGACTTGTTATGGATCATCAGAACCCCAGGCGTCGTCGCGGAGAGATTTTCGAGCGACGATGCGATTTTTTCTTGCTTCCTCCTGTTTCCTTAGGTCGTTGGATCCAAACTCTGTCGCAGGTTTTATTCCCATCACCTGAGCAATCAACCTTTGGGCGGTTCGTGCAGAAGTCTTGGGCCTTGGATATGGAGGTTCCAAATCTGAAAGGTTGCAATATTTAATTACAAACCAAAGAAAACAACTAAAATCACGCCAAAAATAATGATACCTTTGGCGGAGATCTGGTCCCGTAGACTATCATCCTCTTGCAGAAAACGAACTTTGAATGGGAAAGAAATCTTGCTATGAGCATCGCGTGCTGCAAATAGAGACAATGTATCAAGGATCTATGAGAGCAAACAATTACAAGCAAATCATCCGATTAGGTCCCAGAACTGATCTACAACAAGAAGTTTGATCAGAAGAGACAAGCTTACTTTACCTAATTGGATCGTACCTGTGATCCAAAACCTTATCTTATAGGAAAAAATATAACGAGCACATTGAAACAATGAGAGTGATTCTGACAATCTGAAAAATAATTAGATATACATCTATCCATTCCCATAATGCAATAAAAATATAGGAGAAACTTACTGAACCATTTAACATTACTAAACCATTTGCTTCCTCTTTGGAATCAATCAGAGTAGGTATATTATTATTACTAGGGAAAGCAGGGCATTATTTAGGTCAAAACTGAACAGGATGGATGACTATCTAGTAAAAAATATATATATATTTTTTCTTTACGCCTTTCCATCTATTCTTACTCCCTGTTATCACTTCAAAACACCAATGTCATTGAGAATGCCATTTCTGAAGGCCTAAGAAACCTGTTATTTATTGACAGCTGTATATAATTCATTACTTTGAATTGATTGTCACATCATCAATGAATAGAATTGATACTTCCGCATACATGTCAAAAGGATATAAATACATTATGTAAGAAGAACTACTATAATAAATAATCAGCAGATACATATTAGTGCACCAACTCGACACCTCACCAGCACTTCGACCAATATCTGAGGTCGAATCCAGGTTATCTTTCATTTATGAACTTGCTTTTACTAGTCATAATGAGTCGATCCTAATCGTCAAGGTTGTTAAATCAAGGTTTCTATTGTGAATTTTTTGGGTAAATTTTTTATTTGTAAATTATATCAAACTGTGATTCGTAAAGTTTAAGATAAAAATTATAAAATATACAAATTTACATTATTCGATATATTTTTTATATTAAAAAATATATGATATAATATAATATATTATTTATTTTAATGGCGTCGTAGTATTGATGAAGTATGTTGACAATGATTCATAACAAAAATATGTAGATTCATATCTTCCACAATCTACACATTATTATCCCTTGCATTCCATTTGAAATGAAATGGTTCGATAGGAAATTTTGTAACCAACTGCTGTTGATCTATGAAAATTATTGCTAGACATAACATGATTTCTAAGTCCTTATTCTCGATCTTTATTAGTTGTCAAGTCCACATTAGCTATTATCATGGTAGTCAAGATTGCAATCCATGGTAGTTAAAATTGTGATACAGACCATAGGATCTTGCAATCTTCCAATCCAAGCTAACATAAATATTCCAAATGCCAAGTAGGATCTGAATTTGGCTACGATTTTATGAAACGCAGTTATGTTTGCTATATAAGCAACCATGTTTTGATGTTCCAATATCATTCTAACAACAATAGCTCCAATATTGTTGCCTTTCCAACTAATATTAAAGGAAATAAATTAACAGAACTAAAAATAACAATAGCTCCAGAGTACTTGGTCAAAACTTTAGATAGTTCCTTTTTGAAAAGGCCAAAGCATAATGTTATCACATAGATAATAGCCAAAGACTCCAAAGTACCTCCCTGATCAAATAACTTGCCAAACATAAAAAAAAGAAAAAGATGATGCAAACTGATTTTTTTTTTCCATGTATAATTCTATAGCCTATTTAGATTTGCACTTAAAAGCCCACTTCTGATTTTGACTCTTGTCCACTTATAGTATGTCATAGAGCTCTGATTAATCAGGAGGCACGCAATGCTTGATAATAACAAATGTCAACTTTCCTAATTTTCAATACAGTACAAGGCTAAGCATGAAAGAAACATTAGAAAGATGTCAAACCTTTTTCATGCCATGAATAACTAAACAACTAATCCAGCATCCAATCTCTGCAGTTAAAACTGTAAAAAATATCCATGCTCGATAGAAAGAAAGTTTCTTATATGTGAGCGCTGCCATAATTCTACAACGCATAATTAACTGTTCAGGCTATAAGCAAATGTTCATACTATTATAGGAAAAAGTTCCTCATAAGCAGCAGAAAGAAAGAGGTGCATCGTACAAACATACCAAGTGTCGGCGTTCGGAACACTGCAAGTGCAACAGTATCGTTCACCCATCGGATAGCAACACCGTCATCTTTAAACTTCTCAAACAACTTCTCTAATTCCATTGTCCGGGTACTCGGTGGAAAGTTGCATAGCACAAGGACATGGCCAGTACCATATCCAACTGAGAACATGCGTCAAGATGTTACATTCAAGACATCACTTTTCAGCTAAAGGCGAATTCCAATATACCTATACTGGCAAATTAAAGCTGAGAATACTCACAGTTCGTAATCAAGCTCGCATCATCCTCAGCACGATGCTCACGATCCTTAATCAGCAAGGCAACATCTGACTCAGAATGGTCATCAGTTGCCGTCGCTGTATCCAACTGTTCACTGTACAAGAAACTCTTTTCGTACATGAATGACCCCCTTCCACGCCGCTTTGGAGTAATATGTACCTCAGCATCAATCTTTGGCGAGCTTGATTTCCCATCGCTCCTATTATTTGAAGATAGAAAAGATTCGTCGGGATAGCCGCGGTCTGCAATTGCTTCCCAATCTGCTGTGTACCACAGGAGTTTCCGATGTCAATTATAACTCCAAGAATGGTTCGAATTATAACAAATAAGTAGTAAAGGCACCTTCTTCCTCGTCTTCAAGATAGCCACGAGACGCCGAAACCCTAATTTCCTCTTGCGGCGAAACCTTCTCACTCGCCGACCCAGACTCCCTTCGATAAACCACAGACGAAATGTTCCAAATAAAAGAAGTGACTTACGAGTACCAATTCAACAACCAATCACCTTAATTATACCACATCGATGTCGTAGCTTACTCTGATCTCGAAGTTAAAGGCGCGATGGAGCCGTGAGTGCGAATGGCCAGAGCGCGGGACCGGATCTCGTCGGCCTTGATAGAGAATCCACGGGAGGAGTGTATTTCGGCGAGATCCTCGAGAGCGGTGGCGAGCCGGAGGTCGCCGGACGAAGACGAGGGTTCCGCAGATTGCAGCCTCGAGACCACGGACTCAAGAACTGAGATCGCTCCCTCAATATCTCCTCGGTCCACCAAGTCCTCCACCGCCTCGCTCCACCCGTCCCCGCCACCACTGCCGCCAGCCTCCATATCGCTGCTTCCCTTCCGCTTGGAGACGCGTACCCTGCATTGCCAAAGAAGACACGGAACAACTTTTATACCTCCAATAAATGGGCCGAATTATTGGGCCTTGCGGTGGGGGGTCAGTTTCTCTGGCCCGCTGACAAGATAGCCCTATAAAGTGAAATGCGTAACACAAATTTAATATTATTATTTTTTTATTTTTCTTTAATAATTATCAGTCTGTTTTTGCTCACTAGTTATGCGTTTTTATAAATAATATTATGAAATTTTATAGGCAATTTATAAAAAATACACTCTTGATAATTGAGATCGAGTTAAAGGTATCTTTGATTATTATTTATTCTCGAAAAAAAACTTCCTCGTTAAAACATCAAAGACAATATAACACCGGAGTAATAAAAACTTCAAGTGGTCAGAGATAAAGATAAAACTTACTTGGAAGAAATATATTTTACTTAGTAGTTCATATACAACATACGTATTTAATAAGGGAACACATGGTGACTTCGAACAAAGCTCATATTCTATCGATGAAGTTAAGGTTGGTATCGTTACTTCATTAGAGCTTTTGGTTCGACGATGAGAGGGAGGACAAAGCAATGCAGGTGATCTCTATTGTATCTTGTATAAGTGATCGGTTTGATATCTCCATAATGACTCGGCGATTGCACAAGATAGGAATGTTGTCATGCGATGAGATATCGAATAAAAGTAAAAAAAATTTCTCTGGGTGAACCAATTTTATATTTAATTTATTTATATTCATTCAATATACAAAGTGAATTAAAACAATAAATTTGAGCATCTCATTCAAAATATATATATATATATTATGAATTTATTTTTTGAATAATCTTGTTCATATTCCTTATTGAGCATAATCGATCCTGAGATCAATCCTAATTTTTTATTATTATCGATCATAACTTCTCTTAAAGTTGCAATCAAAGTCATATAATTCAGTATAATATATGAAAATTAAATATATGATATAAAACTCATGTGCAGTTTCAAGCGAATATTATTCAAAATTGGAGGACTGAAAGACAAAAAAGCAAGTGTAGCCGTTAACTCTTCCCAACGGTCGAATTTCCATCTCCGCTCGCTCTTCTGCTTTCAAATACGACTCCCCTTCGCCCTTCTCAACACACACGCACCTCTCTCTCTCTCTCGATCGCTCGATCATTCGCTCACTGGCTTACGATAGCAAACCATGGGAATGATGTCGATCGCATCCCCGCCACCGGCTTCCTGTTCCCCGGCGCACCGTCGTGCACACAAGGCCTTCCTCCTCTCCAACTACGTCCTCCTCGGCGCCGCCTCCAGCTGCGTCTTCCTCACCCTTTCCCTCCGCCTCATCCCCTCCGCCTGCGGCCTCCTCCTCGTGCTCCTCCACGCGCTCACCATCGCCGCGGCTGTGTCCGGGTGCGCGGCCGCCGGGGCCCCCTCCGCGCGCTGGTACGGCGCCCACATGGTCGCCACCGTGCTGGCAGCCATCCTCCAGGGAGCGGTGGCGGTGCTCGTGTTCACCCGGACCGCCGACTTCCTGGTGGACGGTTTGAAGTCGTACGTGCGGGAGGAGGACGGGGTGGTGATTCTGAGGATGGCGGGAGCACTGTGCGTGCTCATTTTCTGCATGGAGTGGGTGGTGATGGCGATGGCCTTCGTGTTGAGGTACTACGCCTATACGGACGAAGGAGGCAGCAGCACTGCCAAAACGCATCAGCAGGAACGCACTAGCAATTGGCAGCCTTGATTTCCAGTTGTTGTGAATTAAGACTGAAACACATGTGTGTCAATTGTTTGAGGTCTTACTGCAGTCAAATTAAGTTCTTCCTTTGTCAGATTGTGTGAGAGAGCAGGGGAACTGTGCTGTTGCCAGAGATTGATTATTTTGTATTACTTGCAAGCATTGTGAATGATATTGATTCTTGTTTGATAATCACTCAGCTCAGTTTCTAGTTCCTCAGTCTTCAATTACAGAAACACACTTGCAATCAGTATTTAGGAAATACTCAAAAGTACACATCTTATCATGATGGATATACTTGCATAGTCTGTTTTATGTATTGAGATAAAGAAAAAATTCACATTTTGCATAGCTGCAATAAGGTCAACAGGATCACTGCATCCATCTGCTAATTGCTTGGTACCTGTTGAATTATCAAACAAAAGAGATATGTAAAAGATGAACTACTGCTTCCTATACTTTTTCTTGGAGAAAATAGAAGCATTCCAAACAGTTGTTTTTATTCTATTTCATCACCGTCTGGAGCAGCACTTGGATCTGGTAATATTCTTCTAATTCTACTTTTATATGCCAGAGATTGATTTCTTTGATCAGCGAAAACTCAAACCTTTTTTTTCTTTTGTTTGGTTGTCATCTTGTATTGATCAAGAGGTTTGATCTCAATTGCATAAAAACAAGTCATCCGAGTTTATGAGTATACTTGCCTTCTCCCACCACATCCATTCTCCCTTTGGCAATTGAAGAACATGGCAGCCACTGGCTCGCCGAGGTTGTACACTGCGGCGAAGTCTCTAGTGCTGAAGTTTTGCCTCCATCCCGGTGCATAGATAGTTTGCCTAACAGACTGCCGGAACATCACAAACACAAACCGATGGATCCCAGCAGTTGGCCAGGGTCCCTCATAGGCTACAATCTCATTTCCTACAAGCAAAAACTTATCAATCTTAAGAACAAAGTTCATTCCTCTTAGCATCACTTTCCTCACTCACCATTAGTGGCATTGGATGTTTCTGGGATGTCAGTCACCAACCTATGGCAACATTTTAAGTGAAGTATCAGACCCTAAGTAATCGATTTCTGCGAGGAAAGTACGTTTATCATTGTTAAATTGGAATTCAACTCTACGAAGGCAATGTTACCAATGGAGGTACTCCCTCTTGGTTGGATTGCTGGGGCTTGGTGAATCAGGATCTACCATCACCTGAGCACATCATCATGGCCAATAAACTCATGAAACTTGATCTACTCTAATGCAGGAATTCACTTACAAGAGTGTAATAAGCCCTGCTGGAGTTATGTCCCTTGACCTCAACCCAGGGCTGGTTAGCCACAGCCGAAGGCTTGAGCTCGGATCCATTGGTCAGCTCTTTGTTGTTGTAGAGCACTATGAGGGAAGCTGACCGGACAAACGGATCCAGCACATCGCCGACAATGTTGCCGACTACAAGTGGATCTCTCGACATGATTAGATTGATGGTGAGCAAAGGATTAGAGGTGGGAAAGGCAGGGAGAGATGGAGCAGTTATATAGAGTCTAATGATGGTACAGGAATCAATCAGAGCTTAGTTTACTGTGAGGAGGATAATTTGGATTGAGATAATGGGATTGAATTGAATTGATTTTTTTTTGGTAAGGTTAGGAAGATCCAAATCTTAAGATTTAGTTCTGTTTCCTAAGGTTGGTCACTGAAAGAGGAAAGATCATTCTCAAGCCAACATTGCTATTTCTGAAGAACAAGTAATATCGACATACTCGAAGAGCGATGAGTGCTTTAATTAAAGGGCATAATTCAAAAAGGCGAGAAGAAACATCAATTGCATATTCAAATTGTGTAAGCGTGAAATGCACTTGATCAAGTACCAGCAAAATTTGATTTCAACGCATATAATCTTGCACAAACCTTATCTAATCTAATGTTATGTTTATTCCTTAAGAGGTGTAAGAGTATGCCTTCTAGATAAACTAAGCAACTTTGGATAATAATGATGAGCATTTTGCGTTTATGCCATTTTATTGGCAGGAAGAGCCAACAAAACAAGGAATATATGATGCATATGTCTTAAATTCCACTCTTTATCCATTTATCACATTTATATGCATCCATTAAAGAAACACATTTGAGTGAGAGTTAATAAGAATCTCATTGACGAAGCTTTGCACCACTAAATATATTCTTAAATTATTCATCTCAATCTCCAATGCCTCAACATTTCAAAAGCCAAAAGGATCTTCTCCCCCTACCATTCACCTCAGGATGGGCATGGGAATATATTTTTGATTTTTTTTTAATTTTTTGGCATTAGCATATTGTTAAAAGAATGTAATTGAACTCCAAATGGTGACGATCTTGCAGTAACTCAATAGACTGACACTCTTTAATCCTTAGTCAGAGGAGCAAGGAGCTATGTCAATGTTATTGTGTGAAGATTGTAAGTTTTTCTTTCTTTTTTTTGTTTTCAAATATAAAACCTTGTACAAATGATGCACAGACAATTGGATGAGATGTCACACGCCATGCAAGAGAGAATCCATCGACTTTTTTTGTTTCTTTCTTTTTTTAATTCTTAAACAAATAGAAGTGATTGAGACGAACAGGATTTGATTGCATGCATGGGGCTGTGTCATTGGGCGTTGCTAGGACAATTAACAATGCTCAACAAAGCCAAATGCCTTGATCAGAGGAGAGAAGAATCTCAGTAATTTGTTCTGCATAGCTTTCTCGATTTGGTTGAGAAAGATTATAGATATGGATCTGATACATTTAACCAGAGCTGATGGGTCTTTCTAACTCTAGTTTAGATGGTTCGAGCTTTGATTAAGTGGATACATCTACTGTGAACTGGATATTGGCCATGCAAGAACTAAGAGGCTTGAATTCTTTGAAAGACTTTGAGAAATTGTTAGAGAAGAGGAACATATTCTTCGGGTGTATAAATTATTATATAACGTGTGCATTGTGGTATGGAGGGCGAAGTTTTTCAATGCATTCTTAATAGGCAATATATATTGGTGTTTGGAGGACTTGACAAAGAATAAAAAGTGACGAGATTTATTCCCCAAGAACATTACCATGGTCAAAAGGCTTTGAAAGGCATTTCCATTACATTCACTTAGACGTCTAGTCAAGATTCTTCGAGTAAATTTAAGACACTAATTCATTTTTCATTTGATGCACGACTGAAGAACTTGTAGATGTGTTTCAAGTTCAAACTTCAATTTAAAGTTCTTGCATCCACTAAATAATTCCTAGTCAAGATTTCTATCGACTACCAAAGGAAATCGTCAAGATTTCTATCGACTACCAAAATAAATCAAAGAAGTACTCGCAACTCAATAATTAAATCCAATCACACTATTCCAATAAAATAGATCTGATGTCGAAGACGTACTCCGTTTGAAAAAATAAATTCTCAATCCGCACTCAATTTAAAATTGTCTATCTAATTTTTTTTTAAAATTCAAAACTGAATTTATCCTAACAAAAAATTGAATCGTACTAGTCTGTATGCTAAACCATTTTACCACTCCATCCCACTCCATCGTGCTCACGAGAGATGAAATCAGTAATTTTTTTTTTTAATATACAAGGGGTATCTGGACAATTGACACCAACTAGTCTCCTTGGTTGACCGGTCCTATCCCACGACCTTCAACTAGAATCTCCATCGATCAACGAGGATAAATCAAAAGGATACATCATCGGCACCTGCACTCCGATTCAATCTACCAACATGAGCCCACTGCACCAGCACAGTCGACTGTCATGTCCCAGATGAAAATATCCAACGAGACACGCCCTAGAGGAATCGAACAATGACATCGGCGTTGAGAAAGAAGTGTGATTACCGGTGCGCCGCAAGGGGCAAGAAATCAGTAATTCTTCTACCTTGAGTTGGCAACTCGGGGAGGAAAATTAAATAGACCACATAACTGTTAGCTAACAAACAAATCTATATCTAGTAGATTTTGTCCTGGTTGTCATAAAGATATTTTCCCACCTTGTCAATACATATGGAATCGAACAATGACATCGGCGTTGAGAAAGAAGTGTGATTACCGGTGCGCCGCAAGGTGCAAGAAATCAGTAATTCTTCTACCTTGAGTTGGCAACTCGGGGAGGAAAATTAAATAGACCACATAACTGTTAGCTAACAAACAAATCTATATCTAGTAGATTTTGTCCTGGTTGACATAAAGATATTTTCCCACCTTGTCAATACATATGAAAGCACATTACGAAAAACTTACCACTAATATCATAATCCTACTACCAAATATATTGATAGTTGAGGGGCTCTAAATCCATTTGTCCAATATCAGAAAAAGAGAAAATAGTGTTTCACTAAAGATAGCTCCTCATAACACCGACAACCAATGATTCTTTTTTTTGACTCTGAACTAGACCGCCAGTTTCTATAACCACAACTAAACTAAATTTACAAGCTCAGCCCTAAGCGGATTTCAAATTTTACATCTGCATTCATCTGTTCAGCAATACCAAGCTTATCAGGATGCGAGATATCATAGTCTATAAGTAAAAAAAATTTAAATTTTGTGCAATGCACAAGTTCAAGAATCATGATTAGCCACCTCCTGAATGTGCACCTCGCTACTGGGAATAGTTGGCGTGTCTTCTGACATTGATATTCCAGGTTCATCTTGCTGTCTCTGAGGTTCGTCTTTGTGAGACTCGGCAAAATGACCATCTTTGCTTCGAGGTAATCTCTTTTTGGACCATTTCTTCCTGAAACTAGCCTTCTTCGATTTGATCTTCTTCACTACTTCAGTTTCCACCTTTAGTTCCTTCACTTTCCGTTTGCCAGGAAGCACAGCGTACTGGCAAGCACAGTCAATACCTGCCTTAGATTGACCTGTACAAAAAGGAATTAGTAAAAAAAAAAAAAAAAGGTGCATCCCTTGACTGTTTGATGCAACTGAAGAGTTGGTTGGAGAGAAACCAGAGGACATAAACTAAATAGTATTTAGTTTTGTTTTCTGGTTTAAAAATAATTGTTTTTGTATCATCTGTAGATTTCTATGAATTAAAGACGAGTTCAACCTTACTTTGTATAGCCAAAAGAGCAGTCCTCGCAGCTTTTATCTCAGCTTCCTTTTTTGTTCTGGCTGCAGCTCCTATATATTTAATTTCCCCAATCTCAACGGTACATGTAAATGGTGTTGCTCCAGAGGAACTTTTGTTGCAGATATAAGATGGGATTGCATAGTTCATTTTCTGGGCATACTCCTGGAGCAGATTTTTGCAGAGGCCAGTCTCATGCTGAGGGCACAATATCATACACACAAGATCAGCTAGTAGCACAAAGTTTGATATTCATTCAACAATGAGGGAAGTAACTAAAGATGGCACCAAAGAACCCAGCAAAGCTACAAGAATGCAGGTTCTCTTCGTCAACCTGAAACAATGCAGGACTAACCGAAAGACAATAGAGGTAGATATTGGTGATATCATGTTAGATTAAATAGGTAGAGCTGATCAAAGGTGTTTGGTTTCTGGGAATTAAAGATCTCATTGCATTGGTGGACGCAATTAGCTTCAATTAAGTTGTCAATCATAAAAAAGTATTATATTTTCTGCCAAGGAGGAGCAAGATTGAAGTAGTCAGGAAAATCTTCATAATCTCAGTCAAAGATTTTTTTTCATTATATTTTCCCTTGTGGTCGATCTCAAGCTCATATAAAAGAGGAAGGTTGCGTTAGATTGTCAACCAACGTTAAACTAAGACAAATATTCAATGAATATATCCATCAAACTATTGTACTAGTGCTAGGTTGTTCCTAAGAAGAAATGCGTTACAGGATCCATTTATAACGTCTCGACAAGAACCGTTACACTTCCAAAACTCGAGTATAATAATAAATATGCAAGAGTTCACGTTGCAAGATTCAACTGCAACGTATCGGCAAAGACGATTGCATCTCCATGAGAACTCGAGTGTAGTGTTAAATAAGTAAGAGTTCTCACACCATAGATTGAGTAAAACAAATATTATAGGAAAACTAATAGTCTAAGATTTAGTACATAGAGCATAAGAACTCTCACTGGTAAAGCAATGGAGGTAGTAGATACGATGATTAGGAGAAAAATTAATATTTTATGTATATAAGAGACAAAATCGATTGGCGAGAAAACAAAGATGATAGAGAACTCGGATTTTAAGTTAAGGTATACAGAAAAAAAATAAAACAAGAAATAGAGTGAATATTATTGTAGATAGTTCGTTAAAAGATGAAGTTGTAAGAGTAGTTAAAAAGAGAATAAAATTATAGCTCTTAAAATAGTAGTGAAGAAAGAAACTATGAACGTAATTAGTGTATATGCACCTCAAGCAGGATTAGATGAAGATATCAAATTAAGATTTTGGGACGACCTCGATAAAGTATTATAAAATATTCAATCAAATAAATGATTTTAATAGGAGGCGATTTAAATGAGCATATCGAAATAAAAAATGAGGAATATGAGAGGGTGCATGAGGATTATAAGTTTGGAATAAGAAATGAATAAGGTAAAATTATATTGAATTTTGTGATAGCATATGATCTTATACTAGCTAATTTTTTTTTTGAAAAAAGAGAAAAGCACTTGGTCACATTCAAAAGTGGAAATAATAAATCGTAAATTGATTTTCTTATGGTTAGGAAGAGAGAGAAAGATTTGTAAAAATTGTAAGATCATCGAGAAAGCTTAACTACCCAACATGGGTTAGTAGTATTGATGATGATAAATATACACATCAATAAATGCTCAAGTTAAGCAATATGAAACGATGATAAATATACACATCAAACAAGAGGAAGACCAAAAAAGACTTGATTAGCAACAATAAAACAAGATAAAATTTATTTAAGTATAGATGATGATATAGTGGGGGATAGAGTCCAATGCTGTAGAAGGATCCATATAGCCGACTCCACCTAGTGGGATAAGGCTTGGTTGTTGTTGTATATTTTCTGTACTGTTACTGTTATTTGATCTGTCTCTCCCATCCTGCTGCGTAATTTGGTTTCTTCTGTTGTCTTCCAGTGTTGTCTCATCAGTGAACTCTACTTCATTAGTTTTGACTTGTTCTTTGTTATTAAAAATCTGCTAATATCTTTCTGTTTTATTATGTGATTGTCTACTGCATCATCACAATGGCTGTTTCCACTTCTTTGAAAATATATCTTAATCTTATGAATTTTACAAATTTTCTGAAGGCTTGTGCTACAAAGCCAAAAGCCAGGGCTTTATTTTTTCGATTGTATAGCTCTTATTTCATTTTTCACTCAATCATTTTCACCTTTGATTGTACTGTAGCTGTTTTGATTCATTTGATTTGTCACTCCTATCCTGCTTCACTATCTAGTCTATTAGTTGACTAATATTTTTGTTTCCCTTACATTAATTGTACTTGATTAATTAATTGTGCTTTGTTGTTATGTTAATCGGATGTCTTTTCATTTTGGCTATGTTTTGGTCAATTGCATCTTTATGGTAACATTTCTCTTGTTAAAAAATGTACCTTACTCGTATTCTGAATTTTCCAAATTTTTCCAAGATATGAACTAAGAAACCAAAAGTATTGTTTTGTTTGTGTATGTATACGATAACATACAGACCAAGAGTAGGAAGAACTGTATTCAAGCATGTAGAAGCAATTACTACTAAATCTAGAATCATAATCTTTGAAAATACTTAAATAGCGTCAGGGGGCGTACAACTGTAGGCATGTTTTCTGTCATGAGTCCTGACTTGTGAATCTCCAATAGTGCAATCTCAGCAGCAGACTGTTCTGCAGCTTTGCGGTTAAAAAAACCGGGAAGAGAATCATAGCTAACATCATTAACAATAACAGTTGACTTGAATACGGGTTCATGTGAAGGGCCTTCCTTGAGAGTCTGATAAACAGGTGTACGAATGCCTACTTTTTGTGCATACTCTTGCAAACGACTCTTGAAAACATAGCAGCTTTGCACCCCTGAAAACAGGATCAATAAAAAAATCAGCATGCAAATAAAGCACTATCAATTAGCAGTATAAGAGAATAAAAATAGAAAGTTGTGTCGAGGTTTAAAATTCCAAGCAGTGCCAAAATTGGAGTCTCAAATTGGAACGATACGATTTCGGTACCATATCGTACCGTGTCGATACAATTTCGATATTTTTTAAATTGTTTAAATATAAGTGTATATTAATTAAAAATTAATTTTATTCATATTTGATTATTGTATATGCTAACTATTGATATTATATTTCAGGTATTGAGTTCATATTTCAATATTTTCTCAATAAGAGTATGTCTATTAAATTTTTACAATAGCTAAGAACTAAATAAGTAATTCTCACAATTCAAAACTAAATCTAAAATTATAAAATTATTTGAAGGCTCAAAGATAATTATAAAATTATTTGAATGTCTAAAATTATTTGTTAAATGTATTTTTAAATTTATTATAAATGTCTAAGAATTATATTTTTGTAATTTTTTGGATTATTTTAAATTCCCATTCAATTTTCAACATATATTAAAAAATTTAAATAATTATATAAATATTTTATTATTTTTTAAAATTTATTTTAAAAGTTTAAAATAATTCTTAATATGCTATAACTATTATTAATAATATAAATTTTATAATTAACAATTGATTTATAATAAATATACATATTTTAAAAATAAAAAATTTAAGTTTAAAAAAAAAAAGCCATGACACCCTCTGCGCCCCCACAGGGGGGCGCCACAGGTCGCAGCACCCCTCAATACCCCCACGAGGGGACTCATTTGGACACAGATTTTCTTGGTATCTCTTTACCTTTCGATTGATTCAACCATGACACCTATTCTGTTAATATGCTTTCTTTAATTTTTCACATACAACAAAATATTTATCTCAGCATTCTCATGCTTTCCAAATTAACCTCCTTATTCATTGTCCCATACTCTAACCCTTTGAAAAGAATATATAGCAGTACTACATTCTTACTGTTATTGTGTAATAATTGATCCAACTATTACATGAAAGAAGTCCTATTTATATACACGATTATGACCTATTCAAAAGAATAAATCAAACTCTATCCTAGGAATAAATCAAATTTTATCCTAATAAATAATTATTCCTAATGATATTTAGGGATAATAAATTATCCCTAATCATATCTACAATATTCTAACACTCCCCCTCAAGCTGAAGAATATAAATTATATGCACCCAGCTTGTTACATATGTAGTCAATTCGGGGACCTCTCAGTGACTTAGTAAATATATCTACTAGCTGATCATGTGAGTTAACAAAACTAGTAGATATTTCTCCAGATATGACTTTCTCTCTGACAAAGTGACAGTCGACTTCAATATGCTTTGTCCTCTCATGAAAAACTGGATTTGAGGCGATATGCATGACGGCCTGGTTATCACATATAAGTGACATTTGTGTAACGTCTCCAAACCTTAGCTCCTGAAGCAACTGTTTGAGCCATATAAGTTCTTGACTGACTATGACCATAGCTCGATACTCTGCCTCTGCACTGGATCTTGCCACAACATTCTGTTTTTTACTTTTCCAAGAAACAAGGTTATCTCCGATAAATATACAAAAACCAGAAGTAGATCTCCTATCAATGGGAGATCCTGCCCAGTCTGCATCAGAATATCCTATGACTCGAGTATGTCCTTTGTCTTCATACAAAAGACCCTTTCCTGGAGCACCTCTGATATATCGAACTACGCAATCACAAAGATCCCAATGTTCTTTACATGGAGAGTTGAGAAACCGACTTACTACACTTCTGCAAATGAGATATCCGACGAGTAGCAATGAAGGTAACTTAGTCTTCCTACTAATCGTCTGTATTCGTGATCTAGTAGAGGCTCCCGATTTGGTAGGAGTTTGACATTGGGATCCGTAGGGTTGTCAGTATCCTTTGAGTTTAACATTCCTGCTTCTTCTAGGATATCCATTGTGATACTTCCTTTGAGATATAATGATCTCATTTCTGACCGCGCTACTTCTATCCCTAAGAAGTATTTAAGTCTTCCGAGATCCTTTTCGAAAATGTTTGAAAAGATATTGTTTCACCCGTGAGATCCCGAAATGATCACTACCTATGATGACAATATTATCAACATAAACCACTAAGTAGATGCAACCAGTAAATGAGTGGCGATAAAAAATGTAATGGTCACTCGCCGTCGTCATGCCGAATCATATTACAACACCGAATCAACCGAACCATGCTCGGGGCGATCGCTGAGGCCATATAAAGATTTTCGCAGTCGACATACAAGACCGTAAGACTTCGAGCAACAAAACACTGAGGTCGCTTCCACGTAGACTTTCTCGAAAGCAGATCACCATGTAAGAACGCATTCTTAATGTCTAATCGATAAAGAGACCAATGTCAATCGCAAAGAATGGATACGAGTAAACGATAGAGGACATCTCGCAACAGGAGAAAACGCGGTTCCATAATCCAATCCAAGATCCGAGTATAACCTTTAGCAACGAGACGAGCTCTTGCCGATCAACTGCTCCGGCTCGACTAACCTTCATCAGATATATCCATCGACAACCAACAACCGACTCTTCCCGTGGTAGAGGAACGAGATCCCAAGTCCCACAAGTCTCAGAAGGCACCTATTTCATCTAATATAGTCCTGCTTTCCATCCCGGATGGGCAACGATCTCCGCAGCCTGGAAGAGAAACAGTATTTGACAAAGAGGAAAGACAAGAATAATAGAAGGAGAAAGACGATGGTAACTCAAAGAAACATAATGGAGAAGGATTACGAGTGGAGCGATACCTTTTCAAGGGCAATGGGAATATCGATTCGTAAGATCGACCAGAGGAGGGAGCGGAGGATCTGCTCAGAGACGATTCCACGGCAGAGTGAGTCAGTCAAAAAGAAAGCGTAACGAGGACTACCGATAAACCCGCAACGGAGGAGGAATCGGGAATGAGCAGAGAAACTTCCGGAGGATCAAAGATCGATACATGCATGTATGACGAAACTCGACGACGATTCTAAAGACCCAAAGAAAGGAACTAAATCAAAGAACGCGACATCTGGCAGAGATGAAATACGCGAGAATAGGGGAATAACACTTATATTCTTTCTCGAGACCTCGATACCCAAGGAAAACACATTTACGCAATCGAGGAGAGAGTTTATCAATGCCAGATCAAGAGTACGAGCAAAACATGTAGTAACCAAAGACCCTAGTGGTAAAGGAAAGGGACCGCTTTGATAAAGTACATGATGAGGTATTCGACCGTAGAGAGGAAGGCACGCGATGAGATAATACGCAGTAGTCACGTGATCACCCCAAAAACGAAGAGGAACGCGAGAGCGGAGGAGAAGAGTCCGGTGGTCTCAGAAGACGGGCGATTCTCGCTCGCGACCCGACTCCGTTCTGTTGGGGATATGAGAATGAGACTTAGATGTAATATCTGGTGAGATGCCAAAAAGGTTTGAAGCGGAGTAGATAGATATTCACGTGCATTATCACTCTGCGAGGATCGAAGAGGATACCAAATGTGTTTTGACTTCATTAAAAAGATTGAAAAATAGAAAACAATTGAAGCGATCTTTCATCGGATATAACCAAGTCTGTGGAAAAATAAATACAAAGTAACAAAATATCGTGACCCCGATTGTAGAGGTAACACGACTCGGACCCCGAATATCGAGAATGAACCAAAGCGAAAGGAGGCGTAGCCCGATTTATAATGCGAGGAGAAAATGAACTACGTCGTACTACCTAAGCGTGACTCATGAAGACAAAGACTACAAGTGAGACAGATTAGGATGTCTTGTTTTAACTTATCGAGACAGGATGTCCCGATTGAGCATGGATAACAAGTGGAGATCTTTGTCGCGCCGTACGCAAGAGAGTTTTGGTGAAGTTGATATAGAGTGAGACTACGCATCCGAGACGAATCATCCTCCCGTACTCGATCCTATGATAAACGAGAAGATTTAGTGAATGAGATAGAATCAAGAGGCCAAGGTGAGTGGCTTATTGATAATAAATTAAAGGGGCTCGGAACATAAAGAACATTCTGAATGGGAAAAGATGGAGAAGAATGAGCAATGCAACACTTGGGATTAGTCGAGAACCATTGCGTAGGTAATGAAAGGGTAAATAACGAAGTAGATAGTGAGGAAAAAGATCTATTACGGTGATATGATCGGTGGCCCAGTCAAGTACCAAGGACCAGAAGAGCGAGATATGCCAAGAAGGAATTACGGCTATATGCGGCGTGAGGAATTAGACTCTGTCGACCCTCATACCATGAGAAAGTCATCGTAGGAAGGCGGTGGAGTTGGGTGGGTGTTGGTAGGCGCGGTGGAGTTGGAGGTAGTGTCATTGTGGTAGGCCGAAGGCGTGTGGAACTCGAGCGATCTGAAGCGATCTGAGAAGGTCGACCATGGAGACTCGACATTTATCAATCGTGTGTCTGGTCGGTGATAATGATTACACGGGGCGTCCTTTGCCATTCTTACGCGGTGGAGGTTTGTTGTTATTTCGAGACCCGATCTTGAAGAGTCACTGGAGCGGAGGATGGTAATGTCGAGACTTTGGTAGGGACACGAAGGAGAGTCGCCCGGTAGAGTCCGTAGTTGCTACATGGGCTACCGAGGATCGATCACGAACATGAGTAATGTCTGCGGATAGACCGTATAACGCCGAGACGTAAAAATTTCTTCCGATTTTCAAGCTCTGCGATAGGAGTGGCGCGGTGGGGCAGGTCGTTGAACTCACACGAGAAGGCTAGAGGCGGATCCCGAATAAGTTGACGTAGATTCCTTGATCGTGGGGCATTAAGAATGGTCGTGAGGTCATCACAGCTTGATAGAGTCGTCGAAGTGTTCGTAAAGTTGTTGAGCTTGTATCCAAACATCCTTGCGAGTCTTATGAGTTCGGAAGACATCGAAGAGATGGATGGATTGTGGCTCGGATAATGCAACACTTGAGCATCAACTTTTCTCCAGTAAAGGACGATCACCACTTGAATATCCTCTTGGTTTGTATGAGATGCTTTTCGTAACCACATCCAACAAGCCAAAGCTCGATATAAGAGGCCCGAGGAGTAGTTCTTACCATCCAGAACTTCGAATGAGGCGGTCTTGCGTCGCGTGGTTGGTAAAAATCGGAAACTCCGGCGAAGTATTGGAGGTAGTCATGACGAATGACACACTACTCGATCGGGTCTGACAGAGATGGGGAATGAACTGCACAGATTAGGAAGAGATCGACAGACAGGGGATGCTCCAGAACTGCACAGATTAGGGCTCAGGAGAAGTGTTGTGTCCTTCGACGACTTCGTCACAGTAAAAGATCCACCGTCGTAGAAGCATTGCGGTAGCGGTAGCAGAACCCGGAGGAGGTAGCGGGACGAAGCGCGGCGAAGACCGAGCTCGCGGCGGGCGTCTTGCAAAAGGAGGACGGCGACCCTTATTGTCGCCGAGATTTGGAGAAGATGCGACTGCGGTGGATGTAGGAAAACAAGGATCGAGAGAAGAAAGGCGCGAATCGCGGAAGGAGCGTGGCCAGTCTTTGCGATAAGCGCGATTGCGACTAGTGTGGCCGGAGCGATCGAGTGAAGGCACGCCTCCTCTCTCTGCGGTGGAGGCGCGATGCGGCTGCGATAGCGGTGAAGAAGTTAGCGTCGGGCGTCGCGTCGCGGAAGAAGCGGCGGAGAAGAAGGCGGAGAAAGGCGTCGGTGGCGTTTCCGCCGGCTATTCTTCTTCTTTGTTGAGCGAGCGCCGATCGTCAGCGTGAAATTTGCCGCGTGAGGAAGGAGAACAGCGGCGAAAGACATCGGGAGAAAAACGCGGTAGCGCTCGGGAGAAATCTGGCGCTTCGGGAGAAGCAGCGTGAGGAAAAATTAGGGCTCTGATACCATGTTATTGTGTAATAATTGATCCAACTATTACATGAAAGAAGCCCTATTTATATACACGATTATGACCTATTCAAAAGAATAAATCAAACCCTATCCTAGGAATAAATCAAATTCTATCCTAATAAATAATTATTCCTAATAATATTTAGGGATAATAAATTATCCCTAATCATATCTACAATATTCTAACACTTACAATTTTTTTTTCCTTTTTAGCCTAAGGGATCACACAAGAAAGCATTCCTCTCCACTATGCAAACAATCTTTACACTTGTGAATACCTTCATCAATCACTTTATGACAAATAATAGCTCCAGGATATCAAAAGTCTCTTAAATGCAACCATGTCTCGTCTATAAAGCTAAACTATTCCTTTACTTTCTCTTTTGAAATGAATGTCAAAACACACTCCAATGTCAAGAGCAATACCCCTTCAATGTAGGGGTGTCAAGCCACTACAATTCTAGTGAGCTCAACTCCAGAATGTGTTAGTCCAGCAAAATACAAACCAAATAAATCAAAATTCTATGTTTTACAATTTAAATGAGAAGATAAGAATTTACAGAGTTTGTCAGTGGCTTTGAATAACAAAGTTGAAGAGAACCTGTAACATTCAACGAAAGAAAAGCCTTCACAGTAATGTGACATGGAATTGTTAGAGAAGGAGAACGCATTAAATTAATAATGGCTCTAGTCACAATAAAATAAAAATAGGCTATCATAGTAATTGCAATTCAGAGTCAAAAGCATGCTATAATTTAGAATTCAAAGGTAGAAGGATGCATAGTTAGAATCACAAGCTTTAGGCCAAATTAGCCTGTACAAGCTTATTTAGCAAGGAAACAATCCAAGTGTTATTTCAATTTAATATTCAATTCAGACACCAACTTAGACTTGCACCTAAGAATAGCTTTGCAGCATCACTTTTTGGTGGTAACACATAATTTGGACCAACCAGCATAGCATCAACTGATTGTTTTGAACAGAACTTATTGACACCAGTCCAAACATATATTAGTCAATATTGAATCAATATTTTAAAGCGAGGTTTAGTAGAGTCATACTTAAGTTTATCAATGGAGAAAAGCTGGCACATCTTTTCTAACATTTACAATAATCAGATTCAGCTATAGTAGGGTTATCAAGAAGAGGAAAAACATGTATGGATGTTGCATTGAAGAAGCAAAATGAAATAGAACAAGGAAAAATGACAAGCGCCCAAGAAGAGTTGAGAGAGTGCATCTTTCTAAAGTTTATTTTACCTTTTGCATTGTCAGGACTCTTTTCAATTGTTCGATCATTAATTTTATCGGCGTCTTCTGTCAGCATCACCCCTTCAAAATCCATATGTGGCGTGCCTATGTTCATGCAAAAAGGATTATAAGCTCCTGAGATCAAAATAGAAAACATCTAAATCAAATATTTTCGTTAATTTTATTAGCGTCTTCTGTCAGCATCAACCCTTCAAACTCCATATGTGACGTGCCTATGTAATATGCCTATGTTCATGCAAAAAGGATTATAAGCTCCTGAGATCAATCTAGATAGCATCTAAATCAAATATTTTCATCTTTCTTCGAAAAATATTTTTTAAATATCCAGAAAAATATATTAGAATTAAAAAATTCGAATATTGAATCAAAAACCCAAAAAAATCACACTCCTGAATTTAAAACTTATCTTAAAATTATCATTCAAAATATTATCTTAATATTTTAATACTTTTTATCGAGTCATGATGACATTCAATTTGTCACATTTTGGTGACATCAGACTCGAAAATTTTCTCTATGAGCAAGACCATCTTTGACCAAGTCAATTTTGTACGAGTTAAAATGATGAAAATACCCTTACATAGGGCATACCAAACAAAGATAAAAAATTAACTTGGGTAAAAATTTCATTCTTTACAACCTGAGGTGGTGGGTCACAAATGGGCTGTGCCTTATTGACCGGCAACCCATTTAATATCAACCCAATCCCGATCTATTTATATAGATGTCAAAATCTGTAACCTACATAGGGCTCATTTATAAATGTACTGACTCATTTACAACATGTTTAATTAAATGGGTAGATAGGTTGATCAAGCCCGGCCCGGCCTGACACAGATATTTTGTTAAAAATATAATTCTGTGCCAAGTAGATAATTATTGACTTTTTATTCTCAATTGTACACTGCACTACATCTCACTTCTGACACTGCAACATTTTCAGATATTTGTGATGGTAGAGTAGTGTAGATTAGAAGCAGATTTTAAAGTATTTTGGTAAAACATGTCTCAGTGAAACCTATTTTGGTTTTCTAACAAGACATAATTCTGCAATCTTTTAGTGCCAGCTTGGGTCAGACCGTCAGAACCACCCATTGATTAGTCCTCTCTTCTCTGCTCCTATTGCAACTAGAAATTCTCTGCTCCTATTTCAACTAGAAATGCCCATCCTCACTACTAGATATCACTTTCACTATTGTTGCAGTCTCAACAACAGTAAGTAGGTAGCCATTTGAACCGATTCATGTGACTGTGTTTCAGGAAGAAAAAAAATGAGAGAAACCTTTTCCTATTTTTTCTCTATATCGCTTTCAAACAATTTGGGTGGACAATTATCTTTCACCCGCATAGAGCTCAAATCAAAACTTAAAAAAAAAAACAATCTTTTTCTTCTCAAATCTATTTTTGATTAATTGTTTTATGTTTTTGAAAAATAAGATTTTTAAATTATCCCTCCCTCTTTCCTTCCCCCTTGAAAGAGACAATGAAAAATTGTTCACAATTCTTTTCCTATAAAATTTTTCCCTACCTTTTCTTTCCCAAGTTGTTTCCTGCCTTTGTATTTCCTTCCTTTGTAGGAAACATGGCCTAAGAGTTTGAACTCTCACGAAATTGAAGATCCTATGAAGGAATCTTGGGACCATATTATTCCTTTTGTTAAAATTTTAGACTTTTACTCCCAACAATGATTGAAGACCTTTGAAGCTACATGCCAACTGGAAATCGTGACATGATAAACACTTATCACGGCCAAGGAGCAAGATTAGAATGAAGAAGTAGAGCAAGAGAATTTTGACAGCATTATCATTGTTCTTGCCGTTGTCATCTCTGTTGTTAATGGGCCTATTAGCTACCAGCCACCACTATCAATCAGGCTCTATAACCATAGTCATTCAACACATAATAGATGCACGTATACGTATCTAAACCAAGCAAAAAAGTTTTAAGAACGACATTATTACTATTGCAAGGTTAATCAACTCCTTAATTTCAATGCAAGGCTATTACTTTTTTCAACTTCAACTACAGTCAAGTTTGATGACACCTTGGGCTGAAACTAACAACATAGCTAGATGAAATCTCAATCTAATTATTATTATTATTTACATCATTTGCCCTTTTTTAGTCACTGTTTTAGCTGCAACATAACCCCTAATATCCATAAAATAAAATAATGTAAAACACAATAGCAAAGACCTGTACAACACCACAAACTATTAAAGAGGAAGAAAATTTGCAAAAATAGCTAATAAAACACTAAATACAACCACATGATATTTCACATCTCATTATCCAGTGTGATTCATCGTGTGAAAATCACTGACAATCAACAAAAATCCAAACAAGGAGGTAACACCAAAAAAAAGCTGCAGAAGCAAATCAAGTAGAAAAATGAACAAGATAAATCAGTTTCTCTGCATATTCCAATCAGTTGAGACCAAACCTTAGCATCATTTATCTACAACTAGAAGTGATCACTGGTTTCGACAACAATAACTCACATGTCTCAGCAACTTCAATACTTAGTCAAACTCTAAGCCACCTAAAATCTTAACTGTCCTTTGTTCGACCAACCACAACCCAACTAGTTCTTTACTGCACAATCACAACCCAACTAAATTGATTGCCACAGATACATCATCCACGTTTAACGGATATAAAGCCAGTGTCCACACATGCTCTAATCCAGAGACCACCTTCAACATTTATTAACCTGAATCACGGCCTGCTCCAGCAGCATTCTACTTGTCAGCCACATCGACTCAGATCCACTTACACCACGTCAACTAACCAAACCGACTCTACTGTATCATTATTTAAATTAAGCACAACCCGATCAACAGTCAGCTATAAAATGTTCAATACGACAACTGACACATGCAGAACTAGAATTCCATGCAAAGCCTGCCGAATACGACAAACAAGAAACACGAACGCACCTGATCAGAAAAGGAAAGTTCAGATCTCGCCACTACTCTTTCAAGAAATTTAGTAAGCCAGACACTTCGAAGCCCTAACAAAATCCAATCTGCTCATTAAAGATACCCTAAACCATGCATCAACAGGAAGAAAATGCTTAGCGATTACCAACATGGAGAAGGAAAAAGTCGCGAGGAGACTGTCGCTCGGGAGGCTATAGGCAGAATGCATCCGACGGATGCTCGAATTCACTCGCAGACTTAGCTCCTTGACCGTGCGCTCGGACGAGAGGACTTGTCGCCATGGCGCGCTGCTCGCCGGAGAAGATGTCGCTCGCACTCCGACAGGTAGAAAAAAAAAAGCCGAAGCAAAGCGTAGTTCGCTGACGCAACCGAGGAGCGACCGAGCAACGTTTCTCGGCGCTGCTCGCAGCAATCGCAGAGGAAGCCGGAGCTCGCCGGGCTCCGCGACGAGAGCAACTGCGGCGTCGGGCACTGAGAAGAGAGACTGAGGTGGGTGCCCTAGTTTATTTGAACCGATAATTGAACCGGTTCGGTTCGTTAACTCGATTTGAATCTACCAATTTAACTCTGAATAACATATTTATTCAAATATAGGTTTGATATGTTTACTACGTTGGGTGCGCGACTCATCGTGTGCTTAGTCATCCATCGTACAAAAATACATAATAAAAAAATATATAAAGTATTTTTTCTCAGCGATTTCCGATCAAATTTTTCTTTGTTTATAGCTCAATCTCTAAATCTATCGGGATCGTCTTCGACGTTCCTTCAACCAAACTGCGATCGAATTCTAACTGGATGACAACTAAAATTCGACTGTGATTCAGTCGGACTCCAATTCCGATCGGATCGCTGTCAAATTTCGATCCGAATCCGATCGAATGCCAATGGTAATGAGGAGTTCGTGCAAGGAAGAAATACTGTATATTTTTCGTTATTGTATGTCCCGAACGGTTCGTAGGAAATAAGCATCTAGAACATCAAAAAAAAAAAAAAAATATATATATATATATATATATATATATATATTCAACAATTATTCGATACTCTAACTACTTAATTCAGACTCTCACCGAGACACTCAGAAATTGACGACTCTAGAGAAATCTTTACGAAGCAACTTGTGTTCCGCAGCCTTTAAATCCAAACATAAAATGGTGAGGTTTGATCAAGAACCACTAACTTTGATATTAGATATAAATTCATGCACATAAAAAAAATATATCCATTTTTAAAATTTCGGTCTCTCAGTTCTTTATCACTGCACTACGCCCTGAGGGCACCACCGTCGACGACTTTAATCAAACCGAAGATCACAGCAGTGACGATGACATGAGTCAGCAATCTTGCCACTGAAATCACAGAGGTCGTCGTTCGACTTCATCCTTTATTCAGCCAAGCTGGAGTTCTGTCCTATCCCTATAAATTCAAAGCCCTTTCCTCTCGTCTCCACATCTAATTTGGAGAGTAAATAGTTCTGGAACTGCAGAGAAGAGAAATGCTGGAAGGGAAGGCAGTGATCCTGGATACAGACATGCCATTAAAGATGCAGCTGCATGCCATGTCCTGTGCCTACACAGCTCTTGATCTCTTTGATGTCCTTGACTGCAGCAGCATAGCTGCTCGCATCAAAAAGGTTTCTTCTTCTTCTTCTTTATCTCTTCTTCTGATTATGTAATTTTGAGTGTCGTTGTTGCAGGAATTCGATGCGATACATGGTCCTGGATGGCAGTGTGTTGTGGGTTCCAGTTACGGCTGCTTCTTCACCCATGCAACAGGCACCTTCATTTACTTCTGCCTGGGGAGACTCAAGTTCCTTATGTTCAGAGGAGCTGTTGCAAAGACAGTTGATCAGAGTGAATCTTAAAAATGATGTTCATTTGGTGTTTTTTGTTGTAGATCTGCAGTGAGCACTATTGACTGGTTATCTTCTCCTGCATTTTTGAGAACCTGAAAGATATTTTAAAAAAAAAAGAAAAAGAAATAGTAGCAGTAAAACAGGAAGAAAAAAATCAATGATTTCTGAATAGAGCTGGAAGCTGACCTTTAATTAGATGGTCATTATGTATATCAATGGGAAAAATAAAGGAAAACACAAAAAGGACAAGTTCTATATAACACTTGATTTTCCCTGCACAATCAATACATCAATCTCCATAATAATAACAACAACTAGATATTATGTGAAAAAGAAAAAGAGAGTTCACTTGATATAGTCTCGAGTCAACTCCACTGCAGCCTCCTCAACCAGCCGAGAGAATATTTGATCGCTAACTTCATCAACAACTTTGTCAGCCTCTTCCAAGGATATCCACCATTCCCATCCAATGTCCCATGCAGAATTTATGACAGTATTTTTGGACGTTAGCTCTCTCTCCAACCTTATGTGGAGACTACCTTCACCAGCATCAACACCATTGATATCATTGTAACTTGTCAATTTGCTGATCCCGTTACTAACTTCCTCCACCAATTTGTCAATGGACAAGTATGTTATCCTCCCCCATGGTTGGGGTTGCGGCAGGGGATAAATTGTATGCTTCAACTGGTTGTATTTCCGTGCCATTAGCTCCTCTGAAATGTCGAGGTATAGCTTAGTTGGGGCCACTTTTCCATCAATGTTTGTGCTTTGTTTCAGGTAGTTGATGATTCTAGTAGCATCGACACTGAATAAATTTTTTACACAACTCAGAAATGATTGGCTGCTGAGAAGAGCACTCTTGAGATCATCTCGCACTGCAAATTCTACAACTTTCTTGTAATCAGGCAGCTGAATGACTTCTGTGAATTTAGAGTTCCGTTCATCCTGGTTGATCGTCGGTATAGCTTTGTCAATTATTTTATGGTCCTTATTCAGGTTGTCTGCAGCCAAGAGAAACATATGGATAATTTCCTTGTACAGTTCTGTACAAATTGATTGTGTTCTTATAGAGGGTTAGGCTTATTAGACACTAAGAGGAAGTCAAGATAGTCTTCTCAAAATTCTAGATGAATCACAATATAGAATCATTATGTACCTGAATTCAAGTTCTTTTCTTCCTTCATCTGCTCAACAAGTTTGCTGCCACTGGAACCACCCACTGATTTAGGAACATCATTCACTTCGATGCAATATTTAATCGTCGTGTCATTATCATAGCATTTTTTGTCCTCAATCTGGAAAAAAATGGTGATACTCAATTAAGAATAACTAACTAGATGATTCATTATTTGGAAAATTAGGAATTATAATGCCATGAAACAATAGCTTAAACCAGGACCATATGCCAAGACATCTTTTGTTTAGGTCTATTAATATCATTAATGAATCTCTGGTCGTGAAAGTATTCAGTAACTTAGGCGCACATTTAGGTCAGATTGACTTGGCTGCCTCTTTTGAAAATCGCAGTAAATGATAAATGAACAAATGAATCTCAAAGGTGGAGACATACTGCATAAACGGAAATGGCAGCTCTCCCAGTTGCTTTTACTTCTGAATTAATATTATCTCTCGAAGAATCAGTGATTGGTTTTGCTATGGCTCTGTAATGAGACCTCAAATCTGGATGTTGTGGTTCTCCATTATGCTTTGGTTGCACTGCGGAAGTCTTAGGATTAAGCATTTTTATCCTTGTTGATTGAATTCCCTTATCTTCTTGCTGCTTCACATTTAATCTTGATGGTTTCTTCTCCTCATTGTTCAGCTTGTGAGTAACAATCACCTTTTTGTTTTGCTGTTTGCTGTACACAGAGGAGGGAGCAACATAATAGGGCAATGTTTCAGCAACATCCTTCTCCATATGCTTAAATTCTTTCTGTTCTCGTTTCTCGACTAAAATATGTTTGCGAAAATCCAATCTATTGTTCTCTTGACCCAGTTTAATTTTTTGGATCCTTTCTTGCAACGAGGCCTTTTCAAGAAGTTCATCCTGAACACTGGTATCTGGATAGTGCAAATGAAGAGGCTTCATTATCACAATCGGTGGCAGCTGATCAACCCTTTGTAGGTTTCTCTGACACTGTTCTAGTTCTTTAGTACCAAAGAAAGTTGGTTTGAATCCTTTTCCTCCAATCTGGCTTCGCTTCAAAGGTCCGTTGAGATGCATCGTTTCGATGAAGTCATCTGGTCCGCTATCTTCTTGAGTGTTATTCTGCACAAGAAAATGCGACTTCCTTGTTTTAGGCATCTCTATATCGAACCTAGGCCTCGGTAGGTTGACAAAGTCCTTTTCTTCTTTGCTGATAGGTTGAATAGTTTTTGAGGGGGCTTCTTCCAAACCCATAAGCTTAGCAACTAGATTTGAAGATCTAGCTTTCTTTGGTTGCTCAGATGAATAATGTAGCTTAGTGTTTAGGCACTCATCCTCCATACTATTGATCATACCATATCGTATTGACCTACTAGAGGAATTCTTTACATCATCAGACAGTATATTCTGTGTGTAAAGACTTTCTTTTATGACTTGTTTCAGCTCTTCCATGCAATCCCTCGAAAAGTCATCAGATGAAGGTTGTGGTTCACGGTACCTTCTTCGGCAATCACCGAATCTGAATTCTTCGGAATTCAACTCCTGTGGTGACATTTCTGTGCCTTTCTTGTTCGGAATTTCTTGTTTCAGATTATTACTTGCTAGGGGCATTTTCTTCGATGCATCCTGAAGCTTTTTGAGCATGTCCAGTGACTCCTGCAGACCTATCGCACCTCTAAGAAGATCTTCCGTGAAAAACTCTGATCTACCTGCAACATGTCTGGCCATTGACCATGAATCAATCATCTGCGCCAGTTTCTGAGCTTCTCTTGACACCTGCATAAGCTGGAAATCACTGCTGTTTCTGTAAGCCAAGGCCTTTTCTTCTCCTTTTTCTTTACTCTTTTCAGGAGTCGGATTTCGGCCTCGGCGAGCCACTGTTCTGGCCTTCCCATTTGCCCTAAGCTGAACTGTTTCATTATTATCATCAGAGGGAACTAGAAGTGACCTGGTTAACGATCTGCGAACGGCCGATTTTAGACTGCCTTGATGCATATTCTATGAACAAGAAACAGACATTGACAGAATCAGAGGCAAAAACACCAAATCTAACACCACAGTCAAAGTTTCTTCTCATGAAAGAGAAACAATGTACCTAGATCAATTTTCCCCAAGTTCTAACAAATCGGCCTTAGAAACATCCGCTTCCAGATAAATACTGAAACATAAAATCTGAACCAGATTTAGGTAAAAGCTATTTAGCAGCACTAGCAAGGAAAAAAAACGGGGCAACAGAAATGTACCTTCAGATTACAGCGGAGGGAGGTTTAGGTCAAGTGTGTTTCCATTGTTCTGGCGCTCTGAGGCACTCCAGCCTCCAGATCTGTGAGGAAGCAGATATTTTTATGGACATAGACTTCGCTTTCAGCTTCACTAGCTGTGCCGGAGCTGGTTAGCTTCTTGATTGCTGCCTCTGTCACTGCTTCATTGTCTCAGGTTCAATTTCTTCAGCCTCCTGTCAAGATCTGAAAATTTTAGCCATATGAAAAGGACCTATTTGGGTGAGAACGTAAGAAGGCAAAATCTATTGTGATAGACCAAACAACCCTCGAACAGATCATATTCAAATGGACAAATCTGCAAAGAGAAAGCTACCATCCTTGGATTGTTCCATGGCTAGGGTTGGAATGAGCATGGAGGCCATGTGACAATGAGTATTCAATCTTGTCTCTAGCTATAAATGCATGCTCATGTTGGCCACCGCTTGCTTGTCATAAATACGTACAAAGGAATAAAGCCTGCTCTCTAATCATATCTGCTCATGCATTAACAATGCCTTGATTGGGAGTTGACCATATCAAAGGGAAATCAGAAGGATATCTACTATCTAGAGAAAAACAACAACATGATGATTAATATAATGAAATCTCAATGGCAACAGCGAAAAGATATTATATGTTCGTCTTAATATTTTTATTGATTTTAATAATAAATAAAGACAAATTTTGACTATATTCTTTAATATATTAATAAAAATAATAAAAAAAATTGAAGTCCGAATAAAAATTTTAAATTTTAAGTATTCTTACTCACTTATTATAATATTTATACTGTTTTGATTAACGGATAAAAGGATAATTGTTAAAACCACACCACCTTTAAGTAGGACGTGCAAACGTTGGATTAAATCAAAGAATTAAAAGTTGAATTCGATTTATTTAGAAATTCAATTTTAATGCTTAAAAATATCAATTTTTCGATTAATACGATATGATTTCGAATTTTAAAT
Organism: Wurfbainia villosa; assembly: GCA_025175895.1. Classification (NCBI taxonomy): domain Eukaryota; kingdom Viridiplantae; phylum Streptophyta; class Magnoliopsida; order Zingiberales; family Zingiberaceae; genus Wurfbainia; species Wurfbainia villosa. Next base: position 80,384,062 of record CM046006.1, on the reverse strand, counting down.
TAAAAAATTAATTTAATTGATAAATTTGAACAGAAAATTATCATTAGCTAGTATTATAGTTTCAATCAATTGACACTGTGATAGTCAATTATTAATATAACATCAATTTATAAAATTATAATTTCGTATATTAATAGATTGTTCGAGTGATTATGAAAAATTATTTTTTAAAATTTTTATGGATTCAGTTTATTCAATTAATTTAAAAAAATCAATTTATTCAATTTCGATTTAATCAATTATTATTCATCCTTAATTAGAGGGTTATGCTCTCAACCTTAAATCATAGACTATAAACTCTAAGTTATATATAATGAGGGGTAATATAATCATGTTTGTATTATTTATGTAATACAACCTTACAAAGATAATTATATTTTTTTTATTTGATGTCTATTATTTTTTTTACATGGAATGTAATTTATATTATTATAAAATGATAAATATATTTTTATAATTAAATTTAAACAATTTTATCAAATCTCAATTTTGCCCATATCAATCGGCGATCGATGCTTATCATCGGTCGTTGATTTGATCAAAAGAACGAGAATTAAAATTAAGAATATATTTTATATTTAAAATTTTCAATTTGAAATATAATTAAAGTATACGTTTTTAACTTTTATAATTCAAATTATAAAATTTTATTATCTTTTATAATTTAAATTATATTATATTATAATTTTAAAATGGTACCAAGTAAAATAATTAATCTTGTAATGTATAATTTGATTACGTTGCACCAAATATAGCCAATAGTTGTCAATGTTAAATTTGAATGGTAAAAATTTGGGTCCTGACATGAAGTTGTAAGAGAGAGTTCTAGGCAATATACCTTCGTAAAAGGTTGAAATCTATTAATCTAACGGTCTCATCAATCTGTTCCATGGTCATTATAAAGGAGATAAATTATGAAGAATTCTATGGATTTTGACATAATAGTCAAGACATGTAGATATCATCTGAATTTAAAAAAAGACTTTAGATCTTCTTCGAAATCAATCCTTATTTTATCCGTAAACTCTATCGTATTTTAATCACTATGTCATTTCTGTAGAGACTCAAGGCAATATATCTGTGCAGATGCCAGGACTTTGATCAGGAGGATCCTCTCTGCGTGGTGAGGTATGAATGGTACACCGTGGGAAACCCATTTATGAGAACCAAAAGCGACCGATCTAAGATCAGAACAATAATCCAATTTCCTGTGCATCGTGCAAACGCTAAGTTAGTTACTGACAACTAAATACTTGCAAATGATGAGATGTTATGGACGTTGCACAATCGATAATCCTAATATATAGATGATATATTGAACTACGAGTTTTTACTCCCTCGATCGCGTATCAGCCGCCAGGACAAGAAGAAGCTTGAGCTACCTTTGAGACACATTAATTGGTAGCATGCATGTGATGCTACTCTCTGCCCCAGCATGCACGATGAGAAGGTTCGGCAACACTTATTTGATTGTAGCAATATCTGAAGTTCTGATATCTGGGTACCGATCGGTGCACAACTCATATACAATGTGCTTTTCACCGTTTGATCCACCGCGATAGTAGGAAATGCGCAATACTTTCATTCACGACATCCTTTTCCGATGAATATTATAGTTCAAATCTTAAATCCATCGAGGTCATTGTCACCGTTGATATACCGACCGACTATACTCTGACCGAGTTACTGTTGGAATCCCACCAAATTACGGCCGCTGACAATTGCAATTGCAATCGATTTTGGGCGGACTCCAGTGCCGACTAGACCACGGTCAAATTCCGATTGAATTGTGACTGAGCATGTTTAATGGATTGATTCGATCCGAAACCAAGTCGGAATCAATCTGTTAAATTCGGAACCGGAACCAATTCAAATGAACTGATTCTGGAAGCGAACCGGAATGGTTTCGATTTCGATTCGGTTCGATTCCAATCGATTTCGGAACCGGTTCGGATTCCGATTTGGATCTAATTTCAATTGCTAATTTAAAGGTGAAAATTCTTAGCATGCTAACGTGTCTACAAAATTATTTTGCAATTAAAAAAAAAATGATCACCAGCACGTTAGATGAATTTGAAAACTTGAGTTCGAAGAAGATGGTCTGAAACCATTTTAAAATCAAAAGCATTTGAACCGATTCGATTGAATTCAATCAATTTTGAAGCCAGATCGGTTCCAAAGATTGACGTTAATCGAATCAATCAATCGAGAATTCTATAACCGATAAGATTAATTGTAATCACATCGATTTTCTAATCGATCGGAATCGATTCCACTTCCCATTCACTTAGCATCGCAAATGGATGCGCAAAAACAAACGGTCAAGATATCAAATTCGGTAATATCTGATAGCAAATGGATGATCTTTAGTTCATTGTGTTATTGTTTAGCTTTGCTTTTTTCCTTTCTTTCCGCTCTAGGGCCATGAGAAGGAACCTGGGTCTTTCATGCAAGTAATGTGAAATTTGGCTTAGGTAAATCATTCTGACGATTGACATGTCCCTTGTGACCAAAGTTTACCACGAGCTCGATATGCTACTCCATAATCTATGAATTAGATAGAACTTGTTTTGCGTCAGTTAGGGTTGTGGAGTAAATGTGCAAAATGTTGAACCTTGAATTCCACCATCCCTAACAAAATGGCACTTGACCACTGAGGCCGACTGCTAGCAACGGCGTAGTAGTTTATTGGACTGCTAAAATTGGGATACATGGATCAGCAATTCTTCCCTTGTGGGAAGCAATAGGAGGCTGTTAAAACTGACAAGCCAGCAAGAAATCACTGGCAATTCAGTACAGTTTCTTGAGGTTTGATGACTTGGAGATATCTGTCTTCTCATTCTTATCTGCTCGACAATTCCAACATATTTGGAGCACAAAACATGATTCAGCTTTGCCCTTCCCTAGCTTCTTTCTGAAAGAAATTTGTGTCTAATGGATTCTGATTATAATTACATGGAAAGGTCAAAAACAAATAACAGTTCGAGGCCAAACATTTTTAATCTTTACAAAACTGTCATTCTGTTATTCTCCTCTTTCTGAGCTTGAATTAGTCGAGCTTCATATCCATCCATGCAGTCCAATACACACTTCTCCTCTATGATGCTTTAAGAAGAACATCGACGTGTACTCATGCTTCAACTAATTTCAAACGAGGAACAACATTCATGGACTGCAACTCCTGATCACACAGGAGAAAGATAAAAGGAATAATATGAGACCATTCCATCAGATTTGAATAGATAGGGAAAGCAAGCTAATGGCACGGAGTGACACTGTAACAATTTAAGTTCTTGCCTGGAATAGAAGCTTGCAGGCGTATGGAAGTTTGATGGTGGATATATTTTTACCATTTTTGCACATTGAACAAAAGGCTGTCCTCAGCTTGTAGTTATAGTACCCTAAGAGACCACACTGCATGCAGACCTGGAGGGAAAATAATTTTAAAGTCAGTGACTAATAGTTTAAAATCCAAAGTCAAATATTTTCCGACAACATGTTGGATATTAAAACAAGAAGTATACTACTTAGGGCTAAGATGCACATTGCAGTGATTTTGAAAATTACTGATGATAAAAAAAGTGAAAGGGCATGGTCCCAACTTTCAATAACTAGATGTGACTGCACTCCTGGTTTCATCAAAATCCACTGGCAGTTCAATGTTGTTCCACATTTGCAGATACATGAATTGATATCGGAACAGATGCATGAGGCTATTCCGGTATTTACTTAACCTGTACTCATAGGGTACATGTTACAGATAAGTTACCCAAGTTTATCCAGATTGTTAGAGTTGCTACATGAAACATACCAATCAAGCTATGATTAGATTCAGGTGAGAAAAGAAGAATTTATAGATTTCAGGTGGTTTGAGTACGCAAGTAGTTTCAAAAATAAAAAAGTAAGGCTATCCAGGTAACCAATCAATTACTTTTTCCTACTTGCATCTACGTGTATCATTTATTGCATGCTGAAGACTATGTAGGATTAACTTAAAAGAACATATCAGTTCAGACTTTTTGTACTCAGCCACAGGTAGGAGCTGCCTCATTAAGTCAATATCCAACAATAAAAGATGTTTTTCCGATCCTTTGCCTCAAGGGAAGAATCAAGGACATGAATTTGGAATAAACTAGGATCATAGGGTCGAAACATAAGATTTTTGGATCCTACAATCTCATTGAAGATTCATGAACAACCATGTATCAAATAAATAGTTTAATAAAACTTTTAAGGCTACAATCTTTAACAACTGACTTTTAATTAGTTTAACATATGATTAAAAGAACGTAAATAAATTTGACCTAGCAATACAGTTTCACCATATAAAAAAAAAAGATACTTCTTTATAATTTTTAGCAAAATATATTACATTTTACTTTTATTAACATATTGTGCTATTTAATACATTTGGCATAAGAAAAGATAATTCCTTCATTGTTATCATGTTATTAACATGTATCATCATAAATCCATCTTTATCCCAGCTAACCGTTACATAGATCTTCTGCCTTAGTTGAACTTTATGCATTCTCATATAACTAGTAAGAATCTTTTTCATAACTGAAAAATTAGTCATATTGGCTTCTGCAAGAAACCAGAAATTTGCTAGTCTCAGCTATGCTCTTGAATAGCCAAAATACTCATGCTGGTAATTGGTTTGAGGTTGCACAGGGCCAAATGTGGTGGACATATCGGCAGAGGACGGTAAGCACTACTCATGCTTTTCTGACCTGTGTCTTTGCTAGTGCCCAATGCTTACCTTTACAGGTGTCCTAGGATTCAAGATTGAACACGCTAGCTTTGACACCCTGGCCAGACTTGATGAAGTCAGGTCAGACGAGTCGACCAATTATATTCTACCAACTTTTGTTTCCAACTCAATCCCTACCAAAATCAAGTCAACCCATGAGTTCTACAACATCCTTCTGATGTGCCAGTAAATCTATTCTAGGAATTTGCCAAAGTGGCTAGTTATTTTCTCCTGTTTATTCATACTATTTGGAGCTGGTTACTAGCTTGCAAAATAAAAGGCTAACTACACTTGTATACTTGGTTGGATGAAGTCCTACAAGGCACTAGTGGCATTCCTGATAATGAATATAATAAGGTTGCAGCACAGTAGTTAGACAATGGGAAAAAATGGCTTTCATTCATAAAAAAGTACTTGAAAACAAATTTCTCAAAAAACTAAGAATAACTGGGAAAATAAACCTCATTTAATGTAGAAGATCACTGTGCACAAGTTTCAATAGGAAATAATATTGATCCAACCAGCCATTCAGCTTGTTTAAGTACCTGAACTTGGTATGGGTCACTGGACAACATCAAACGTTCAAATATCAACATACTCGCACCATAGGCTATCAAACAGTCACGTTCCATTTCTCCTAGACGCAATCCTGCAAAAGGGAAACAAGTTTTTTTTTTCAAGAAAAAGAAAATTTTAGTTGAAGATTCAAGCCGCCGACATTTGTTGTCAGTTTCAAACATGATTATGATCAAACAACCTCCATCTCGGCTTCTTCCTTCGGTAGGTTGTCTAGTCAGCATCACACGAGGCCCTGTAGCGCGAGCATGCATTTTATCAATTACCTGTAGGTAAAGAAGATGATAAACATTATTTACCAAAAAGTCTATGCTGGAATACCACACATTCAAAATGCAATTGAGAACTAAGATCAGACCAGACTACAATAGCATGCAGTTATGTCCTTGCCAGGTAGTAACAATGTATCCCTGATCAATAAATGTCTATTCTCACATGTAGAAAGCCTATTGCTACTATTTTTGTGTGTTACAATGTATCTTTATCTTTGCTTAGAGATATCCTTCTTCTTTGAATCCACTCCTTTATTTTCTGTCATACCCGATATTTTTAAGTTTGTTATGGAAATCCTTCTTGTTCCTACTTTATTGTCAGATTCAATAGAGCATACCCCATTGTCTGTTCCTATTTCATTTCATCCCCACAGGAGCTAAAACAATACAAACCTACAGGAGCTAAGCATGTAACAACCACTTGAGATTCTACTAACTTTGCGTCACCAACTTTTGTCCCTGAGCTAACTTTTATTTAGACCTTCCTGTTGCTCTTAGAAAATAACCTTGCAAATACACTACCGCAAATGTACACACAGAATTCCACATTATATTTTTTATTCTTCCTTGTAGTCCTGAATGACATTTTAGAACTAATTTATCTTCCACCCTCCTGATAAATCCACAGGTAGAAGTGTTGTTTACTAAGCAAACATCATCATAAGTGTTGTAAATCATTCAAGGGCTCGATTGGAGGCAAAGAGATGCACACAAATTTATGGTGTTGATTATCTTCAAAAAAAATTCTCCTATGGACAAGATCACACGACTCATACTAGCTCGCAGGATGTTTCTGTATAGTTCCAGTAATGTATCCTTAAGGCTAGGGATGGGTATCATTTCCAATAAAACTTTGGACGTGTTTGAGAATCTGATTCCCTTTTTTTTTCTCATGCTTCTTTAAACACTTGATCACACTTTGTACAACCCTCAGATGATTTGTTGACAATGAACAGAATTCTATTAGTCCTTAAAACAGTTTTAAGATTACACAGAGTCAAAAACTTCTAGTTCCAAGTATGATTATAGAAATAAAATTTTTGGCTTACCAAACAATATTGAGTAGCAATATTGACACCTAACAACAATATTACGCAAACCATGAATCACAAAAACATTTGATAGCAATGAAACAATTAAGGAACAAGATAATCTCATTGAAAGTTTGACAAATCTCTTTGCAAGGAGGACAAATGAGATAATGAAATATGTGTCCAATTACCATATGTTTCAACTTCTGATAGTAGATAGGCCCCATGAAAATGTATGCTTGTAATGGACAGCCTGTAATGCCTGGAACATTCAAATTACATGTCAAACATTTTCTGGTCAGCAGCACAAGTTGAAATAACAAATAAGGAAAAGGGCATGAGACTCCTAAATATAGACAAAAAAAAACATAGAGCAGACATAAACTCATAAGCATATACACAAGTAGCTACCAAAACAATAAACAATGTAAATTGTACTCATTTTATGGCCAACTCATGCTCCTCCATTTTTTTCATGAGCTAGACCAGGGACCTTTTCACCTTAGCTACCAAATTACATAAAGCTTTGCAAGATAAACCCAAGCAACTTGTAGGCTCATGCAAATCAAGACAGCATTATGAAAGGTTTGGTATCGAAATAGAGAAAAACTCATCAAGTTCCGTCCAAATTTTATTTATTTTATATTAAACTACTGATAAAACAAGTTTAAACACAATTACGTAAAGTAATTTCTTGAAGAAAACATACCTGAGTAGAGGAAATCTTTGCCGCTGTAGCTAAATCCATGCTTCACAAGTGTATTGCTGGAATTTTACAAAAATTGTAAGCACATGGTCACAGCCAGAAATCTATAGTATTAAAAGGAAACACACCTTATGTCTTCAACCTTATCGGCATGGCCACTAGGTTCTCCAAATGCACTACCATAATGAAATCGACCACAAGAAACTCCAGCTTTTCCACCAATAAGCTCAATCATTTTGCCTATTGTCATCCGACTATTAATTGCAATTGATGTTAGATCCAGTAATTATGTTTTGAAGGTACAAATCCATATTCCAAAGTATGAAGAGATTTAAAGCAATAATAAAAAAAAATCAATGAGAGAAATCTTGGGAGAATACTAATATGATCTCCATGACAACATATAAATATGAATGTCATTAGAGTTGCATGATGAATGAGAAAAATTGGGAGAAGAAATTTTTGCATTTCTCTTGTACATCAAAAGGCTATGAATACAATGTAAGAATTTTAGAAAAAATAAAAGAGGAAAAAGCAAACCCTTTAATTAGGGAATTCATATAATAGACGAGAATATAACTCATAAATAACAAACCAAATACCAAAAAAATAAACAAATCCCTGAGAAATGGCCACAAATTAATACTATTTTCTGACACCCTTTTAAGTTGGTGAATAGACATTGGCTGTTCTCAACTTGGTAATTAATGTGTGAAACTAAGGAATGTCAAATCCCTTTGTGAGCAAGTTTGCTAGTTGGGACCCTCAAGGTATATAAGGAGCAAAAATGAGATCATAGTCTAGACTAGTGTGGCAGTCAAGTAAGCACTATAACCAGTACAATTTGGTCACTGCAATTTCTACCGACTGTCAGCTATGTCTAAGCAAATGCATTCCAGTGGCTAAGGAACTAGGCATTACAATTGTGACGTGGCAAGTCATACACCACGTGCAAAGTAACTGTCATGACAAAAATCTTAACGAGTCGATCACTTTTGCAGATTTCTAACCCTTGTAATCTACAGGAAAGATAAGCCTGGACATAGGATTTTCTATGTAATGAAATCTCTTTCAATCCATGCATCATCCATGTACACTAGATGCTCGTTGTGTGTCACATCAAATGAGAGATAAGCCTAATGAACAAATTACAGCAGTGACACGCTAAGTTAGACAAGTACAAAATTTTCACAAAACAAAGCCTATTAGATTAGTATCCAAGGAAGATACTTGACCTTGTCACCGTGTTTTTTTTCTAAAACTCTCACCATATCATATGCTGAATAGTCATAACTACACACTGAACACAAACTAGATAGAAAAAGGAAGACATTTCTTTTACTTAGTAAAGGGATCAACAAGTAATCAACCGCCTTTTACTTATTCAAAAGTGATTATGTTAAAAACGAGATTATTCTCAGATCCAAATAAAAAATAAGTGCAAATGCTTAGATAAACCACTAGGGTAAAAAAAACAACAGAACTAATATATCAGACTATAGAACAATGAATGTATAAATTGTGCATTAACATGGCAGTAGCTTTGGACATGTCAAATAGTTGTTTATGATAAAATACTGAAAAGCCCTAAACTACAAACAAGAATGAAATAGAGTTCATACCTAGGAAATCCATGTGGATTCATAATTAAATCAGGGCAAATCCCACGCTCTGAAAATGGAAAATCTTCCTGCTGAACTATGGTACCACAAACACCTTTCTGTCCATGTCTGCTACTAAATTTATCCCCTAGCTAGAGAAGGAATAATTTCAAATGCTATAGAAAGAACAATACCCTAGTGATACAGTTTTTGATAGAGCTCAATGTGAAATACCATCCAGGAAGTTGACCTCAAATAGTGGGGATAACATGACTTAATGATGATGATAAAGAACACTATATAGACAGATTCCTAACCCCTTGTACATGGTCTAAAACTGGGTGGAAATGATTTGACAACTTAAGAATCAAATAGTGTGTCATAATTTTACAAATGAAACAAGTATCCTTTCCTCAGTGCAAGATGTTCTTTGAAAAATGATGGGTGCATTTGATGATTATTATGCCATACAAGATGGTTGTATTAATTATCTAACTACTTTTTGTGGATTTCCATGATACTATGCCATAAATATGAATTATCTAACTACTGTTAGTGAATTTTCAGTATGCTACATTCATAAACAAAGTTCCTTTAACAGGCTACCTGTGATGAGAAAAGTTGATCAGTTTGACAATAAAATATGGCTCATGAGCGGTCAGCTAATAAACTCACCTCTGGTCTCCGAGTGTGGCGGACGATACATTTGATACATAACTTGTTATTAGTATCCGAGCAAAGTATCACGCGATCAATCACACAAGTTTCGCCTTCAGGGCCTTTGTACACGGCAGGTGTTTTACGGTACTCTCTGGAACATAAGGAATACCACATTAACATCTCTTTGCACTTCTTGAAATTGTAATGGAGCATCACTTACTCATCTTTTAAGCCCATTGGACCGCCAGTTCTCTCCCTAGTATTTATTGGAGTTTCTTTGTTAACATAAATGTCATTGTTCCGAATTATCTCCCCAGGAGCAACAATCCCATCATCATCTAATATCTGCTCAGAACCGAATGGATATCGACACTTTAAATTGAAGAAATCTAGATGGAAATGTAGCTGGTAGAAGAAAATTTAGCAACAAAAAGTAGTGATCAAAGAAACAGAAATGAATTTGAAATTGAAAGAAATCAGTGAGATGAGACCATGAAATTTAGATGTCTGTCCATGATAAAGTACAACTAAAAGCATAGTTTTAGGAACTAGTTAGCATTTGCTAAGCGACCGGTACATAACAGTCTATCAATCACAAAACACATATACAAAAACTCATTCAAACTTTGTAAATAGATTTCTTTCTCTCTCTCCCAAAGGTCGGATTCCAGGTCTTGCTTGCATTGCAATGGATGACTACCCCCACAATCTCTCTGGCAAGATGTTCCCTCCCTTTTCCTCTTTGATATCATCACTTCTCTATTGTCAAATACTACTCACTTATACAGTGTGGGTGCAGACAATTTACATGATATTGCAACCAGATTTTTCTTTCCTTTTTTACCTTGGTAGGAAGTACAAAGGTAATTGCAACCATTACTAACGATGAAGACAAAGTGATTGCCAATCCCCGTCATGGTTTAGGCATAAAAAAATGCTCATACAGTACAATCAAAAATTTGGACATCAAACCAATGATCTTACTTGCCAAAATTTGCCTCACAAGAGATGCTAGATTGAAGGAGAGAGAGAACAAAGAGATGGATGTTTAGATTCCTTGAGGCAAGAGACAAGAGTGGTTATATGACTTGTACATATGAGAACCATTTCTTCTCAGCAACAGATTGAACAAAAACCTAATTCCATTAACTTTTACAACTACACATTTTAATAAATTAGATTCAGTAATTTTTGCACAATAATTGAATGTGTTACAGTAGAAGTTTACTAGTTCATGTAACAACATGATCTCTTTCCTATACCTAGAAAGTTACGAGTAATTCCTAATGTCAAGAAACTAATCGCTTGACTGTAATACCTGTTAATAAGCCTTGAAGTTCAAAGGAGAAGCATGATAAAGGACCAGTTTACTTGGCTAAATTTCATGTGTAATAACTATAGCGGTGTGTGTATGTTAAGTATGGAAAAAAAAACTTCTCTCCCCTCTTTATTTTCCCGTACTAGGCACGAGCAGCCCACGTGACTCATGCCTCGAGCAGCCCTTCTCTCTTCTTTTTCTTACTTCCCTTCTCTTCTTTCCCTGTTTTTCTAGCCGCTGCCCTAACTTCCCTTCTTCTCTTTTCCTCAAATGCAGCAAGGGCAGCAGTTGTTTTAGGGTTTCATTTCACCCTCCGCAGCCCCTCATTCCCAATTTGTTGCTCGCCTCGCTTTGCTACAGCAGTTGTCGAGCTCACTGGAGCTTGCTGCCGATATAAGGTAGCGTTTTCCCTTTCTCTTATCTTTTCTTTCCTGTTTTTCCTTGATTTCACAACAAGAACAGTAATAGCTACCTCTTTCATTGTTCTCTTCACTTCTGTTCTTTTTCCCAAATCCAGCAACACCAAGTGAAGTTTCATTTTTGTTTTGACAATTGAAGGGAAGTAAAATTATAATATTAGCTTACCAATTAGAAAGATAGGTCTCGCATTGGAAAAGGGAATATACCGATATGATGAGATATGATGAGATCAGTCGAGTTCGAATGTTGGACATTTATTATAATTGTGTTCTTATCATTTTTGAATATTATTTTGAGCATTTGAGTTATTTCATATTTTATTTGTAGATACTAATTCGAGCGGAGCTCGGTGATTGGCCGAGATTCGACGCTTTGCTGTAAATAAAGGTGGATAAATCTTATCCTTGATCTCTTTATAAGTCTCTTGTGTATGAATAAATAGATAAATGATTTACTTATATTTGAATAATTGTTTTCAAAATTAGGGATGAAAATGGTATTTAAAAATAGTGAAATGGGTAATTAAGTAATTAAACCACTGAAGAATAAATAATTGATATTATTTCATGTTCATATATGGGCTTCATATGGGATGAAAATGGGATGGATTGTTTTAAAAATTTAAATGGATACTCTGACCTATTCTTCAGTTGATACTTGTTATGTTTATATTCCTTGACCTTCCTTACCCTTGATATTTCATCATTTGTTGATACTTGTACTTTTTAATGATATAACATTTACATGTAAACATTACGTTGGTTCTTAAATAACTTGCATTAAGTTGATCATTCAGATTTATCATAAGATGTACACCTACAATTGAACAGTTGTGGTAAAAGAATTAAAGTTGAATATTAAAGAAATGAATGAGAAATACTAAAAGTGAAAACTTTGAGCCTATCTTTATACCAGAATACCTGACCGCCCACTTGAGTAGTAGTAGTAGCATGAGTTGCCCGCAGTCAGATTTTGTTTGCGCTTCGGCGCCCTATTATTATTTTTTGTTGCATTCTACCGGTGATAGGACTTTTAGCCCATACGTCAGATGATGTTATATACACTCTGATGATATTGGCTCCAGTTATTCACTGTTTAGTTGATTTACCACCATTGATGATGATTATGAATAAAATGTGTATATATATAATGTATACGAACTAAAAACAAGTTAAAAGACTTGAAACAAAAAGGAAAGAAGAAATTTTAATTTTACCAATTTCTTTGGCCTCTTAAATAAGATTAAATTCATGCACATCTATTCTTATTATCCACTTAGTAATTTGTGCTAACTGTCTGCTTTCTTTGGCCTCTAGATTTGCAAGCTTGAGCACCCTTTTGATATTTCAGTGATTTTGCTGTACATAGAGTCGCTCAGAGATATAGACCTATTATTTTTCCGGTTTGGTTTCTATTTCGATGTATTTTATTTTGTTTCATCGATTTTCTATTTAGATGCATGTACAGCTTATGTAAAAAAATCTATTTTTATAAATATAGATATTTTATTGAATTCTTTGGGATGATATGGTTCTTAGGTCCCTTCTATTATATACGGTCACCGAGTGGGGTACCGAATTGACACCCTTGGAGCGTGACAGTATAAGTATTATAGTGTCTTTCCACTAGCTTCCACTCACCGAGATAGCCATGGTGCTCTTACTATGGTTAGTTGAGTCAGTAAGATTGATAATGAATGATCAAACAAATATGTCAAACAAGAAGACACAAACTCGCCAAAGAAGAAATACATACAATTCTGCAACATCCAGTGGAAATGTTTCTTAAGAAAGTTAGGCCAATACCATATAGTTGATACCTGACCCAATGAAAGATCCATTCAAAATTAAAAATTGTGTCATCTCCTAATTATTATCCGTATTTTTTCTCCTGTCTACATAATTATTAAGTCTTGACTTTGTACACTGACAAAATTGGGTTAGTTCTCTAAGATAACAATTACGAATTGAAAGCAGTGCCTTTTTATCAGATCTTTTCAAAGATGAAACATGTATGTTAATATTCATTCATATTGCAAGATATAGTCATAAAAACAAAAACCATTTAATTCAAATAATCTGCACTACATATGTCAACCGACGAAAAATAAGGAATAACCATGAAATTAGATGTTACAAGTCTTACCAGAAGATTTAAAAAGTTCAAGAATACAACGACTGCACATTAACAAACAAAAAAAAAACACAGAATTTTCAAACAAAATACCTGCATTCTTTGATTCTCCTTATCCCTCCTTGGCTTAACTATTCTGTCTGTGGTACCATTACTATAGATCTCTTTTACTACCGAATACCTACAAAAGATTAATTTTATGACAAAAACATATAAAAAGGAATTCTCAAAGATTTTACAATTTACCCAGAAAACAAGAAAAAAGTTAAGATGGGTTAAGGAAAACAGTTAAGATACTTTTTCATTGCTATACAACGGCCAAAACCACGATCAAGAGATGACTTGTTCATGACAATTGCATCCTCAATATCATAGCCACTGTAACTCATAACGGCAACAGTTGCATTCTGCCCAGCTCCTAGCTTATCATATCCGACCTGGTAAAACATGTTAGAGACAACCCATAAAGCATACACATCATAAAAGGGAAAACGCCAACCAGTTCAATTGTTTTTGTTGTCAGCAATGGGCGTTGGGGATACACCAACAAATAAAGCAAAGTATCCGCTCGACAAAGCTGCAAGAATACAAGTCGATGAATAAATATCTTGGCAAATATAAGTATCCTGGAATCCAGTGCCAGCATTCTATTGCTCAGGCAACTGTAAGTGATTTTGAAATGCCTTACAGATCTAACACTTAAATCAGGAGCAAGCATGAAATGTGCATAACATGCCAGTATATAACAGACACCAGTCCATAAACAAATAACACCACGAACCTAGGATCACTATGCATTTGCACGGGCATCAGTTACTTCACCCATCAAAAAAAACTCTCCATTTCATTGTCAACATCTTGTCCAAAAGAACTATTTGAAATACTCGAGCAACACAAAAAATCAATAGAAAGTAACTACTGTTAATAGGGTTGTGGGTAAACAGACCTGAATCCAATCAACTTGAACCGAACTAGAAAGCAGGCCCAATCAACTGGGTTCCAGGTTGAATTCCAAAGTGTTGTAAGAAAAACTCTTAATAACTATTTCAGAAGACTCCAAATAACTAGGTTAATTAAGTTATACTCTGATTTAATTTAATCAAATTTGATCTGTGATTTTCATTAAAAAATAAATTGACTAACTTTGAATATAATCTCAAATAATTAGATTAATTAAGTTACTAAATTTAATTATATGATTGAATAAATTTAGTTAGATTAATTGATTAAATTAATTAAGAGTTTACTATTATCAATTAATTCTCAAACTGTTTATAATAATTATAGATGATCATTATTATTATTATTATCTGTTATAATCATCCAGTCACTTGCTCAGTGATCTTTCTTCGTTAAGGAGTGGAATGAACCTTCATGCTCATCTAAGGGGATTGAAGTTCCCCGTCCTTAATAGGTTTCCTTCGCACACTGAAAGAAGCCTCCATTCCCAACCACGGAATGAAGTTTCATGCTCATCTAGTCACTTGCTCTTTTGTCCTCCTTGTGAACAACAAAGAACAATGCTCTTCTCCTTGCCAACTGGGCTTTCCTCCATTGACCACTCTCTACACGATGTCAGAGGAAGTTGAAGCTTCATTCTCCTCCCCTGATCTCTTGCTCTATGTATCTCCTCGAGAATGTCAAAGAACAACACTCTTCTCCTCGCACACAATCGCACATCACCGGCCTGGTTGTTGCACTCTGCACGACATCACAAAGTGTTGATCCGCTTCAGCTCTCTTCCTCAAAGTAATACCTATGTCCTGATCTAAGTTTCTCATACTGAGAATAAATTTTAATTTGACATATCAATAAACTAATAAATTCCCTTGTTCTACTGTCATGT
The DNA here is from genome assembly GCA_025175895.1 of Wurfbainia villosa. NCBI lineage: Eukaryota > Viridiplantae > Streptophyta > Magnoliopsida > Zingiberales > Zingiberaceae > Wurfbainia > Wurfbainia villosa. The sequence goes on along the minus strand of CM046006.1, from coordinate 80,368,746 downwards.
CATTTTTTTATATTTTCCAACTAATTCAATTTTGTTGATCATATCCGTTAGATGCAAATGATATTCATAAGTTACTATGTGATCCGGATAACAATACAAACTCTGACAACCATAGTTGAATTAATTGGGATCGACCAAATCATTTTAACAGGATGTAGGATATGCATATAGAAAGCTCAATAAGAATGATTGAGGCAGCAAATCAATGCATTTGCCTTGAAAGATCTAATCCTAAAATGTCCAAGTATCCAGATAGAGACAATTCACTTCCCCGGACAATTGAGCAAGTTAGAACTCAAGTGTGTTATGCCCATCGAATATGAAAATTTTGACATAAATAACAAATCAATATGTTACTAAAGTAGTATCTATAATTTACTTGCCTGATTGTAAGCAATATTACCCATAGCTTGTTTCCCCATTGCACACTACAACAAGAATATTGTTTCAGATTAGTGTGAAGCTACACTGAAATCAGAATTTAAGGCAGTTCAACCAACCTGGTATGTATTACGTGGAGATTGGTTGTGGTGAGGAAAAGGAATTAAACCAGCACAAACACCTAAAAGCGTCAAAGGCTCAACCTCTATGTGGGTTATATCACCCTTTTTCTTTTCAGAATCATCCGTGTCATTTTCGCATTCATACAGTGCTATCTGTTAACATAAGTGTGCTAGAGAGTGAATATGACCATTTCAAATGACAAACTGAGCATGGCAGCAGCAGATTAACAAACCAATGCATTGTTCTCTTCATTGACATCAAGATATTCAACCAATCCATCCCGTAAAAAATCATCAAAAGTACGAATTCCAAGCTACAATACAATGACAAAAGTCTCAGAAACCACAATTTTATATGCCTACCAAAGAGAATAAAGAGAAATCAATAATTAACCCAAAATAAGGAAAAATTCGGAACAAACATAAAACCTGTAACTCTTTCATGTGATAATCCTTGATCCTTGAAATGCCTCTGTCAGCAATAACTAGTGGACGACAAACCCGGCCACCATCCGAGGCAATATAAACACAATGCTTCAAAGAAAAGGGAGACAAACAAAAGCATTTTCAGGTGCATGAAAGAAAGTGGCAAACCAAAAAGCAGTCACATTTATGGCAAAATCTTCCCAAGACAGGCTTTTCACTGAAGTGTAAGTGAATGTCATATCAAAGAGTATCCTATTTAGATAAAATGTGCATGATACAAAAGGCAATCCATTAATGTAATTGAAGTATCATATGAAAGAGTCTTATTTAGACAAAACGAGCATGATACAAAAACATTACCGCTGTAATCATTTGTGGTCTCAACTTGTAGCACAGATTACTCCGCAATAGGTCACAAAACTAATGTTGATGGGTACATTAACTGAAAGGGGGCATGAATCTTTGCGATGAAAGAATCAAAATTAGGAGTGAGCACTCCACAATGAGAAGTAAATGATGGTCTTCCAAGACCAAGTCATCAAAAGCACAAACTCCAGAGTACCAATTATCACTACTTCCACAATATTTGATATTAAACTAATTGTGTGACTGCAGCAAAATGTTAGATGGAACCTTTGGGTGGAGAACATTTCTCTAATGCTAGCACAAAAAAAACACTACATTTCTCAATGTCATTGCCTAATTATGGGTGTCAACCACACATGAACTTAACATGACTCCGCACATACATAATGACTCAAAAACTACATACCTAATTATTATGATTCAATCAAAAGACCTCCTATTCCATTAAGAGGACAAATTGAAAGTGGAGTGAGCTCAAATTGACTAGGTATTTGGAAGGGGCATGCCCAAAATATAAGCACACCATCGGCCACCATGTTTATCCACATTAGGACTGAGCACCTTGGCTTCAAAATAATTTAATAATCTAACATGAGTGCTAATGATTAAGATTTTTTATGGTGTCCAATATCATCAGCTCAATTTGAAATCTAAGCAAGAATGAGAACTACCAAGTTTGAACAATCTAAGACATCAATGTATCCACAAGAAGGAACTTGTAATTTTAGTTTTCAAGAAGTTTTAGTCAGCTCATATTATGTCCACATTCCATGACAAGAACAATTATAGTATTTTTGACATATTCATCTTCATCAAGTGACAGAAAGTCAGAAATAAATTTAAAAAAGGGCCAAATTCCAATTCTGCCAATAGTGAATAATTTAAGTTCAGTACATTCAAAAAGTTTTAGAACAGAAAATACACCATTCAGAAGGAGATGCGGCAAAATATGCAGATATGCAAAAAGACGTACCATGAATTTCACGCATGATAAAAAAAATGCAAGTCCTAAATAGAATATTGTTGTGTACAGTTGGTAAAAATATGGCCATAAAATTTTGTCTATAATAAAAAAATTATAATAATAGAAACTATATAAAGCTGAAAAGGCAAGAATGGTCTCCATATGCTTTACAAGAACTTGAGGAAGAGAAATATACATTTTAAAAGTTATTGCGATGTTTATGGTATGACACAAGCATGGAGCATTTAGTGTCGGCAATAAAGTTAGGATGGTGATAAAGGAACAGTAAAAGATATAATTGATCCATTCAAATCCCAAGGAATAGCTGGCTTTACTGAATGACCCTAAACATAGCTCATCAAGCGTGTATAACTTAATTTCAATATAGACTTCTTTAAATGGTATAGCTGATACATGTCCATAATCCCCAAGGAATTAAATACGCCAGGAAACAATTTCTACCTGCTCTTCATTCACAAAAATGCTAACAAACTCCCCAATTTTACCACGTCTACGGAGCTTTCTCATGTTACCAGCAAATAGCTGTCCATTCAAAATAAAATGATTTCACATAAATGTAATCAGAGACCAAGTGCATGTAAAGTCTATGCAACAGAGTTAATAATTGTTGATGAACCTTTGGTTGTCTATGTTTTCCAAGTATAAGCCCATTAAACATAACCAAAAAAGATCCTGGTGCGTGAAGCTCCTCGCCAGATAAAAGTGCTAAATCTTCAACACCTAGAGTATAACACTGCCAGGGAAAATTTAAGAACTCCATGAGAGAAGTGAAAGACTGAAATATACAGAAAATCAACAGAGAGAATAAACTTTCAAAAATCAACTAGGGAAAAAGAAAAATTATCCTTATAAAGGACATATCAATTATGCATACTGTCTGTGAATGTCCAAATTACTGAACCTACTTTCAGACAAGATAAGATGTGTTTGATTCAAAATACATTCATTTGTTAATAAAAGTAAGAAGGTCATTTCGTGCATCATTTACAAACTAACCAATAAACCAAAAAAAAAAAAAAGCAGCCCGGTCCACAAAACACAAATAATTTTGCTCATGCAATAAAAACAGATTTGATGTTGTTCTCAAGTTAAAAAGAAATATAATATCTTAAAGATGTAGATCTTATAATGTGTGTGTGATCAAAAAAGTTCAAGTAATCAAACCAGAGAAATCAGTGGACCGTCCTCCTCGTCAGTTGTAACATGTGTCAACAAAGCTAAGTTTTTTGTCAACCCACAACCTTCTCCTTCAGGAGTGTCGCATGGGCAAAGCATGCCCCACTGTTTCAAATAGCATCCAGTGAACAAACACCAATTAATATAGCAATAGAAGTCTAGATAAATTCAAGACAACCTTCAAGAAAGCACTAAACAATTACCTGACTTGGGTGCAATGCCCTTGGCCCACTTACTTTCCTTGTCTTCTCAAACTGTGGAGATATTCGGGTCATGTGGCCTAACGCTGCTATATATGATAATCTTGAAACAACCTACAATGCTAAGCATTAAGCTACTGTATTTTCTTGATGGCAAAAGTAAAACAGAGAAGCCAGAGATAATTACCTGAGATACGCCTTTTCGATGCATTTTAAACCGCTTTAAATCCCAATTACCTGTTGAAATGGATCTTTCCAAACCTAATGTGATGTCACTATTTTGCCTAAGAAACTGTAAAATAAAGTTACATAAGATAATTTACAATGCTTACATTTCTTGGCAATACTAGTTGAGGTAACAAATAAAATAAGACAAGCACAGTGCAGGTGAATAATCCAGACAACTCAAGGGCAATGAACAAGCATTAAGAAGAAAATGTCGAGAAGGCAAGAACACAACACATCGAAATCAATGCTTAGTACCAAATTATTAAGGAAAATAAAAAATAAAAAAATGAAAGGTGCATAACTATTAGTCTGGTCACCTAAGACCAGCAGAAACTTTCTTGACCCCATTTAGTCACTTCCAAAAATAAATATGTAGAACATATAGAAAAGCTAAATAGATTTTATTCACAAGACAATACTCTAAATTAAAAAGATCAACATAATTGCCATGTCATAATTTGATATTCTTCATTTAACTTAAGGGAGCTAGTATCAGATGAAAGTGCCACTAGATATCCTAATTCAGAAGATAAAAGTAAAGAATAAAAAAAATCAGGCATGAAAAGTGGGAGAACTGAAACATAAACCCAGATTTTTTTTTTACCCAAATCAAATAGGGAAAAATGACACAGCCTAAGCTTTTAGGCCCTGTGTATTTGAGGTAAATAGATGGGAAAGGAGGAAAAAAAGTGAAGGTAAAGTTTCTATTCACCACAAATCAAATAGGACAAAAGAAGCCAGCCTAACCTTTTTGGCCCTGTTTGCTTGGGAGAGAAATATAGGAAGGGAGTAAAAAAAAAGTGATGAATAGAATTTCCTTTTACTACAAAATAAAAAGATAGATAATCAAGTATACAGTACATATTAACTGAAAAAGTGAACGATTACACATTGATAGTCATTTATTTCTTTAAAATAAATGAGTGATAAGAAAGATTAGAAGTGAAGTTTATAAGATAATAATCTGTCAAGTGTCAACACCACTTTCTCCCTTTCCTAGCAGAGTGGGAAAGCAAAACTCCATGTTTACCCTTTTTTCATCTTTCCAAGTGAACACCAAGAGGGAAATTTGTTTTCATATCCTTCACTATTAATCCCTCCTGTGCTCCATTTCCTACAATCCCTCGTTTGTCAATGTAAACATGCATAGATGCATGAGCAGGCCAAAGAACAATTAAGATTACTTCAAAATTGAAATGTCCATAATCAACTCAAGCTCATATGTGTGTGTGTACGAAAAACATACATGGGTAAAGTCCAGACGACTCGAGCGGCTAGCCTTTTCATATGCCCTGTTCGCAAGCTCTAAAATATGAGTGTTCATTGATTTAAACAGATCCTGGGAAATGGTTGGATAAATATTAGAAGATTGCTAGATTTATTAACAATGATCAGAATGAACTTGTCTAACATCAACAACTTGCCTCGAAGAGCAAGGAAATCATCTGCCCTGATAGTTCTAGCCGTTTGTTGCCCAAATAATCCTAATATAGAAAGAAAATTAACAAGATTTATGAATCTCAGAAATAATTTTGAAAAATCTACACTAAAATGAATGCTTGCATATCTGAAAGAAAATTCAAGTTATTGTTAGATTTGAATAAATAGCCACTTTCTTTCTACAATATTGGTTACTCAACATGGAAATTAATCGTGAAAAAAAAACACCAAATTTATCTGTTAGGAACATAAAAGGTATGAGCTTACATTTACATTTACATTTTCAGACTGAACAAAAAGCTCTTTGCAAAATACCTAATGTAATTCGGCATCAACACATAGTAAGGATATCTTCAAAATAAACATTCCAAACTCTTTCCAACATTCTTAAATACTTTTAGAAAGTTTTACATTATTGCCACTAAAAGATTAAAAACATACACCATCTAACTATAAAAAGGTAAATATACAAACTTTTTTCCTCTCCTATCCCAGAACCTACATTGAGCACCAATAGCCAGTACTTTAACCTTTTCACATCACAACTACTTAACATAGTTTTATCATTGAAGAAAGAAAAATTATAAACATGATACAAGCCACTGTAAAGAGAAATCAAATACCTATAAAAAAAAATAAAGAGTAATCAAATACTCCTTTTTTTCCCAAATTTCTAAGAGCAACTTTAGAAATCAAACCATCTAACATATTGACACCAGATAAAATCTAAATGAAAATGCATAGTTATACCTTATCATCAAATGTATCAGTATTCAGAATTGCATCTAGCATACGTCTTAACATAACTGCTGCATATATCCATCTAGGACGGAAATTTCCCTCGTAAAGCTGAAAAATAAACAAAGATATGAAGATTCTTTTTTCATGAATAAGTTTCTGCCTTTAAGGCAGGAGAAGAATCACTTACTGGAACATGTGCAAGAAAAACATCCAGAAGAATAGCCTTTGCTAGACCAGTCTGCAAGTATGTGAATTTGTCAAATTTAAAAGAAAGCTACCATTCTGGTTCAACACAACAATAATACAATGAAAGCACAAAATTATTGCACTTCCAATTGCAAGAACCAAATCATATGCATGAAATGAAAAATATGGCTAACAGACTCGTCATAGTGATTGAGGTGATGGTATTCTTGACTAGTGTGTAACTGTGTATTGAACAAATTCTCTGTGGCTTACGAAGGGTTTATAAATAACAAAAAAAAGGCTGACACTCATCACAGAATTGAAATAATTTTTTCATGCAAGCAATAAGATATTTACGTCAAAATTACATAAAACTTAGAAAAATGCCTAAATTGAAGGCAAAGTACAAGTTTGTTCAATATTAAGAAAAACTAATCAAGTACCTTTTTGTTCCCATGATTTGTAGGATTAGGTCTTCCAATCTGAAAAGGTCAAATAAAAGAGATTTTTGAGCCTTACAAGAATACATAAATAAAATAAAAAAAGTAAGGCTTGACACTGGTTTCCAAATACTTGTAGTCAAAATATTTACACAGTCACCTTTCCATCTAAGAAATCTAATGCCTGTTGCTGAGTATAAATTCTCTCAGACGCACATTCCTGTGCCACACAAAAAATGATTATGAGAAATCAGTGGAGAGGTAGGTCTGACGATATCATTCTTAGATAGAAATGGAGGAACAACACAAACAGTAGAATAGGTCAATAGATAATAAATTTGAAAGACCATAGTTAAAAACATAAAATTATAAAATATCTATTGCCACGATATTATTTTCTGAATTTGCATTAACATTCTCTATTTTCAAACAAAATATAGCAGCTACACAAATCACGTATGATTTTCTGTATTATTGTGCACATACATCCAAAATCGAAACCCAAAATCATGGATCAAAAAGCTGCAGCGCAAAAGGGAAGAGCATAAGGAACATATGAAGGTTTTACATTTGAAACATAAGCATTCAATTAATTTTAAGAATGGAAGCAATCATAGCAGAAAAACTCATTCTAGAAGGCAGTTAGGAGTGTGCCAAATATATATATATATATATATGTGTGAAAATATGTCTTCATTCATAATTTATGTTGTATGAAAATTCGTCCTCATTCCTTCAACCAAAATAAAACAGATGTTCTCATTCCTCTGACCAGGTTCAAGACACTATGTAGACCAATTGCACTTACATGCATAATGTAACATGTTCATAATTTATGTTGTATGAAAATATGTCCTCATTCCTTCAACCGAAATAAAACACATGTTCTCATTCTTCTGAACATGTTAAAGGCACTATGTAGACCAATTGCACTTACATGCATGCATGCAAACATGTTCAAACTATATTTTTGTTGAAGCCATATACTACCTGAATTGAATGAAGGAGAAGATCTCCATATCGTGGATCTCTTCCTACCATTTGCACAATCTCTTGGTCACTCTCCATTCCCATAGCCTTTAAGATCACCATGATAGGAATCTATCAAAAAGCACAAAAAATTACAAAGCAACCAATGATGAATACATTTAGAATGAAGCCTTAAGATTTACTACCGGCTTATTAAATTGATTTAGTTGTAGATAAATCTTCCCCTTGTCCATAAAGAATACTGTTTTGCTTTTTGTTTCATGTGTGCTACTGGTAACAGATGCTGTCACCCTGATCAAAGTGATTGTGATAATTGTAAAAGTACCTCTCAGACATAAGGATAGAAATTTATATAACAGTAAATACATCAACAACATGCAGTTACCAAGAGAAAGGTAAATGTATCATTCTTTTTTTTTTCAATAGCAGTCTGCTAGACAGGCTAGAATACCCAGTATATAGTATTCATGACCATAGTAACAGGAATTAAAACATTGTGCAACAAAACAGCACAGAAATCAACTAAACAAGGTGCATAATATCTATTAAAGCTCTTAGGTATTTCTTTGAGTTAAACATTAAACAATACTGTTTTATCTGAGTGGTGACTGACTAGTCTGTCCATTCAAAGCTTAAACATCACTGGCGGTTAGATAGTCATGAAGGAACTACAAGCTATACAGACATTACCTATTTTAACATATTTGTAGAAATGGTCTTCATCAATCTACATATAAATCATTGGATCACAACCTCCAGTGGCAGTGGCAGTGGCAGTGGGCGAGAACTAAAAGAGAAAAGAGATTGATAGTGCTCTTGCAAATGAAAGTCTTAAAGATAGTGTTGTCTTTTCAACAATAACTTAGAATCAAAGATTCCTTATATCCAAAGCACAACCCTAAACTAGGGAGAAAATATTGCAATAACTAGCACATACAAAGATATCAAGCCATATCACATGCAACCCGGTGCACGAAGCTCCCACCATGCGGGGTCCCGGAGAAGGATCCATTGTACGCAGCCTTACCTTGCTTTTTGCAAGAGGTTGCTTCCAGGATTTGAACCCGTGACCTCTTGGTCACAAGACAGCAACCTTACCGTTGCGCCAAGGCTCCCCTCTTATCAAGCCATATCACGTAAAAGCTCCAAAAAAAAAATAGAAGCAATAAATACAGAGCAGATGAGGAATATAAAAGCATACCGTCCCTTAGTATCAGTGTCAATGATGATACGATTCTTAGAGAGTTGTTCCTGTATCAAAATCACCTGGAACCCACAATACTATTAATTATTGGCTTATGCAGTCATAATTCAAAAAAGAAAAAAGAAAAAGAAAAAAAAACAATAATAGGAAGTGACACCTCTCCATCCCATCTAGTAGTATCAACAGGGAACAGTGTCAAATCAAATGAGGTGTGGGAAAACCTCATTATCAAGACCATAAAAAGTAGCATTTTCAGCAACAATTGACATACATCTTCTCCAACCAATTTATTAAGCAAATGGAAAGGCATAAAAGATGAAAAGGTAAAAGGCAGGCAAGCTTTTAAAAAAAACTAAAGAATAGCACAGGAAATAAAACATAGATGTAGTCTATCATTCTAAGTTGCAAAGTTAAAATTGTTATGTTAGCAGCCATTGTGAACCCTATAATACCAAACATCAAAAGCATAATTGACAAACATACAATATGTCCACCCTCATGACAATTTGTAGTGTCATTCAATAAAAGAGATGGCACAAGATTAAGATAACCATGAGGCAAATGCTTCAATTCCTCCGTTTCAACGTATCTGAAATGGAGTTCTCAGTGGAGGAGGTGACATAATAAAAATAGAATCTCAAAACAAATTAATTCAAATAGAATAAACAAAATAGACAACATTATTGTAACACAAATGAAAGTTCACTTTATCTATTGTTATATTCGTTCAATCAATATCACTAAGCTTTCAATGATGAGGTTCTCCTTGACATTATTGACTTAGACATCAACCTTGCAAGATCATTGAATGAGACATTGATTTTAGCATTGCACTAGCGTTCCATTTCCAGATGTAATTTTCTTTATTGCTTGAAAATATATTATAATTACAAAAATTGGCTAAGAAAGTCAATAGCAAAAGACCAGGAAAGCTAATTACATATTGGGTTGTGCAATGACAAGCATCAACGTGCTTCAATCCGGAAAGAAATCCCAAAAGAAGGAATGGAAATTAAGTAACTTTAGTGTGACATGCAATTATCAATTGAGTGAAAAAGGCATATTAAATACTAAGACTCAAAACAAAACCATTGAGGTCCTCACTAACTCACCTAATTGGTGCTTCCAAACTTGAAGACATTGTCAAAATTAATAAGTCCCTTAGGCATAGTTAATCAAAGACTGGATATGATAACTAAATTACCTTTTCAGTTCCTTTAACAATGAAGTAACCACCGGGATCAAGAGGACACTCCCCTGCAAAAAAAAAAAGAAGACATTTCAATCAAAATATATACAAACAGCCGTCATTCAAGTTTCAGATTATAGAAATATAACGCATACCAAGCTTTGATAATTCAGCATCATCTTTCCCACTCAAAACACAACGGCTACTTCGTAACATAATTGGCATCCTTCCAATGACCAAACCAGCTAGCCTCTAACAAAAAAAGGAGAAAAATTTTTTAAAAAAAATGCAGCAACTATTGTTTACATTCCCAAGGTAGTACTAATCTGTGACTAATTAATATCATCAAATTTCAAATACCTTAACTTCAGGATTCTTAGTTGCTTGATTTGCTACTGTATATTCGACATCAACCATTATGGGTGCAGCATATCTGCAAAACATATCATGAGAATAAAACTGAACAATAATTGAGTAGCACAAATTTCTATTTGAAAAACTAGCTCTCAATACCACACATCCTGTGATAAATAATAATTATTATTATGAAATATTTTCAACTCAATGATTATTAAAAGAGAGAGAGAACCCCTAAGTTAGACTTTTTACAACAATCCTGCTCTGAAGGAGGCTATAAGTTTAAAGTAATGGAGCACCCTTCCCTTGTTCATCTATTTTGCTATAAAACCATAAGTTCCTTTCTCCTCCATGCCTCCTCTTCTCTTCCCTCCTTAAAGCCCACATCAGTAGCAAAAGGAACCAACATGCACTAACAACAAAGATTCACCCATCTCCTTTCTGATGAGGGATCTTCACCTTGTCATTAAACCCATCTACCTCCAAAAATGAAGCTTAAGGCCCCTTTGATCATGTTAGAGAGGAGTTGTTTGCTACCTCATGGAATGAAAAGCCCTCTGATTTCTACGGAACTACTTATCATGAGAACATAATCAAAGAGTTCTTATCATTGTTGCACTTGTCTAACAACCTTGGGTGCACAATAAACCCAGTTTAGATTTACCCATCACATTTGATGTATATTGATTGCCCTTAGAAACTATCTCTGTGACAACAAGGAAGAACACTACATACGTTCGGTCTGAGAGTCGGCACAGATGCGGAGTAAGCCTCTCCATGGCATGGTCCACGCCAACAATTGGCCTCCCAACTTCAATATTGGTGTACCTAATCAAAATACCCATAGGAAAAGAAATGATCTGCATGTTCAAGTTCAACAAAAGAAAAAAAAAGGTTTCAGGAGTTATGTCCAATCTTGCCTGAGATAGAAATTAGGGTCATGACGACAAACGAGAAAATTATTGGCCTGGAGTATCTTTTTGATGCCATGGTCGATGAAGTAATTATAGGAATCCAGATGCTGCTTCACCAGCCCTCTCACCTGCAAGCCAGATCCATCCACTGCAAAAATTAATCCACCAAATTACCAGCAAAAAGAAAATGAAGTCTCGAGATCACCAAATGACGAAAAGTACCTTCAAAAAAGTGGGGATAAGCTGGAACTTATCGACGGCGGATTTGACCGGAGCTGAGAGCGATTTGTTGCTCAGATTAAGGCTGCAAACAAATAAATAAATAAATAACAAGTGAAGTGAGGATGCATTAGGACGCTCAAAGAATCAATCATCCATGCGCTTCAACTAGAAACGTACTCATCCTGCAGCAACCCCATTGCGTGGGCAACTACTTAGCCTTCTCGTCACGCTCGGGACGCTCACGATCTCTCTCTCGCTAATCGACGGAAATTGCAGGACTATCGAAGCGAAGTTCAGAGGAGCAAGGGAGCGTGCTGCAGCGAACCCACGTCCTATCACGAAAATCGCAAACAGAGAGAAGAGGGAAAAGAGTTGGTTTTAGGGTTCAATCAAATTAATTGAATTAGTTAAATATATGATTAACTTCAACTCATATAATATTGAATCCGTGTTTAATGATCCAGCCGGCCGCGGGTCGCGGTGGCCGGAGGATGGCCGGAAGGCGGCCGGCGCTGGCCGCGACGACCGTGGCGACGGGCGCGCGATGCGTGCGAGTGACGAAGGCGGCGGCGGCAGCGGCGGCGCGTGGGTGGCCGACGCGAGAAGAGGAAACGGGGAGAAAATAACGGGATTTTAATCCCTAATTCAAACTTGACTTTAATTAAAATACTAACTTAAGATTTTAATTTATATAATCTTAAACTAATTGACCTAACCAATATTTTAGATAAAATAATTAGACTTAACTAAATCTAATAAAATTTTATTCCAACATTTTAATAAATATTTAATAACTAAATTTTATTTTAATAAATTTATTTTATTTATTTATTTCATTTTTAAATTTTATTATTATTATTATTCGAATATTACAATTTCCCATGAGATGATGAAGCTAAGAGGAGAGATATCCACTCAGCTCGTCTGAGACAGTTTATAAGTTCTTGGTCTGGTGCGAACATCTTATTATGAAATGTTATAGAGAGAAGTATTTTAACTCACCCGGTCGAGACAGTTCTAAGGCGTCAGCCTAGCTTGAGCATTGTGTTATGAAGCATTGTAGGGAGAAAAATATTTACGCTCATTCGGGCGAGACCGTTCATATGCCCTCGTTTCGACACAAGCACCCTGTTATAGAATGCTATCAGGGGAGAAGTATTTTTGGTAACCTGGTCAAGATAGTTTGTAAGCTCTCGATCTGACTCGAGCATCCTGTGATGAAGCATTATGGGGAGAGAAGTATTTTTGCTCGTCCGACCAAGGCAATTCGTAAGTCCTCGACTCGACTCAAGCATCCTATTATGAAGTGTTGTAGGGAGAGAGGTATTTATGCTCGCCCAGTCGAGGTTGTTTGTAAGCTCTCGGGGCGACTCGAGTATCTTGTTATGGAGCGTTGTCAAGGGAGAAGTATTTTTACTCGCCTGATCGAGACAGTTCATAAACCCTCAGTTTGGCTCAAGCATCTTGTTATGAAGCATTGTAGGGAGAGAAGTATTTTTGCTTGTCCAACCGAGACAGTTCGTAAGCTTTTAACCCAGCATCCTGTTATGAAGCATTATAGGGAGAGAAGTATTTTCGCTCATCCGACCGAGACAACTCATAAGCCCTCCGTCCAGTTTGAGCATCTTTTTATGGAGTGTTGTTAGAGGAGAAGTACTTTCGCTCACCTAACCAGGGTAGTTCGTAAGACTTCGGCCCGATTCGAGCATCCTATCATGAAGTATTGTCTGGAGAGAAGCATAATTCCCCTCAAACATGTGAATCGAGGAGAACTCTGTCCAACCGAGACAATTCCTAAGCCCTCGGTTCTACTAGAGTGCATCGAAAAAGTATAATTCCCTCGTACATATGAAGACAAGAGCACTCTGTCTAGCTGAGGTTGTTCCTAAGCTCTCAATTCGGCTAGAGTGTGTCGAAGAAGTATAATTCCCTCGGACATGTGAAGTGGAGAGAACCCTGCCTAGCTGAGGTAGTTCGTAAGTCTTCAGTCTGGCTAGAGTGCGTCAAAGAAAGTATAATTTCCTCAAACATGTGAAGCAAAGAGCACTCTGCCTAATTGAGGTAGTTCGTAAGTCTTCGATCCGGCTAGAGTGTGTCGAAGAAGTATAATTCCCATGGATAGGTGAAGCAGGGAGAACCTGCCTAGCCAAGGCAGTTCGTAAGCCCTTAATCGGACTGGAGTGCATCGCATAAGCATAATTCCTCCAAACATGTGAAGTGGAGAGGACTCTGCCCAGCCAAGGCAGTTTGTAAGCCCTCAATCCAACTGGAATGCATCGCAAAAGAATATTTCCTCCGGACATGTGAAGCAGGGAGGACTCTGTATAGCCGAGACAGTTTGTAGGTTCTCGGTCCAACTGAAGTGCATCGAAGAAGTATAATTCCCCCAAACAGGTACAACGGAGAGGACTTTTGTCTAACTAATGCAATTCGTAAGCCCATGGTCTGACTGGGGTGCATTGAAGAAGTATAATTCCTCCGGACATATGAAGTGAAGAGGGCTATCTAGATGAGTCAGTTCGTAATCCCTCAGGCCAGCGGGAGTGCGTCGAAGAAGTATAACGCTGGGTTGAGGTGATTCATAAGCCCTCAGCCCAACTCTGAAGGTTTTGTATGAAGTGTTGTTATAGAGTAAAGTATATTATTAGGCCTAGCTAAGGCGGTTTGTAAGCCCTCAGGACGACTCGAATACTTTCAAACGAAGTGTTGTTATAAAAGATGGTGTTTTACTATGCTCGTCTGAAGCAATCCATAAGCCTTTGGTCTGGTTAAAATATAGAAGAGATGTTTTGATATTCAACCAAGGCAGTTTATAGGTCCTCGGGCCGGCTAGAGTGGGAAAGTGAAGAGAAATATCGATGCCCAATTGAGGTGATTCATAAGTCATCGGTCTGGTCGAAGTATTATTATTTCTCTGAAGTTGTGAAGTAGAGAGGAGCGAAGTGTTTTACTTGGCCCAGCTGAGGCAATTCATAAGTCCTCAGTCCAATCAAAGTGCTATTATTCTCTCAAAGTGATGAAGTGGGGAGGAGTGAAGTGCTTTATTTAGTCTAATAGAGACAATTCATAAGCCCTCAATCCGACTAGGTGTCTTTCTACGAAGTATGATTTCCCCAACTAGTGGTGAAATGAAGAGGAGAGGCGTATTAACTTAGCCAAGTCGAAGTGGTTTGTAAGCCCTTGATTCAGCTCAGGTGCTCTCATACGAAGTGGTATTATGAAGTGGTGTTCCATTCAACACGGGCGAGACGATTCGTAAGCCCTCGAGTAGCTCAGGTGCTCTCATATAAAGTGGTATTATAAAGCGAAGTGTTACACTCAGTCCAACTGAGGTGGTTCGTAAGCTCTCAGTATAAATCGCATGTCTTAAATGAAGTGATGTTATAATTTAAGTATTTCATTTAGTCCAATCGAGATGGTTCATAAGCCATCAATCAAACCTAAGTCTTTGACTTAAGAAGAAGAAGTATAAGAGAAGATACATTAATGTCAGACTTATTAGAGTCGCCTGAATATTTCGAGCAAAAATACTAAAAGATAACACTACAAAAACAACGATTTTTGAAGAAACTGTTGTGATTTTGATAAAAGACAATAGTTTTTGATAAAACCGTTGTCTTTGAGCGCTCATATATTACAAAAGACAATGGGTTAATACTATCTGTTGCCGTTGAGTGTAATTTTTTTAATCAACAATACAATTTACAACGGTTTTCCAAAACTGTTGTCTTTAATAATTTTTATTTTTATCTTAACAATAGTTGGAACAACGGTGCAATGAACTATTGTCAATTAAAAGGTTTTTACAGAACGATAAAAAAACATTGTCTTTGTAATACTAATACAACGGTTATAAATTATTGTCAATGAAATTATAATGATATAATTGAATTAGAAGAAATACAATATAATTCGTTAATAATAATGATTAATTTTAAAATATTTTTAATACAAATAAAAAATATTTTATTTATTATCAATACTGTTTTTTTTAATTATTGAAAATAAGTTTTTTTTTAAATTTATAAATATATAAGATTAAAAAATAAAATAAAATTATTTAACCAATAATAATTTAAATAAATTTTAATGTATTAATTTTTTTTAAAATAATAATAATATATTTAATCAACATCATGATATTTAAAATATATATAAGTAATAATATCTTTATTCGCGTATATATATATATAGAGAGAGAGAGGGGTTAATTTTATAAATCTTTGTTTTTTTTCCCTTATGCGGTTTCCCGATCCTTTTCTTTCCCCTTCCGTCATTTTCCTGATAGCTTCCGTTGCGTTCTCCCAATCGCTTACCTCCTTTCATCCCTTTAGCCATCGATTACTCTGGCGATTTTCTTCTCCTTCCAACGGCTTTTCACGGCATAACTTACCAATCCGGTGACCATCATGCTTTGCCCTTCTGTCGCCGATTGCTCGCTTGTCATCCGTCCATTCTATGTATAAATTAACTTGGAATCAAATTTTGCTTTGAAGAGACATCTTTGGTAGTCATTTAACATTGAAGAGACATTGTCTTTTCCTTAAATTAACAATGATTTTTCACTGTTGTCTTTGAACCACTTATCTTTCTCAATGCATCGATTTATCACAGATTTTTTTGAATGATAGACAATAATTTTCCATCGTTGTTTTTTCAAATTTTTATTGTAGTTGTGGCTAATAATATAGCCAGAATATGTCTTGTAGATATGGGAAAGCATGATGGAATATGAAAAAGATGAGCCCCAAAAGACTCAAGCGAAACTCAGGTACTCAAGAGCCCAAGCACTCGGGAGCCCCTAATGATGCAGATAGGATCTCAGTACTTGGAGCTCGAGAAATTGAGGGCTCAAGGTGTTGGTGACTTGGAAAGTTGAGAACTTGAATGTCGAGAATTTAAAAGTCTAGATCATGAGGAGTCAGGAATTTGAAGATCACGAATGAGATTATTCTCAACGGTTATTACACTCGGTCTCTTAATCATCCCTCTCAATGAAAACTCTAGAATACATAGTCTGTCAAATAAAATTTCCTATAACAAGTCAAAGGGCTCCACTGATAAATTAGACAAAATGAACCACATATAAAATTTTCTTTAAAAGTAGCTACAAATTAAATAATTTTTTATAAAAAAATAATTTTATAATTTTATACTTTTATTTAGTTTATTATTTCATTAATTTATAACAAACCCCAATAAAATTTGAAAGTTTCGTAGTCTTGAAAAAAAAACATATTTCAAAGGGATTTATAATTAGAAGGATAATTTTTAAATATTAGTATAAAAAATTATTCATTCGTTTTAGTGTCCTCGTTAATTGATTCTATAGTTGATAAAAAAAATAGTTGATAAAAAAAAAAAATAAAATTAGTGCGATAAAAAAAATAGATATTTTGAAAAATTTATAATTCTTAAAAATTAATCCTTATTCATTAATTTGTAGTAACAAGATCCTTCTTTTGGAGACTATAATTTTTAAATATTGACACTTGCTATTATTGGATTTTCTGAACTCGACGACGTGACTAATTTATTAGCGTTTCATTAATATTGTGAATAAAATAATTATTTATTTAATTTTAAATTGTGAAACTTTCTCAATATTAATTGAATAACTTTTTTTTTTAATTTCAAAAGACATTTTCTCGCATCAATGGCAAATGACGTCATTACAACGATTTAAGGAAAAAAAAAACTCAGATATAAACCGCCAACTACTTAGTTATAAACTTTTTATACAAATTCGTAATTAACTTTTATGGAAATTTATATAATTTTATCGTTACTGTTTCTTTCGATTCCAAAATTTCCGCAACAATTTTTTCCCCCTATAAAATACAAATAATACTGCTCCTCTTAGAAATTAAATTTCCTTCTCTGTCGCGCTTGTCACCATGTCGTCGACCTCGGAGCATTCGGGCTGCAAGAGGAGTTCCCATGGAGAAGATCCATCGCTGGAGAGCATGCAGAGGAAGAAGAAGCCCAAACGCGTTAAGGCGCCGCGGCCTCAAGAGCCGGATGCGACAGCTGGCGTCGAGAGGAGGGGCGAAGCGGGTGTCCCTCCCTGTTCCTGCTCCTCCGGCGGCGACGTCGCCCTTTGCCAGAGTCCATTCGCGTCGCCGCGTTCCCGCGGCCTGCGCGCGAAACTAGCGGGAGTGGGCGCCACCTTCGTCGTCTGCGCCTTGCGGAAGAGGATCACGAGCAGCGACGTCGACCGCGGGCAGCACCGCCTGCTGCTGCCCAAGAACCTCCTCAACCGGACCGTGCTCGAGGCGGCGATGGAGGCCGAGGAGGTATCCCAGGCGATGGCGGACAGCGGGCTGCCGGTGAGGGCGTTCGACCGGCTCGGGCGGGAGTACGAGCTGACGCTCCGATTCGTGAGCTCCGCCAAGGTGTACCGCATCATGGGACGCGACTACTTGCGGGTGGTGAACGAGAACCAGTTCCGGGCGGGGCAGTTGATCGACGTGCTTGTGTTCCGCTCCGGCGCCGGGCTAGGGGTTGCGTTGCTGGAGCACGAAGAGGACGAGAAAGCGGCGGAGGATGAAGCGGGCGGCGGCGAGGCGGCCGCGACGGCGCCATTGTGTTTGTGCGGGAACAGTACGGATGCGAATTTAGCGGCGGTGCTGATAATGTTATCGCGGGGTGTGCGAGCGACGCCATCTCCGGCCTTGCAACCTCGATCTTGATCGAATTGCTTCTCGATTATATTGTATTGTTCTGGAACATAAACCCTACCTAAACCCTCTGAATCATGTAAGGCCAGATGAAATGAAAGGCGGCCATCAATTAAACATTAGTTTTAATTTTTTTTATTTTTTATTTATTGGCATATTCAATTCTCCGCTAGATTTTTTATCTCACTGCAAACATTAACTTGTTTTCATTTGCAGTGGCTTACAGATTAATTTCTCTATCGATGCTTAATTTTAATAATATATGCATTTGGAATATATATATATATATATATATATATATATATAAGTCATTTTCACGATTTCGCGACACGTCGGCTGCCGTCGTCCGACGGACTGGCGCGATCGACGCCTGTGTCGGCGGTCCGAGCGACTCGAGGCCGTCGGATTGATGCGCGAATCCGGTGGCCGGCCCTGCCGGATCGGGCGGATTCCGCGAATCGCGGCCGGAATCCGAGGAAGGACCGCCCGGCGCTGGCGATCCTTCCCCGACCGCCGATTCGACCGGAACCCGCGGCGCGGCGGGCGCGATGCGGGCCGCGCCTGATCGGCGATTCCGGCCGAATCCGGAGGAAGGATCATCCGTGGCGGTCCTTCCATTCCGGGCGATTCGGCGACGACGGCCGATCGGCGGCGCGCCATCGCCGCGACCAGCGGATTCGGCCGATCGCGCGGAATCCGGCGGCTCGAGTCGCCCGATCACGGCGATTGTGTCGATCGACTCAAGTCCGAGATGGCGGACTAAATGAGAGTCGCTTCAAGCGTCGCGATGACGTCGCAGAAATCGTTGAGAAAGTTATATATATATATATATATATATATATATATATATATATATATATATATATATATATATATATATATATATATATAAAAGTTTTGATACATGCGATTCATCCCTATGTGATCGTTCTAGTCGTCCGATCAACTACGATTGAAATGCGATACACGAGCACGCGCCACGGTTGTCATCGCCGCCGCAGACCATCCGACTATCGTCGGTCCGTCGACCGGCGCGATCAACGCGCGAATTCGTCAGCGACGCAGATTGGATTCGACCGGTTAGCGCTTGAATGGCCAAATCGATCGAAAAATGATCGAACTACGCGACCGACAATGGCACGACCATTGTCGGTCGCGATCGAACCGGATTCCGACCGAATTGTGGTCGAAATCCAGCGTCGAACGCCCGAACAGTCGACGCTGGTCCATCTGGTATAATCGGTCGGCCGCCATTCGGCCATCACCCGCCACCCGCCACCCGAATCGCGGGCGACAGTAGGCATGCCACTTCCGACCGCGTGACGCAACAAATTTCCGATCATTAACGTCGGATTTCGATGCTAATCGCCCGGAAGCTGAGCCCCGCCGAACCACCGGCAAATTGCGTGTCGATGACGTCCAATCCGGCGGCCAATGGTGATCGGACAGCACGACGGCGACGTCGATAACAACATGGGGTTGATGTGGAGCAGACGAGCGCGGAGGAATCCGTCGTGCAGTATTATATGTTTTTGACATGTGAAGATCAATTCTCAAAGATAAATATACAGGATTTAAAATACGATTCAAAATAATTTTGATTCTATAACGTATTAATTCTAAGATTAAAGATACAATTGAAATAATAAAAAACTTAATTAAAAAAAAAAAACTCTCTTAATTCCGAAAGAAAGTATTCTCTTGTCTACACCGCACCACAGCGGCCTCCTCTAGCTGCACCCCAAAACATCTCCGAGCTAGAAAACAACGCAAAACGGCCGGGTTAATTTATTACGATCGAATTGGGCCTAGCATCCTCTAAGAGCAGCAGTGGCTGAGCTGGCACAGTACTAAACCCGAGAGTGATCGATTGTCATTCTTTTAAAAGTTCACCCGTAGCCCTACCCCTACATTATTTGTAGTTACATTACATAGCCTGTATTAATTAATACATAATTAAATGACATCTCGAGAACAATTAAATTAAGAAACACCTGCCAGAGTGGCCATTAACGCTCCGATCCACCTCTAACCCAAATCCATCCAGCAAACAGATCACTTTCCTCGCGGTCGCCGAGCGGTGGCAAAAAACGGCTAACCGCAGCTCACGCTGCCTCGTTCACGCTTCCATTCTTCGCCCTCCATCAACCATCCAACGGCTGCAAGTCGGCCCGGGAAAGGCTATACGTATGCACCATTAAATATACTCTGCGGAGTACCCGACCATGTGGACGTCGGGACCTCGCGGAAATGCGGGTGTACGACTGGGGTAGCGGGTCGCGGAGCAATAATAATAGGAAGGGTCGAGGCGGTGCTCGGATCAGGGACGCTACCATTAGCTGCCAACGTTACATCTGACCGTTAAATCTCCGCCCCTCCTCCCTTATCACACCCCTCTCGCTATCTTCATTCCTCGCTGCCTGCTGCCTATCCACTCACCTCTTCCTCTGCCTCATTCTGCTTCGTTTCCTCGTTAATGGCGGATTCCTCTCCTCTCCCAGGGGCTTAGAGCTAGTAGCTATCGGAGACTTCTCTTCGCTGTCGGTGAGTGTTGCCGAGTTCTTCACCTAATGGAGTCTTATTAATTAATTCCACTCGAGACCCCCGTCCTCCATTCGCTGATTGGAAATCCAGCTCATTAGTGCTCGGGCGAGAAGATTAACTAATCTATGATAAATAATTGGCCACGGTGCGCGATTCCTAGATAAGTGGGAGAACGGCGAGTGGAGCCGCGGAGTGGAGAGGCGGAGTGGGTGTTGATGGCGCCTAAGGGCGGTCGAGGAAAGGGCAAGGGCGAGCGGAAGAAGAAGGATGAGAAAGGTAAGCAAACACACGATCCATTAATTTCTCCTTGTTTTTTTTTTTTTGTTTTGTTTCCTTGGATTTCGTTCTACAATGACCAAAAATGCTGGGTTTTCTTGCTCTTCGTTAGTTCTTCCTCTGGCTTTGGACGTCCGAGTGGATCTTCCAGATGAGTCTCATGTCGTCTTGAAGGTTTTTCTATTGCTCTTCTTGTTCTCTCTGCTTCGTTTTCGAATTTGAAATTTGATTCTAGGAATTTCTATTTGTGCTTCCCGATAACCGGGCATACATATCAGTCAAGAACACTCATTAAATTTGGATTGCGAAAGGATGAAATTAAATGAACACTTGATCACCGTTTCATTAATTAACGCTGCTCTTTAAAGCTCGATCGATAATAACCCATCGTTACTCAGCCATCAAACGACAAAATCAATATTAATTTTATTCTATATACGCAGACAAAACTATTTAATTATCCCTTGTAATTAAATTGTTTGCAGGGAATATCAACTGATAAAATCATCGATGTGCGACGGCTGCTCTGCGTTAACACCGTCACTTGCAATATCACCAACTATTCCTTGTCCCACGAGGTAATCGAACGCACTTTTTTAAAATTCATGTCGAACATAATTTATTATTATTTTTCCTCGCTTTTCATATTTCTTTGTCTTAACTGATTTAGAGGCAGGAACTATTTGGAAGTATATAGGTACCGTATTTGAGAGTATAACTATATATTAGCATTACGGAAATTGAATGGTCGATAAAATTTGTTTGACAGGAAGATGCCATCGTTGAACGAGTATTATATATATATATATGAAACAATATCGATCGTTTTAATCATGGGGTATTAAAATAGTATATATATATAAGATAAATCATTTCTCCATTTTTTTTTAAAATTGCATTTTAAATATTTTGAGCCAACCGGCCAACTACCCCAGGAACTGAATTCATAAAACTAATGAAGTCCAGCTTACTCATCTGTAGCAGCAGCAGTCGCAGTAGCAAGTGCCACCGACCTCCCGATTCTCCTCGCGCTGCTTGCTAATTGACGTGCACCACGTCGGCTTCTTTGTTCGCTTGTTGTCTAGAATCTAGATTAATTGCATGCCCTCGACAAATTCTTTCATACAATTTCTTTCTATAAAAGTTAAGAATCTATTTAATTAGTAATCCTTTGTCATTCATTTCAAAATACTGACGAGAGAAAGATAAATTACGGAGAATAAAATTCTTTGATACGGTGACAAGATAGAAAGAGATCCATATAAAATCAAAAAGAATTTTAGATTTTTCATTCGAAATCGAACTCTGTCAATCTACAAATAATATTTTATCTCATCGCATCGATCCCGTGGGACACAGTCTCTTTCGATTGATAGAGTTGAGAAATTGCGAGGACAATAAAAATAGGCAAATTTTGTTTCATGCTACTAGATTAACGCCGCCAGTGGATTAATTATAACATACATTTTGCAATATTCATAAAAGAAAAAAAAAAGGTATACGGTGGAAAAATGACGATAATAAATTCTCAGGGACCTTATTTATTTAATTGTACATGTGGTGGTCGTTGTTCCGCCGTGCGGTCACATCAGGGGCTTTGGCGGGGCCCAATTAAATAGCTTGAATTGTAGCAGTTGATGGAGGAGTTGAATAAATTAAGAGATTGAATGTTTCCAACGTCATAAGACGGCAGTGGAAGCATGGGCATCTGTGCTAATGGCTTTGCATTAAAATATGTGTATATCTCTCTTTATCCTAATTTTCATATGATATTAAGTAGCATACGATATTGAGGTGATCTTTATTCAAAATAGAAGCACAAAGTTCAGCAGTTAAAGGGAAATTGAGTGATTGAATTTCGTATCTATTATATTGTTTTTTTTTCAGGTTAAAGGAGCAAAGCTGAGTGACTCGGTGGATGTCATAGCGCTCAAACCATGCACTCTCGCGTTAGTCGAAGGTAATTAAAAATATCAGTGTTTTGAGTAACGAGTAATGATTATTTACCAAATCGAAGGGTTAAGAAAATTAATTATTGATTATTTTAAATTTATATGGACGTGAATCATAACCATATATATATATATATATATATTATTTTACATAATTATTGTCCGATCTCATAAGATGATTTAAATATTGAACTGTAATATTCATCCATGATGGACGATGATAATATTCACAAATAAATTATAATTATATATATACCTCTTTTATTTATTGGCATGACATCATTGCTATTATATATGGTCACTTCTCCTGTGATCCCTAACTTAATTATTGGCCCCCTCCTCCACTCTCTTCTACAGCTAAACTATGGACCCCTAACATTTGACAACACTCAGGCAAAGATATTGGCAGCCTTTTTCACTTTTTGGCTAATTATATTATTGAGAATCCATTCAATAGGAAATTTAAGCCAAAAATATTATAAAATAAAAAACGCAAAGAACATGAGTACTTTAATAAAAGTCAACCTTATAATTGATATTTATAATAAAGTTGCCTTTTTTCCATTGCAAAAATATCCTAATATATCTTTCCACGTAATACTCTTAATTGTATATTCAGTTTTTCCTCAACACTAGCATGTATATAACTTATGGAAAAAAAAAATAAAAAGGCATTAAAATAAATAAATAAAATAGTTGGAAGTCAAAAATACATTGAAAAGGACTTCTCAATAATCTACTGAGGATAATTTTAAATTATTTTTAACGACATTAATAGATAATCATAGAAAAATGAAGCAATAAACACTAGAACTTCAATTTAGTACTCTAAGTTAAACATACCCAAAATACAGCTGAAAATTGCTAAGATCAAACGTTCAAGGAATAAATAATAATATATAAATTAATCATAGAAATTAACTTGATAGTATTTGAAAAATAATTAAATGATTTTTAATACTGTGTTTCTTTTTGAAAAAATCATTTTAAAAAGATATAGAATTTGAAAGGGTTGGAAATCTCAGGCCTAAAAAATATAAAATTTTAATAGCTAATTAATATCATTAGATTTTTAAAATTTAGATATAATATTTAATAGGATAGAGATAAACTACAATATATTAGTTATTATATTAAATAGCTTGAAACTCTAGATATGGTGGTGATTGTTAAATTAAATATCGAGGGGATTTGGCAACTGCAGTTGATAAATGTGTCATTTTCGTCAATTGCAAGTCATCCTCATCGTGGTAATAAAATGGGCAGAGGACTACGATGAAGGGAGTGCCGTTGAGCACGTGCGGCGCCTTCTCGACCTTCTCTCCTCCACCACCTACTTTGGACCGCCGTCGCCGTGGTCCAGTGAAACACTGCCAGCCACCGAAAAGGATGGAAAGAAGAGCGTCACAGGCGCTGGTGCCGTTGGAAACCGGAAGACCACCACGGACCATCGGTGCCAGGGGCAACCGAAGCCTCCGTCATCCTCTCCGCCAGCAAAGGATTCGTCGGATGTTCTGGAGGCGGAGATTAGCGGCGCTTGCCCTCGTCTGGGAGCCTTCTATGAGTTCTACTCGCTTGCCAATCTCACCCCTCCCGTCCAGTGTCAGTCCAGTCTCTCCCCCACTCGATTTAAAAATCAACACTTTTGCTTTTTGGGTTTCTTCTCCCTTTTATGGTTGACCCCTATTTTGCAGTTATAAGACGAACGACTAGTCTTCGGAAGGATGAATATCCATCCGACGATCATCTCTTCTTCCTCGAAGTGCGTATTTTTCTCTCTAACTTTTTCTCTGTCGTGAATTATTTGATCTGTGTTGAATTCGTTATTGGGCTATTCGGTCAGGTGAAGCTATGTAACGGGAAGCTTGTGATCATCGAGGCTTGTGCTAGGGGATTTCACAGTCTCGGGAAGCATCGCGTGCTTTGCCACAATCTTGTCGATCTCTTGAGACATCTCAGTAGAGCATTTGACAGTGTCAGACTTTCGTCTCTTCGCAGTTTATTTGCATCTTTAATAATTGTTTTTCTACTTTATTTATTACTAGCAATTAGTAGAAATAACAATGCTGGAGCATTTTCTCTCAAAACAATGTTAGAACATTTGATTTTGATAATTTTGAACATATAGTGAATTATGCCTCGTTCGTTATTTTAACTTCTAACATAGACTTCATCCTGCTGGTGCATTCTTACAGGCTTATGAGGACCTTATGAAAGCCTTCATAAAACGTAATAAGGTTGGTTGTTTTCTATCCTGTCAGATTCATTGTATATATGTATAAATAAATATATGTATGCCTGTATATATATTTGGCTTCAAAGCTGTGGTTCCACTTTCTTTGGCTAAAGTGCGATACATTATTATTTTATTACTTCTCCCTACATCATTCTTTATGCTTTTCATCTCGATTTGTTGTATGATTAATTCATGACCCGCAGTTTGACCGTTGTATGCTATTCATTTATGATCCAAAATGCTTTTTCATAAGAATCTTGATCAAATAAGTAAACAAACCTGGTTTTCAAACATAATTAGCTTGTAAGTCTGACCGATAGTTCTATCAATTTCTTCCCCTGTAACTGCAATGTCTGATTATTCTTTGCAACACTTTAGGATTTGGCATGCTCTAATTTTATATAACACTTGCAACATTAAAATTTTAGCACATGTACGGTTTGTTTATTATGTGTGTGAATCTTGCAGTTTATGATACTTCTTTTTTCTATTGATTTAGTTTTGTTATTCTTGAGTCGCTCTATCGTCTCACTTGCAGTTTGGAAATCTTCCATATGGTTTTCGTGCAAACACATGGCTTGTACCCCCAGTTGCTGCTCAGTTGCCATCAATATTTCCATCCCTACCCACTGAGGATGAAACATGGGGAGGGAATGGAGGTGGATGTGGCTTGGATGCTGAAAGTGATACTATGCCTTGGGTAAATGAATTCCTTTTTCTTAAGTCCATGCCTTGTAAGACAACAGAAGAGAGACAAATACGTGACAGGAGAGCATTCCTGCTACATAGCTTATTTGTAGATATTGCAATATTAAGAGCTGTTGCAACAGTGAAGAAACTTATGGAGAAAAATAATGACAAACTTTCACCAGGGGAGGATAAAATACTGCACCTTGAGACAGTCGGAGATTTTAGCATCACTGTCACCAAAGATGCTTTGGATGCAAGCTATAAGATGGATACAAAGATTGATGGAAGTAAAACTACTGGAATTGATGCCCAGAATCTTTGCCAGAGGAACTTGCTAAAAGGAATTACTGCCAATGAGAATACAACAACTCATGTAAGAGAACTTGTGTATTGTTAATAAATCTTATGATAACTATGTTGTTTTGTATTTGTCTTATTGATATGTTTTTTGTCAATGAACAAATTTGTGGGTTTCAACTGCAGGATATTTCCACTTTAGGGGTTGTTACTGTGCGATTCTGTGGTTACATTGCTATTGTGAAAGTCAATTACCATGAGGAAAATGAAGTGAATTTACCTTTGCAAGGTGTTGAAATAAAGGATCAACCAAATGGCGGTGCAAATGCTTTGAACATTAACAGGTTCTTGTTGGTATATAGATGTATTTGTTTCTTGTTCTGAACCCATTTTGTTAAATATGTTTACATGTCTAGTATGGTGAAACTATTATCTATTGTTTCAGTCTCAGAATGCTTCTTCATAAGAGCCATACATCACGAGAGAAAAGGAATCAAATCTCAAAACATGATGAACTCCTTGCAGCACAAGTGTTTGTGGAGAAATTACTGAAAAAGAGTCTGGTTAAGCTTCAGGAAGAGAAAATTGGAAGTAATGCCTTCATGAGATGGGAACTGGGAGCTTGTTGGATTCAACATTTAAAGGATCAGTATAATGGTGAGAAGGACAAGAAACAAGATGGTGGAAAAAGTGAAAAGCGAACTGGAGAAAAGACTAAAAATGAAATAAAAGTGGAAGGCCTTGGGAAGTGTTTTAAAATCCTCAAAAGACCCTCAAAGAAACCCCATTTTGATGATGAGAAAACTTTAACTGCTGACAATAATTTAACTACTAAGACCCATGACGGGAAGCAAAATGTGATCATGCCAGTTGATGAACATCAGAAGGAAAGTAGAGAAGCTGAGAAAGCTTCCATGCTTAAAGATTTGCTACCTGAATCAGCATATACACGGTTGAAAGAATCTAATGTTGAACTCGATATGAAGGTACTTAGATGATAGAGGATTTGAGGAGGCATATTTAATGTCTTCTAAATTAAGAATTCCAGAAATTATCAACTCTAGATAACAAAGCTGCAATACAATTTTGAGAGAAATTTTTTGCACTATTGAGACAAGAATTCTTCTTTAGATCATCCTATGTGATTTTCAAGTTATATCATTAATCAGATGCTCTTTCTTCTCCATTGCATTTCCATTTGGATTCTCTTTTGGAAGTTAAGTGAAAATAATCTGAACTGGAGGTTTGGCATGCACACAATTCAAAATCTTATTCGTCAATCAATGATGACCTCAACTTTTTATTCCTTTAATCAAAATATTCAAGATCAGAAATACTTCTGGAATAATTTTTTTGTTATAGCAGAATCTTCGTGGCATTGAATTTCTATACTCTTTTCTGGTTTTCGATCTTATTTTACAAGTATGTATTTTCACATGTTCATGAGCATGGCATCCCATGCCAACTCAGTCTGATTTTTCTATTATTGGAGCATGGATACAAATAAATTATCTGTATTTAGATTTTATCTGATTGTACATGGATGAATTGTTTTTTTAATCTTAAATTTAGTTATGTCAAAGTTAAGATAAAATATTATTCAGTCAAATGACTGCTTATTTAACATTTAAATAACAGGCCAGTTTTTAGGGGTTAGAGACAATTTCTAGCTTTTTAAGGTTCTGATTTTGTGTTATGGTTTATCCTTTGACCAATTGGAAATTAGAGTCTTATTGGCTGAATGAGCAACGATTTGTATGCTTATGGGGATTGTTTTGTAAACTATTTCACTACCATGCAGTAGAAGTTTTGTGACTCGCTACTTGATTACTAGTCCTCATCCACTGAAAATTGCATATTGGTTAACCTGAATGAGGTGGTTACTTTGAGAGGACAACTTTGATGTTTACTGTATGTGAAAAGTAAACTCATTTGAAGTACAGAGCATGTAGAGATGGGAAAGATATCTGCTCAGGTTGAAATCTAGATTGCTGAACTAGGAATATTCCAATCCCCTTGTTAGCCTGAAGTCAAGACTAAAATTTACTGACACAAACAAAAGATTTGCAGTTGTATCTGTGATCAATGTATATTAGCAAACTAATCAGCTAAGGTAATTTTAATTTACTGGATACCAATAAGATTAGGATATTTATAGCTCTGGTATTAACCTTTGTAAGATCAGGCAATATGATAATATTTTATTTCGTGAATTTGTTCAATCTTTCCATTTTCTTGTTCTGAATAATTTAGGATTCAAGTCCGGGTCAAAAATAATTTTCTTATTATATCCTGTGTGTTCTTCAGATCACAAGAGACTAATTTTCTTTCAGATCTCAAGAGATGATGCGAAGTACTGACAGCAAATTTTTAGATGAATAGATAACTTCAATATCTTGCTTTTGTTTTTATTACCTATTAAGTATTTAGGTACGCTTTGCTCCTATATTCCAGCATAAGTTTTCTAGGCAGAATGCCACAGGGATAAAAAGAAAGAAGGAAAAATCCAACATCGTACCTTTTTTCCATCTATCACACATGGTGTAGATTTTGTTTCAATCATTGAGTATTACCAATTTTGTGTAGTGCATAACTAACTCTTTCATAATCAGTCTCCACAGGAATTAACTGAGATGGCAATGAGATATTACAATGAAGTTGCTCTGCCAAAGTTGGTAGGTTCATATAAAATTATTTTGCATTTTTTTCATATTTTCATTTTTGGTGGCATGATGACTTTAACGAGTATGAATTGCCTTGATATCAAGTAAAGGTTTCGGACTTTGGGTCGCTGGAACTTTCCCCCATTGATGGTCGCACTCTGACTGATTTCATGCATACAAGAGGTCTACAAATGCATTCGCTTGGTCAAGTTGTAAGTTAGTCATTTAGCTTTAAGAGATTCAATAACATTTTCATTTCACTGCTAATATTTTTATTATTGTTATTGTTCAGGTCAAGCTTTCAGAGAAGCTGTCTCATGTTCAGTCACTCTGCATCCATGAGATGATAGTAAGAGCTTTTAAGCATATTGTACGGGCTGTCATTGCTGCTGTTTATGAAACCAGATATTTGTCTATATCACTTGCTGCAACTCTTAACTTGCTCCTTGGGGTTCCTGATGCTGGAATTTCACATCATTCTGTCCATGTGCATTCCCTGGTCTGGGCATGGCTCACACTATTCTTAAAGAAGCGATATGATTGGGAACTTACAATCTCAAATTATCACGATATAAGAAAGTATGCCATCTTAAGGGGGATATGCCATAAGGTGATTATCTTTTTTTGCCTTTTACTTGTGCATGATATTTTCCTTTGATCTCATCTTCACTCTTCTTAGGTGGGGATTGAATTGGCACCCAGAGATTTTGATATGGATTCACCTTTCCCATTCGATAAGTTGGACATCATCAGCCTTGTTCCTGTTCACAAGGTGAAACAAAAATTAATTGATTATCAGATGAAAAGTCTTCCATGCAATGGCGTGCCTTAATCTCTTTCATATCTTCTGCAGCAAGTTGCATGCTCGTCTGCAGATGGGCGACAACTACTGGAATCTTCAAAAACAGCCCTTGACAAGGGAAAACTTGAAGATGCAGTCAATTATGGGACAAAGGTTTTTTTTTTAATATACATTTATGTATTTCCTGCTAAACAAAGTCCTTTGTGTACCATTTTCTCATGCTTGCAAGTGTATTTTGATGCAGGCTCTGGCAAAACTAATTGCAGTTTGTGGCCCTTATCATCGAATGACTGCTGGAGCATACAGTCTTTTAGCTGTAGTCCTATACCATACTGGAGATTTTAATCAGGTGGATTTTCATTTTGTGTGAAACTTAATACCATGTTTCATGGGATTTAAGTGTTTGTTTGATGCTTCTTGCTTGTGACTATAATCAATCTAACACTAACACCTAATATGTATTTTGTATGCGATCTATAATTTTCCTCACCATGGTTACTCTGCCCTTCTTGCTAAGCATGAGAAAATTCTTCAGTGTATTTGTGTGATTCATCTGCTTGATGAAGCGGATTACAGTGCATTTTATTTTTGGAGTTATGTTTCTTGATCTAAGCACACGTTTATTTAATCCATCAAGAGATTGAATATTAACTTTAAAAAATTGAAAAGGCCAAGATATCAACCTTCCAAGAAATGCTGGACATGGATTCATATTTATGCAATGAAAATTGATTGTTGATTTGGTATTGTCAATAAATATTCTATTCAATCACAACAACACATGCATCTGGTGCTAAAGATGGTCTTCATAGTTGTTTGTGTGTTTGGTTTGCATTGAGACTGTAGGGTCCACAGCGAGTTCCACTCTGTTGATAGCATAATCTACACTCATTCTTAGTCCCATATGGTTAACTGCACTTGGTGCACAAGTGCCAGGAGGCTCTCTACAAAGTGCCTCAGCATTTTTGGTTAGATTGGACTTCCATCTTAGGCCCTAAGATTGGTATGAATGCCACTTACATGATTGACCTAGGGCATGTGGCTCGAGTGATTAGGTTACTGCTCCGATCCACTCGAGGGGTGATTGAGAGTGCAAGAGTTTTCACCTCTTTTTGTCATCTGAGAGAGCAGGATTTACTCTTGGTTAATTATTGAATTCATCTTGGGCATGGCCATAATACCAGTAGGTCACCCACCCAAGTGCCTTGCAATAGGTTGGATTGGGGTTCCTTCCTGGGTGTTAACACTTATGATTATCTACATGCAACATAGAAGTTACAAAGGTATTATGAATGGAAAAAAAAGTTTAGATGGATCATTATTCAATTTGAACATAGCATTTATATGAGTAGGACTCATTTTATATTTTCTTTGAGGTATGCCAACTTCAAGTGGAGAACTCAGCTGTTTCACCAGCTTTCTCAAAGTTGGCATTGGGAGCATTTAATCACCCTCCGACTGCATAACCACAGACTGAAGGTCATCATCATCTAAGCTAGCTATATGTGGTTCAAACGTGGAAAGGCACTCTATAAGTAACACTGTTGATTATGCAGCATGCAGACTAACATGCAGTCTAGTTGAGCCAATATACATGTTCTTATGTGGTCGAGTTGATCAAGTTAATCAAATCAAATATAAGTAAATGAATTCTGATTTAAGCAAACTGGCCTTTAGTACTGATATTATGAGAAATAATGAGGAACTAGGCTTGCGATAACAAGAAATTTAATGACTATATTTTGTCCAGTGTAATGATAATATTTTATTAGATATATTCTTTTTTAGACATGATCTTGTGAAAATTTTTAATCTCAAATTGGTTTCCTTATGCAACTATGTTTTCCTAAAGCACTAGACAGGGTATATGCATTTTCTTATCTTAGGGCAGATAGAAAATTTTCTCCTAGATGGATCAGTAAGTTGATTGATATGTTTTGTGATAGATCAGGACTTTTTACTTTGAATAATTCCATATGTTAAATGGTAGAGGTAAATTTATCTTTTATTTGGATCATGTAAAACTTAAATATTTCTTTATACATACTGTTGTCCAATTATGTATTTATTAATTAAAGTTAAATATAAGTAAATATATGCAACAAATGCAAGAGTAAAAGGACATAGGTGATATCAAGTGGTTCAATTGCACATTGATTGGGTACAAATTTACATATCTTGATCAAGAGACAACACAAAACGTTCAATCAACTTTTTTCTGCTTCAAAGATGAATATTATGACTCTGTCTTTTGCCCATCACTGTTATGATTTTTTTATCAGTAAGATGTACATGGTGATCATTGATGACTCTATTTTGAGACTTTACAACTGGTTCTCATATTTTTAACTGGGAGTCAACTGAGTTTTTGCAACATTTAGGCTACAACGTATCAGCAGAAGGCATTGGATATAAATGAGAGGGATCTTGGATTGGATCATCCAGACACAATGAAGAGTTATGGTGATCTAGCTGTATTTTATTACCGACTTCAACACACTGAATTGGCACTAAAGTAAGTTCCAGTTATATACTTTATGGATTATTGCTTTCTTTGTAATGCCAAAGCTTCTCTCTGTATCTATGGTAGACATCTTTATGGCTTCTTAAACTACAATGGGTGCTTTAACCACTGTTACCTTACACGTCATATCTGTGTTGTCTATCAGAATTTAGCAAAATATTTCTTAAGCTCAGGTCATCTTCAGAATAGAGGGGGACAAAAATTTCAGTCGTATTCATTGAAACTTTTTAACAAGGTTACCTACATGAAATAACACACCAGTACTAGGATAATGCATTGGTAAAATGTTGTTGACATCGGCACTGCCAGGAAGAACGCTTTCTTTTCTTTGTGCTGGAAAGAAGCACACTAGCAACTACAATATTGAAACTTTGAAAGTACATTAGAAGCTATTGAATATAAGATTTCTATGGCAAAAAATGATTTATGATAGACAAGTCCTTTGATTTGGGCAATGATTATATCCATAGAGTAAAAAATTTGATATTGGCATATATTGCCCCAAAGAACCTAGAAGGATGTAGATCCACAGAATTTGGACATGGGACATATTGTTAAAGAACCAAGAGGAAACTGCGTCTTTACTACAGCGAGGGAGATAGTATAAAAATTGAACCATTTGATCAAACTGGTTGAGTTTCGGGTCATTGGTTTAGTGGTTGAACTAGTGGATCAACCAGTCAATGAATTATCGACCCGGATATCAACCTGACCAAGTCCATTAGTTAAGCTGACCTAGATCCATTTCCTAACTGTAAATTAAAAAAAAAACAATATATTCTTCTACTCCATTAAAAGTGGGCAACAATTGAAAATAAATCTTCAACGATGTGTCAAAATAAATGATCAAACTATTTCGTAACAAAAATAAATGTATAACTTGTATTCAAACTACAAATTAGAAATGATGACCTGGTAAAATAAATTAAATTACAACAAAAGTCATGATTTATTAAATTATTAATTACAACAAAAACTCATATAAAAATTAATTGAACTAGATAACTTCAAAAGAATCAAAATTAAACATAAAAATATAAGTTTGAGTTATAAATTATTCAATATCATATGTACCATTTGTATTTTAGTTATAAAAGGGGAATTTTTGTCATTTTTAGACCAATGACCGAACCGAGCCAATTTTTTAGGAACCTGTGTTTTTTTCCCCAGTTTTCAAACAATCAGCCATTTGACCAGTTTTTGGCTGGTTTTGATTTCTTCTGGTCAAAGTGCTAGTTTGGTCTAGCTTTAGTAACTACGATGAGGGGAAGTGTTTGTCTTGAATGCTCAGGTCTATGTTTTGGTACATTATTTAAAACTTTTACTGTGTTAAAGGGTTCATCAAACCTAGATTCTTTTATCAATTTTAGCATATATCGTATAAGAATTTTACATTTGGTGCAAAGGTTGGAATCCGCCAACCTAGCAGCCCCTACCAGCCCGCCCTCGGGCCATCGTAAGAGAGGTAAATCACGGTAGGCCTTTGGCCCTTTGAGACTAGTAACTAGCGCATGGAGGGACGACACCCTCGAATTTGCGAGGGATTGACCCGTTGTCCTCTGGTGCAATGTGTGCATGCGCTAGCCACTAGGCCCTTCCCACGGGGGCTAATTTTACATCGTTCCTTGAGAAAGCAGATTATTTTTTTATCTAAATCAGATGACAAGTTACTATGAAGTTTAACTATTATTATGAGGAAACTAAACTTAGAAGCACTAAGGAGAAGTGGAGCTCCCTTGTCTGGATCAAAAGATCCAGACACTAGGCAGGAAGTCCCAGTTGGGTCGGGGAGACCGAACAACTGGCAGAAAGTCCAGTTGGGCTAGAAGGGTTGGACAATTGGCAGGAAGTCCAGCTGGATCAGGAGGACCAGACAGTTGGCAGGAAGTCCTAGTGGGTTGAGGATCAGATATCAAGCAGAGGAAGTCATTCGAGGATAGATAGGTTTGAGGGGGGAATTGTTGGGAGTATGGGGAATACAATACTCCATTGGTAAGACATGGAAAAAATCATGTGCTTATAAGATAAAAAGATATCTCCATTGGTATGAGGCCTTTTGGGTAAAATCCAAAAATAAAACCATGAGGGCTTAGGTCCAAAGTGGACAATATCATACTATTGTGGAGATATGTGGATCTTATAGGCACTAACATTGTTTACCACAATGGAAGAGAAAGGCAAATAGAAGAATTTATATATTTTGATATTTTTCTCCTTTGTTTACTTTGATAAAAAAATCAGAAAGGGAGCTCCTCCACCCATTGTGGATCTATTTTTGAGCCAAATTATACGACAACAATAACCAAGTCTTATCCCACTAGGTGAGGTCAGTCAAATCAAGGTTCTAAATCTCGACTCGTATCGAGATTTCGGTCAGCGATCAGAACGATACGGTTTCAGTACCGTATCGTCTGTGCCGATACTATTTCGGTATTTTTTTTTCTTTTTTTAAACATTAATATTTAATTATTTGATTTTTTTTTAAATTTTAGTTAATTTTTAAAAAAGAATTTAAGATTTAATTTTAAATAAATTATAAATTTGTATTTAGAATTTTAATTAAAATATCTTTTATTTTTTATTTTTTATAAATAAAAATATAAATTTATGTAATTATATTAATTAATTTAATTAAATTTTACAGTTTAATTAATTTATATTATATATATAAATTTTTAATTAATAAATTTTTTAATTAATAAATTTTTTAATTATAATTTATAGATTTTTTAATTTTTTAATGCGAGACGTAGACGGTGATGACGACGGCGGCGGTGCGATCGCGTTCGAATTGCTACCGATCGCGCCGTCGCCGATCGCGCCACCGCCGATCGCTACTGCTGCCGATCGCGCCGCCGCTGTCACCGTCTACGTCTCGCATGCGTGCCGATGCGTGCCGGTGTCGGTTCCACGTCGGAACGAAAAAATTCGCCTGTTTTACGCGGAACGAGTCGGTATTGTGAACCTTGAGTCAAATTATGTCTGTTTAAAATTGGGCGGACGAGGACTCCTTTTTGTAGAATTGTGAGGAAATTCCCTCTTTGCTCTTCATCTCTAAGAGATGTGAGCTTGGATGGGGATGAGGCGTGAGCTCGGATGTTGGTTGTCATCGAGAGCTCAAGGTTGGTTGATGCCTTGGGCGTGATGGGAAGGTTGACGAGTATTGGAGGTCATTGAAAAGTGGCTTGGTTGTTATTGCTGGTGCTTGACCAGGATTTGGATGGCAGGCCAAAGGTTGATTTGGGCTGGAGACTAAGCGACGATAGCTTGGATTCCAATAGGGAAGCTTGAGGTATGAACAATTGGTGAGGATATTTTCATCAATTTTCTTTTACCTACTTTTTCCCAAGTAAACATCATCGATGGATTTCTTTACCTTTACTACCCTCCTCACCTCTTCTCTCCCATTCTATCCTCTCCCTTTACTCAACTAAACACAGTCTTATATGGGGTCATAAAATTGGATGCCATAGGTCTGTTGTCTGCCATGGTTGTCAGAATGCTTGAAGTTTGTCACTTGACCTGGCTTGAATTCTTATCAGTACTTTGCTATTCTGTTATTTGATGATGGATGATGTTTTATGCATCCTGGTAAAGTTGTAATTTTTTTACTGGAAGAATCTAGAAGTTAATATTTGAGGTTCCAACGTTAAATATGTTTCTGAGGCTTTTCACTGTCTGAATAGATTTCCTTTATTAATGGACATAGTAAATACATGAATAACCACTTTTTAGTTATCTCAATGTCAGTGCAAGCGTTAAGATTAATGCACCAAAATACATTAGATATGTTTTTTAAGATACTTTGTTATATCTTATGCTAGCTACTAGCAGTAGATTTCAATGTTTATAATTTTTTGTTTACTGAAAGAACTTAGAAGTTAACATTTGAGGTTCCTACATTAGATATGTTTCTGATGTTTTTTACTGTTTGAATATATTTCCTTTATTAACAGACATAATAGCTAAATGAATAACCACCTTTTAGTTAGCTCCATGTAAATGCAAGCACTAAGATTGATGCACAAAAATGTTACCAGTTTTTAAGATACTCTGTTGTAACTTATACTAGTTAGTAGATTTCTATAGGTTTTTAGAATGTACAGTGACCATGCTTACCATCTTCCATACATAATTTTGTTTTATTTAATCAGGTATGTGAAGCGTGCGTTGTATCTTTTGCATCTTACTTGCGGACCATCTCATCCAAACACAGCTGCTACATATATTAATGTGGCTATGATGGAGGAAGGCCTCGGAAATGTGCATGTGGCACTTAGATATCTTCATAAAGCTTTGAAATGTAATCAGAAGTTACTTGGTCCTGACCACATTCAGGTTTGTTCTTGTTTTTCATTTGTCTCTTTTTTCTCTTAATTTTTTAAACAATCTGTCTGCACTTATGGTTTTAAAACATTTGGTTGATGAAATAAATCCCACCAATAATTAATCAATATTTCCAGATGGCACGGCATGTAGAATGCACTATTCATCTAGTGTTAATAAAGTCAATATGGTTCATAGGTTCAGGTTAGGTTGCTTTTCTTGCCTTTAATTTTACTTCTCCACATTCCAGTGCCTAGCGATGAAAGTGGGAAAAGAACTTAAGTTTTGTTTTCTGCCAACACTAGAAGGGTAGCTTCATCTTAAGGTACAAAATTCTCTTCTCCGTCCATGCTTCATGAGGAATGGAAACTATATGGAATTGAAGAAATTACCTAAATAGGGCCCCTGGTAATGGGGAAATGCTGAAAGAGGCCCCCCTATGTTCCAAAAATGTCAAAATAAGGCCCCTCTCACATCTTTGGACTAAAATACTCTTCAATTTTGAAATCTACTTTTTTGAAGCTATTTGGGCAAAAACAATTTGATTGACTGAAAAAAGTTTGTTTGTTTTTTAAAATAGGAAGCATATGCCTATTTGATTTTGTATTTTTTTAGATAATTAAATATATAAAATTCAATGAATTTCAATCAATCAAGTTGTTGGGTTCAAATAGCTTGATTAATTGAAATTAACTAAATTATTTTTTTTGTCTTTAAAAATAAATACCTGTTGATATATATATTTACCTTATTATTTTTAAAATTAGAATTATTCAGAAAAAAATGGAGAGGGATTCATGGAATAAAATAAATGGACAAAAGTAATTCATTTAAAAAAAATTGTCTAAATTTTAGGTAAATATTTTGTAAATAAAAAATGGCCAAAATTAATCAATTTTATTTCATCACGCTGTTGGTTGAAACAACTAAATTGGTTGAAAGTTGAAAAACTAAATTATAACCTTCTTTTTTTGAAAAAGGATAAATATCTATTCAATTTATTTGTTAAAGTTGAATATCAATTAAATCAAAATAGGTATTATCATTTTTAAGAATTTTCTTTGAAAATTTAAGCATTTTCAAAGTTAGTTAATCAGTCAGGTATTTTCACAGAACAACTTCATTAATTGAAATTAATTAATTTTTTATTTTTACAAATTTAAAATAGGTTTATTT
Source organism: Wurfbainia villosa (assembly GCA_025175895.1). Classification (NCBI taxonomy): domain Eukaryota; kingdom Viridiplantae; phylum Streptophyta; class Magnoliopsida; order Zingiberales; family Zingiberaceae; genus Wurfbainia; species Wurfbainia villosa. Next base: position 80,331,013 of record CM046006.1, on the reverse strand, counting down.
ATATAATTAAATGGGTATTTTCCTTTCTATTTTTTTTTTTATATTTTGAATATTTTTTAGTCATTCAAGCTGTTTGGACATTTTACAAAATTTAAATATTTTGTAAAATAAAATTTACTTTTAAAATTAAATATACATTTATTTTGTTTTTGGATTATTTTTCCTGACACTCAAGCTATTTTGCGACTTGATTCAAAGAAATCAATACATTTCCGAAAGTAGAGAGTATTTTGGTTTAATGAAATGATGGGCCTTATTTAAGCATTTTATGATATAGAGACTTGTTTAGGCATTCCCCATTACAAGGGGCCCTATTTGGGTGATTGCTTATCTGCGTGATAGTGGCAGAAAATAAAAGTATTAGGCAAAAACTGGCCGGGCAAGAAAAGATGTAAAATCCTATGCCCATCTTGTAACCTTGTCCAGCTTCACCTTGGTTGCTGTTTCTACTCGTCAATCCTATCCTTATCCTGAAATGTGGATGGTGTAAAGCACTATTGCCTCAATTGGGCATGTTTGTGGGGATCTCCATTTTATTTGTGTTTTTGCATTATGTACTATGAAGGCCTTTCAAAAGAACTGCAAGTGACCAAATTCACTTTCCAGTTCATATGTTTGAACAGAAGTTAGAGTTGATCATGACTGCTACCTTTCTCCTCAAGTCTCTTGATTAATTTAAATGCTATGATCATTGCTCACTATAACAAGTTTTGCTTTTACATCATTTATCAGACTGCGGCAAGTTACCATGCTATAGCTATTGCACTATCCTTAATGGAAGCATATCCTTTGAGCGTTCAGCATGAGCAAACAACACTGCAAATACTTAGAGCAAAGCTTGGTCCAGATGACTTGCGTACTCAGGTAATTTATGTATCTATATGCGGTGATACCATGTAAAGCTTATTTCTTTTCCCTTTTGAAAATATTTTACGACATCAATCTCTTGTCTGTGAAACTGTTATTTGATTTCGTAGGATGCTGCTGCCTGGCTTGAGTACTTTGAATCAAAGGCTATTGAGCAGCAAGAAGCTGCTCGGAGTGGTATGCGGAAGCTGGATGCATCTATTGCCAGCAAAGGTCACTTAAGGTACTACAACAATTGAAATAATTATTCCAGCATACTCCAATGAGTCATTGAGCATGAACATTCTCAGATATGAACGCGCTGCCAATAAAAGTCGTTTGTAGTCATGCACTTATCTTGAATTAATATTAAGGCATTTATCAAATGAGATGCATTTTTTTAATCAGAATAGCATGGTGCTTTTTAATCAGAATAGCATGCTGCTTTTAATCAGAATAGCATGCTGCAAAAAATAGTTATTTTTCAGAAATTGCCTAATTTCCTAAAAGGTCTAAAACATCTTGAAACTTACCAAATATTCTGTGCAACTTACCTTCATTATCGATGTGATAGATAAAATGGTTAGTTTTACATTTGAAGGACAAATTAGTGGCTTAATGAAAACATTTAATTTTTCAGATTCAACTAAAAATTAAACCAAGGTAAACTAATTTCAATATTGATATCTTGTAATTCCTAGCAAATATATAAATTACTTTGGTGAATTTGATTATTTGAAGCTGTTTGGACATTTGTTAAACTATATATAATTCTTTTGAGAAACCATCTTATTCTACAAAAGAGGAATTAAGTAGTAAAGAGGCACTTTTTTGATAAAAGAACCATGCAGGGAGTGACCCAATTATGTTTCAGATGAAACAGAGGTTCTCCTGAGATATATGCACTTTTTTTTTTTAATCCAACGAATATGCAACAAAGAATGTCTTTGATTGTTTCTCCCTCAGAAAATATGATGAAATCATCACTAGTGTCTATTCTGCTTGCAGTGTGTCTGATCTTCTTGATTATATTGACCCCCATCAAGATGATAAAGCTAGGGAAGCTGAGTTACTGAAAAGAAAAAATCTGGGTTGGAAGGTCTGTTGACAAGTCTTCTTCTTCTCATTCATCAATAAGGAACTGTCATTATGATAATGCTTAGTCACCTGCATGAGTTTAAATGATGCTTGCTAAAACTATGTTTGCTTGATGTAATACTGGTTTCAATATGTTGATGTTTGTTTGGTGTTCACATTCATCTATCTATTGATTACTTGGGCATGCATATCCTTCACCATGCCTGTCCTGCTTATGAGCATCAAGAAGATGAGCGTGTTGCATATTACCTTGGTGCTTTAGAACATTTTATCCATAGAATGGAAGTCCAACTTAGGAGTATAATTAGCTCTTAATGCTTGGATTCCTGTGTCGGAATAACAAAAGTCCCTTGTGTTGTACTTGTATACTTATGTTGATTTTTTCCAAAAATAATTCTTGAGAAAGTCTTATATTTAGCCACTCTTGATTTTTCTTAATGTTGAACGTTTGTGTCCTACAAAATTCCAGTTTATAGGTGTTCTTAAATTTATAAGGTATTGTAGTTATGTCATTCATTTTGGTCAGATGTTTATTTTATTTTTTGCATTCCAGAATACCCTCAAACCTTTGTAAAATTATTGGTTAAATTTTCACCGAAAGTCACCTTGGAATCCTAAAAAATTCTTCTTATGAGTGGTCTTAGAATAATATATCATAAATATATCATTCATTTTAATCAGATGCTTACTTTTAGTTGTTTATTCCAGAATATCTTCAAACTTTGGTTAAACTGTTTGATGGGCATTGCCATTTTTCTTCTTTTTTTTTTTATGGTAAAAGATCAATTTACCTTGGATTTATATTTCTTGAAGTTTAATAGTTAAAAAATACTTACCTCACTTATAATTTGTTTCCGAGTCCTAGCAACTCAATTTTCTACCTACTCAGGTCAAAGTGCTATCTTCTCAAAACTTGAATGTTGCTGATTCATCATCCAAACAACAAAGGCAAAATCTTGCAGACGATGTGAAACTGGTGAAAGATGGCACTAACATTCTTTATAATGAAATCACTGATACAAGCCATGAACAGGCTGTTATTGAAAAATATTCAACAATTTCTCAACAGTCTAAAAATGAAGAAGTTAGCAGAAAACAGTTAGCAGGTTCTCGACAATTTGTGGAGAGAGAAGAGCAGAATCTCAATTCATTTAGTGAAGGTGTCAGGGAGGCAAACAAAGAGGTAGAAAATGGTTGGCAATCTGTTCAAAGACCAAGGTCCACTGGATGTTCATTCCGGCGAATAAAAATCAAGCATCAGTATACAAATATTAGGAGGTCCTACAATCACCAAATGAACAGTGTTCCTAACGAGATGGTGCAATCAAGGAAACAATCCTCTTATTTGAGCAAAGGGTATTACTTGCTAAGAAAAAGAACTGTGGTTCCTGGAAACGTCAATGAGGATGTTAACATGAACGTTCAGTCACCAGAAACCAAATTTAGTCGCAAGGCATACAGAGCTGTCACTTACAGGGTCAAGCCATTGCCTTCATCCACCAATAAGGAGAACTCAAGTAAACCTGGGAGTGCTTCTGAAAAAATGGCAGTCATAGATTCTCAATCATTCTCTGTACACAATGATAACCAGGAAAATAGTATCCCAGAGCCTCACAATCAATTCCTTCTTGGGCTGGGTAACTCTCCATCATACAAAGATGTAGCATTGGCACCTCCAGGAACCATTGCCAAGATTCAGAGTCGGAAATCTCTGGATGATATGCCATCAACGCAAGAGGGTTTTGCTGGAAGCACTGTACCAGAAGTTAAGGACTCACTTTCATTTGTGGGTCATGAAAATTCTTCTAAGCTACCTGGGATATCTAGCATGGACCAAGAGGACTTGGTTAAGGAAGAGGTTCTAGACTCAGTTATCAAAGTTGAAGTTGAGAAGGAAGAAGGAAGAAAGAAAAATTGTGATATGGATAACCCTCTAGAACCTTTATCTTCTGGATTAGAGGTGGCATCTAGTGGAAGATTGCCAATAAATAATAACATTGAGATTACTGTACTTGATCTTGAAATTCAAGAAGCTCAAGGAAATGCCAATTGCAGTCCTAATTCACCTAGAAATGCATCTGTGGAAACATTAGAGTGCCTTATCATTGCTGAAAGTGAAGGAAATAATGAGGATGCCTCCTGTAGCATTGCTCAAATCACTTCAGACTCTAGTGTCCAGCAAGATCTCCAAAATGTTGACAATGACACCTCTGAGAAAGTTGTTACTTCTGATTCAATTGTACAATCACCGATCAGTATCAATGACGGGAGAGAAATCCCCTCCAAGAAGCTGTCTGCCTTTGCTATCCCATTTAATCCATCTCCTACCCCAATACTTAGTCCCCTTCCTGTAAGTATTGGTCTTCCTCCTAGTGGTACTATTCCTGCAGTTACCCCGTGGCCTTTGAGTACTAGCCTTCATGCCACACAGACGGCCATGATCTCACCCAGGCCTCCCATATGCAGGTCACCTCATCTTCCTTATCCTTCTTCTCCTAGACCTCTTAACATCCTTCATACTTTCCCACTAATGTATCCACCTTACACCCAGCCTCCAGTCATTACCAATTCCACTTTTGGCATGAATAGCAACATGTTTCATGGAGATTGTTATCCATGGAAGTGCAATGTTGGTCGAAATGCATCTGAGTTTGTACCAGGATCTGTATGGTCTGGAAGCCATCCAGTGGATATTTGTTCACCTGTTCTGAATCCTATTGCTGAACCCATATTGGCACCAGCGATAACATCTGATATAAGCACCGGTGTCAGCACAAGTAGTCAGTCTGACAGCAATAATGAAGAAGGAAAAAGAACTGCAGTGAATGATGAAATTATCCAAGTAGTAGAGCCTAGCAAACCATTGGAAGTAAGCTCGTTAGAGAAACACGAAACAGCAGAATCGCAGGTAAGTAATACAATTACTGATCAACTGAATTCTGGAACAGATCTAAGAGAAGACACACAGCATGATGCCTCAACGCATGCCAATGGAAGTAGTAGAAAGGATGAGAACAAGGGGAGGTTTAGCTTATACATCAAAGGTCGACGCCGACGTAGACAGACATTAAGACTGCCTATAAGTTTGCTCAATAGACCTTGTGAATCACAATCATTCAAAGTTATTTTTAGCAGAGTAGTAAGAGTAAGTGACATGGCAAAACCAGAAATTATGTCTTCCAGCAAGAATGTCAATGCCAGTTAGTCACACAAAAGAAAAGCCATCATGATTTCAGTTGCCAAGTGGTTGAAAAGGATTTCTTCAATCAACAACAACTTGAGATTATTTGACTATGTGATCTGACAGTTTTATTGGAATTCTTCTGGCACTGCCTTTTAATAAAGAAGATGAACCAAATGTTGGTAGATGAGATATTGGGATAAGAAGGGATGTCTGATCTCATTGTCTGAGGCAGGTAATTATCTGTTAATGATGTTACTCATCTTCATAATTGTCAAAACAGTTATAATGAGCTTTTGTTCCATTGCATTTACTTTAACCACAAATCAACACATCTCCTTGATATTTAAAACCCAATGGTGATTGCACTAGTTCACTATTCTATTCGGTACAAGACTGACAGATTCAGAAATTTAGATTTTATCTTAACTAGGAGTAGCTTGCTGTTTGATCTAGAGATCACGGATTCGACTTATGGAGATAACCTCTTGCAAAGCAGGATAAGACTGCGTACAAAAGATCTTTTTTCAGAATTCCACATTGGCAGAAGCTTCGTTCACCGTACTGCATACACCTAGGTTTTGTTTGTTGTAAGTTGCCCAAACTTCAGTCAACTTGACAATTAATTAAAAGTATCTGTACACAATTATTTTGGCTGTGATCAGCGAATGCTATTTCGCTATCAAGGATAAACTTTTGACCGTTAAAGACACTTTCACCTTATTTGAATAAATGAGATTACTGCAAATTTATGGCTCGCCTCATGGTTCAGATGCCTTTTGTTCTTTCTTGACTTGTGGTCAATATTAATAATTGTCTGGCTGTCTGACATATTGGACTAGTTTACAAGCTTGCCCAGTGGAAATGCCAATGATATCATGAAAATTATCATATTGTTTTCTAATTCTGGTTATTTGTTTTACTTCTGATTATCTTGTTGAAAGATACTAAATCTAATTTTGTTGTTGTAATATCCAAGTCAAATTTCTGTAAACTTAGTATCAAAATTATAGTCATTTTCCATTGATCAATATACATTCTCAATATCCCAATAATATCATTTCTTAAGATGTGCCATTAAGTCAACTATGTTTGAACCTCTTCTTTTACAAATATTTTACATTCCACGAAGTTGTGTTTATACCTGGTTGTCTTCCATGTAAGCTATAGGAACTTGACTTCAATTTCAAATTTTATGAACATAAGAAATCTTTACTTGTCATATTTTCAATGCGCTTGGTGTTTGCCGGTGCTAAGGTAGTAGTTCATCTTATGCCCCCCCCCCCCCCCCCCCCCTAGATTATGACATTGCAAAATTGTCTAAGATTTTAGTGCAAGTTATTAAAAGTGTAATTCTGATTTGAAAAAAACGTCTCTATTATTTGATTTCTGGTAAGATTCTGCTTCCCTTCTTGGTAGTGTTTAAATTGTTTTAGTGGGAACCGAAGGCCAAAGTGCTTGCCTAAAAAATATTAAACAAAAGGAGAATCACATTCTCAGGTAAGGTGGTGGGATAGTAGCAGCATCGGGCTGGGAAATTATGTACACTAGACGGTAAAGCACAACGGTCAGGGAGCTAATTAAACGAGAAAGAGAACATCCAAATCAACCACAATGGGAGTTTTTAAACTCTGGTCTGAATGATCTGGTAGTTCCAAGTCCATGCAAGAAAATTTTGCTCTGAGAGTCCTTGCTCGTTCATGTTCCAACTCCTAGGGTCCTTATTAACCAGTGCAAACACCATGGGATATACTCGTTTGATTTTCTCCAAGGCTAAAATTCTAGTTAGCAGTCTTTTGCTAGTTTTTTGGAGCTCTTTTCTTTGATTACTTGGCACAAAAGAACATATAGAATATTTTGGAAATTATAATTTGAACACAAATAGAACCCAAGTTTTATCTACATGAAATCCACAGGGGATGCGGAAATTTTTTCCATGCATCGGTGACCCGAAGTTTTTATCTATTCTGGAAGGTCTACTGTTTATTGTTTGGTAGAACTTCAGAATAATATTTTTATTTTTAGCGCTGCAACTTTTTTATGTCTCAATTTCATTAGTCAATTTACTAATAAATGCTTTGTTTGATATGAATAGTATTAATAATACAGGTTTTGGCTCGTTGAGGGACGAGATTCAGGTAGTTGATCTTAAATAGTTGGTGATAAATACGGTTGAAGAACCCAGTAAACAACTAGAACAATTAAAACCCTATGCACAGATTAATAACTCTCTAGTCCTTCCATTATCACCACCACCCCATCTTTTATTATTATCATTCGTCAAAGCGGTAGAGAGGAGATTGGTGTCCGATCGAGGAAGAGAAGTGTGACTTTTGCTAAAGTAGGGGCAAAAGGAAGATTGAGCAGGGGATAAGCAGTTCTTTTCGATATTACATAACTATAATAAAGAAAACAGAAAATATGACAATGCTATTATCAACAATGACTACAGAGGAGATGAGTCATCATTTGAATTAGATGTGGAAAGGTATGACCTAGTCAAACCAAGTCAAGTTTTACAGTGTTCAAATTTATTTGATAAAATAGTCAAGTCGAGCTAAGCTAAATCTAAAATCAATCAAGTTATTGAAAAATCTGTTCAAGTTTAGCTATGTTTCTTTTTTTTTTTTTTTTAGATTGAGTTTGGCTTGAGTTTGACTTTTTTAATGAGTATTAAGCTTCTAATCAAGCTTGTTTAAGTTTGATTTATTTAAACGTTATCAAACTCTTAAATCAAGTTTGTTTGTTTATTTAAATTTTTAATATTTTAATACTTATTTATAAATTAGTATAAATAAACTCATAAATAATTTTTAAATGAGTTTGTTCACGAATACTATTTATAAATATTAACAAGCCAAACACATATGTATTTAAGTTTGTTTATTTAATTTATCAAGTTGTTAAGCTTGTTTATTAATTGACTTTGATGCATATTGAATCAACATAAATGAGTTCCTATCGAGTCGAACATCAAATTTATTCATGAACACTTGATTCATTTACAATCCTTTGAAAAAGGTGGAGGATGGGCCGAAGAGCCTCTTGATACAATGAGGAAAATAGGAGCGAGGCCTATGAATTAACAACTGTGTTTGCCTCGCAGCTGAAGCATGGAAAGCTGTCGGGTTGCAGAACGAAGCTAGCTGAATGGTTATAATACAAGCCATGAGGAAGGTGATTCACCTCTTCAACTTAACCAAGGGCAGGTTCATCATTCTGTGAACTCGAACCCTTTAAATATAACCAATCCACTGAATGGAATTGGAAATGAGGCTTCTTCACAGCACGCTGAGTTTAGTTCTGAGATCTTCCAAATCTTCACAAAAATCAGCATAAATCAGCTCCTTCCTTAACCTCAAGGAGTTAGGAACCCTTGGTTAGAGACGACGATTCTATATTATTTTTTTTTAAGTTAGGAACCCAATCAAATGCCGGAAGCAGTCCTCGTTACAGACTGGGTACAGTCAAACTATGGACTGCAAAGCTGTGTCACGACTATACTGCATAGAGCTGATTGGAGGATTGATGGTTTGAAGGACATCCAGTTAATTTATCAGATGCTCGTGACAAAAACTAGAGGAGAGTATTGTGTTTGATTCTTCAATATTAAATCGAATATTTGAAAGGTGATGAGTTAATTATCTCGTCACTTTATTCAGCTAAAGTTTAATGCGCATGCTTACAGAAAGACATACTCCATTAAAGCTTCGCCAATCGAACAATATGTACAGGTGTCAATGACAAATTAAAGACAGCTACCCACACAATCATATTGTATGTATGGAGGTTCTAACTGGAGGACTTTGTAACTAACGCGATAATAAAGTTGTGTCAATAAATAAGGATCAATTTTTAGAGGTTATAAGTCTTTCGAAATGTTTGTTCTCCTGATGCATTGATTCTAGATTGAATAATATGCTCTCTGTGATTTATCTCTTTCGTATTAACTGTGAGACCGACTGTCATTGAGATCGAGTAAATTATCTTTTGTACCAATATTGTATGTATGATGTCCCACGGAGGGCCTTATGGTTAACGTGACAGTAGAATTAGTTGTGACAGTAGAGTTAGTTGTATTAATGAGCAAGAATCAATTTTTGAGGGCTATAAGTCTTTCAGAGTGTCTGTCCTCCTGTTGTATTTATTTGAATTGAATAATATATTTTTTATAATTAATTTTTTTCGTATTGACTGTCGAATGGATTGACGTAGATAAAAACGATTGCACCAATATTGTTTGCATGGCAAGCTAAGCAAACTCCATTTTCCCCAATAGGCTAGGTGCATGTACTGGGCCCCACGAAGAGAGTCTGACCAATCACAGGCGGCACACAACATGCAGTGCATTTGTAAACCAAATTATTAGAATATGATTAGACCCTTGTCGGATACCGTTAATCGTCCGACCATACCATCACCACTAGATTCCCCCCAAATCCATCTCGACTACATATTTAATGACGTCATAAACAACTCATATATAGTTTTAAATATTATATACACATAATACAAAGAATAATAAAAATTAACAACTGAGCAAAAGGATTTGGTGCTCTTTGTGTTACAAAGCACTCTGGTCACAATTTGAAATCTTGTTGGAAAGCAAGTGGATGTTAACTTTGCTTCTTCTTTTATTTATTTATTTATTTTTAAATTTAAATCGCAAGCTAAGCCACTTTGACAATATGAAAGAAATATAAACATCCTAAAAAAATTTCATTCTAATTTACGGGTTGTTTTTATTGGACGACGAGTTAAATTTACATGCTTTTTTTTTAAATTAATATAAAAAAGTCTTTTCAGATTTCTTTTACATTAATCAAAATTATTATTTTTACTGAAATTAAAGATGTAGCTGTCGATTTTAAATATACAAAAGCAATGCTATGATGAAACAAAATATAAAACCTAGGCATTCACCTAAGAAAATATTATGAAAAAGTGTTTGTATTGTACATGAATCCACCACCAAGTTGAATCATCATATTGCTTCCAAGTTGCTAACCAAATGGTTGATCAACAACTCTACTTCCTAATCATGTGTGATATGACATGCCGTGTGTTCATAATTGTTAATTACCCCCACTAACTTAAAAACTAATGTTCCACTAGTTACAAACAAACATTATTAGCTAGTGACATTGCATTAATTCTTGTTTATGACGACCTTTTTAGAAAACCAATCATGCATGTCTTGGCTCATATAATATTCTCTTCTCCTTTTTTTTTCACAAAAGGAGATTTTATCTCGATTAATGTTCCCCTAAACACTTGATTAACAGGTACCTGAACTAAGTAAAGGACATATTGATTTAAGAAGAAGATTAATTTCTATTATTATTATTATTTTTTATCTATAAATAATTTAAGAAAATATGCAATTTTAGCCTTTGAATTTAGTTGGAGGTGGTGGAATAATTCAAAGTGAGATGCGAGGAACCTCGTTCATCAAGATTCGTGGAAATGCAAAACATCGATACGTGGCGGAAGGATCGTCGTCGGATTTAGTGGCAGGATCGTCGTTATACGTCTCCTGAGGGCGAAGTGGTTTGATTCATCGGAAGGTCGGCCGCCGACGGTGGGCGAGGCGATGGCGACGCCGTCAACGAAGGCGACGTGAGAGGCGAGGAGTGGAAGGAGGAGTTGTTCATTTGCTGTTCTTTTCTCGTTCCCTTCTTCCTTCTCTTCCTCGTGATTGCCTGTCGACCATGACTTTGACCTCCCACTGGTTCACCACCTGTCTGCTGTTGGGTGCCTCGGGGAACCCATTGCGTAGCTGCGTAAAAGTTCGGGTATGATCTAAACTCAACATTGTGATGCCTGGGAGGCGAAAGGAGGAGCTGCAAGCTGCTCTCCTTGTTATGTTCCCAGTTCTGAAGCGTCACTGGCCAGAACAAAGCTGACTCCAAAAGTGTGCCAAGCGTGGGACCAAAATAGACTGGAGGGAAGAAGATAGAAGAGCAATGGTGGGAGGGAGAGTGATGAGAGAGGAGTTAAAAATGGGTTTTTTATGCTTAATAAAGGAGGCGTTGTTTTGGCGAATGTGGTGGCGCCGCTGCTTTAATGGGTCGGGTAACGATAAGATATCTGCCGTTGCCGCTGCTCCTGCAAAAGGACCTCGAGTAGGAGAAAGGAGGAAATTGGGATCGTCACCGGCCGTGCTGCTTGTGCTGCTGCCGGTGGAGAAAAGGGGACGCCTTCTTTATGGCGGCGACGGCTGAAGGGCGCAAGAGCGAGAAAGGTGCATGCCTCCTTTTGGGCCTTGTTTAGGTTTCTCTCTCGCTTGTTTTTAACCGTGGAATGCTTTTGCTAAGTTCTCTATGCAGGGGATTCACTCTATGAGGAGCTGTGGAGGGCTTGCGCCGGGCCTCTGGTGGAAGTGCCGAAGGCTAAGGAGAAGGTTTTCTATTTCCCACAGGGACATATGGAACAGGTGAACACACGAACACCGTAGAAAAGCTGCAAAAGCAAAAAGGAAATAGAACTATTTTTCTCTGTCACTCTCTCTCACCTTCCCTCCTAAAAAAGATGATTGTTTTCTTGATGGTGTCGTGTTTGCCTGTACGGATGCAACTATAGTTGGAAGCATCGATGAATCAGGAGTTGAATCAGCAGATTCCTCTCTTCAATCTCCCTTCAAAGATTCTCTGCAGCGTTGTTGATGTTCGACTGAAAGTGAGTTCATATCTCTCGACTATGGCTTTGGTCACAATGTTTTTTCTTTTCTTGTACTTATGAAGTTTCTGTTCTTTCTACTCCACAATTACCATACATGCTAGGCCGATCTTGAAACAAATGAAGTGTTTGCTCAAGTAGTTCTTCTCCCAGAAGTGGATGTAAGAATTTGAATTAGTTCTTGATTTTTTGTTTTCTTTGTTTTTCTTCTCACTTTGGGTTATTTAGATTATCAAGCGCAAGTTAATCACATCTATTCTATTTTAACGACCGAAAACTTTTGATGGGGCTGTGGTAGCAACATGAAGTTCCAAGTCCTATTGAATGTTCTGTGGAGGCAAGACCCAAAGTGTACTCTTTCTGTAAGATTTTGACAGCCTCAGACACTAGCACTCATGGTGGATTCTCTGTTCTTAGAAGGCATGCCACTGAATGTCTTCCTCCACTTGTAAGTTCCATTTCTTTTATGCCTTATCCTGTTTAAGGGCTTTTAAAGATCATTTTGCTGATTGTGAGATTCTCTTCTCATGGTAGGACATGTCGCAACAGATTCCAACTCAGGAACTCGTGGCCAAGGATCTTCACAACTTTGAATGGAGATTCAAGCACATCTTCAGAGGTATCACTAGTTTCCATCAATTTCTTTGTGGCCATAACCTTTCATATGTTGTTTCACTTGAGCTATACAGGTCAACCACGGAGGCACTTGCTCACCACTGGATGGAGTACCTTTGTCACATCTAAGAGATTAGTCGCCGGAGATGCATTTATTTTCTTAAGGTATTATTACATGTGCTTCCACAATAGGCTTATGGAGAATTCCAAGGGTCTCCAATGTTGTGGTTTTGTGTTTTTCATCAGAGGGGAGAATGGAGAACTACGTGTGGGGGTAAGACGCCTTGCTAGGAAACAGACAACAATTCCGGCCTCAGTCATATCCAGCCAGAGCATGCATCTTGGTGTTCTTGCAACTGCCTCGCATGCTTTTACAACTCATACTCTCTTTACTGTCTACTACAAGCCAAGGTTAGAAACACACACTTACCCATGTTCAATTAAGCATGCAACTTTCTCTTCTTCACTTGAGGTTGTTCTGATGAATGGAGAAATCCCATCATTTTCTTTTGTTAACTATTGTGCTGGTTGTATTCTGATGATTGCCTTTTGTGGTTCATACATCAGGACATGTCAATATATTGTAAATGCCAACAAATACTTAGAAGCATTGAAAGTTGGATACAAGCTGGGGACTAGATTTAAGATGAAATTTGAGGGTGAAGATGTTCCTGAAAAAATGTAACTCAGACGAGAAAATACCTTTTGCATTTTTTAGATCTAGTCGTTTGTCATCTCTCTGACGGTTATAATTTTTAACCTCAAGGTTTTCTGGGACCATTATTGGGTTTGAAGATCTTTCTTCTCAGTGGAAAGATTCTAAATGGAGATCCTTGAAGGTTGGTTTGATTTGCTCTTACTATGCTGAGTAATTTTGCATGATTTGAATTTTTTATCTACATGTATATTTTTTCCAGGTTCAATGGGATGAGGCAACTAATATCGAGCGACATAATAGAGTTTCTCCTTGGGAAATTGAGCCTTTCAATACCTCTATGCCTACTGAAAATGTCCCACTGCCGGTGATTGTCAAGAACAAAAGATCAAGGCAGCCCAGTGATATTAATGATATCTCAGCCTTTGGTATGTAAAGATTAATTTACTTCTATTTTACTGCGAGTAAATATGCTTTTAGCAACTTATTCCTTCCATCTATTACTCCCTTATTTTTAGTTATTTCTTCTTGCAGAATCTAATGCATCATTCTGGTACTCAGGACTGACTGAGCTACAAGATTTAGCTGCATTAATTAGCAGAGGTTCAGAACTTGATGAAACACAAGAAACTTGGCTATCTATTAAAAATGGATGCAAGAAAAACAATATCATATGCATGACAAGTTCACAGGACTCTTTAATGTTTGATGGTTGGATGAAGGAAGCCCAAGCTCCTGCTAAGAGTTCAGGTTCCTCTCTAACTTCACTCAAACTATCCCAAGAAACAAATGAAGAGACCAAGTACCCTACTTATTCCAGCTGTGTGACTGAGCCTGCCCTTAAGTTAGGAAATGTCATGGAGTATCCGAAGAAACCTGAAGGTAGTACTGCCAATTACCGCTTATTCGGGATCGATTTGTCTAATCACTCAAACAACATAGCAGACTCCAATGTAGCAGTGGCATTTCCTTTCAGCAAAAACAGTGTGCCTTTTGAGCATCATTCTGCAAAGTTATCTACTCGTTTGGAAGACTCCGAACATAAGTTGGGTCTTTCTAAAACTTCAAAAGAGCAAAAACAATCCCCACAAGATGGTTCAAAGGAGATCCATGGTCGACAGAATTGTCTAGCCAGAAGCTGTATCAAGGTGAATAATTCCTCAGTAAAGTTTTGTTATTTATTTAGAATTGTCATGTTTAAAAACACTTGTTAAGTTTCTATAACAAGTTGCACATGATTTTTTTCTTTCTTGAATTTGTATGGCGAATAGGTTCATATGCAAGGCATTGCAGTAGGCCGAGCTGTGGATCTGACAGCACTAGAAGGATACAGTCAACTGATAACAGAGCTGGAAGAAATGTTCAATATCAAAGGGGAACTTCACCAGAATAAATGGGAAGTCGTCTTCACTGATGATGAGGGTGATATGATGCTAGTTGGCGATGACCCTTGGATGTATTTCCCCAAATCTTGTCATCTACGTCTTTAATCTGTCATTTCTTTTCTTTTTGTAGCTACGCATGTATACTATTGGCTTGGTGTTAGTTTGTTGGGTTTATCTAATACCATCTTGTGTGAATTGCACAGGGAATTCTGCAAAATGGTCAGAAAGATTTACATCTACCCCACTGAAGAAGTGAAGAAAATTAAGCCTATCGGCAGTCGTACTTCAGCAGTGGATGATGAAGAAAATCTTTTTTGAGGGAACAGGGATCCTGAACTGAAGGGATGAGTGCTGACATGATTCGTTTACTCACCAGTGCAATGCAGTTAACGTCGAAGTCATGAGAATTTGCAGCTCATGTTTTTAAGAGCTCGTAGAAATAAATTGCAGACATGAAATACTGCAGTCGATGCTAAGAACTACTTTTAGTATCATACATCTGTCTGTCTGCTTATCTATCTTATCAAGATTGTAGAGTTCAGAAGTTAAAAGTATGAACACAATATATTTCTAATGTGTTTAAACTATATATAGTTTGGAGTTGTTTGATTTCCTGATTCTGCAAGTCATTGTGACCTTGATGTTCTCAACTTGTAAATATATGGTATGGATATTTCTTGTGTATCATATATAGCTAGTGCTGTCCTTTCAAGGTTCTTGTCATTTTCCTTTGGATTCCATCATTATGATTAGGATAAACTGCAGTATCAACAAATAACTTTCAAGGCATGACTGAAGCACTAAGATCCATTTAAGAGACACTTCTTTTTATACATGATCAACTATATCCATCCAAGAGCAATTAGTGAATGAGAACTTATATAGTTACTACTATAAAGTCTAAGGTTATCATCTTCATCTAGTCAAAGATTATCATCCCTTATGGGGAATTCCTTGGTTCCCTCCTTGGATGCAGAGGTAGAATGAGGTTTGGGATGAACTCACTAACCGTTGTGCATCCTTTGATGGTCGTTGGTTAGGAGGTTCTCCCCCTAACAAAATTGGTCTTCCTTTAAGGGTATTCACAAGATGTCTTTCTGTAACTCACATGTAAAATTGGTTAATAAATGGTTTTGTCTTCAAACTTGGTTTTTAAGGGGCTTTGTCTCTACTTTAGCAACATCAGAATTGGCAAAGCCCTTATTATCAGAACCATACATAGCTAATAACCAATTAGCAGATGCCCCAAGTTGAGGAGCATTATTTGAAAAATTCTTAAGTGCACTTAAACTTATTGAGTACATATTGAAGTAATATTTACTTAAGAAATGGCAAGGGAGCATGCCAATGAATCAAGTCTTCTTTCCTCCAATCCCAGGCTTTCCTCTCTTTGGATCATGCTTAGGGTTGGCCCCTGTCTCATAATCCTGTATATCCACCAGCAGCTTCCTCGATGGCATCTGATACAATTAAACACCAAGGATTAGTTAAGCAGCATGAGTTAATCAGTAACTAAGCAGAGCATTGACTATACCTTCTTTGCCAGATCTATGTGCTTAATCTCTTCTTGAGTAGCCATGGATGGTGTGAAGATAAGGATGAGGAGGATGAGCAGGTTTGTGGCTCCTTTCACCATTGTGAATTGAGTCGAGGCTCGAGTACTTGTTTCGTGGATTTGATGAGAAGAAGGTTTGAGATAACGGCTCTCTTTTTATAGAGGAGGAAGGCAGATTTGGAAGGTAAAATTTGACAATGTCACTTAAGCTTTTCTTTGACAATGATACCCATTAACTCCCTCAAATTCTCTAAAGTCAACTCTATTCCACTTTTTTCAGTACTTTCTTGTTAATCAGAAACCTCCAAGTTCTAGCCCAAGTTCCGGTCAGAAACCTGATCGTATCAAGCTGGAAGATTAAAAGACAGTAGTTAAAGCGGAAAGCATACAGTCTTAAACAGGAAAGAACTTGAAGAATGATCCTTAGTTCTGTGAATATAAATGTAGTGCTTCAGACCATTTTTACTAGTTTGACAAACACAAATTAGTCGGATCGGTTGACTTTTGGGTTGGAATTAGGTGTGGCGGAAGAGTTCTCATGAGGTTGCCATGGGAATTAGGAATAGCAATCGAATTTCCAAAGTCAAAGATGATTTCTGTCTTCCACTATTTACCTTTATCAAGTTGATATCTAACAGATGATGATGCGTGAGAGAGGAGATGTGAAGCACAGAACTTGCAGGGATACCTACCCAACCAAGTCAACTATTTCTACGAAAGTGTGTGGAAATTGTATCAGTATACATCCTTGGACAATGTTTCAGAGCTGGAGCCAAAGATTTAACTGGAATAGGACTGGCACACACGAATTGTCATTTGCAATGATGATTTTATCATTTGCAAGAGATTTAGTCGTAGGGAATTGTCAATTTCTTCAAGTGTGAATGAACAGAGGTCGTAATATTTTAGTGGTCTTGTAGTGGGTAGTGACTACTTGTACAAAATCTTTATAGCTTGATTTTTTTTCCCTTTTTATATTCTTGCACGCGATCACTCTCGACCTGATTGTATCTTTCACTTTTTAATACTTGAGAGGATCAGCAATACTAATGTCCTAAATGTGAATCTATGAGATGATGAAAGTTCACCTCATCTTCAAAGTCATTATTTTCTGTTAGTAGATGTTTATAGATTATTCATTCCTACTTCTTGTGAAAGATGATATAACATTGCGTTTTCTCTTAATCGCATGAATTCTAAAAACAAAATAAAAATTCGAAGAGAAAACACAATGTATGCGAGCATGAATCTATTGTTTCATCAAATGACAAGAATAAAATAAACTGAATGACAAGGAACTGATTGAAGAACCATCGTCCTTGTCGTAGTGTCGTCGGCTTGATCCCTGTGGAAGAAGATGCAGCGGAAAGAAGAGAAAGTATCTTCCAAGGGGCTTAGGGTTGACGACGTCGTAAAATTTCTTGTTAATGGGGAACAAGAAATTAGGTCAAGATAGATCACCTAAATCTTTGGAGACCTCCCTTTTTATATAATCTGTTATCATATAAATAATGATTTGTAAATTCTAAACATCAATAAATTGATAATCCGAAACCCAATAAACATAAGTTAGATCACTTTAAGGGCTCAGATTATATTTACATGTGCAACTTACGTATAAATCCACCAAATAGGAATAATATCCAACAAAAAATCTATTGGATTTTTTCTTTTATATATAGCATATTGTTTTGGGATAATGAAGCTCCTCCCTGAAGCTATAAATATGAAGTAGTGTGGTCGTTCTAAATTTTTAATAAAAAAATATTTTAAGATATTTTTTTTAACTTCTATAATGCCTTGTAGATCACTTCCTCAACATTTAGTATTTTTGTAAAAATAACCAGAAGGATATATTAATTTTAGTAATTAATTATGATTCATAGAACTAATCAGTCAAGCTATAATTGTGCAGAATTCTAGCAGTCTCTCTCTCTTGCCTTTTTTTCTTGAGAAAGTCACTTCAGAAATCCCTGAAACACATGCAATTTCTTCGAGGTTGGCCATCTGCCTCCTTCCCTCATTTCTTTCTCAGAAGTGGCATACCATACCACTAACAACATGACGAAAGTCACTGGAAGAGCAGCATAAATTCATTCTGTTATGTCCTCAAATTGCATCCAGCTTTCTCTAGGGAAAAAAGACAAGAAAAAGGATATGTATCTGATGCCGACTTAATACTCTCGGCTGCGAAGCTCTTGGCACATTCGAACATCTGCTTGTATCTCGATAGACTTGCATTTCGATAAGTTTGTGTTTCGACAAACTCGTATCTCGACAGAGCTCGTGTTTCGACAGATACACGTCCTGACAGAAGTGACCCATATACTGACTCTAGTCGACACGTCTCAGTTAATTATCAAAATAAGATAGACTATAGTGAAAATACCATGTGGCAAGGATGTCATGAGACAAGAAGACATCTCCACAATCCTACATTAAGGAGGGCATTTCCATTGTATTAATGGAGCCTTGTATTCTATTAACCACGCGGGTTACATTAATTAAATCTCTTGCTCAGGTCATATTTAATAAGGTAATGCCTTCCATCGTCCTCTTCTGACAAGCTATCACAGTGAGTCCATGACCTTGTACGAATCTATGGAAATCCACACTGTTTCTCCTGGACTATATAAAGGTAATTGAGGAACGTTGTAAGGGGACGGCCTTCTTTTCAGATTTCCCCCGACGATCCTCTCTTTTCTGTCATCATCTCAATATTCTCCTTTTATTTTCCGTGCCACTGATTTGAGTGTCGGAGGAGCGTCGTCGTCAGAATCCTTTCGGACGTTCTACTATCCTTGTTTGTTTGCAGGTAGGTTTTGATTCCTCGTCACTTTGACAGACATCTATCAGTATCGTTGGAGGCTCACTCTTCTATTTAAAACATCGTTAGATCTCCACTAAAAGGAACTTACTAACAATTCCGTTGAATTGTTACTCCGGCCGAATCACTGAACTAGCTTTATCGAATCACTGAACCAATTTCACCGAATCGCTGGAGTAGCTTAGCCGAATTATTTGTGATCGTGACATGCACTGAACCTTCTCTCGAGTTATTCTGCTCCAGCCAGCCAAATTTCTCCTCTAGGTGTCTCAGCCCGAAACAGTATCAGTGTCCTAAAAGGTAGCAAAGGAGATGGACACAGGTGAGAATTTTCAATCGAGTACAGAAGCAGATTACCAGCAAACATATATATATTCATCTCTCACAAGCTGGGAGTCCATCCCTCCTCAAACTACCCGGCCCCCACCAGCTCTGCTTATTTAAGTGCTAAATTCAGTATCAGCACTGCAACATGATTCGACCTCACCAAAATGGCCAAGGCTTTGAGAGCTTCGTCTCTTCTCCTAAGGCTGCTAGCTGCAGCATCCACTCTTTGCGCGGCTATCGTCATGGCGACGAGCCATGACTCCACCGTTTTGTTCGGCATAACCTTGGAAGCCAAGTTCCAGCACACTCCTGCCCTCGAGTAAGCAGCATCCTCTGCTCATCCTTAAAAAAATTTTACCATGTGTAAATCTCTCAATTACGAACTGCGCGTAGGTTCTTTGTCATAGCAAACGGTATAGCCTCTGTCTACAGTTTGGTTTCAGCTTGCGTACCTTCGACGAGCTTGCTGTCGAGGTTGCTCATTGTGCCTGACGTGGTAAGTACTGGATGGAGAATTTCATATGCTCACCTACTGGGCTTTCTCGTACTCTTCGTGACCGGTGACCGTCTACGGTCGTGTAGGTTTTGGCGATGCTGGTGACGGCTGCCGTGGCAGCAGCAGGAGCCATAGCACAGCTAGGGAAGAAAGGCAACTCTCATGCAGGATGGCTGCCTATATGTGACCAAGTACCGAGCTTCTGTGATCGCGTGATGGGAGCAATGATATGTGGCTTGGTCGGCGTGGCTGCCTTCCTTCTGATTGTGCTCCATGGCATTCACACAGCGTTGAATCCTAAATTCTCGTGATGCATCGCCACTTTTAATTTGTCGCACTGCAGAAATCTTGTATCGATCTGCTTTATATAAAGATTTCTTTTCCTTTTTGAAGCTTTCCTTTGAGTTCTCTTTTAATATGTTTTTTTTTTCATTTTTTTTAATTATACGGTAATATAATCGTATTGTATTTCCCCCTGATATGTAAAAATCAATCCCGATGAAAGTATCAATGGAAATATTTATCGTAGACGTCGATGCGACCGAACATCAATCTAATTTATCTTTGCTCTTAGGAGTAACGTATAGTAACAACCAAGAGATATTTTATAAGAGAACATAGTTCGATCCTCTGCTGCGATATTATTTGACGATAAATTTAAAAAAAAAAAATCATTCGGATGGTCCTAGAATCTAGGAGTTTGTTCGGTTGACGGAATATGACTTCAACATTAGACTATCGTTCAGAAATAACGCAACTATAAAGTCCGGATTTAACCGTGAAAAAATCTTGTTTGGTTGGAGGTTTTCATACATAACCTTAGTTATGTGATTACCAGGAAATAAAATATAATCTTGAAATAAAATATAACCTTTGATAAAAATCTTGTTTGATTGGAGATTTTAATATATAACTTAATTTAACATTTTACTAAATTATCCTTTGTCTTTTGCTCAATCAATTCGACGACGACGACGAAAATATTAATGATGACGACAGCGATTGGCGGCGATTACAGCGGCCGCCGATGACGACGATGATGATCGACCGGCGGACGGTATGCGGCGTGGCCACACTACAAAAAAAATAGAAATTTGGGACGAATTTAGCGACGAATTTTAAAAAAAAATTCGTTGCAAAATAAATTTGCGACGAATTTAGCGACAAAAAATTTTTTGTTGCGAATAAAGCGTCGCAAATATTAGCGACAAAAATAGCGACGAATTTTTGCGACGAATTTTAGCGACGAAAATTAGGGACGAATTTTAAATTTCGTCGCTAATTTTGTTGCAAAAGTTACCCAGATTTCCAAAATTCATCGCAGAATTCGTCGCAAAATTTTGCGACGAATTCATTTTTTCGTCGGTATTTTTTGCGACGAAATAAGAAATTCGTTGGTAAATTTGCAACTGATACAAATTAAATGGAAATTTAAATTGAATTAAATCATAAAAACCATTTTTTACGACGGATTAATTTTTTCGTTGGTAATTTTCGCGATGAAATAAGGAATTCGTTGGTAAATTTGCGATGTTTCCAAATTAAATCATAAATTTTCGTCATTTGAATTTTATGACGAATTCGTTTTCGTTGCAAAATTTGCGACGAAATAATTTTAAATTAAATTTAAATCATGAAATTAGTTGCAAAATTTGTCGCATGATTTGGTTTATCGCAAAATTAAATGCAAAAAATATATTTTGCGACGAATTCTTTTTTCGTCTCAAAGATTTGCGACGAATTAAATTTTCGTCGGAAAGTTCGTCGCAAAATTCGTTGCAGAATTTGTCGCAGATTATTTTCGTTGCAAAATTCGTCGCTAATTTGCGACGAAAATAAAATTCGTCGCAAAATTCGTCGCAGAATTTCCAGAATTTTGCAACGAATATGTATTTTTGTCGCTAAATTTGTCGCTAAATAAAATTTTTTTTAACAGGTTCCATCCGTTTCGATATTCTATCGTATATACAAATTTCACACACACAAAACAAAACACAATAAGTTCTGATATCCAAATAAATACATTCAATACAAACAAAACACACACACATTCAATACAACAAAATAACATTCAATAATATCCAAAAATATTTCATATCCAAATAAATACAAACTGACACAATAAGTTAATAACAATACAACATTCCAAATAACAAAGTTATATCGTACAACATTTCAAACATCAACATAGTTCTAATATCCAAATAACAATGTTCACGCAAAAGATCTCAACACATGCGAAAGAAAAAAGAAAAGTGCATTTGCTAAGCAACGGCCGACATTCTTCTACCTGCATTAGAAAAAAAACAAACAAAAAGGATCATACATTAAAAAAAACTATATACTAACGTGAAAATAAATATGCAAAGACTTACTCAGGCACAAGGTTTCTTTTAGAGAACCTGCTATGCCTCGTGTCAGCTGAGTTCTTCTCCATGATCTCAAAAGCAACTTACAATTCAAGCATGACGTAAATGTGCCAAAACAGGAAACAAATAAACAATCTGTCTGTTCCTCAACAAATGCATCAAGTTTTAGCAGTTCTGAACAATTTATCTTCAATCTTGGAGTTAACTAAAGTTTGAACAGATGATGGGCACTGAAGAATCAAAGAGCTTTCAAAAAAGAACAGGTAGTTTATAAGCTCTTACCAAGCCGATAGCAAATAACTGCAGGAGCACGAACTAGTGTTATGACCCACTTAAATCCTTTCTTCACTATTGACTAATACTTTAGAAGTTAATTCCGGTAGCTAAAATTGATCAAGGTTTAGGACCATTGAATTTAAAATCTGCCAGGGCCACCTTAATTTTAGTCATGCTATCATGTGGCAGTGCACATGTAATGGAAAAGAAAAAGGAAATCTTACATGCTTCAAGAAGTTGCCGAATAGAAATTGGTAAGCATTAACCGTTTTTGTGTTTATGCTTGCTTGCTTAAAGTTGAGTTCCTTGTACAATGGTGAGACAGACATCTTTAACACTGTCCTCGTAATGGGAGGATTATCCTTACTAAACATAAACAATTCTGGATTGTGTCTGTGTTTAACCACCACCTCTCCTTAAACTGAAACATGTGGTTTTCTTTTCTTGTTTGAAACACTACTTGGTTGAGAACCATCCCGTCCAATTCTCGTGCAAAAACCTTTCAGTTCCACTTCAAATTCTTTAAATATCAATCTGGTTGCAAATAGGGGGAGAAAACATATTATTTGCATCTGATGACAAGTATATATGTCCTTATGGAAGAACAAGATTGCATAATCTGAGGTAGAGCATTCAGTAGCAAGACCAGGCAAGAAATTAAAAGCCAAGGATGATTCATGGTGAAAATAACCTGCATAAATACAACCCCCTGTGACAAGAGCACTGTATGCCAAGCTTAAAATCAGTGAGGCTAGGTTGAAATGCCGAAGGGAATGGAAAGATGGCAGCTGAGAAAGAATGCTCGCACCACCGTCACCATGATGATAAAGTAATCTGACCTCAGGAACCATTAGGAGATAGGTGGAATACATGATCTTCTCACTCCAACAAATTTTAGGAGTTCCACGAAGGACAAAATAGCGAAAGATGTTAGTAGAGGAAAAATGTTAACTCGACAAGTAACATAACCAGTAAATTTTTCTTTCTCAAACTCCTAATCAGTGGCTTCCACAATATGATTATTACAAACAAAGGCAAATTTGTTGAATGCTTTAAGCATAATGGTTGAGCAGGCGAGTATAAATGTTCTTGCTCGAGTATCCCTAAGCAAAAGGCTTTGAACTTTAATGCCAATTAAGTAATGACGTATCAATTCAAGTAAATTCCATATTGAATAAGAACAAGATAGAAGGTCATTAAAATATTGACATCCATGTATAAACTATGAGGTTGAATTCAATGACCGTCGTCTAAAAAAAAGAAAAAGAAGCTCCTAGTTTATCACGAAGAACATTCAAATACACCGAAAAAGATAGAGACAAAGAGATGAACCGAGAAGTTCTATCGCCAAGAGAAGCAAAAGGAGCAGGCGACTAAGCGAATCTACCTTGAGGCATTCCCCGAAAGCAAGATGCATCCGATGCTTATTCCATTGTTGATGGCGCTGAAAGAATACTACAAGGTAGAACATCCAGAACCCTATCGCACCCAAAGGGGAAAATAGATAAGCAAAGAGATAAGTAAGATCAAGTAAATTCACGATTAATTAAAACAAAAAGCGGTGTAAACAACAGTAATCTACCCAAGGCGTCGGCGAGCTCTCGGAATCGGATGTGCCTCTACGCTTCTCGCGATGGTCGAGGACCACTGGACATGAGCGTCTGCGTAGAATGTGACGGCGCCGAGCGGCCGTCGGCACGGCGCCAATCCGAGACCCCATCCGAGGCCCCGGAACGCGTAGGGCAGTGTCAGGGTACAAGGTTCGTGGCCGGACGCTTGTTCGTGGCCGGACGGCGGGCTCGTGGCCGGATCGGTCGTGGCCGGGCAGACGCGGCGGGCTTCGTGGCGGATCTTGCGGTTCGTGGTCGGACGGTGTGCTTGCGGACAACCCGCTCCGATGATGTCGGGCGCGGACGGTGAAAGGGCGGCGACGGAGGCTCTGCGCGAGGAGTTGTGGGATTAGGGCATCGGCGGCGGAAAAAAGTGGAAATTTTGCAACGAATCTTTGGATTCGTTGCAAATATTTAAAAAAAAAAGAAATTTAAACATTTGAAAACGTTAACTGATTTTTTTAAAATTTTATTTTTTATAAATTTAAAAGTTTGCAACGAATCAGTGATTTGTTGCAAATTTGCAACGAATTTGTAGATTCGTTGCAAATTTCCAACGAATCACAAATTCGTTGCAAAATATTTGCAACGAATCTGAGATTCGTTGCAAAATATTTGCAACGAATCCGCAAATTCGTTGCAAAATATTTGCAACGAATCTACAATTCGTTGCAAATTTGCAACGAATCTGCGATTCGTTGCAAATTTGCAACGAATCTGTGATTCGTTGCAAATATTTTTAAAAAATAAAATTAAAAAACTTTAAAATCGTTAAGTGAATTTTTTA
The DNA here is from genome assembly GCA_025175895.1 of Wurfbainia villosa. Lineage (NCBI taxonomy): Eukaryota > Viridiplantae > Streptophyta > Magnoliopsida > Zingiberales > Zingiberaceae > Wurfbainia > Wurfbainia villosa. The sequence goes on along the minus strand of CM046006.1, from coordinate 80,306,308 downwards.
AAATTTTATTTTTTATAAATTTAAAAGTTTGCAACGAATCAGTGATTCGTTGCAAATTTGCAACGAATTTGTAGATTCGTTGCAAATTTCCAACGAATCACAAATTCGTTGCAAATATTTTTTTAAAAAAAATAAAAAAATTTAAAAACGTTAACTGATTTTTTAAATTTTTTTTTAATTTAAAAGTTTGCAACGAATCACAAATTCGTTGCAAATATTTTTTAAAAAAAAATAAAAAAATTTGAAAACGTTAACTGATTTTTTAAATATTTTTTTTAATTTAAAAGTTTGCAACGAATCTGCGATTCATTGCAAATATTTTGCAACGAATTTGCGGATTCGTTGCAAATATTTTTAAAAAATAAAATTAAAAAACTTTAAAATCGTTAAGTGAATTTTTTAATTTTAAAATATTTTTTATTTTAAAACAAAATTCGTTGGCGAAATTTAAAGTTAAATTCGTCGCAAAATTAGCAACGATATGTGCAACGAAATATAATTTGTTGTAAATTTTGCGATAAAATAATTTTTGTTGCAAATTTCGTTACTAATTAGCAACGATTTGGTAATTCGTCGCCAAATTCGTTGCAAATTTGCAACAAATTTTTTTCGTTGCAAAAATTTGTTGCTATTTCAATGTTTTTTTGTAGTGCGACCGACCACGGCGACAGTTGATCGGTCGGCTGCGACGACGGTGGTCGATCGATCGGCGACAACAACAATGATCGATCGACCAGCGGCGACAACGATGGGTGATCGATCGGCGGCGACGGATCGCCGAGCGATCGGCGGCATTCGACAACGCGGCGGCGGTGGCGCTGATGGCGATGACGATGACAACGACGACTAGCACCGGACAGTGGCGGTGGCGGCTTGCGACGAGTGACAGGCGACGACGACGACGGCCGCTGCAATCGACGACGGGCGACGGCGGCGGCCGGCGATGGGCATCGACCGACGATGGGCGACAAATCGATTGAATTTTGACAAATTGACATTTAATATATTGCTAGGGATAATATTGAAAAAAAAATTCCTTAACTTCGGGAATCAACAAAAATCTTGGTTCTCCAAAGTTTTCCTATTCCCCCTAAAAAGTTTTTGTCCATAATCAAATAATGAACAATTACCATGTAATTGTTAATAATCTAAATCAAACAAGGTTTTTATTGATAACCTATTCAATGTTTTCCTAATTTATCCTTAGTGATCGATGGAGACCACTTAGATTCTAATTTTATCAAGCTCAACTGTTGATAAGATATCTTGAAGGTCCGTAAATTAGATAAGATAGAATAGAGATTAATTGGATTGAAAATCAAATACTAAATATCAATAAAAAAATCATAATTTATCTCTCTTTTATTGTAAAATCACCATTAAAATAGAGAGTTATCTTAAATAAATAAAAAAAACAGTCTAGTTGTGGGCTCACAAATTGAACCCGATTTAGCATCGGTTCGCGGATGTTTCTGGAATCTTCGACGGAGCTCTTTCGCAATCTTGGCATGGCGTTGCTCGCTGGATTCAACGGGTTCGTCCCGCAGAATTAACGAGAGGAGGAGAAGCGAGAGTCGATCCACTTCCTGTTGCGATTTGCGGAAGAGGGAGGAGAAGAACGCTACGGCGGAAGAATCGAAGGGAACGAAGCGGAGAGGCATCCACACTCCTCGTCGCCAGGAGAAGAGAAGAAGGAACAACGGCAGCAGCGGCGATCGTAGGTGTACTGATTACGCAGACGAGAGCTGTCGGAGAGCAGAGGCGGCGGCCGGAGAGATGGGGGTGGATTACTACAAGATCCTCGGGGTGGACAAGGGCGCTAAGGACGACGATCTCAAGAAAGCCTATCGCAAGCTCGCCATGAAGTGGCACCCCGACAAGAACCCTAACAGCAAGAAGGAAGCGGAGGCCAAGTTCAAACAGATCTCGGAAGCTTATGAGGTACGAACCGGAGCCGCCATCGTAGACTTTTCTTGTAAATTCCCGATCGTGTTGGCCAAGGTCTATAAAAAAAAAATAATTCCTTCTTCTTTTGTTTGTCTGTTATAGGTCCTGAGCGATCCCCAAAAGCGCGCTATCTACGACCAGTACGGCGAGGAGGGACTCAAGGGCCAGGTCCCGCCGCCTGGCGCCGGTGGGCCAGGAGGCGCCGCTTTTTTCTCCAGCGGCGGAGATGGGCCGACCTCGTTTAGGTTCAACCCCCGGAGCGCCGATGATATTTTTGCAGAATTCTTTGGGTTTTCCAGTCCGTTTGGGGGGATGGGCGGCGGCGCTGGTAGCGCCAGGGCCGGATCCAGATTCCCCGGGCGAATGGGGATGTTCAACGAGGATTTCTTCGGATCTCCCTTCGGTATGGCCGGAGAGGGCGCATCGCAACCGCGGAAGGCAGCTCCCATCGAGAAGAGGCTGCCGTGCAGCCTGGAGGAGTTGTACAAAGGAACCACCAAAAAGATGAAAATTTCGAGAGAAATTCTGGATGCAAGTGGGTAAGTTTCTGCTCTTCTCTTTCTCAATAAGATCCAAATCATTTGTGTTATCCACTCATGTACTTAGCCCGTCTTTATTCGTCGAATTGCTGCAATTTAGTTTGGAATGCATCGGTTAGGTGAAAATTTTTCCATCATTCTCTTTGGAAAAAAGAGTTGTTTCTGGATGAAGTGATAGTTTTGAATTTCATTTTTATTTTTTGTAAACAAGGGAAAGAAGATTCAGTCAGTGGTAGGTTCTTTGCAAAAGTGGATCCAACAGGTAAGGTTAGGAAGAAATGTCCCAATCATCAAGCCTGCAATTTTTGTCTGTATATAATGTTTGGCTAATTCACTGACTGTGCCACCTGACACTAAGGATGATCTGTGGCACCCAGCTTTCATAAGTGTAACGACTGTGTATATCTGGATAACTATGTGTTGTCATTTGGATCCCATTAGCATTTCTAATGGACACATTAGAATAAAAAAGGATATCATATAAGATTATGCTACTTTAAGAATATTGCACTTTTTAGGTTTATGACCTTGTCAACTATAGGGAAAAAGATCGATATGATTTTGTGAACTAATTGGCAAACTCTATAGTATTTACTGCCCTTTTAGCTTATTATGCTGATTTTAATTAATTGTGTGTGTGTGTTCTGATTAACACCTTGCTAGGTGGCAGGTTCGTTCTACAATGTTCCTCTGAATCAATCAACTGGTGGTGTAAGTGGTATAATTGTCAATAAATGCAGTTGCAATTAGAGAGTAACAAAAGCAAACTTTGGTCATAGTTGTTGTGTATCTATGTTAAGAAAAAAGATTTTTAGTTCAAAAATTTGAACTTGGCTACTCCTCTTAGAACAAGGATTTGTCAAACGCAATAGGAATTAAGGGGTTGGTTAGTTTGGTTTATAACGTGATGGATGAATGAGGGAATAGATGGAAGATGGAACAAGGAGGATGGAAGATTCAAGGAATGAAAAAGACATCATTTATTTTGAGTTTCTTGATTTGAATCCCAAAATACTCCCTCTGCTAGGCTTCTTTAGTTTAGGTTTAGTGGGAGCGAACTAGATTCAGATTTCCATGGCCTCTTTTTCATTGTTTTGAATTTTGATTTTTTTTGCTGGACTTTAGTGCGGTATGCTTTGACTCATCACTAACTAGTGCATTCAAACTTTTAGCTGGTATTTGCTTTCTAGGCATGAGATAGCTTGTCTTCTAGTTTATTCAATCAGTTTGAATCATTCTGTTAAAACACTCTCGTGTCCAATGTTTCACAGGAAAACAATGACTGTGGAAGAAATTCTAACCATTGATGTCAAACCAGGCTGGAAAAAGGGCACGAAAATAACGTTCCCAGGAAAAGGAAATGAATCGCCGAATGTACTTCCTGCGGATATCGCCTTCATTATCGACGAGAAGACTCATCCTCTATTCAGCAGGGAAGGCAACGATCTGATTGCAACACAAAAGATCTCTTTGGCGGAAGCCCTGACCGGTTACACGGTTCATTTGACTACACTTGATGGTCGAAGCCTTGCTATTCCCATAAACAAGGTCATTCATCCTAGCTACGAGGAGGTGGTGCCTGGAGAAGGAATGCCAATACCCAAAGATCCATCCAGGAAAGGAAATCTTCACATCAAATTTGATATCAAGTTCCCAACGAGGTTTACAGCAGAGCAGAAGGTTGGGATCAAGAATTTATTAGCTCCATGAGAAAAAAGAGGGATCAAGGAATGATGCAGCTTCAGGTCTGGCGCCATGAATGAATATTATGCTGGGAAAAGCTCAAACTGTTCAAGGCTTTTTGCTTCTTACGCTGCTGGTACATAAAGAAACCTTCTTTTGTTATTATCATTCATATCGCCAGGTCTTGTAAGGATTTAGATTTGCCATTTGCCAGGCCGTAGTAGAATAATGCTACAAGAAAAAGGAAGAATCTTTGCCGAGATTTGTAACTGCTACTTTGTTTGCTCAGTAAAGATGCCAGTGAGAGAGGTGAGAAATGTTCGTCCCTGATTTTATGACCACGCCAGAATTATATCAATAATTCACAAAATATTCGATGTACTTTCCCCTTCTTAGTCTTAATTCTTTCCTAATATTTCTAGTTGAATTAAGTATATTACTCTTATTCTTAATTTGATCTGCCAATTCCATATGGTGAATGCATAGAGAATCGAACTGAATCACTTCATATATGGAATGCAAGTAATTAACATGGAGATGTAAAGTAGTCTGATTTATCAGCACGAATAACTAAACTACTGATCAGTTGAAGTTATTATTATGAATAACCAAACAGAAAATAGAACAAATAATCCAACTTGCACTTATTTTAATTGGCTTTTGTAGGTAGATCAGCGAAAGACGTTCACAATCCCAGTTAGAAACCTCCACAAGCAATCCGATGCTCTTTCTGAAGCTACTAAACAAGAAATTATTTGCAGTATGAGAAAAATAATTACCACGGAATGATTCCGACTCTTATAAAAAAAACAAAAAACAAAAAAAGGTGCCTGGCTCACATTCTTGTTCTTGTTCTTCTTCAACTGGCACAAATGATATGCCAGACCTTGAACTCCATGAAATCTTCAAGTCCAAGGGTCTCTGCTGCTCAATCAGCTTTCATTTGCTGCGGATGTTTCATAGAATTTGCTACAGTTACTAGCTAGAAACGCCCTTCAAATGCTTTGGAACAAGCAAAGCAAGTCCTACTGAAGCAAAAACATCTAGTTCAACTAAAACAAGTGTGTGTGGCTTTTTATGCAAGTAAAATGTAATTCATCCTTGGCTTCTCATCTTTATGCATATTCTCATAGTTCCTAGTTTTTTTTTTTGGATAATTAATTAACAAAGTAGAAACTCTACGTGGCATTGTGTAGAAAAACATACTCTTTTCTCCTCTTCCATCTTTGCCTTAATATACGAGTAGAGGGCAACACCAGCAATGGCGATGCAAGTGCCAATGCCTGTCTGTGTTGAAATCTTGTTCCCTGCCAAAGACCAGAAAAGTTGAAATGTTAATGGCTTGTACCAAATCTACAGACAGAGTTATCATACTGATCTATGTCGGCTCATACCAAAGATGATGATTGAGAACCCAATCACGAACACACGTTTCAGGACATTTCCAACAGCATGTGTGAGAGGAGCGACTCGTTCCAAGGTGTTGGTTGCAACCTGTTGATCATCTTGCGTTAGACTATGAAAGAATCATCATCGTGGAATGGCGGGATGAGCAATATCAAGACACTTATAAAAGAATCAACAGATGAATGGCTACGTGCAATCCAACTAACACCGATTATTCTCCAGTAAATGCAACAAAATCTTACCTCTCGTGCATTTCAGAACGCTAATGACAATACTACATTGTTTTCGAAATGACATTGCTAAGGCAAACATATACATTTTCTCTCGTGTTTTTTTTTCCCTCCTTTTTGGCTTTGAGAGCAAGCCAAGTTAGTAAAGTAGAAAATAAGGAATAGATAGTTCCTCCCCTTGATTCATGGGGCTAATGAAGTTGAGCTAAGTAGATAAACAATGAATCGTGGAAGGGTGCATCTAAAAGTTAATCATTGATCTCTTCCTAGTCAAGTGATTGGCAAATACAAGTCGATAATATTATGTAAGCAGAATAAACATTTGCGTGTGGCGATGCTAGATTTATGATTATTAATCAATCATGTCAAACAATTACCTGGTTGTAGAGGTGATAAAACATTCCAACCCAGAAAAGGTCGGAGACGAATTTTGTGACACCTACTTTGGCAATTGCGTCCTTAAAACCATGATGCAAAAGTTGAGGTCCCTCAAACTGCAAGTTCCAACATGTGATCAGTGAAAAAGTAGTTATAGAGACACTAAAAACAATTGCATTATGACCAACTAGTATATTACATAGATAGAGAGGATAGCAGCATGTTATGCACTCCATAGAGAAAGTTGAATATCATAGTGTAAAAGCTATCTCTTCTACTTAACGTCCATTGTTTTAGCTTGAATTTCTTTGTCATTGACTAATACATATCGAACAGCAGTACAGCAAGGGAGTGTATAAAATGGCGCTTAGATACATTGGCTCCATAGGCTCAATATGCAAGAGTATTGGATTGTAAATAATTAATAATTTAGGTAACTAGAGAGTAAGAAATGAAATTTAGACCAATAAAATCGTTGAAGAATATGAAATCACTAGGCAAGCAGTTGCATATAGTTCACTTCAAAGCAAAAGGTTTTGGATAGCAGGTCTATAGCTGTCAAGAAACAAAAATAAGTAGAATATATAAACCATAAGGAAATAAATATTTTATTGGGATTCTTCTCCCCTGCACTTCCTCTGCTCTCTGCTGTCCAGATAAAAACAGCAGAAACAGGAAATAACTATCAACTAATATTGATGTTTGAGTCCTATCTGAGAGTTTCTAGGTTTACCGAGTTAATGTAACAAAAGGGGGGATGGCAATACCAACCATCTACTAAACAGAATTTATCTTGACTGAGCAATACAGCCTAATTTTTGGTCAAAACAGGCGGTACTTTTTTGACCTTTTTTTCCCTAAAACGGGCAGACAATCTTCTTGGCAAACCAGTTAATTATATGATTGCAAACTTGGAATTTAACCACTAATGACTCATCATTCTAATAAGAATCACAGCAAATGTGGCCTCATTAGTTTATAAAACGGAGAAGTAGTTTATAACTATGGACAAGAATTACATGAAGAAATAAATTTTAAATTTGTATGTTTAAAATGCTCATTTGTCCACTGCAAATGCTAGTGGCTAGTGAACACAAGATTTTGTTCTGGATGTAAATAGTTTTAGAGAAGGAGAGCTTTGGCGCAACAGTAAAGTTGCTGCCTTATGACCTAGAGGTCAACGACTCAAGTTCTGGAAACAGCCTCTTACAAAGTAATATAAGACTGTGTACAGTAGACCTTTCCTTGGGATCCCATATGGCGGGAGCTACATCCATCAGACTGCCCTTTTTATGTAAATAGTTTCAGACAAACTACATGCTTTGTTACATGATCTGTGTATTTGGTGAGATAACAGTATCTGATGTTCAGCATGTGAATGCAGTAAAAAACATCTGACTGCAGTGAAAAGCATCCTCTTAATTGTTCTATAAATTTCATTGACATACTCACTAGAATTGCGGGAGGGATACAGACAAACAGTGCAATGATTGATATATAAGCATAAACGTTTGTGCTATCCATGTCAGTCTGCAACAAACAAATTGTCAGTTTGTTACCAAATTATGAAAATAAAAAGGATCTGTATGGTGAGGAGACAAATAACCATGGCTTTCTTAGAATAAATGCTGCGGTATGTGAAGGAGACGTTTGAGATCATAGCACTAATGAAGCCCGTCCAGTTGAATGAAAGCTCCGTGAGGGATGCCATTGAGACACCTGTAGTTCATAGATCTACAAATAATTCTTTTATATGTAAGAAAGACTAAGGGAGCGTTTGGTTCGTGGAGAATTTTTCATTTTCTGTTTTCTGTTTTTCTTTTCCAAAAAACAGAAAACGATTTTTTTGTGTTTTCTAGTTTTCCAGAAAACACTCTTTTATTTTTTGGAAAACAAAAATGAAAATAGAAAACGATTTTTTAGTGTTTTCCAGTTTTCCAGAAAACACTCCTTTATTTTCTGGAAGACGGAGATGGAAAACGCCAACCAAACGCGTTTTTTCGTTTTCCCAGAAAATGAAAACGGAAAATGAAAAATTTTCCACCTACCAAACGCCTCCTAATTTTCTCCATTTCATGCTAATACGAAATGAAAATAGAGATGCATTGTCTATAAGGAATTATAAGTCTGTGGCAACTAATTGTATTCATCTTCTGATATGATAGCTTGAATTGAAATAACAATACTTAAAACAATTTCTGAGCATTATGTTACGTCAGTTATGGAATTTAGGATCATGGATAAGATGCAAATGAACTCAGAACTTATATTTCCAATGTAAGTGCATACGGAAGATTGCTTGAGGATGGCCTATTTTAACTAGTACTCTGACACTCTTTAGCAGCACTTTGATTTATATCCAATCGATATAAACATACATTAGCATTAGAGTAGTAAATTACCAATCACAACTGGCGCTAGAGATAACCAGAGTGTCAATGGTATCTGTTGTCCAAGGATGAACTGGGAAGCTGCCGCATTAAAGAAGGGTTCCAAAGCTGGCATCAAAACAGTTAGATGTCAGAGTACAATTAGAACCATTGAACTGGAACAATTCTTGAAACCTAAAAGTTCCAGCACGGTCCAGAAGCCAAAGCTCAAGATTACCTTTGATTGTGTGAGTAAATGAGACTGCAACGGCAGCAAATGACACATTGCTAGTGACATGGCCAAGGGCATGGCAGATCGCAACCGGGATGAGCAACTTCAAGAGGTTCGAGTCGATGGGCTAAAAGTAAACAAGTTTATATCAACTACCATGCCGTAGCATGCTAGGCAAGTTTCACAAGTTGGCAACTGAGTATAAGTTTTCTGAACAGTGTACTAAATATTGATTCATGTGGTTTACTGGACAATGATTGTTTAAATCTTTAGCATTGGTAACCATCTTGGTGATCTGAACGATGCCAAAATACCTTATCACAATCCATGATGCAATCGCACGGTAGTAACACCGTTCCACAGAACACCCTCGCAAAATTTACACACACACACACACAAATATACGATATTTGGACCACACTTTTCCACATTCAAGACCTATCAAACGATCAAATGCAAGCATAAATGGGTGGAGAAACTTACGGCGCGCCTGGGAAGGCCAACGCTCCAGCTCACCAAACAGTACACCACGCCAACGAACAAGTGGATCACTGAAACAAAGCTGCATCCAGAACCAGGTCAGTTTACCGCAAAGCTAAAAAGTAGGGCCAAATCATACTATCGAACTTACTAAGGGTAGGGAAAGTAATTGTATATCTTCTTGTTGATGATGTTGAATATCACGTTCAAGACGTACCTGAAAGATATTTTTTTTCAAAAAAAAAAAAAGAACTTGAATTATAAATACAGTGGAAAAAATAGTAGTCCATCCATTGACTAAAGCTGGAAAGTTTGGCAATGAGGATACTGTACCACATGAAGAAGAAGAAGCCGGTGACTAAAGCGGGGTACTTGGCATCCAAGCTCAACTCTACATCCCTGTTCGAAATAAAAATAAAAAATAGCGGAAGATTGCGTTAGGGTTTGATGAAGCCATGGCAGAGACGGAGCAGCTCACCCGACTGAATCGCTCCCTTCGGCGGGAGAAGACGACGCGGAGGCGGCCACAACGTGGCGGAGCCGCGGCCCCTTCTGGTTGCCGCCAGCGGCGGCGGTGGACCAAGCGATTCTCGCCGGCGTAGTGTCGCGGTCGAGGTAGAGAAGCGCGGTGCGGATATGGAAGCCCCAGATGAGGTTCCTTCCGTCAGTCACTGATCCGGCGGGCCGGGCGGCGGAGAGGGCCGCGAAGGCCGGATTCCTGGCCGGTCGTCGGAGACGGAGAAGGGAGGTCATGCCGCTCCCGCTACCGGAGATACCCGCCGCCGCCTCCATCCTTCTTCTCGCGATCGGTGCAGAGGCAGGCAACGCTGCAAGGAGTGAAGAGAAGGCGGCGAAAATCGTTGACAGCGAGGAGCCAGAAGAGCTGCCCCACCAGAACGCATTAAAACTGTATCTGGAAAATTATTTGCCGGCCAACATTCGCTGATGGACGGTGGATGATGTTTCCGCATAGAACCTTCTAAAACTATTTAGTCGTTTGATCTTTTTAAAAGTATAGGTTCACTTAAGAATGCATTTGTATTTCCACGTCATTTGATAAAATTTTCATTCGAATTTAAAAATTTTTTATTATTTTTTATTAACAGATTAAAAGACATAATTTCATGATTTACTTTTCATTATTATCATCGAAAGACGGGTGATAAAAGGCACTAAGAGCCGACATATTTGTCTTTTACTTATATATATATTGAGATTAAAATTTTTAGAAAATAATAATATCGCATTTTAGCATTAAATAATAGCGCCTGCCTTAACTAATATATGTACTTTTTTTTACCAAAATTATTATGTTTTTATCTATCCTCACTTCTGTTTAAAAATAATTCGTTCATGAAATTACCAATTTTGTATCACTTTAATATCTACTATTTTAATTAAAAAAAATTTTTATAACATTTTGTAAATCAATAACCTTTTTAAAGGATTTTTTATATTTTAAAATTATAAATTATGCAGTAGTTTTTAAATGATATAGCCAATTGACATAAAATTTGATTGTTATTATTTTCAATAAAATATTACAGAAAAATGTTTATTTAATATTCTAAATAAAATAATTATTTGTTTTTGCTAGAGAGTTAAAAATGGAATCGAACATATTAAAATCAAATTAATCAATTTTTTAAAATAAATTGAATCGATAGAATTTTGATATTAAAATCGAACCAATTAAATCGATTTAAAATTAACTACTTTCATTGGTTATTAAATTAATCAATTATTAAATAATCGAGTTGCATCGCCAAGGTATTTTATTTGTCGATCGAGTTGCATAGGCACCGAGGCTGAGGCACATCCGGCCTGCTTCTGCACTCGATGGCCAGCCCAATAGAAATGGGTTGTTCGAGAGCAGCCTTTAGAGGCTACCTAGTCAAGTTAAATTTTACAGTGTTTAAATTTATTTGATAAAATAATTAAGTTGAGTCAAATCAAATATAAAATTAATCAAACTATTAAAAAATCTATTAAGCTTGGTTTAGTTTTATTTATATTGAGCTTCACTTGTTTAATAAGTACCGAGTTTCTGATCAAACTTTATTTAAATTTAAATCAAATTTGATTCAAATTTATTTAAATTTGACTTATTTAAACATTATCAACTTCTTAAGTCAAATTTATTTATTTATTTAAAATTTTACTATTTTTAATCATGATTTATAAATGAGTATAAATAAGTTCAAAAATATTTTTTAAATAAGTCTAATCATAAATCGACTTGTTAATATTCACGGACACTATTTACGAATATTAACAAACCGAACATATATGTGTTTAAGCTTTTTTATTTTAATTTATCAATTTGTTCACATTTATTTATTAATTGATTTTGATGCATATTAAACGAATGTAAATGAACTCTTACCGAATCGAATACTAAATTTATTCATGGACACTTGATTCGTTTATAGCCCTAGATACTATTGGATAAGTTGCCTTTTAAAAAAAAATAATTTAGATATTCAAAATAATTTTTTATAAAGAAAATATCGATCTCAACGACAACTCTAATTAATTCTAGAGATGAACATCCGATATTACAAATGCACATCGTATAAATTCAAAAAATACACTTGACTTCATCAAAAAATTTTGACATATAAAATCTTCTCCTATTAGTCAGATAGAAATTGTAGTGCCCACGGGAATGGCGTGATGGTAAGGCAGAGAGTTGCTTGCAGAATAGGCAGGGGTCGATTCCGGATGAAGGGTCTAAAATCCCTCTGGCTTCAGATGACCCTCCTCTGCCTTGCCACCGTGTCAAGGGACCTCGTTCCCCCTGCGATTTACCTTCCTCTCGTCGTAGCCCTGGGACGGATGGCAGGGGACAGATTCCCAACTTTGCAGATAGAAATTGTAATTAAAAATTGATCCATGATTTTTTTGAAAATCCAGCATTAATTTTACCATTTCATCGTGTGGAACAAAATTGTCCTATTTGGAACCTACAAATATTTCATTTGATAAGCTAAACTAAAAAATAAATGGTTAGTTTTGTCGTTTAATTAATATATTCGATAGCATCCATTTAAGAGTTTCTGTTATCCAAACTTTGTATCAATTGAGCCTTAGATTAACTTAAAAACCTAAGAGAAGATTAAACTGTTCTCTTTGTTACGGTGAAGTATTTGAGCGGTGCCATGACTACTTTATCCATCCAAATGGGTGGATGCTCATCTTATGATTTGTTTAGAAGGAGGTGATCGTAGACATATCCGAATTTTCGATTCAGAGAGATCAAAATTTAAACAGAAATATAAATGTATACCTCTAGTAATTTTTAATTTTTTTATCTACTGACAGAAGAATTATCACATACGAACAATTATTCACAAATTCACAAATCAAATCCGATAAAATTTTGATGTTCTTCTCCGACAGTCTGATAGCCTGTCTTCTCTTGCTCTTGCAGCATTTTGCACTTGGCACAATCCTTTCGTAGCTCTCCTCTGATAAAAAAAAAATCTCTTATCCTATCTCACATATATAGGAACTTGGACACAACGAAGACGTGAAGCAATTCACACACATACCTTCAAAATCGTGTGCAGTTACTGCACGATGCATGCAGTAACTGCCTCCACGATTTTCATCTCTCACTCGTCCAAGATATGTCACATAAGCAAATGGTCACATAGACCAATAAGAAGTATTTAGTCACATAGACTAAACAGAGTCAAAGTCAATAGTCACATAGACTAAAATAGAGTTAGAGTCAATAGTCACATAAACTAATAGAATAGAGATAAATAGTCACAAAGGCCTAGAACAACCAATTCATACTTAGAAAAATGGTTCGTGCGATAGCAAACACACTGAGCAATTTCATGTTAAGAAAGTTGTTACACCTTACATAGTTACTCATAGAGCGATCAATGCTAAGAAAAATTGTTACACCTAACTTAGTGGCTCCCCAAATGGTACATAGTCATTCTCTGAATGACACATAGTCATTCACATGGTGACACACGACCATCCTCCAAGTGACACAATCGTTTTCCAGGTGGTACAAAACTGCTCTCTTGGTGGTACATAACCATTTTTCTGGATATCATGTCTTGCTATTTATCCAAATTAAATAATCTTCATTTACATTAATATGAACATCTCTAATCCCTCATCATGACCATCATGTCAAGAGCATGTTCCATATTCTTATTATTCACAATCATTTCTATACACAATAAAAATGAGTCGATCAGTGAATAATTTTCATAAAATATAAATCTATTTAATCTTCCTTTTTAGCTTAAATCCATTTATTTTAATCAGCCGTTTTCCTAGTCATGTTCTATAGACCGAATCATCCATGGTCAATAGGTTTACATGCTAAAATAATAGACCCTAATTAAAACTTCAAGTAGACAGCTAAATAGTAACTCAAGGTAAATGCTGAGATTAACATATAATCTCATAAGGGCTCACATAGTAAAGAAGTAGGGATTTATTCTCCTACTACCCTTATTGTCGCCTTAACACATGTGGTATGAATGACATGTTACGATGTTATTCTCTTCATTGATAAAGAGTGCATGTTAATATCGTACAAATTTTGATCTAGACATTCCAAATGTCTAATCTTGAATTCAACATATGAATTCTAATCTGGCTCCAAACAGGTATAGTAAATGGTAGGAGCATTTACTTCGATCACTTTTTTTAAATGATCTTATCTCGATACAAATATCAAGATGACTCTAACTTATAGGTATGTATTTCTAAACATATAGCTTTCAAAGCTATCCTACAAAAATATGGAACCGCCACATTAGCGGCCCCCCACTGCTGCCCCTACGTATGGAGGGAGGTAAATCAGGTCCCAGGTGGCTAGCGCAGAAATGCGGAGTCATTGGTAGCCTGGTCGTATTTCAAAGCTATCCTACAAGCAATGGTCTTATCTCTATTTGTACTTAATAAATAGAGATGATCATCCATGTGAGAGGATCAATCACTACATGCCAACATGCTCGTCGAGATCTTATCAGAATGTAACATTATATACACCAAATAAATTATGGCTAACATTTCAAATAATCAAATTACAATATTCGATTGACATTATAAAATTGTTGCATTCTACGAAGTCTCATAAACTTTACATGCTCATAAAATGACTCTCTAGTCATCGACTTAGTAAAAGGATCTGCAATCATATCTTGTGTAGGGATATACTCAAGAGTCACTTTCTTCTCAGCAACAATATCTCTTATAAAGTTATACTGTATTGTTATATGCTTGCCCTTACTGTGATATTTGGGATCCTTGAAAAAAGTCATAGCAGCTTGATAGCCACAATAGACGGTCACTGGACTCTCATTGTCTTTAGCAATTTTCAGATGCATCAGAAACCTCCTTAATCAGACTGTTTCTTGCACAGCTGTTGAACATGCCACATATTCAACTTTCATAGTTGACAAGGCCACACATGTCTGTTTCTTGCTGTTCCAGGAGATGACGACACCATTCAACAAGAACACATAGTCTGATATGGATTTTCTATCATTTAGGTCCTCAATCTAATCTGCATCTGAATAACCCTTCAGGCTCATATCTGATCCTTGATAACAGAGACTATAACTTATTGTCGCTTTCAGATATCTAAATATTCTTTTCACTGCCTTCCAGTGTCTCGGTCCTGGGTTTGATTGGAACCGACTAACTAAGCCAACAACATAGCTGATATCGGGACGAGTACACAACATAGTATACATCAAACTACCTACAACACTGACATATAATTTTTTATTCATCTCGGATATTTCTTCAGGAATCTTGGGACTCATACTCTTGCTCAGAATAGTACCTTTCACAACGAGTGTCTGTTCACTGTTGCAATCAGACATGCTGAAATATTATAACATCTTATTTATATAAAACTCTTAAGACAAATCCAAAAGTCTCTTAGATCGATCCCTGATGATCTTAACTCCTAAGATATATTCAGCTTCTCTCATATATGTTGTGTCAAACTATGAT
Organism: Wurfbainia villosa; assembly: GCA_025175895.1. Taxonomy (NCBI): domain Eukaryota; kingdom Viridiplantae; phylum Streptophyta; class Magnoliopsida; order Zingiberales; family Zingiberaceae; genus Wurfbainia; species Wurfbainia villosa. The sequence continues at coordinate 80,291,046 of CM046006.1, read as the reverse complement.
GAAAGCCACTTTTTGACTTTTATCACAAAATCTATGTCATTTTCTACTATCAGCATATCATTAACATATAATGATAAAATGATATACTTTTCTTTTTTTCCTTTTCCAGGAAAACATAATGATCCTCATTGATAATTTCGAAACCATAAGAAAAAACGACTTCGTTAAATCTTATGTTTCACTATCTTGATGTTTTCTTTAGCCCATATATAGAGTTCTTTAATCTGCATACTTTTTCTTCTTGGCCTTCAACAATGAAACATTCTGGCTGAACCATATAGATTTCCTCATCGAGCTCACCGTTAAGGAAAGCGGTTTTTACATTCATCTGATGTAACTCCAAGTCATAATGCGCTACAAAAGCTAAAATGACTTGGATAGATACAAACTTAACTACAAGAGAAAATGTCTCTTCAAAATCTATACCCTCCAATTGGATAAATCCTTTTTCAATTAAGCGAGCTTTGTATCGATTAATCGATCAATCTAATTTCCTCTTTATTTTGAGAATCCATTTATTTCCGATAGCCCTTCGGCTAGGAGGAAGATCGACTAACTCCCAAATATTATTCTTTTTCATCGACTCCATCTCTTCAACCATTGTATATTTCCACTTTTCCCTAACTCTACATCCAAGAGCTTCCTCAACTGATTGAGGTTCATAATCGTCAACTGGGAGTGTTATCATTGCCTCATTCTCAATATCAAACCTTTTCTTAGGTTTGATCTTTCGAACACTTCTTTATAAGTTGGGTTCCAGAGAAGTCACCCCGTGACTAGGCAAATTACTCTCACTGGGTTGACTAGGTTTAGGTATCCCACTTGACACTTATCTTGTTGATGATAACTCATCCTCTTCAAATAGAGGAACTATCTTATCAACCTCACTTCTAGCTGAGAACTCAGTTTCGAGAAAAGTAACATCTCTCGAATCTAATTCGGAGATGATTTTATCTTGTTGCTCACCTATGAAAACATAACCTTTAGAGATCTCAGAATATCTTATAAAGATATATTTCTTACCTCTAGGTCTCAGTTTTTCATACTTGTGAGAAATATCATGAACATAGACAGCTGACCCCCAGGGTCTCAAATTACTCAAATTTAATTTTTTGCCTATCCAACGTTCATATGAGGCAGATGGAACTGACTTTGAAGACACTTTATTAAGTATATAAGCCACAGCTAGTAATGCATCTACCCAATAGGAGATCGACAAATTAGCCTGCGCCATCATAGACCTAACTATTTCGAGAAGAGTCTTATTCCTTCTCTCAGAAATCCCATTTTGCTATGGAGTTCAAGGGATTATTAACTGTCTAATAATCCCCTTATTATTACATATCGTCTTGAATATATCAGACAAATGTTCTCCTCCGCGGTCAGTGCGTAAAGTCTTAGCCTTACGTTCCGTTTGATTCTTAACTTCGTTCATATAATGAATGAAGCAATCTAATGCTTCAAATTTATGAGAAATCAAATACACATGACCGAAACGAGAGAAATCATCAATAAATGTAATGAAATAGGAAGCTCCATGTCTAACTTTCACATTTACCACAAATATCCGAATGAATTAGTTGCAATGGGGACACAACCCTAATAGCCTTACCAAATAGTTTCCTAGTTGCTTTTCCAGCCAGACAATGCTCACACATAGACAAGCTAATCTTAGCTCGAGAGTCCAAGTAACCCTCTTTAGCTAACCGATTAATGCGATCTTGTCATATATGTCATAATCTAGCATGCTAAATATCATCAGTTATATTTGGATCACTAGTAAGAGCAATGTTTGAAAAACAACTATCAATTGCACAATTAACATTTGATTCTACATCAAGAACCATAAAACCATTCGTTAAAAAACTATATCCAATTGACACAGAGTCAATCTTAAGTTATACACACCGATTGTAAAAATTAATACAGTACCCTAAATCAAGAAGATACGTGACGGAAATAAGATTTCGTCAAATTTCAGGAGCATACAAGACATCATGTAGAAACAAAGTACTTCCATCACGAAGGTTGAGTTTACAAGTGTCGACTCCTTTGACTTCAACTTTTGCATTATTTCCTATATAGATTCATTTGTTGCCAGTTGGTACCCGGCGGTACTCTACATATGTATCCTGCTCCCGAGCTACATGATTGGTTGCTCCCGAATCTATAATCCACAAAGGATAAGAATCAACCAACAACACAGAACTAGCAATACAAATGTTCAGAAGACGGACTTGAAGTTATGTTTTTCGGCTTAGTACTTTCCCGAGCGAAGTGACCCTTCTTGCCACAGTTAAAACAAGACATCTTGCTTTTAGGTTTCTTCCCAATCTTCTTTTCCTTCTTCTTGATTCGGCTTTCCCCAGCAACAGCAGCAGCTTCCTTCTTCTTTCCCTTTCTCTTCTTGAACCATTTCTTTTTCTTTGATCCAGATGATCCTGCGGAACTAGCAGCCAAATAGGTTTGGCCTGAAATCCTTGCAGATTTTACTTTCTCCGCCTCTAATTCAACATGGTGTGAAACGTTAGTGAAAGTCTTAATACTCTCACTGCGAGTTAAGGTCTACTTCATAGTTTTCCAATAATTCGGAAAGGAACGAATAACTGCTTGAACCTGTTATTCATCTGTCAGCTCATGACCAACAGTTTTAAGCTCCCAAATCATGTTAGACATCTCCCTAAGATGTTGAACTATCAAAACATTCGGGCGCTTCTTGTAGTTGACAAACCTGATCATCAGCTGTTGAAGCTTGCGTAGACTCGTTCCACTATATCTATCCCTATGGGCTACTCAGACTGCATGAGCCGAAGGATACGACTCATACTAAAAAATCAGGTCATCAACCATTGAACTTATCAATATACCCTTAGCAATGGAATCCTTTTTTTTCCATGCCTTATAGGCATCAAGGTCACGTCTGTGCTGTGTCGTGGAACCCTCAATAAGTTCTTCCATAACATGATGTACAACCTCTAGAACTTCTTATTCTTCAAGAACATACTGAATCTTAAGGTGCCAAATTTTGTAATTTTTCCCATTAAGTTTTTCACCTTTGTTTAATTCAGCTATGATGTTTTTCGTTGTCATAATCTACCATAAATAAATATGTTATTCAGTAATTCAGTGTATGTCTTTATGTATGTAATTTCTAAATTTACTCAATGTATTTCTGATTTGATTTACAAAATCAAGTGACAACTATGTTCCCACTCATTATTTGTATGTGTCAATCTTACTTACATTGATCTATTATATTATATATATCCCATCTAATGAACTTAATCATTATCCAAACATGATATTAAACATTAAATGAACTTATCATTTAAAATTATACTCATAATGAACTAATCAAAGAGCATAAACAATCATGCATCATGAAGAATAAACAACATAAAATGAACTAATCATTTTGAATGAACATATCATTAACTAAACATACTATACATTGTCAACAAATTACAAGACTATACTAAGAATGTTACACATAACATTCTTCCTACTCATAACTTACAAACAAAAAACAATTCTAATAAACTAGATAGACGATTATTACTCCCACTAGGACAAACACTAGCACAGTAATAATCCAAACATGCCCAATCTTCTTGGGCTAAACTAGGACATCTTCTGTTTGGGACACTCTCAAGATGATACCAGGACACAAAATCCTATAAAGAACTCACCCTTAAAGAGCCCACAGAAAAGTGCTCTTCAGGGTCTTCCTCAGAGTCCACATATTGATAAACTTCACCACCTTCGTAGTGAAGCAGCTCAGCGCACAATTGGGCATATGATACGCGCCCCCATATCTGATGTGCAATATCACTCAGGTTCTCCTGCAGTGAATGAATCAAAACTCAAACCCCGTAGTTGTCCAAAATTGGAAACTCCTGTATCCCGAATCTCCAAAACAGCCTATCAAGTCTCCCGATGTGTCACCCGACTCCATGAGATAAGTCATACTTTATCCCTTGGATAGCCTCCCTCAGCTGATTATGCAACACATCGTATTAAGTCATGGTAGTAATCGTCCGTGTCATCTGAAAAAATTGAAATTAATTAAATCAGTACAAAACCGACAAACCATCATATATACCAGCTTGATTCAATTTATACAGACATAAAATCAACACAATAAATCAAGAAAAAAATTCCTTGATTCTCTGAAGAACAATCGACTGATCTACTTAGACCAGTCGATTGATACTTTTACCAATCGATCATCATCTAAGTCTAGTCAACTAGAACCATGAAGACTCAACTTGGTCGTGAATTCGTGAGAATCCGAATACCATCCGATTTGCTCCGAGTACCTCAGGCACCCAAACAACATGTATGATATTCTGTCTTCTCATCGTCCCTAGCCACCAACTCTAATTCACTTAGTCTATCTCTATGTTGTTTATGCCGAGTCCTAGTTATTCCAAAACTACTCAATAATCAAGTTATGAGTATATAAAAAAAAATTGGTTGGTATACAATCCAATTAAATTTCCAAAATTTATTCTATACTCTAAACCAATTGAATTAATCTAATACAGCTCGAGCCTAATTAATCGAGGTCGAATTAATTCAGGCCATTAAAAGGCCAAATCATATTTCTAAATTTTTTTTATGTACTGCATACTGCATGCCCAAAGAAAAAAAAATTGAACCTCCAATTTTTTTTCTCATCGAGCCCACACCGAAAGAGAAAAAAAACTTTTTTTTTCTTGGCTTCTTTTTTTTTCCTCATTTTTTTTCTTTTTCTCATCGTGACTTCGACTTCTTTTTTTTATTTTTTATTCTTTCTTTTTCTCATCGCGACTTCGGCTCCCCTTTTTTTATCTCTATCTATTTCCGCCTCCTGAAGAGGCCTCAACCCCATGAAACAACGAAGTAGCAAAATTGCAGACTTCATCGTCCTTCTCGTGTTATTCAACAACAAGCCAACGAGAACTCCAGATCTCGCTCTTTTCTGTTTCAGCAGTGAGGTGCGCGAGAACAGATCTCGCTGAGCAACAAGCACGCGAGAACAGATCTCGCTCCTTCTGCGCTTCAACAGTGAGCACAAAACATGCTCCTTCTGTGCTTCGACAACGAGGCAATAGATCGCAATTTGGCCTCTTTACAAAGGCATATCGTGAAGGATCCAAAGATATGTTGTATTTCATATGAAATTTTGATTTTACGATTCAATCGAAAATTAATCATATAACCACATATCCGAATTTTCGATTCCAAAGATCAAAATCTAAATCAAAATATAAATGCATACTCTAGTAGTTTTTAATCTTTCTACCTGCCGACGGAAGAATTATCACAGACGAACAATTCTTCACAAATTCACAAACCAAATCCGATAAAATTTTGGTATTCTTCTCCGACAGTCCGACAACCTGTCTTTTCTTTCTATCGCAGCGTTTTGCACTTGACACAATCCTTCCGTAGCTCTCCTCTGATAAAAAAAAATCTCTTACCCTATCTCCCATATATAGGAACTTGGACGCAACGAAGGCGTAAAGCAATTCACGCACACACCTTCGAAATCGTGTGCAATTACTGCACGATGCATATCATAACCGTCTCCACGATTCACAGTGAGAAAAGAAGAATAAATGATAAATAAAGAGAGAACATTTTTTAAATTTTATTCGAAAAAGAGTGAAAAAAAGAAGAGAAACTTTACGATTTTTTTACCTTTAAATTTAGAGTGTATTTTTTTTTTCCTCTTTTAAATAAGGGATGAAAATTTTTTAAATTGTATTCGAAAAAGAATGAGAAAAAATAACTTTTACCTTTCTTTATTCATGCAAAGAAAAATTTTCTTACATGCGTAAATTTTTTTCTTCTTTCCTCGCTTTCCCCTTCCATCAACGAACCTTTCCTTTTTCCCATCCAAGCATCCTCTAGCTTTTGCAAATCCATGGGAGAATCTTCTTCGCAAAGTTCGATGTACTTTTTTTATTCTTACTAAGTACCCCCATTGCCCACTTTTAGGGTACATTACAAAAGGTCCTTTTACTTTTCTCCAAAAACTCTTCATGTGGGATCCCAACTTTGAATCTCTTATATCACATGCTTTGTGAAATTTAAATCTTCTCTTTCTTCCTAAACTAATCCAAAAAAAAAAAGGCTTTACGAGATCGATAGCAATAAAAAATAATAATGTTCGATGGGTCCGACCCTCTCATGTCGCGCTCGTCATGCCTTGCCCATGTTCCTTAGTTTCCCAATGGCAAAGATCAAAAGGCAAAGCATAAAACTATGGAAAGGCAAGACATGATTTGGAGCAAACACCGACAAAAGTGAACTTGCCATCATGCTACTTACATGAGTTCTCCAAGTACTTGCGAAATATAATATTGATTTGAATCTAATTTAAGCGATCTCATTATGATTTTAATTATGGATTTTTGTGTTATTAAATGTGGATTATTAGATATGGATTATATACGTAGAACTCTTTAGTCCATTAACATTAGTGTCGATGGACTATTAACGAATTTAGATTTATTGTATATGTAAAGTGTGATCTTCGTAAAAGAGATGAATGATCGAGACTATCTATCTCTTCTTTCTATAGGACGGAACATTCAGAGCCATCTATCTTGCACTCGTAGATCGAGAAACAAATTATGTAGATTTATTTCTTCCGACGATGATGTTTTTGAATCCAAGTGTAGATTTACTATTTTGTGTATATTCTCGTTGTTTCTTTTCATTTTGTATATTTATTGTGAATTATATGATAAGATTTTGTGTTCGGATTATTTTATTTTTATTTTTTCAGATTCATATATATAGATTGAGAGATCCATCATTTCCCATGCACTTCCGACATCTTTCTCAAATCACAATGATATCCTCGGCTAGGCTAACCAATAATATTATAAAATTATCTCTATAATTCTGCGCTAGCCACCTGAGACCTGATTTATTCCCCCTCACACATAGGGGCAACGATGGGGGCCGCTAATGTGGCGGTTTCACATTTTTAATAATATTACAAAATTATCTCCACGGGGATGACGCGCTGGCTGGAGCAATGTAACGTTTACAGAATTGACATGAGTCGATTTTGGAGGAAGGTCTAAAACTCCTCCATGGACTTAGATGATCCTCCACTGTCTTTGACTAACACGTCAAGATTCAAAGGACCTCTGTGATTTATCTTTCTCGTAATGGATGTGGGACCGATGGAGATCACTAGGTTTAGTGTTCCAATTTTTTGTAGATAATATTTGAAAATTGAAAAAGCAAACTTAATTGAATAATGCAAAGACGAAGCTTTCATTTCTCATGATGGCGATCATTATCATCAGTATCAGTATGAAGAAAATATAGATATATGAAATGGATGCTGCAGTGATTAGGGCAATGCATGCTTTCTCAATCAGCAACTTTTCTTCTACCCCCATCAATTGAAGGTTGGCTCATTTTAATGCAAAAAGTGAAGAAACATCAAGGAGATTGCTCCAGCTGCAAACACATATGGATATTCCCCTTGCCTTCAGGTGGTGGCACTCGATTGAGCCCCATCAATGCTCGTCTAGCTAGCGATTGAAATTCGTTTATAAACGCGTAAAAATCGCCGATATTAAGAGTGGTATCTGTGGAAATCTCACATCCACTAACAGTCACAAGTCATGTGAATTCCTCGATGACGATGAACAACACTCTCAGAAAAAAAGGACAGTGGATTGTCAAAGAAGTAGGATGAAGGCCAGGGGCACTCATTCTTTATTAATAAAAATTTACTACATAAATAAAATTCGGCACTGATAATATAATAAAATTCATCTTCTTAATTCAACAACGCATTTATTCGCGTTGAACATGAGACAGCATGGAGAAGATGCATTCGGCGAGACGTCAATAAATGTGAGGAGATAGATGACGAAGCTGGCAATTGGCAATGGCCTTTCCCTCCACCAAAAACTCGCATCTCCTCCGACGACTTATTTCTGAACGCGCTCCCGTCTTCATCTTTTTCGATGCCCGCCCAGCTCATAGACTGGCCTCTGCTCTGCAGCATCCATGAGATGGAACACTTTTCAAGAAATTTAATATTGACTGCTTTACTCCATCTCTAACATTAAAATATACATAGGGAGACAGGCTTCCTTGATAACGAGGATGTCACGCCTCTTTTCTGATTTGATTTGCAGTAGATTTCGAATTCATTATTTTACTCAGCAGAGGATGGTAAAATCTAGGCGGGGGATCGAGTCGCTTCTCAGACAATAGTTGTAATTTGTATCCTTGTTCTAATTCATGTGTCAAGTTGTACTCCAGCTCCTGTCACGAACAGTGCCATGTGAAATTTTGCATGCTTCCACAGAGCCGTAACAATTTTGCAAATGTGATGGAACTTTGAAGAAACAAACAGTTAATTAAGGATGTAGCCTAATTGCTCTCTCTTCTTTCTTTTCACCCATGTCATGCTTTACTACCGCTCCTCTGGTAGACGATTGAATGTACATTGCTTATAACTCAAAATGTTATCCTTCCTTTCATCCTTAAATCTAAGTTTGGTGTTTTAGGAGGAAGTCACAAGGGAGTCATTTGATAGTCGTGCCTCTTGCCGGTAAGAAATAGACAAGGAGAATTCTAAACAGACGTTGAGATAATCACTATGTGACTAAAGATCCAATGGCAAGGGAGATAGGTAGCAAAGGAGGGGCAATTGCAAACCTAAACGCAAGAAGAAACAAGTGTTTGGCGATGCCAAACACCCATAGAAGTAGACGTGTTTAGGTTTCAGCGAGGTTTGTCCGAGCAAATGTTGTAGCTCCTTGGACAGTTTGTGGTTTAAAAAAATCAAGAGCCTGCCTGATGGAGCCTACCATGTTGTGGTGACAATGTCGACTGCTAGGGTCACAGAGGAATCCAACCAACGTGAGCATTGTACAAGCATAAATTGGATTCAACATAAAGACCAACTTCATTGAAAATAAAAATAAAAAATCACAGATGTCGCCTTCATGTAATTCTCACAATTAATTTCCCAACTTTCCATCTCGAGCATGAAAAATTTATCATGCCCTGGAAGAAATCTACTGAAACAAACACAGATATACAAACCTTACTCGAGAAGAGAAGATCTACGGTAGAGTTGCATCGCGACACGGGACATGTTGTGTCTCCAAACGTACGGCTGTTGTCTGTTGAGCTGGGGAGCCATTTTTTGAACAATGGCAGGTCCCTTGATGTTCCTAAACCACCCTGTTTCCTGTTTCCTGTTTCAAGCGAAGAGGGCTTTAAAAACACGGGGCCCTTACCATTTCTCCGCTCCTCGTGCATGAGCTGAGTGCCGCGGCCTTCATGCAACATCTCCCTCCTCCGTTTCTCCCTCTTCCTTTCGATCTCGGATCGGCGTTGAAATGGGAGGAAGTGCAGGAAGCTGCCTCTGCTTTGTCTCCGTTCGTTGAGAATTTGTGAGGCGAGAAGTCTGACTCCGCCTCCTCCGGGCCATGGCAGTTGCCACTGTCGCTGCTGTTATTGTTGTTTTGTTGCAGCTCTGCTGGTTTTCCTTTGGCTCGAACCACGAAGGCAGCGTGCTTTTGGAGGCCAAAAGAGGGCTCGAAGATCCGTCCAATGCCCTCGCTAGCTGGGAGGCTGGCGCCGGCGATGAGACACCTTGTAACTGGACCGGCGTCGGTTGCTCCGGCGGCACAGTGACCGCCGTCGACCTCACCAACCTCAGCCTCGTCGGGCCCTTCCCGTCGGCACTCTGCCGCCTCCCTAACCTCGCGTTCCTCTCCCTCTCCTTCAACTACATCAACTCCACTCTCCCCGACGACGCCCTTGCCGGTTGTGCTGCGCTCGCCCACCTCGACCTCTCCCAGAACCTCCTCGTCGGCCGCCTCCCCGACGCGCTTGCCGGCCTTCCGGCGCTCATTTATCTCGACGTCAGCGGCAACAACTTCTCCGGTGAAATTCCGCCTTCGTTCGGGCGGTTCCGACGGATCGAGTCTTTGTCGCTCGTCGCCAATCTCGTCACCGGCGGCGTCCCGGATTTCCTCGGCAACCTCACCACCCTCCGCCAGCTTAACCTCTCTTACAATCCCTTTGCTCCCGGCCGCATACCCCCCTCTCTATCCGAGCTCGCCTCGCTGGAGGTGCTCTGGCTCGCCGGATGCGGCCTCGTCGGTGAAATCCCGCACTCCCTCGGCCGGCTCTCCAAGCTCCTAGACCTCGACATGTCAAACAACGCGCTTTCCGGCGTTATCCCGGCGACGTTCGCCAACCTCTCCAACGTCGTCCAGATCGAGCTCTACAACAACTCGCTCTCCGGTCCGATCCCGCTAGGGTTTGGCAATCTCGATTCTCTGGTCCGTTTCGATGCGTCGATGAATCGGCTCCAAGGGCCGCTTCCGGATGACCTATTCGATGGCCCCCGGCTCGAAAGCCTCCACATCTACGCGAACCGTCTCACTGGCGGCGTCCCACCTGCCGTCGCGCTGTCCACAAGCCTTGTCGAAATGCGGCTCTTCGCCAACCGGCTCAATGGCTCGCTCCCGCCGGAGTTGGGAAAGAATTCGCCCCTCACCCTCCTCGATCTGTCGGATAACTTGCTCTCTGGCGAGATCCCTCCCAGCATCTGCGACCGCGGGGTGCTCGAGCAGCTACTCTTGATCGACAACATGTTCTCCGGCGGCCTTCCGGTTGGTCTGAGCCGGTGCCGAACCCTCTCCCGCGTCCGCCTCAGGAACAACCTGCTATCTGGCAAAGTCCCTTCCGGATTCTGGGGCTTGCCGCACCTCTGGCTGCTCGAGCTCAGGGACAACTCATTTTCCGGTGGGATCTCTCCGATCATCGCAAACGGAGCGAATCTCTCCAAGATTGTCCTCGACAACAACCAGTTCACCGGCAGCATCCCGGCGGAAATTGGAGCACTCTCAAAGTTATACGAGTTTTCTGCCTCCAACAACCGTCTCTCCGGCCCGCTTCCGGCGTCCCTTGGGAATCTCGAAGAGCTCGGGCAGCTCGACCTCCACCACAACCGCCTCTCCGGCGAGCTACTTCGAGGGGTCCAGTCGTGGAGGAAGCTCAGCGAACTGAATCTCGCAGACAATTCCTTCGCTGGTGGGATACCTCCAGAGCTTGGCAACCTCCCGGTGCTCAACTACCTTGACCTCTCCGGTAATCACCTCACGGGAGAGGTTCCCATCCAATTGCAGAACCTGAAGCTCAATGAATTAAACTTATCGAACAACGAACTCTCGGGTGCTCTCCCACCGCTTTTCGCCAGGGAGGCCTACCGGGACAGCTTCCTGGGCAACCCTGGACTCTGTAAGGACATATCTGGCCTATGCCCTGCTTCGCATGGCAGAAAGTACCATCGTAGCTCCATGTGGTTGCTTCGCTCCATCTTCATTACTGCTGCGTTGATCTTCGTCGTCGGAGTCGCTTGGTTCTCATGGAGATATCACAAGTACCACAAGGAGAAGCAGGTGATAGAGAAGTCCAAGTGGACACTGACTTCATTCCACAAACTAGGATTCAGTGAGTTCGAGATCTTGGATTGCCTCGACGAGGACAACGTGATCGGCAGTGGGGGTTCAGGGAAAGTTTACAAGGCAAACCTCAGCAACGGAGAGACTGTTGCAGTGAAGAAGCTGTGGGGATCTTCAAAGGACGCTGTGAACGCAAAGCAATCCAATGACGACGGTTTCGAGGCAGAGGTTGCTACCCTGGGGAAGATCCGGCATAAAAACATTGTGAAGCTCTGGTGCTGCTGCAGCCAAAGAGACTGCAAGCTTCTGGTGTACGAGTACATGCCCAATGGGAGCTTAGGAGACTTGCTGCACAGCAGCAAAGGAGGTCTTTTGGACTGGTCGATGCGGTATAAGATAGCGCTGGATGCAGCAGAGGGGCTCGCTTATCTCCACCATGACTGCATGCCCCCAATCGTGCACAGAGATGTGAAATCCAACAACATCCTTTTGGATGGAGAATATGGATCGAAAGTGGCAGACTTCGGGGTGGCCAAAGCTGTGGAGATGATCGGGAAAGGCCCAAAATCTATGTCCATGATCGCTGGCTCTTGTGGATACATTGCTCCAGGTTTGCTTATATATCCTTTGATAGCTCTATTCTTTCTCTCCGATCTCCATAATTGAAATCGGCTCCCTCTTCTCTGCTGCAGAGTATGCTTACACTCTTCGAGTCAACGAGAAGAGCGACATATACAGCTTCGGTGTGGTTATTCTCGAACTAGTGACCGGCAAACTCCCAGTTGATCCCGAGCTCGGAGAAAAGGACTTGGTGAGGTGGGTATCCAGCAGCGTCGATCAGAAGGGAGTGGAGTTCGTTATCGATCGAAAGCTCGACGTGTCTCACAAAGAGGAGATCGGTAAGGTCCTCCGCATTGGCCTCCTCTGCACCAGTTCTCTCCCGATCAACCGCCCCTCCATGAGAAGGGTCGTCCAGATGCTGCGAGAAGTCAGTCCAGATGTCAAACACAACAACGACAAGGACGGTAAACTCTCGCCTTACTACTCCGAAGATAATTTCGACTTCGGAAGTCATGTATAAACGGAGCATTCTGCATGTGATTCTCTCTCTCTCTCTCTCTCTCTCTCTCTGTTTGTTGTGTATCACAGGCCAGGCTTTGTTCGTTGGTAATATCTTTTTTATGCCTGTTTTTTTTTTTTTTTTTAAAAAGTATGCATCTGAATTTTGTTGGACTAATTTTAAACGTTGACAATTTCAATTAACTTATTGAATAAATTTGAAATATTCATTTTCAATATAATTCAAATCTTGATTTTTCCTGAACGTTTTATCATACGTGGACGTTTGTTTCTTATTTTCTAGTATTTTTTTATAATTCATATGCTTAAATTTTTTATCTGATTATTTTTGAGATGGACAATTTAATTTTATGAACTTCTAAACAAAAAAATTAAACTCTTACTGTATAAAAAATTATTCAATTATTATACCACATTAGGACGTCTTTTAAGCTATTTGTTCGGCCTAATTAATTTTAGAAATGATCGATTCAATCTTATAGATCTAAATATGATTCATCGATCGTCGTGATAAATTAGAGATATATTTATGATTCAGTAGTTGTGTCCGACAATTTGATCTTATCGTTTTTATAAAATAATTCTGATATTGAAATATACTTTGTTCGAAAAAATGAATTTTCAATCCAATTCAAAATATGATTCTGTTTTACTGGAAAAATTTAGAATCGTCAATATAATATTCTTTATCGGTTTATTCTAAGACCATCGTAAGAAAGTTAAATCATGAAAAATTCTATAAATTTTAATATAATAGTCAAAAGAAGATGATCTAAATCTTAAAAAAAAAAAATCTTCTCCAAAAATTAATCTATATTTTATTCATAAATATTATTATAATTTAATCAACACGTCGTCTCCATCAGAATGCGATTCAATTTTACCCTTCCATCGTGCTCGTTGAATGTCTTCTAAGTGATCTGTGAATTGATGGGACATGACAAATGTTATGACTGAAACATTAAACAAGTAAAAATGCCACGCTGCTTTTTGCCCTTTGTCGGATGGTAGTTGGACAATGGACAGCATTCACTGGAAGGGTACACTCCATCTGCTGCTGTTGGTTGCACTCTAATAATTGGATTGCGTTTGTTCGATTGAATTTGCAACGTGCTGCTCGTGATCGCAGTGTAAAAAAAAAATCATTTGCAGATATTTTTTTTTTTTTTTTTTTTTACGTTGCATTTACTCCCCCACACCCCACCCTGTTGCCTTACGATTTGTTTAGGAGGTGGTGGGAAAAGAAAAAGTAAGGAGAATGAAATTTTTAAACGAGAGGGAGCGAGGGAAAAAAAAAAAAAAGTAAGAAAAAGAGAATTTTAAATTTTATTTGAAAGGGAACGAATGAAGAGGAAGAAAGTGTGAAATGAAAGATTTCCATATATTTCAAGTTGGGATGTAAGTTTTAATTCTCTCTCTCTCTTTTTTCTCTTTTTTTATTATTTATATTTCTCTCACCTCCTTTCAAACAGAGGCTGAGGATTCCATAGCGAAGACTTTTAGCTGTTGATTTATTTAACATGTACAAAATGAACTAGTAATTTGAGAATAACATGAAGCAATGAACAAGTTAAGAAGCTCCTAGGGTATGGTACAATGATAAAAATAAATAAATATATTTCTGTGAAAAGAGACTAGTGGCTAACACATGTAAAAAATTACACAAATAGACAACGGATCAATCCCTCGCAAATGCGAGTTCCGTCCCTCCATGTGCTAGTTACTAGTCTCAAGGGTAAAAAATCCACCGTGATTTACCTCCCTTACGATAGCCCGGAGGCGGGCTAGTAGGGACCGCTAGGTTGGCGGTTCCAATCTTTTGCACAAATGATAAAAATAAATGTATTCTATAAAAGAACGTAGTTCGATCCTCCATTGAGATTGTATTCGATGATGAATTTTAAAAAAATCTATGGGAGCGACCCTTTGTGTAGGAATTTACTTCGCGAATGAAGTAAGACTTTGACATTGGACAATCTTTCATATATGATACGATTGCAGAGTTCGAATTGAATCGTCAAACTGAAAACATTTTCTTAATATATTTAAGTGGTTAATATAGATTTATAAAGACTTCGATCTCTTCTGATAATTGTCGATCTCTTCTGATAATTGTCAAAGAGACATCTCCCAAATACTTTTGTATCAATTAAAAAAAAATTAAGAATGATCACGTCGGGCCAGGAATTTTTTAAAAAGGACTATGTAGACCATTAAAAAGGACACTCTACCTTTTACGTTTCCCTATAGTAATGGAGTAAAAATATCATATATTTGTTTTATTCTCTGTAATTATTCCTCGGTTTGATTGGGGAGAATAAAGAAGTATAAAAATATTAATAGCAGAGTAAAAATGAGTACCTCGTCATTAATATATTTACTGGTCGTAATTATTGTCTCATGGGGAAAATTGATGACTGTACCTTTGATGCACTGTCGATACTGATGGTACGTATGTAATTTGAGAATTTTAAATTGACTATTTATTAGAGTGGTGTACGTACTTTTATTTTTTTTTTTCATACGAAAATTTAATTTTTAAAATTTTCAATAGAAAATAAGATTTAATTTTTAAATTTCATTCCTAAATCGTGAGTGTAAATTTTAAAATCAAAATCGACTCTTGAACCTCTCCTCAAGTCCGTCTTTGATATTAAATTTCGATTCTTATTTTCTTATTTATTTTCTAAAATATTTTAGCATTATATTATATCAATGGGATAAAGAATAATATTCAGCATTGTTATAGCAATTACACTGTAACTGTTATAATATTATAGAATAATTTTTACATAAGTAAAAAATAAATTATATCATTTTAATCAAAATTATTGTGTATAAAATATTATTGTATCTATGTATTCTTTGGGTGGAAAAAACTGACGCATTTAAAAATTTAAATGCTTGAAATATTGAAATTTCAATTTTAAAATATATTAATCAATAGTCTATGAATTTATAGATTTTTTGTACATAAAAATATAATAAATAAGGATTGCTTAATGATCTCAAAATAAATAAAATAACATTTTATTTTTTACTAGTTGGACCTAAAAAATCATTGAAGTGTTCTAAAATATTGATCCATTCAAGTTTCTTTTCGTCCACGGCAAAAGATCAATAAAATAGACGATTATTCAGTGATGAATTATTAATTCGTCGTTAAATATGTAAATGGCAACGAAATAATAAATCGTCGTAAATAATCTTATTAAAAATATTAATCATTAAAAACTTATAAAGTTAGCGACGAAATACTTTAGAATAATCATAAAAATAAAATAAAATTTTAGCGACGAATTAAAATAACTCGTCGCTAAGAGTATAATATTTTGCGACATTTATATATGTTCGTCGTTACCTTTTTTTTAAAAAATTATTAAAAACATTAGCGACGAAAATGTACAATTCGTCGCTAATATAATAATTATTAACGACGAAAATAAATTTTTAGTCGCTAAAATATATAAAAAAAAACCCTCGACACGTCGCACCCCCCTAGTTGATTTTTGCCCTTTCTTCTCTTCTGTTCTTCGATTTCGGCATCGACTCTGACGTTCTCTCAGCCATCATCTCTCCGGCTTCAATTCCCGCACCAACTCCGATGCTTTGATCGCCTCTATCCCCCCTCCTCCTCTTTGGCTTCGACTCCCCTCCAACGAATCCACGACCTCTTCTCTTCGATCCACCTCCAATTTCTCCGGCTACGCCTCCCCCAGATTCGGCTTCGACCTCGACCATCTCTCCACCTCCGCCTGCTCCTGCTACGCCTCCTTTGGCTCTGCCTCCTCTAGCTCCGTCTCTTTGGTTTGGTCTTTCGACCTGATTTCTCCAGATTTCCTAGGGATCTTCGCACATTGGTTATTTTGAATATTTTCTACACAAATATAGTATAAATTCTTCAATTTTCATGATAATTTATAGTTACTTTGTTCATTAGATGATAAATTTGAAGATATATTTTGATATTTAGATGATGATTTTATGATTATTTTGACGATTATAGGATAATTTTAGGATTTTTTTATTCTTGGATTTAAATTTGTGAGCTATATTGATCCTTAGATGATAATTTGTGTGATAATTTGATGGTTAGATTTTAATGCTTAGATGATAAAATTAGGATTAAATTGATGCTTAAATGTTAATTTTAGGATAATTTTGATGCTTAGATGATAAGTTTATTGTTATTTTGATATTTAAATCATAATTTTTTTGATTATTTTTTACGTGATCAATAAATTTAAGTTGTTAAATTAATTGTATTGAAAATTATCATCAATATTATTTATAATATTTATTGAAATTTTATATATGTTTAACTAGGTTTTAAAAATATAGATAAAATTTGAATAACTATTCAGAATCAGATTAGTTTTGAATATATAAATGGGTTGAATTAATTTTTAAATGTGATAAAAAATTACATGATGAATCTAAATTTATCCAAAAGTCATTGTCTATGTCGTCGATATGATAATTTATTTAAATATGAATTGGATTATGTGCAAGAACATCTTTGTAGGTGGGGATTTGATAAATTATATAAAGTCTGAAATTTTCATGGAGAAGTTGCTACATCATCCATTTATATAAATATTGTCAATGAAGATGAACATGATTGTGATGTTGAATAAGATAATTTTGAAGACATATTTATTGATTTACGAAATACAGAAAATATTAACACCAATGAGCCTCAATTAGATTATATCAATGAAAACACATATGCAAATAATATTAGATGAAGTTATACTTCGAAGAAGCACAAAAAGAATTATATCACAATTGTACTAATTTTTTGTATTCAATTTTATGGTGAAGCTAATACATGTGAAGGTGTTAAATTATTGGAGCAATAAATCTTTTGATATATTATTTCAGTTATTGCTAGAGACATTTCTCAAACCGAATGTAATTCCAAACTCTCATTATGAAGCAAAAAAAAAATATTAAAAAAATTAGGATTGACATATGAGAAGATATATGTATGTAAGAATGATTGTATATTATTTTAGAATGAACATAAGAATAAGAATACATGTCTAATATGCAAAGAGTCTAGATACAAGCATGGTGGAATGAATAAGAAAAAGAATGCTAAAAAAATTCTTCGATATTTTCTTTTAAAATCGAGACTTAAGCGGTTGTTTATTTTGAAGCATACAACAAAAAATATGAGATAACATAAAGAAAAGTGAGTTGAAACAGATAGTATATTAATACACCCAGCTGATAATGAATTATGGAAAAAATTTAACAATTCACATGAAATATTTACAGACGATCCACGAAATATTCGTTTATGATTAACTACTTATGATTTTAATCCGTTTGGAAACATGTTAAATGCTTATAATATGTGATCTATTATATTTGTGAATTATAATTTACCACCATAGAAAATGATGAAGTCATCATACTTGATTATGTCTCTTTAAATTCCTGGGCAATCACCTGGCAAAGAGATAGATGTATACCTACGACCTTTAATCAACGAACTGAAAGAGCTATGACATGATGGGGTGGAAACATATGATGCATCGACTGAATAAGTATTTCAATTACATGGAGCTATGATGTGGACTATTCATGACTTTTCAACATTTGGAACAATATCTAGATGAAGTATAAAGAGTTATAAAGTATATCCAGTATGTCCGCATGAAACTAAATCTTAAAGATTAAGGAGTAAAGTATGCTACACATATCATCGTCGATTCTTGAATGTGCAACACACATACCATAGAAATAAAAATTTCAATGGAAAGATTGAAAAAGAAGGACCACCACGAATAATTAATGGATATGAGATTTTAACGCAGTTAGACGTGTTACTCCAAGCGACATTCAGTAAACATTCTTCATTCAATAAAAAATGACAGTGACCTTCGGATGATACAAATTAGATAAAGAATGCTATATTTTTTGAGTTGACATATTGGTCAGATTTAAAGTTAAGACGTAATTTAGATGTGATGCATATTGAAAATAATATCTGTGATGCTTTGATTGACACATTATTGAATATAGATGGAAAGTCAAAGGATACGTTTAAAGCAAGATTAGACTTACAAAACATAGGAATAAGGAGTAAATTACATTTACAGACAGAAGGGAGATAAATTCAAGAAATCGTATGCAATTTACACATTGACATTGGAAGAAAGGGGTGAATTTTATCAATTCTTAAAATCTATGAAGTTTCTAGATGGATATATTGCTAATATCTATCGATCATTGATTTCATATTTACTTAGGTGCATGAATAGATATGAATAAATATATTACAAGATAAATTAACGCACATTGTTTACCAGATAATTTCTATAATTATCATCTAAGTATAAAAAATCCTAAATTCATTGTCTAAGTATCCAAATATCGCTAAATTTATAATTTAAAATTCATCATCTAAATATCCAAATATCCCTAAATTTATAATTTAATGATAACAATAATATAAAAAATATCATTAATTTTATTTTAAAACCTAGAACAATTGCTACAAATTTATTTTTTTAAAAGCTCTAAAAAAACCTATGTAACGCCCAGGGAAAAAAATAAAATATGGTTCATTATAACTAAGATTTGAACCATGAACCTTCTAATTATGAGATTGTCTTGATACCATTAGGTCATAAGATAATTCTTGCCTAGGATATATAAAGAATATATAACAGACATAAATGAGAAGATGAGGGATTGTTTTCATTTCCCCATGAGAGGATGAAGAGTGTTCATCTCCCTAGGTATTAAAGCGGGAATTAAGAGAGGAAGAAAAACCCCATATTCCTTCTTCATTCTTCCTCCTTCCTCATTCTTGGTCGAAACCTCTCCTACTCCTTCCTCCCTCTCCATCCCAAGCTATAGGGCTTCTTGTGTTGGGATTCTCAAGAGGGTTTTCCAAGGGGATTTTCTCACAAGGCTTGGTATATGCTAGAGGATCAAACTCCATCCTTCTTCCTCCTCCACTGAAACCCCTCCTCCTTCCTCCCTCTTCATTCGAAACCCTAAGGCTCTTGGTTGAGGTTCTCAAGGGGGTTTCAAGGGGATTCTCTTACAAAGATTTAGTATATGCTAGAGGATTACTCCTAAGGCTAAGGAACAAGAGAATGTCTTCATCTCACAAAAGCCCTAG
Source organism: Wurfbainia villosa (assembly GCA_025175895.1). Lineage (NCBI taxonomy): Eukaryota > Viridiplantae > Streptophyta > Magnoliopsida > Zingiberales > Zingiberaceae > Wurfbainia > Wurfbainia villosa. Next base: position 80,271,378 of record CM046006.1, on the reverse strand, counting down.
TGGTATATTAGTAAGATAGCGAGAGGATGTAAGTATTTCTCACCTACAGTATAAGTAGTTATTCGATTGATTTATCTAGCTTCTTTTTCCATGTTTTATTTAGATTATATGTTTTGTTTAGATTGTATTTGTTTAGATTTATAGGCATTATAAGTATATTTTTTTTGAAGCAAGACATAAGATCGCAAAGATGATTCCCCTATGAGTTTTGGAGACAAAGTGCATGATCAAATGTCTTGAAATGCTTCATATATTGGTTTTTGGAGTATGATCATGTTAAATATTTGTTAAATGACAAAATCAATAGGTCATATACAAAGAAAGTATTTTACTTTAAAGTGACATGTACCGGATCCTTAGATCGTCCATGGGCCCTAGACCACCCTTAGTAAGTTGCCCTAATAAGTTCGGTGGCTAGCTACCCCGAATTCCATTAGGGTTGCATGCAAATTGGTACTATGCCGAGCTGCCCAAACAAGGATGTTTACTAATTTTAAAGTGTATATATATATATATAGCTTAAGTATATCTCATGTGCATGTTTCTACAACCGAAACATATTTCAAAATCATGTATTACAAGTTATGTATTTCAAGTTCATGCATTTCAAGTTGAACCATTTTGTATGTACAAGTGTTTCTATATGTTTAATGTAGAAAGTTCATACATTTCAAGTTGAGTCATTGTGTTACGTACAAGTGTTACTAAATGTTTAATGCAGAATTTTCTTAAGAGCAAGTATGAGCATGTGTTTGCATGCAATCATGTGTTCGCCATGCATGAGATTGAGTTACTTAAGAATATTTTATGTTAGAACTCTAGCGAATGTGCATGCTTAGATATGTTAAGAACTTATGTAATATCCCTGTGTCAACATGCCAACGTAGTTGATTTATTTCTTTAGCTTCCACTGTTTCAAGTTAAGAGTTTGAATTATGATACTTGTTTAGAAACTATGTTTAGATCTTGTTACGAGTTGTTGATACTCTTTTGTTTTAAATCTGATATTAGTTGGTTAATAAATAGTGAAAATGAGTTTATGAAATATTTTGAGTCATGTTTGGCTTCTTGACGTAAAGAAAAAGATAAGTATGATGGTAACACCTCCTTTATTAGAGTAGAGAAAAGAAAGGGAGGTGTTGCAACCTAAGTCGGAGGTCGAGCTGGAGATGAAGCCAAGCAGGACGTCGAAGCCCAAAGGTGGAGATAGAGACGGAGACGAAGGTCAAGCAGGAGGGCATGGCGACGAAGCTAGATAGTTGGGAGAACATCGGAGTCAGAGCGGAAGGCCGAAGTTGGTGAACAAGAGGCAGAAGAGAGATGCAAGGAAATTGGGGGAAGGGCACCTTGTCGAGCACTTGATGGAGCCGGAGCAGGGGATGAATCCGGATATCCGGAGCAGGAGATCGAGGAATTGTCGGAGCATGAGTCGAAGCGGAAGAATCGCAATAAGAGAGGAAGAGTCGCGTGTAAATTTGGAGGAATACGATGACTCGAGAGTTTTTTCTTGTATATTAGCAACGTAAATATTTATTTCGTCGCTAATATTTACTACCTTAGCGACGAACTCTACATTTTTATCGCTAATATTATGATTATTAGCGACAAACTATACATATCGTCGTAAATAATAGGCGCCGACCATTAGTCGACTGGTGGTATACACCAATTGCCTGCCCATAATTTGGTTGGTCACAAATTATTTTTTAGTCGATTAGTCAGTCGACTATCTTTATTAGTGACGAATTGTATGAATATCGTCGCTAAATGTATATATATTAGTGACGAATTAATATTTCGTCACTAATACTCATTTGGAATAAAGACTAACGATGATTATTTTTAATTCATCTTTAATATTTTTAAGTAAACGACGAAACAATAATATTTCGTCGCAAACATAATATTATTCCGATAATTAATATTTTTAATAAGTTTATTTATGATAATTATAAAATTCATTGGTAATTATTATTGTTAGCTCATCATTAATATTTCGTTACTATTTTGTTGATTTCTTATATTGTTGATTGGTTTTGATACTTGAATCTACTTCCTTCCAACCCAAAACGATCATGCTACTCCATTTCATGGTAAAAAAAAATATTCGTTCATACTAATATTTTTTATTATCCATTTCTCAAGAATAACAAAGAAAAATAAATCATGAAAAATTATAGTTCTTGTTCGATAATAAAAATAACAAAAAAATTTTGATCTTAGAATAAAATTTTTAAATCTTACATTAAAATTCGATCCTGTCGATGTGTAATAGTATTTATCTTGTCGATTATATTTCATCTGTAAAGATTTGAATCGTCAATCTAGCGACCCCCACCGATTGTCTGTCCCACAATCATTAAAAGGGAGGTAAATCACGAAGAATTCTATAGGTCTTGACGTGGTGGTCGAGACATGTAGAGGTCATCTGAATTCAAAAAAGTGCTTTAGACTTTCTCCGGAATATACTCTTGTCTTATCTGCAAGCTTCATCGTGTCTTAATCACCATGCTATCTCCGTAGAAATAATATATTTCATTTGCAAAAGTTGAGAATCTGCCCAACTAGCAAAAATAATATATTTCATCTGCAAAAGTTGGGAATCATCAACTAGCAAGAATAGCCTCTGTCATCCGGCCCTCATGGCGAGAGGAGGTAAATCACGACAAAGTCCTCGACATACAAGATAAGCAGGAGAGGTCATTCAAGCAGGAGAGATTTTAGATCCCTCATCCGGAATCGAACCCTGTCCATTCTACAAACAATATCCTGTCTTACCATCGCGCCGTCCCCGTGGAGACAAAATAATATATTTCATCAAACAATATGCACGATGTTATTCGATTAATTATTATTAGTGGTCCACGTATGTATTTTTTCGATTTAGCAGCCTCATGGCTCCGCGGGGCCGTGATATATTGAGCTTTATTGATTAATTAATTCAGGGTTGCCGTTGTCCAATGTCATGCCATCGCAGACAGAATCTGTTCTGTTTCGTAATAAAAGCGAACGGCCGAGGGCTTTTGGTGACATCAAAATACACGGTTGGAAAAGGATTGAAACGTTAATCCAATAATGATCTCTATTGAATCTGTAAATTACAGAAAACTGATATGTTCAAAATATATAAAAATCATTTGAATTTTTCTTTAAAAAAAACTTTAAATCTTCTCTAAAATTAACCCATCCACGACATCAAAATACATTGTGCCATTTGATTTAGTGGTCGTCTTTCTTTTCTCCAATGCATTACGAGGCACCTTGCCATGGCTTCTGTACTCTGGGGGTGGCAAGCGCTAGATTTGTTTAAGCCCTTTTTGCCAGTGTATGCGCCCTTTTTTTAATTCATCTCGAGCGTCGACGCGATCGCAAGTCCTGAGAAGGACGAGGCCGGCTCGTCTCTTTTGTTTGCCTTCTTTAATTAATTAATTGCGTTGATGAGGTGGAAGAAGAAGGCCCGTTCCTCCGCAGCGGAGGAACAGAGCGTCTCCGTTCCGACAGCCGAATACGCCGCCGTGATCTTCTATTCTGCTTTAGCTCCCGGCCCTCCGCGGCTGCTTCGTCGTCGGCTTCTGCAGCCGCCGGCCTGCCGCTATCATGCGCGCGCCCTCCTCTAAGTCCATCCTCAGCCCCGGCCGTAGCCGCGACCCCTCGGTAGGGCAGTCGCTTTCGTCCTTCCTTAGCCGCCGCCTCCGCAGCAGCGGCAGCGTCAAGGGCGGCCAGTCCCCGATGTTCCCCTCGGCGGGCAGCGGAGGCGGAAAGGCGTTGACTTTGAGGCAGCTGAGCCCTCCTCGCCCAAGGTCACCTGCATCAGCCAGGTCCGCGTCAAGAGCAAGAAGAAGAAGGCAGCTGCCGCAGCAGCGGCTGCGGCTGCGGCGGCCAAGGATAAGGGTGTTGTAATTTTCCACGATTCATCAATTCAAAATTATAAAAAAATATCTTGAATATTATAATTTATACATCCATATCAATGATCTATAATAAGAGATAAAAAAATATTTTCAAATCCATAACGAGATTTTTAATATATACAAACTTTTCTCAACTCTCTAACTTTTTCTTAATTATATTCTTTAATTATTAAGCATACTAACTTTCTTTAACCTTCACTATTCTCTTCTTACACACATCTTTTCATGATCATTATAATATATATATAGAAAATTTTAATAACCACTTCTAACAATCACTTATCTACTTAACCATTACTTTAATTATTTTATTTATCTTTTATAAAAGAGAGTAGAGGGATTTATTTAATAAATAAATAAAACCTATGACTTTAATTTCTATTAAGTCTGACATGAGTCACAATAAATTATTATTAAATAATCTAATAATCTTCACTTGACTCATGTGATGATTTGAAAATTCAATAATAATATAATTGCACATTATATATTGAAGTTATCAAGTCATCATCTCTAATTGAATTGACATGATTAAATCATGGCGATCACAAGTCTTTTAACAACACGATCCCTTCAATGTATCATAAATTATCTTAACTCAATAACTTTAATTAACACTAAATTTGTCTTTAATATCTTTTCAGAGATGTATTTTGTCATCACAACAAAACAATTCATGTATATTGTATAATGTAAATAATAAGATAATAAGTAGAAACATAACTCTAATTGAATTCTTAAGTATCATTCAAGCAGTACAATGAGACATCAGATATGAGCAGCACAACGATACATGTATGCATACATATCACACTATAATATTAACAAAGACTTATCCATAATACTCATCCTTTTAATATGGCTAATAAATATTTTGGGTGGCAATCCTTTAGTTAACGGATTCACTATCATCAATTCTGTTCCTATATGCTCAATAGACACCTTATATTTCTTCACTTCTTCTTTGATAAACAAATATTTTAGATCAATGTGCTTTGCACCTTTTGAGTACTTATCATTTTTAGAGAAGAATACAACTGTGATATTTTCGTAATAAATCCTCAGCGACTTGGTTATACTGTCGACAATGTCAAGCCCTAAGGTAAAGTTTTGCAACCACAATGCATGAACTGTGACCTAAAAGCATGCTACAAATTCAGTCTCCATGGTGGAAGTAGCAATTATGGATTGTTTTTCACTTTTCCATAACAATGCTCCTCTATAGCTAGTAGGAAAATATATCAAAATATGGATTTCCTTGAGTCCATACATCCGACATAGTTTGAATCTGAGTAGCCAACCACTTCAAGATGATCTGACCTTCTATACGCGAGCATATAATCTTTGGTGTCTTTTAAGTACCTAAGAATCTTTTTTGCAACTTTCCAATGACTCATCCGAGGATTGCTTTGATATTGGCCGAACATTCCAACAACAAAACTGATATTTGATCGAGTACATGTCTGAGCATACATTAAACTTTCGACCACTGATACATAGAATATAGATTCCATTTCCTTTCGTTCCAAATCATTTTTAGGACATTATATTTCATTAAATTTATCCCCTTTTTGAATTGGAACTGTACCTACAGAGCATTTTTCCATTCTAAATCTTTCTAACACTTTATTGATATAATTTTTCTGAGACAATTTCAATAATCCTTATGATATGTTATAGAATATTTCTATTCCTATCACATAGGATGCCTCACCCATATCCTTCATTTCAAAGTTCTTAGAGGAAACTTTTTTATATTATATAACATAGCGATATCATTGGCATTAACAAGAATGTCATCAATATACATGACTAAAGCAATGAACTTGCTCCTATTAACCTTCATATAGATACACTAATCAACAATGTTTTCTAAAAAACCATACGACATAATTAATGATATAATTGAATTTAAGATATCGTTGCTTGGAAGCCTGTTTTAGTCCATATATTGACTTCTTTATTTACACTCTAGATTTTCTTTTCCCGTGGTTAGAAATCTTTCAAGTTGGTTCATATAAACTTCTTCTAAAACACCATTTAGAAAGTCGGTCTTTACGTCCATTTGGTGAAGCTCTAAATCATAATGAACCACCAAAGCCAAACTAATCCTCAAGGAGTTCTTCTTAGAAACTAGAGAGAATGTCTCTATGTAATTAATGCCTTCCTTTTGAGTATATCCTTTGGCGACAAGTCTAGCTTTATACCTTTCGATGTTGCCTTTCGAGTCATGTTTAGTTTTAAAAACCCATTTACAACCAATTCGTTTTGAACCTTAAAACTGTTAGGACCGTTGGCGTCGCTAGAAGGGGGGGGGGGGTTGAATAGCGGACGTCTCTTCAATTCGTTGTTCTTGTCTACAATTGTTAGTACGCAACGGAAATACAAACACAAGTACAAATACGAATACCAATCACACGACAAGCACAACATGAGAATTTTACGTGGTTCGGGACCCTAGATCCTACTCCACGGTCGAGCCCTAGTCGTCTCTAGTGATGCATATCACCACTATAATACTTCTCCTTCTCGGCGGTACACCGGAGGTGGAGAAACCTCTTATCACAGGTTTACAATGATTACACAAGAACTTACAACTGGAAGAGATTGAGAAGAGAAAGATTACAGCTATGCAGTGTAAGAATAGAGCTTATTCTCTTCAAAACCTTTGATCGCCTTTGAGGATGATTAGAACTTGGAGGGTGAAGGAACTCTGGCTAGAGAAAATCGACTTCCAAGGTTGTCGTGAGCATTATTAATAATCATCATGAAAGCAGCCGTATAAACCTTTTAAATCGAGCTTGATTAGGGCATTTTCAGCCCGTGCAGTCAAGTTGCCTTGACTGGAGCATTAACTCACATTTAATGAAAGTTCCAACGGTAAGTTTTCCACCATAATTTGAATAATATGTTCGTTGTAACATAGATCCAATTAAGGCGATGGTTCATCGCCTCGACTGTTAGGCTTTAGTCGAGCCTCCTCGACTCTGTTTCAACCGAATAGAGCACCAGTCGAGGCAAATACGATCGCTTATGAGTTTAGCTTGTTGCTGTTACCCAATCGAGCTTGAATGACAATGTCTTGCCTCCGCTTGGTTGAACTAAACAACAATGAGGTGCCACCTCAACTGTATGAGTCCGCCGTAACATGCACGGGCCCAAGGTGTATTTTCCGAGGCGCCGACTATTGCCTTGACCCTTGACTGTTTTAACTCGTCTAGAGATAAAACCATGCCTAAGAAGGGGTCTACCTTGTACCCTTTACCTGATACGTGTGAACTACTGTCATAGGTCTTTCATGCCAAGAATCGCTTTTGGCACTTCGTGCTAAGACTCCTCGTCTGGGTCTTCATGTCAGGACTCCTCGTCTGGGTCTTCATACCAGGACTCCTTGTCTAGGTCCTCACTTGCCAGGACTCCTCGTCTGGGTCTTGGATCTTCACTTGCCATCGTCCGGGTCTTCACTACCTTGCATCCAGTCCTCGGCTTACAAGGAATTTCCTGAAAATACATCTCAAACAACTGCATGAGATAACACATAATTATCACCTAGACTTAAACCCTTGTCAAACACCAAAACATCATTTGAGTCTGATTGCACCAACATAAACAATGCTACTAGATCTCATACTTTATTGTCATCCATGGAATATAACTTTTCTTTCATATCATTGAGCCAATTTTCGGAGTTGTCACTTTTCATAGCTTGTATGAATGAGACTGGATCTTTATCAATGCTGAAATAGTTAGTCTTCTTTTCCTTTCAGACCTTCTTAACGCTAGTTCTTGTGTCTCTTCGATCAGTTGTTCATTTGTGACTTGTACATTGTCAGTTGGTTCATCATCTATATGTTCATTTTGTGGGTTTTGAATATTATTATTTTATTGTTTTGATGTGTTGTGTAACTGTGATACAACAAATGGAATAACAATCTGAGGAAAAACATTAAGTGAAGAAGATTCACCACATGTCTCTTTAATATCCACTTTTCGTGATATTTCACTCCCATTAAACTATCCATTCTCAATGAACTGAGTATTACCAGACTCTATTATTCTCGTATTGTGGTTAGGACAATAAAATCTATACCCTTTTGACTTTTCAAGATAATCGATGAAATAACCACTAATGGTTCTTGGATCAAACTTTCTTTCATGCGGATTATATACTTTTATTTCTGTTGGACAACCCTAGATATGAATGTGCCTTAAACTAGCTAGGTTTCCTTCCTGTCTACAATTCATAAGGAGTCTTAGGAGCTGCCTTACTAGAAACTCTATTTAGCAGATATACAATCGTCTTTAATCCATGCATCCACAATGATAAAGATACATTACTATAACTTAACATGCTTCTAACCATATCCATAAGAGTACGATTTCACCGTTCAGCTATACCATTATGTTGCGGTGTATCAGACATAGTATACTATGCATATATATCTCGACTTTGAAGAAATTTTGCAAATGAACCTGGACATTGTCCACTCTCATTAAATTTTTCGTAATATTCATCAATCAGACCTTACGACTTTCTATCCAACTGTCTTTCAATCTCATCAACAAACACCTCAAGGATGTCCACTGCTTGAGATTTTCATGCAGTAAATATAAATAACAATAACGTAAAAGGTCATTAATAAAGGTGATAAAATACTTTTCACTATTCCAAGATGGAACGTCAAAAGGACTACAGATATTAGTGTGTATCAATTCAAGTAGTTGACTATTTTTTGTGGTTGACTTTCTTGATATATGTTTAATTTGCTTTCCTTTAATGCAACCCAAACATATATCCCAGCCATCAAAATCTAATTGAGGTAATATTTCACTTTTCATTAATCTCATTATCCTTTCTTTGGATATGTGACATAATCTTTGATGTCACAAATAAGTATAACTCTCATTATGTGCATTACATTTCTTACAAATAACATGTTTGACATGAAACAGATATTTAGAAAAATTAACTGTTGGGATGTATACTGAAAGTCTAGCCTTTGTATGAACATCTTTATTTTGAAATAAGAATCACATGATCATTTTTTGCATATTTATAGTTATGCATATTGTCTGATACTTTACATTGTAGATAACATGGTGTGTGGTGTCACACAGAAGATCATGTTATCAGTTCCTTGTAGAGTATAAGTAGAGGCTCACAACCAAGATGATTTTGGACAAACCATTAGCATGGTTGTAGTGTAATTTGGTATCGGTTTGTCTTGACTATAGAATTACACTAGTACACTTTGTGTGTATTGAGCAGGACCGACATAGAGGTGATTCAATTTATTGCTGACTACATAATTGAATCGGACCTCGGATATTATGGTGTACATGCTCTTAATCCTGATATAATAACAAGTACATATACTTAGTATTTATTTCTTTGATTTACCAATGAGCGAGATTTATGGATTAAATCGATAGGCTCGGTAAGTTGAGAAATAATATTATTTACATGGTGTGTCATTGATTATAGGAGGAAACCGTGTCCTATGTATTAGGATGATGATGTCCCCTTGAGGAGCTCATAAGGATCATCGTGTAAATCTTGCAGGTGGACTTGGTCCAGCATGATGATAAGGTTGAGTGGTACTACTCATGGAGTTAGATGTTAATTAATTAATTGTCAGTAAATTAATTAATTAATGGACATTCGATATCTTAAACACGGGGAGATATTTGTACAAATAATATATGGAGCCCATATTTAATTATGGGGGTTGGTGAGGTAGATCAATGATAATCCTCTAGTGGAATGGATTATCATTAATGGATCGGATTTTATGTGGGCCGAATCCATTGGGTGGCCAAGATCTAACTCCTCCTCATGATCCCTATTGTAGCCTATTAAAACCCTCATGAAGCCTAGATCCAACGGACACGATTAAAAGGAGGCTTGGACAAAATCTATAAATATGCTTCCAAGGCTTGGGCGGCAGGATTATCAAAGAAGTGCTAGGGTTTTGAGTTGGGATTGGGCGGCAACATAAGAAGTTCTAGGGTTTGGCTTCTCTTGGGCGGCAACCTAAGGAGTGCTTCTTTTGGCCGACGACACAAGGAGAATTGTAGAGCTTTTCCTTTCTCTTCTTCTCCATTGCTAGTGCCACCCTCTCCACCTCTCCCTTGTCTCTTGGCCGACGACAACAAGAGCCCTAGCTCTCTTGGCCGACGCTCATTCATCTTCTCCCTCTCCTTAGGGTCGGCGGACACTAAGGAATTGGTTTTGTGGTGGTCGGCACAAGTAACGAGAAGAAGGGAGAAGTATTCTTCTCTTTGTTCGGAGTGAGCAAGGAAGGGAAGACACGTGATCTAGGAGGCTTCAACTCTTGGAGGATCATTGCCCACACAACGTCCAAGAGAAGGATAGGTCATACAATAGAAGATCAAGAGGTAAACAAGAGGTATAAACTTGTTTATTTTGATTTAGTTCTTTTGTATTATGCATGTGGTTAATTTACTTGGAGCCCGATGATAAACACAAAAACCGGTGATCCATTCGTCATCTATTCCGCGGCTAATCGAGTAAATAAGTCAGGTTGCTTCAACAATAAGTTTGTTCAAGCGACGACTCAAATCAAGAAGCACGATGATGGATCAGTTGCTTGGGTGATCCATCTTCGTCCGGATTATTTTTTTTAATCCGGGGACGTATGATAGGATCACCATGCACAAGCGACCGAAGCGGGAAGCAATTCCCTTCAAGTGGTATCAGAGCCACAGTTTCTGATTTTGTGTGTTTAGGATTCGGTTACTTTTATGCACTTATCATATATTATGTGTGTCGGATAATAGTAGGATGTGCGTAGTCAAACTTTTTGGTTGCAGACATAAGATTCAACTATTATGGTCATATGTGTGTGTATGTGATTGGATGTGTGTAATTGTAATATTATTTGAATCCTCGGGGTTGACAATTTTTATAATTAAGTACGACATTGTTTAGCCACTCTTTTATTTTAGTTTACTTTCGATCTAGATTTCATGTACACTCCTTTGTGGAGTATAAGATTGATGGATGTAAATTAAAATAATTTTTCTCGGCTCGGATCTCCGGATGGCTTGTACATGGCGTAGGGAGGAGCGGACGAAGTGACAACACGACTTGAGGCATATTGGAGAACAAAAGCCATAATAGTTGGAAAATTTGTTTTTCATATTTATTGCTTTTGATTTATATGCTTGTTCTGGTTACATAGTTAAAATTCCTAAATTTTAAATTACTAAGTGGGAGAGGAATATTTTTTTTAAATTCCCGCGGCCTCCATTACAATTTGACATGTGATGCGAATAAACTTGCGCGTTGGCTCTGAGTGCCTTCCTCTATATCGAATGAGTTTATTTTGCGGAACACTAGGTCAAATATGGTTATAGAAAGTTATTTAGGAGTGTGTGTACTTCCCCATCGGAAGACACATAATCCGAGATAATTTCCTTAGTATCGAGTAATGGTGAACACTTAGATGCAAATAAGAGTATCCTTCTCATCAAAGTCACTGCTTTTATTTGTAGGGCCGAAGAGGAACCAACTATTAATTTTATTTGTCAAAAAGTAAGATTGATAGGATAATAAAATTAATGGGTAAAACCTCCTCTTACAAATGTAGAATTCGTATACGACTATACTATCGTGGCATACGATATTCTCGGTGTTTTGAGGTGTTAGTTGATTTTAAAATTTTATTCTCGGGTTATGTGTCTTCCGATGGGCAAGTACACACGCTCCTAAATAATTGCCTATAACCATATTTGACCTTGTGATCCGTAAACAAACTTATCCGATGGGGAGGAAGGCACTCAGAGCCGACGCGCTAGTTTGTTTGCATCACTTGTCAAATCGTAATGGAGGCCGTGGGAATTTATAAAAAATTTCCTCTCCCACTTAGTAATTTGAAATTGAGGAATTTTCTAGCCTACGACATGCATATCAAACAATAAACAATAAATATGAAAAATAATTATTTTCCAACTATTATGGCTTTTGTCTTTAATATGTCTCCCGTCGTATCGTCATCTCGTCCGCTCCTCCTACGCCATGTACGAGCCATCCGGAGATCCAAGCCAAGACTAAAAACTATTTTAATTTACATCCATCGATCCTATACTCCACGAGGGAGTGTAAAAGAGAGAAGAAGGCCTTATTCACTATCTACCAAGGCGTAGATGAAGTTACTTTTGAGTTGATTTCTCTAGCAACAACGTCACAAGAGGCTTGGGAGATATTGAAGACAACATATGATGGAGTAGATAAAGTAAAGAAGATTCGCCTATAAATCTTACGAGCTCAATTTGAAGCACTATAACAAGAGAATTCAGAAACAATTTCTAACTATTTCTCTCGAGTTATCTCCATTGTTCATCAAATGACACGAAATGGAGTGGAGCTAAAAGATGTTCGAGTTGTAGAAAAAATCTTAAGGTCCATAAACTCGAAGTTTGATTTCGTAGCTGTGGCGATTGAAGAATCAAAAGATTTAGAGATGATGTCTGTAGAAGAGCTTATGAGATCCCTTCAAACATATGAACAAAGAATATTGAAGAAAAGTGAAGGAAGAACTTTGGAGCAAACACTCCAAGATAAACTATCATTCAAGAAGAATGAATCTTACAAAGGAGGTCCTCAACGAGGAAGGGCTTCTGCATGGAGAGGAAGAGGTGGTCGTACTTCTAACTTCAATGAAAATCAAAATGATGATAATCAAAAAGGACATGGACATGGAAGAGGCCGTGGTAGAAGTCGAGGTCAAGGCCGTGGACGAGACAGAAACACTGGATGGAGGTATGATAAAACTAAATCTCAATGTCACATTTGCAAGAAGTATGGTCATCACTATAATGAATGTTGGTATAACACTAACAATGAAGACTAAATAGTGAACCTTGCTAATAAGGAGGTGGACAATGAAGGACCAGTTTTGTTGATGGCATGTGAAGGACCAGAATTTGACTAGCCTATTACCTGGTTCCTAGACACAGGAGCATCAAACCACGTGTGAGAGGAAGGAGTTTTTAACAAAGCTTGTTGAGAGGCAAATAGGCAATATCACCTTTAGAGATCTCTCACAAAGACCAATTAAAGGAAAAGGTGATATTGTGTTTGAATTGCAAAATAGAAAGAAGGTATGCATCTCAGATGTTTATTATGTTCCTGACATAAAAAATAATCTTTTGAGCATTAGTTAATTATTGGAGAAAGGATATGATATACAAATGAAAGATTTGGCTTTTAGTGTCCATGATAAGAGTAATAATCTTATTACTCATGTCACAATGGCTAAAAATAGGATGCTCCCACTAAAGTTGAGCATTAATGAAGGGAGTTGCTTCAAGGCAAGCACTATGGATAGTTCCACTCTTTGGTATATTCGATTTGGGCATCTTAATTTTGAGACATTAAAGCTACTTTCAAAGCACGACATGGTATTTGGTTTGCCAAAGATTGAAGGTTCCAATCATCTATGTGAAATATGTGTTGTAGGAAAGGAGCAGAGAAAGTCATTCAAAAAGTACAATATGAGGCGAGCATCTTCACAACTTGAACTGGTGCACTCCGATGTATGTGGACCCATTAAACCTATCTCTACTGGTGGAAACATGTATTTCTTGACTTTCACTGATGATTATAGTGGAAAAACATGGGTATATATGATAAAAGAGAAGAAAGAAGTTTTCACCAAATTAAAGCAATTTAAAAATTTGGTTGAAAAACAAAGTGGATATCAGTTGAAATGTTTACGAACTGATCGAGGAGGTGAATACACCTCATTGGAGTTTGAAAATTTTTGTAAGGAAAATGGTATTATTCACCAACTTACAATGCCCCAAACACCACAACAGAATGATGTTTCAGAAAGAAAAAATCGAACTATTCTAAATATGGTTCGATGTATGCTAAAAGAGAAAAATATTCCAAAATTTTTTTGGAGAGATGTTGTTGCTTGTGCTATATATTTATTGAACAGGTTTCCCACTAAAAGAATTGGAGATATCACTCCAGAGGAAGCTTGGTGTTTACACAAACCAAGGGTGGATCATCTTTGTATTTTTGGGAGTGTAGCATTCACAAAAATACAAGAAGAGAAACGAACAAAGCTTGAAGATAAAAGTCAAAAGTGTATTCTCTTGGGCTATTGCGAGAATGCAAGCCGATACAAGTTGTACAATCCCATAACTCAAAAGCTCGTGATATCAAGAGATGTGAAATTTGATGAAGAACAAGCATGGAATTGGAACAACAACAATAATCACTACAAAAAAAAAAAGCTTATAGACAACATTTTTTATGCGTTGTTTATATGGCTGAAAAAGCATTGTTAAAAGCACTGTTGTTAAAAGTGCGACTAAAGACAACGGATAAAAAAACATTGTCTTTTCTAGCAAAGATAACGCTTTTGCAACGGAAACAAAGCGTTGTCGTTTTTTACAAGGACAATGCTTTTGCAACCCATAAAAAGCGTTGTCTTTACTGGAAAAGAAAATGCTTTTACAATGGATAAAAAGTATTGTCGTTGTTAGAAACGACAATGTCTTTACAACGAATTTAAAGCGTTGTTATTTTAGCACATATAACGATTTTGCAGTATATTAAAAGTGAAAAGTGTTGTCGTTTGAAATGAAATATCAATTTTTATCAACAAATAAAAACCGTTGTCTTTTATATCTAAAAAACATTGTCTATTATATTACATGATGAACTACTTAATTAAACACTTATAAATAATATCAATTAAAATATCATTAAAATACAACTAATCAATCCCGGTGATACCTCATCTGCCTCCTCAACCAGCGCGGCCACCCACTACCTTTGTTCTTTGCAATTCTCGTAGCTTGTCCTTTTATTTCTTCACTCTTGCTTAGCCGCTCAAGAGCCTCTCCCATGTAGCTTGTACAATAACAATAGCAATCAGGCGTTTTATTTTTCATGATTGACTATTCTTATTGTGACGAAGGACTAATCAAGACTAGACGTGTTTATTAGTTTATCGATTCGATTTCGATTTCGATTACAGTATAATTCTAATCGGTTTCGAATCCGTCGACATTGAAGTCGATTAGAACCGATTCAGAATCGGTTACGATTTCAAAGTTTTAACTTTGAAATCAATTCAATTCGGATCGGTTCCGAACCGATTTCGAAATAGTTTCGGATCGATTTCGAAATGGTTCCGGATCATCTTCGCTTTCAAATTTATCTATCGTGTCGGTAATCATATTCTTTTTTTCCATTGCAAATAATCTTGTAGATATGTTAGCATGATAAGAGTTTTCATTTTTAAATTAGCAATCCAAACTAGTTTAAAATTGAAACAATCGATTCTGAATTAGTTTCGAAACGGTTCTGAATCAATTCTGAAATTGATTGTAATCAAATTGAGCCAGAATTGAAACAGTTTCGATTCAATTCCAAAATCGATTCATCTGAATCGATTTCGATTCCGAATTTAATAGATTATTCTGACTCGATTCTACTCGACTCCGATATGTTAAACATACCTAATCAAGACAATGGACTTCAACACACTTATTCAGATTGTATTACTGCTTTCCTCCTATCGTTATATTCGATCTCATATATGAATTTTGCTGCTAATTTAACAACTGCACTTGCAATTAAGTAATTAACACCGCTATAATTTTTTTTTAAAAAAAAAAGCCAATTTAGATCTTAATCAAAGATCACAACAGGTAAATATTTCCTCTTCGGATAATATTTGGTCCAATTATCTAATTACAAATGTAGATAATTGATAAATCGAACACGTGTTTTTTATGTTTATTATTTATTTTTATTGTTATAGTAAAAAAAAACAACATTTTAAATTAATTAATAAGAAGCATTATTTATATTATGTGTGAGGGTAAATCCGTCAAGCAATATGTCATCGTTAAGCGATGAGTAACCCAATCCTATCTCCTCCCGTGGACTCCCGATTCTTCTCATGGCGACCGCAGTGTACTTCACTGGCGTCGTGAGCTCTGCTAATCCACCGCCCAAGCCTTCTCTTTCCGCTTGTAATCTTCGTCAGAATTCCAACACAGGTTCCATCTTCCCTTGTGGAAAATTTCACTTCCGATGTCTCAAGGCCAAGGTGAGCCTCTGTCGTTGGATTTGGCGGCCCTAGTTTCGAACTTGTACTGCTTGTTCTTCCGATTCTAATTCTTCAAGTTTCTAATTAAATAGGCCGCGGAGAACGATACGGTCGATACTAAGAAGGGCACGAAAGCGAAAAGCCTCGTTTGTGCGGAGTGCGATGGGAACGGTGAGAGCCATTTTCTGGATTCCTTTTTACTTCTTTAATTGTTCGGTCTTTTATGCATTATATCTTTGGAAACCCTTTGTCTCGCTTTCGTATTTGGAACGTTCTAAGGCAAAATAAAAAAAAAAACCACACACATTTTGGATTGTCCAACAAGGTATATATTTAATTTTGGTTGCTGTTTATGCACCGGTATAATGTTAAACTAGTTATTTTATGTCTTTATGAGTTGATTGATTCATGTTTAGTCAAATAAATTTTTTCATCTCGTTATTTCTTGATCCTAGAGTTGAACTTTCATATTGAATGAATTTTCCTGTTATGCTTAGTTTTGGGCCAGTTAATTTCGAGTTTGTTTGGGTCCAATTCTGGTTGGAAAGAATACTTATTTGATATTAGGAAAAAAATCTTAATATTCGTAGTTCATGTTTATTATGTTTGCAATCATAGGGGTGTAAGTGTATTTAATTTTATATAATTAATTCTTTGTTCTCATGGTTTCCAAGGAATCCTTAAAACACAACTCCTCTATTTTGTGCTCCAATTCCGAATTTTTTGTTTACTGCATCTTCTACTTTTGGGCGGAGGATGCATTCTCCGCAATGTACTGGGATTAGATATCCGTTTTGTAAAACGCTATGACTTCAACAAGCTGGAAAGTTCTCTGGTCACTGTAATTGCTCTTCTCATTACTTGCATCATTGTCTGTGAGACAGATCGAGAGTTGTAGAAATTTCTCTGATGTTAAAATGCATGGCTTGGCACAAACTATTGTTCAAACATGACAATTTTGTTTCCTCCCCCAAAATAAATGATATACTAGTTTGAGAATGTGGATATGTTTTTTTTTTGTTTTACTTTGCTAGATTTTATTTACATCTGTTCTTTTTCTCCAAGGATTTCTGTCAATGATGCTGAAATTCCCGAAAAAGTACTGGAAAAATTGAATGACAGGATCAAAAGATCTCTGGTTTTGCAAGAATGACAACTCTTTTCCCTGTTTGATTTGCATAGAAGTTCCTTATTTTTTTGTAACCCATAAACGGACCGTCACTTACTCTCAACAAATTTCAAAACACATGAAAAAGTATTCCCTGAATCATTAGGTTTTCGTTATTGTACTTCCTCATTTATTTTCCATGCGTAGAGAGAATTGTTCTCTGATAAGAACACAAAACAATCCTTAGGTTAGATTACAAATATCTGTTTTGTAAATGATGGATTTCTCAATCTTGCATCCGCATATATATTCAGAAAAACGAAAACAAAACAATCCGAATACAGGATCTTATCAATTGATCTACAATAGTCATGCAAAAACAAAGTATAAAAGCGGAAGTATAAATTAAAGCATAAACATGCACCTGAATCTGAAGACATTGTCGTTGGAAGAATCTGAAGATCTGACACCGAAATAGCCGCAAGAATTGATCTTCCACAAGTGCGAGAGCGACGACTCCGTATGCTCTGCCTGATAGGGAAAAAGAGATGGTCGTTCGATTTTGTCTCCTGCGGAGATCACACCCTATATATAGAGCTACCCTAACCCATTAACAACCCATCAATGCTAATGGTACGGGCTAAAGGGTTCTACACATATGGATCCAAAATCCAATAACCCACATCAATAACGCAAACCTGCTAATCAAAATAATAATTAGATCACTTAATCGGGTTCAAACTAATACGACACAATCAGATGCATTACAATAATCACATATAAGTCCACCATCAATAATCTTCCACTTAGGCTACATGTGATTCTGTATGTAACACATGATGGAAATTCTTTAGTCGCGCTCATCATATCGTATTGAACTGAAACAATCTGGTCGATCAATTTTATTGGTATAGGACTAAAGTGATCATAGCTACTCTATATATGATTGGTAGCAAAACCCGCCAGTAATCACAATACCAATGTCGTCTACGACATAGATATGATGTGGATGTGTAACATGAGGAATGCAAGAAAAGTGATATGCATATGTCTATTTTCAACTGATCCTCCTTATGATCCAATATCGGATTTTGATCATGTTTGCAAGCACCATATGCTACACTGCATTAGCAAACCATGATCACCTTATGACTCATTACTGAATCTTACATCACATTTACAATCACCATATGCAAACCGCATTAATAAATCATGATATTTCTTTATTCAGAGTGTTAACAAATACACATGTAAAAGGAAAACTTTATTTGTACAGTAATCAAAATTTACATGTGTGCATTATATACACAGAGCATTCAAAATAACAAATAAATACAGACTCCCACTAAACGGGTACTTCATCTATATGAAGGACCCTCATATACAGTTCATGCTGATGAAACACCTTGGACAATAATACTTTGGCGAGCAGATCCGTCAACATCGAGTTTGTCTGAATATGCTCTATTGTTATTTGATCACTTTGTACTTTTTCCTTAATCGCCATATATTTGATGTCGATGTGTTTTGACTTCGACGAGCTGGAGTTGCTCTTAGAATAGAGTTCTGTGGCTTTATTATCACAGGAAATTTTTAATGGTCTGTCAACACCATCGATGATCTGTAATGCTATGATAAAATTTCATGGTCATATCCCATGATTTGATGCTTCGTAGCAGACTATTAATTTTGCTTCCATCATGGAAGTCGCTATAAGCGTCTGTTTAATGCTTCTCTATGATATAGCGCCCCAGCAAGCATGTAGACAAAATCTGAAGTGAACCTCCTGGTGTCTAAGCATCCAGCAAAATTAGAATATGAATATCCAATCACTTCTAGCTGACTGGATCTTCGATATGTGAGTATAAGTTCTTTGGTTCTTTGTAGATACCATATAACCCTCTTTATGACTTTCCAATGCACTGGTCCAGGGTTACTTAGATATCTGTCTAACATTCCAATAATGTATGTAATATTTGGACGCGTACAAACCTGAGCATACATGAGACTTTCTACTATCGATGCAAAAGGAAGTTTCTCCATCTCCTTAATTTCAAATTCACATTGTGGATATTATTGTAAGCTAAATTTATCACCACTAGACATAAGTGTGTCTCCAGGTGTACAATTATTCATACCATATCGTATGAGCATCTTTTCAATATAGACTTTTTGTGATAATCCAATTATACCTTTGAATCTATCATGACATATTTGTATGCCTAATACGAAGGATGCTTCACTAAGATCTTTCATTTCAAATTTATCTGATAGAAATGACTTTGTCTCATGCAATAATTGTTTACTATTGCTTGCCAACAAGATGTTATCCACATATAGGACAAGTATTACAAATTTGCTCCCATTGAACTTGACATATACGCATTAATCAACTGGATTCTCTTTAAAACCAAATAAAGCAATCACTTGAACAAATTTCTTGTAGCACTGACGGGATTCTTGTTTTAAACCATAAAAAAATTTCTTTAATTTACATACTAGGTGTTTTGAATCATCAGATTCAAAGTTCTTTGACTACACTATGTATATCAATTCCTCAATGTATCCATTAAGGAATGCAGTCTTGACTTCCATTTGATGTAGCTCCAAATCATAATGAGCTATAAGTGTCATGATTACTCTTAGAGAGTCTTTTGTGGATATAGGTGACAAAGTCTCCTTGTAATCAATATCCTCCTTCTGAGTCAATTCCTTGGCTACAAAGCGTGCTTTTTACTTTTTGACATTGCCCAGTGAATCCCGTTTAGTTTTAAATATCCATTTACAACTAACATGTTTCACTCCTTCAAACAATTTGACTAGGTCTCATATATCATTGTCTGTCATGACTTCATCTCATCTTTCATGGCTTTAATCCACTTTTCAGAATTAAAATAATGTTTGACTTCCTGGAAAGATGAAGGATCATCATCCAACCCAATGTCAAACTCATGCTCGTGTAGATAAGTATTACTCCCACTGGATGTGCAACATCAATAACATAAGGTATGATAATCATACCTCTACTTGTTGCATCTATAGTAACTGAGGTAGGATGACCAGTGCAATCCTTCTCAAAAGGTATGCTCTAAGTTTAGTGCTCCCATTGTCCTCAATGAATTTGACATTTTCCGTTTCGAAAAAGGACCTATTTAAGGAGTCATAAAATTTAAAACCCTTTGACCTTTTAGAATATCCTATAAAATGATAGCTAATCATCCTAGAGTCTAGTTTCCTTTCATTAGGCCTATAAGACCTAGCCTCAACTAGATAATCCCAAACGTGTAAATGCCTAATGCTAGACTTCTTACTCGTCCATAGCTCATATGAGGTTTTACTCATTGCCTTATTGGGTACTCTATTAAGTAAGTAAACTGCAGTCTTGAGTGTTTCACCCCACAAGGATTCAGGTAAAGAAGTGAAAAACATCATACTTCTCACTATGTCCTTTAGGGTTCAATTCCTTTGCTCAGCTTCACCATTCTGATGATGAGTATCAGACATGGTGTATTGAGTCATAATACCACACTCAGAAAGGTAATTGACAAAAAGTCCTAGACGCTGTTCATCGGATCCATTATAACGACCATAATATTTACCTCCACTGTCGGATCTGACAGCTTTGATCTTCTTACCTATTTGATTTTCAACTTCGGCTGGCTTTGAAGATCTTGAATATGTCTAAGGACTGTGACTTCCCATGCAAAAAGTACAAGTAAACATATCGAGAGTAATCATCAATAAAATTAATAAAATATGTTTGTTTATTCTAAGATGCAGAAGGGAGCCTTGACACAATGGTAAGGTTGTTGCCTGGTGACCAAGAGGTCACGGGTTCAAATCCTGGAAACAACCTCTTGCAAAAAAAAATAAGGTAAGGCTGCGTACAATGGATTCCTTCTCCGGTACCCCGCGTGGCAGGAGCTTCGTGCACCGGGTTGTAGTTTTTTTTTAGTCCAAGATGCCTTAGGGAATGATCCATATATATTTGTATGTATCAGTTCTAAAGTGTTACTACACTGACTTGCACCTTTATTCTTTTTGTTAGTTATTTTGCTTTGACACACTGTATATAGACATCGAAGTCTGACATGTCAAGGGAATGCAGAATTCCTTGTGATATTAATCTTTTTAAAAGTTATTTAGATATATGTCCTAAACGCCTATGCCACAATATGGATGAATTCTCCTAAGTCAACTTGTGCTTCGTATCTACACTGTGCATTATGTTGTCTGTGAGAGTTATGATGTTTAACCTATATAGCTTATCAACTAGGGAACCTGTACAAATATGTATTGAATTTTGAAAAATACTAAATATTTCATTTTCAAATGAACAAATATATCCTGATTTGTCCAAAGAAGAAATGGAAATTAAGTTCCTCCGGAAGGATGGAACAATAAATACAACAACAACAAAGCCTTATTCCACTAGGTGGGGTCGGCTATATGGATCCTTCTACGCCATTTGACTCTATCCCCTACTATATCATCATCTATATTCAGTGTTCTAAAAATCACCGATTTTATCCGATTAGGCGGCGCGTAGGCGGTGGACGCTCGTCCACCGCCCCGACATTTACAGAGGCGACGCCGCTAGGCGTCGCTGCATTAATCGGCGGTGTCGCCGCTTTAATCGGCGCCCAGAGCGATTAATCGACGACGCTTCGCTTCGATTAATCGGGGCGACCGACCGATTAAGCGCTGACACGGCCGTGTCAGGAGTTCCCTTCAACAAAGAACCGACACGCCTGCCTGAGGGTGAAATGTCGCGACACGCCCATGCCGAATGAGGGCACAGCGTGCGGTGAGAAAATGTAGACACGCCCATGCCAAATGAGGGCACGGCGTCGCGCATTCGTACGTGGCGTGTCGCACATTTCCAATTCTTATTATTGCAATGGATTTTTAATATTGTTTGCAATTATGTTTTTAATTCTTATATTTTGCAATTCTTATTGTTTACAATCTTAAACGTTTTTAATATTCTTGTTACTTGTTGAGTTGTTGTTAGTTGTTATTTGTTACATGCATGTGGAGGCTACAAAGTGAGTTTTGACTTTTGAGTGCCCATAATATATTAATTTTTTTATATATTATTATATTTAAAATATTAAAAATCGCTTAGAACGCTTAGTCAGCTTACCAGCGCTAGCGGCGAGCGATCACGCCTACCGTCTAGCGCTTTTTAGAACACTGTCTATATTTAAATAAATTTTATCTTGTTTTATTGTTGCTAACCAAGTCTTTTTTGGTCTTCCTCTTCCTCGTTTGTTGTGTATATTTGGTATCGTTTCACATCGCCTAACTGGAGCATTTATTGGCCGTCTAAGTACATGTCCGTACCACCTTAAACGTATCTCTCGGAGTTTTCCTTCAATAGATGCAACACCAACTTTTTCTCTAATGCTCTCATTTCTTATTCTATCCATCCTCGTATGTCCGCACATCCACCTTAACATCATCATCTCTGCAACTCTCATCTGGCTTCATACGCCGAGTCGTAGCCCAACATTCACCATATAACATAGCAGGTCTAATCACGCCAGAACTTCCTTTAAGTTTTGTAGAGGCACTTTACGATCACATAAAATACCCGATGCTTTTCCATTTCAACCATCCCGCCAGTATTCTATGTAAGACATCTCTCTCAAATCCCTCCATCATCTTGCAAAATGATCCTAAATATTTAAAACTCTCAATTCCGCATAACTCATCATCTCCTATCTTAACACTTGTCTCATTACGCCTAAATATTGCTAAATTTAAATTCCATATATTAGTCTTTACTCTACTAAGCTTAAAACCTTTCACTTCTAGTGTTTCACGCCAAGATTCTAGTTTAGCATTTACTCCTTCACGTGTCTCATCTACTAAAAACAATATCATCTCGAAACAACATGCACTACGTAATGTCTTGAATGTCGATGAGTTAAATCGTGATTAGTGTAAAAAGATAGGGACTTAAAGTGATCCTTGATGTAACCCTATCTTTATTGGAAATGCTTGATTAATCCACCAAGTCTTATTATAGTCGTTCTTTATACATATCCTTAATTAGTTTAATATATATTACACTAACACCTCTTTTCTAAAATTCTCCATATTATTTCTCTTGGAACTACATGTCTTTTCTAAATCAATGAATACCACATGTAGATCCCGCTTTTGCTCTCTATACTTTTCAATTAGTCTGCGAGAAGATGTATAACTCTATCATTGACCTTCCCGCATTTAATCCAAATTGATTTTCGAGAACCATGATCTCTTTCCTTAATCTTTTTATTACTTTTTCCAAAGTTTCACGACGACTCATTAGTTTAATACACCCTATAGTTTTCTGAGTTTGTATGTCTCCCTTATTCTTATATAAGGAATTAGGATCTTATCCTCCATGATCAGCATCCTTTTTGTTTTCAATATCGTTAAATAATTTTGTAAGTCATTCGATACCTTGTTTCCCTAGACACTTCCATACCTCATCTAATATCATCCTGCAATTTTTCCATTTTCAGATTCCATTTAAAGTTTTTCATTACTTACAAATTTGAATTCTCATGATAAAAATTTAAATTTCTATACTCATTTGACCTACTTAAATTACCTAAATTAAGTTTGGTCTCCTAAATCTTCATTAAAAAGTTGATAAAAATATCTCTTCCACCGCTCTTTTATTTCTTCATCATTTACTAGACCTATTCAGATTCATCTTTAATACATCTTATTTGATTAAGATCTTTTTTTCCTCTCTCTTTCACTTTAGCTTATTCTATAAATGTCTCTTTCCCTTCTTTTCAGTATCTAATTTTGATATAAGCTGTTCAAAAGTTTGATCTTAGCTTCATTTGCTTTCTTAGTTTCTTTCTTGCTATTGTATATTTTTTCAAATTTTCCTCATTTTACAAATATTTAATTTCTTATATCTTATTCGTTTTTCCTTGACTTTCTCTACTTTTCCATTCCACCACCAAGATTCTTTACTTGTTGCGCTCTTCGACTCACCGAGTACACTCTTAACCACTATTTTGATTTTGATATCATCTTATCACACGTCGTATTAGTGGTCATGTATATGTATCTAATACTTGCTCTACCTTCTCTTTGAATATATTTAGTTTCTCATCCTTTAACTTCCACCACTTAATTCTGTGGGTCGTGTATATTTTCCTTCTATTAATACTATGTTTGAGGCGTATATCCAATACTACTAACCTATGTTGAGTAGTTAAACTTTCTCCGAGAATAACCTTACAATCTTTATAAATCTTTCTATCTCTTCCTAACCATAAGGAAGTTAATTTTTGATTTATTATTCCCACTTTTGAACGCGACCAAGTGTTCTTCTCTTTTCTTAAAAAACATATTAGTTAGTATAAGGTCATACGCTATCGCAAAATCCAATATAATTTTACCTTCTTCATTTCTTATTCCAAACCCATAACCCTACGACTCTCTCATATTCGCTATTTTTCACTCGATACGCCCATTTAAATCACCTCCTATTAAAATCATCTCATTCGACTAATATTTTGTAATACTTCATCCAAGTTCTCCCAAAACCTTAATTTGGTATTTTCATCTAATCCTATTTGAGGTGCGTATATACACTAATTACGCTTATAGTTTCTTTCTCCACTACTATTTTTGAGAGCTATAATTCTATCCCCTTTAATTACTCCTACAACTTCATCCTTTAACGAACTATCAACAATAATACCCACTCCATTTCTTGTTTTACTCTTTGCAGATACCCTAACTTAAAACCCGAGTTATCTATCATTTTTGCCTTCTCACCAACCCATTTTGTCTCTTGTACACATACAATATTAATTTTTCTTCTAATCATCGTATCTACTATCTCCATTGTTTTACCAGTGAGGGTTCCTATGTTCCATGTACCAAATCTTAGACTACTAGTTTTTCTATAATATTTGTTCTTACCCAACCTATGGTGTGAGAACTCTTGCTTATTTAACACTACACCCAAGTTCTCATGGAGACGTAGCGGTCCTTGCCGATACGTTGCAGTCGGACCCTGCAACGTGAACTCTAGCATATTTTTCACTACACCCGAGTTCTGAAAATGTAGTGGTCCTTGCCGAGACATTACAGTCGGACCCTGTAACGCGTTCCTTCCGGGGAACAACCTAGCATTAGCACAATAGTTTGATTGATCCATTCATTGAACATTTGCCTTAGTTTAACGCTGGCTGGCAACCTAACGCAACCCTCCTCCTTTATCCGGGCTTGGGACCGGCCACGACAAGGTTAACTTATCATGGGCGGAGTTTCCAAATCTAAAAATATATCGGTCCCTAGATAAAACCTAAAAACACCTATAGCAGTCATTCTAGCCTTCTTGTCATTACCAGTATAGATGTATCTTTCACCATCAATAGACATTCGACTAGTAAGATAACCATGCTCAGTGACACTAATATAAGTGATAGTTCCAATGTATATCCACCAAGTGTCAGTATGTACAATGACAAAATTGACTTCTAAACTAACCAAACTGAGAAGTTCATTGTCAGCCACTGTAATTTTAGTACTCTTACTCCTAATGATCCTTTTATATTTAGTGGTTTCTAAAACTAAGGTTAATGGAATGTTATTTTCATTAGTAGATATCACTTGTACTATAAGACAAAAGAAAGAATAGAACAAATGCTCACATTAATAATCATATACATGTATATATATAAACAGTAACATAAAGTAAATACTAAGATATATTTACTTATAATGGGTCTCGTTATGAAATATCAAATACAACATTACAATTAATCTTTGGATTAAATTGTAATTTATTAACGACACTCTCTAATCCTAACTCAACACTCTGTAATCAACCACAAAATGTGTCTTCCTTTGGATCAACACAATATATGCATGATTAATAACCAAATACGAGTCAGGTTTGGTTACATCAATTATAACTACAATTCACTATTTCTTTAATCAGTCACATGTCTTCCTTTGGACTGATATATTATGTGTATGATGTTTATAGTGAATCACCTTAAATATATATCTGGCCTAAAGATGATTTTCCTTTGAGCCAACTATTTTTATGATAGATATACATCCACTCACATAATGATGTACTAAGTTTAGTTAATAGTTCTTACTTTGGCGATAATATTAGTTCAACTTATTAACACATATGCTAATGGATACAAATGAAATTCTAAGTAACTCGATTGTATTTTTGCTGTTAAATGATGTAGGGGATGCAAAATGACCTTAACACGAGACTAAAAAAACTTTGAATCCTCCGAAAAGGCTCTAAACGACATATTTTAGGTCTGAGATAGAGTGTTACGGGGGATTTATGTTGGGAAACCGGTCCAGATCTGACGTTCACAACGTCGCGGGCAAATACTTCGCACAACCGCAGCGGAAATAAATAATTATACCGGATTCCACCAGAGATCCATGTAAAACTATATAAATCGTTATCTATATTCTAGTCTAGATCTTATCTAGAGGAGGAATATACCTTCGGTGCGTGCCCTTCGCAATCCCGCTTTTCCAAACGATGTTGGATCTCAATACGGTAAGGGTAACCATATATCTATGGTATCCACACTGACACCCACACGATTTTGAGTTACGTTGTGCTAGCAACCCCTAGCAAAACGCCAAGACCTCTTTGGAAGAAGAAGGAGAGGAAAGAGGAGATGAGAGAACTCTTTCTCTTTTGGCCTTCTTTGGCTTGCACACCCAAACACCAAAAGCCACACAAAGCAATTGTGTCATCCACGTTGAACACCAAAAGAGGGCTTTTAATCCATAGCAACCATTGCCATTAACTCCCATTTAGACATCTCTTAATACCAAGACTCTTGGTATTCTCCTTCATGAATTCTCATCATGAATACCAAGGCTCTTGGTTTTCCCATGCATGATTAATCAAATTAATCATGCATGATGATGAATCATCTTCCATGGTTCAACTTGAGTTTAACTCAAGTTTAACTAGTATGAGTCTAACTCAAATCTTGGTCATATGCTCAATTGTTCTTTTAGTCTAACTAAAAGAAATCATCTCCAAAACAGAATGTCATTTGTATGTGACCCTATAGGCTCTTGTAACGTTGACAATGTATCTAAAACTCTTTTAGATACATAAGCAATGAGCGACATCTAACAATACATCATTGCTACCCAAGTTACAAGATCGTCGAGATCCGACAACCTTTCCGTGCCTATTTCATGTATGACAGTGTCCTTCTATCTCTGATATCTTAGATCGATCAATGAGGCATAGACCGTGTCATCCCCTTATCGATCTGTATGTTTTTTGATCCCCAAGTAGACTCACTCAAACAAATGAGCCCAATAACATGACCATGCATTTCGTGGTCCTATTCTATCAAGAGGCCAAAGATATCACTCCTATCATATAGGAGGGATAGATCTCATCTACATCACTCACATCCCTCTGCATAATTCGTTATACCCAGTGATCGCCGTTATAGTCACCCTGTTACGGCGCGACGTTAGACGATACCAAAGTACATAACTCCTTATGTAGGGAACCGTAGTGACTTCAGGTCTAAGGATTATTCATACCAATAGTCACATGAGAAAGTATATGACACTCATATAACGATCCATGATATTTTCTCATGGCGGGTCAATTCAGTATATATATTCTCCAATATATATACCCATGTGTCAATGTGATATCACATATCCATGACTTGTGAGATCAAGTCATCCATTGACCTACATGCTAGTCTCCATATATTAATACTGCCCTTGTATATTAATACTTGACTAGGAATATTAAGAATAGTGTTCTTTACAACTTCTCATAATCAATTCTACCAATTGATATACTGTAGATTAGAACCTACTATTCAAGGGCATTATTATATTTATTTTAGCTGACACACACATAAAGTAAATATAATAAATAATCATTGTCCTTTTATTAATGAAATATGATACACATGATCCCTAAGCAATCATCTCATTATTGACACTAAGGGCTGACACTAACAGTTTACCCTCACGGTAACAAATGTAGAGCTCTGAATGAGCTTCGAAATATAACTTAGAACGTCTCAAAACTAATCTCGAGTGAAAAGTTATGGTCTTCGGAAGTTTCCTACGTCACCAGTCCACTGTTGCTTTATAGCAATCAACTGATATGATCAGTCGATTGCTCCAATCGACTAACAACCCTTCTGTACTAAAATTAAGGCTCATCAGTCGACTGATGTCATCAGTTGATTGCCTCGGTCAACTCTAAAATCTTATGTGCTATAATTCAAGCACACTAGTCAACTGACGAAAAATGCCACTTGACTGACATACCCAATCGAGTCCCGCAGTCGATTCACAAACGTTATGTTCGAAATTTTACACGCATCAGTTAACTGGTTCTTATGACAGTCGACTGATGAAGATTAGTCGAATGCCCTAGTCGACTCAGAAACATTTTGTGCACTAAATTTGGATAAGTAGTTGAATGATGTTTGTATCAGTCGATCGATGACCTAATTTCTGCGGATCAAAGCGACGGTTTTGACGAAAATGGTGACAATTACGCCACCGTTCTTTGCGGAAAAATACAATTTTTTTTTTATCCGACACTAAACCTAGGATTCCTAATCCTTAGATTCGATAATTCTGTGTGTTTAAATGCATTAAATCAAAATCTAACACAAAATGCATACATTCGGACCAGGATCATTAAAAAAATCGCATTCTAATGTTGTACGATCATCGACATCTAACCTTATGCTTTGATACCAATTGATGGATTTCTCAATCCATCAATGGATTATGCATCCGCATATGTATTCAGAAAAACGAAAATAAAATGATCCGAACACAGGATCTTGTCAATTGATCTACAACAGTCATGCGAAAACAAAGTATAAAAGCGGAAACATAAATTAAAGCATAAACATGCACTTGAATTCGGAGACATCGTTGCTGGAAGAATCTGAAGATTTGACGTCGAAACAACCGTAGGGCTTGATCTTTCACATGTGCAAGAGTGACGGCTTCGTATGCTCTACCCGATGGGAAAAAAGAGACAGTCGTTCGATTCTCTCTCCTGTAGGGATTACACTATATATAGAGCTAATCCTAATTCGTTAACAATCCATCAATGTTAACGGTATGGGCTAAAGGGTTCTCCACATATATTTTCAAAATCCAATAATCCACGTCCAATAACACAAATTTGCTAATTAAAATAATAATTAAATCACTTAATCAGATTTAAGACACAATTGGATGTATTACGGTAACATAAATCCACCACCAACAGTAAATACCAAATCACTGACATCTCACTGGAATAACAGGTGCAAAATTGTGCACACAATGCGAAGGCGCTGGTGTAAATTCTGTTGATCACTTCAATGGCCAATTTAAAGCTGGAGGACTGTGTTGGCTTTGCAGGTAGCATGTAGTGTTGATTAATATATTAGTAGTTTCTTTGTTATTGTTTTCAGGGAACAGTCGCTTATTTTATTTCAAATATTGAGGAGACTCTTCAATAACATATTAAGAACAAGCATGCACTTTGCCTTAGATCATCTTTGTCATAAGCTGCATGCATTTATCTTTGTATTCTGAATATTTGATCTCAGGTCCAACTGTTAGTTGAAACACACATTGCTGGATCAACTAATATTGAGGTCTTTGTCTTCTGTGATTGTGAGGATTGTAAACGAATCAAGTCAAGTTAAATTTTACAGTGTTTAAATTTGTTTGATAAGATAACCAAACTGAGCCAAGTCAAATCTAAAATTAATTAATTCAAGTTTGACTTGTTTAATTGATATTAAACATCTATATCAAGCTCAGTTTAAGCTCGAATCAAGTTTGATCCAAACTAGTTTAAGCTTGACTTTTTTAAATGTTATCAAATTCGTAAGTCAAACTTGTTTGTTTGATTTAAATTTTAATATTTTAACATGTGTTTGATTGGTTAGTATAAACAATTCAACCGAGTGCAAACAAACTCAGAAATGAATCTGATCATAATTTATAAGTTTTGTTTACGAATATTATTTACGAACACTATTCATGAATATTAACAAGTCAAACACATATATGTTCTAGCGTGTTCATTTAATTTATCAAGTTATTCAAGTTTCTTATTTAATTGATTTTGATATCTATTGAACGAACATAAATGAACTCTTATCAAATCAAATACCAAATTTGTTCATGAATATTTATTCGTTTACAACCCTATGATTGTCTACATTTCTACAATGAGGTTTTCCAATTACAAGCAATACGGGCCCATAAGTTAATGCTTTTTTTGGTCTGCATGTCTAAAAACATGAAGGATATATATATTTTTTTCTGATACCCAGTAACAGTAGGAGGATTAAGCTAAAGAGTTGTATTTTCCACTGGTTTCATTGCTGATTCTTATTGTCTTCATCGTCACAGAGGTAAGAAGGAGATTCTCTGCGGGAACTGCAACGGTGCTGGCTTTCTGGGTGGCTTTATGAGCACCTTCGACTAAACTAGTATGTAGCACTGTAGCTTACACAGTATCCTCTCAAATCCTTCATAAAAAATCTATTCTTCTGTTGACTGTCAAGCCGTCACTAGTTTTACATAGTATTTTGAAGTCAGAGTTTATTAGGGCTGCTCAAGTACTCGAGTCCATGCAATTGTTCTTTAAGCACAGATCATCCAAATGTTAATGTAGCAATTACCTGTGCATTGACATGAGCAA
Organism: Wurfbainia villosa; assembly: GCA_025175895.1. Taxonomy (NCBI): domain Eukaryota; kingdom Viridiplantae; phylum Streptophyta; class Magnoliopsida; order Zingiberales; family Zingiberaceae; genus Wurfbainia; species Wurfbainia villosa. The sequence goes on along the minus strand of CM046006.1, from coordinate 80,240,538 downwards.
CCGATAATTTTGAACTTTGAAGTATCTCATTAACATGCATCAGTATATCTCATTAGCAAACCTGACCTTATTCTTGTTTTTGTCAAGTGCGAATGCACCTCAAACGAGAATGCAATTGCATCATTTCGTATGGAATTCTAAGCATTTGCACTCCTTTCAAGGAAAGTAAAGATTCAATGTTTACAAAAGTGAACTCATTCGATTAAACCAAAACAGATGAATCACCCTTTGTAATTTATGAAATTGTCTGCTAGACGAGACTAGTCATTGATATTGCTAACCATAAAGTCTCTGCATAATAGTTTTAATTGTCGTCTTGCTAGTTCTCAGGTGAATCGCATTATTTAGCCAGATCGTTCTAACTATTTCTATCACTGCTATCTCCTGGTCATTCTCTTTAATATCAGATGATGACTTGCCTTTTTCTTGACCAAGTAGATTATCCCACATATGCAGCTGCACTTGCAATGTCCTAGTGTACCCTGTTGCGATAATGATTTAATGCAAGAATTCTAAAAAAAATTGTCACTTTTGTGGTTACAGCTCCACCACTGTGAAGTCTTTAATGCGACACTTGGAATTAGAAGTTAAGGCCACTTTAGCACCATTTATTAGAATTCTCGCCTTAAATCATGCCCCCTCTATATCTCTTGGACCTCTAACAAACACACATGGTGGAATTTCTTTTTATAATACTCTCATTTTAAATAGAGAAATATTTCAAGATGCTTTCATTTCTTTGCTTTAATCTTAACAAGTATTAATTGCATTGCTCCGTTTAGTTCATTGCTACATGCATGCTAAAAAAAATAAAATAATAAAGGCATGAAAAAGATGATTAAAGTGGGTCTCTAATTTAATTTATTGGGAATAAGTGGGCGAACAGCTCGAGACAGTGGGTCTAAAGCATCGCTCTCATGCTTTATTCTCCACAACATTCTGAATCACTGACGGGAAATGAACCCAACAAAAGTACAGAGTCTGCAGAAAGAAAACAATAATTTTGTGGTGGTTCGAGTGCCTTTAGCTTCTTTTCTTTCTTTTATTTTTATTTTTTTAAAGTCGAACGTTTTGATGACTCGATAACACATTTTGACAACAATGAAAAAGGCATACTTTATTTTTTTTTATTTTTTTATTAAGAATATTTAAATGTCATTTAATTTTATTTTTATTCTAGTTTTATTGGAACAACTTTATTTAAAACTCGTGTAGCTTATGCTAATTTTATTCAAAATTGCTGTAACATAGAGTAATTTCACTGAAATTAATTGTAATAGTTTTGATTAAAATTAGATATATTATAGCAATTTTGAAAGAAAAAAAAATTATTGTGTGCTGTAATAGTATTAAAGTCAATTTAATCAAGGTGGATTGATTTTAATTAAATTAGAGTAATTTTATTTGTAGTTTTGGTTGCTCAAAGTGAATTTTTGAGATGAAAAATAAGATGGATTTTATTTTGATATTATTACCCCTTTGCACATTTTAATTAGAAGTCCCTTTGCTCAAAAGATGAAAGTGAGGGAGAAATTAATAACAAAAAATAAAAAGATGAGAAAAGGAAAAAAAATCTTTACCGCATGAAAAGAAGCAAAAAAAAGTGAGAAAGAAATATATATAAATTACATCATTACCCTTAATTTCATCTTCTTTCACCTTAATCTCTACACTAGATAAAACTCTACTTTTGTGCAGTTTTGGGTGGAAGTTGTTAGAGATAAAACTCTTTGGCTCATCTCGATTTGATGATCAAAATTTAGCCTAATGGAATGAATATTGTCATTGAATTGATAATGGTGTGATTTTTTCCCCATTAAAATCATGGAAAGCGCTTTCATCTAGAGCAAATCATCTCTATGGAGGTGACATGGTTGTTAAGGTATAACGGTACTTATAGAAATAACATGGATTGATTCGAAGGAGGTTTAATTTTTTTTTTTTAGATTCAGATGATCCCTACGTGTCTTGGTCACTATGTCAAGGTCCATAGAATTTTTCGTGATTTACCTCCTTCACATGATATGCGTGGAGACGGTCGGTGGGGGCTATTAGATTGCGATTCCGTCTTTTCTGAGGTAACAACAAGCAAACACTATCTCCATGAGAATGACGTGGTGATTAAGACACGACGGAATTTACAGATAAAGTAAGAATCGATTTCGAATGATATCTAAAATTATTTTTGAATTCAGATGATTTTTATGTATTTTGATCATCATATTAAAGTTCAAAAATCATTCACGATTTATCTCTTTTATTCGATTAAGACGGTTAAATAGATGGATTTCCATCTCTTGCGTATACGCTAATAAAGCTAGGGCTTTTTTTTTTATATATATAAAAACAAAAATTCCCTTCTACCATGAACAGCGCAAACTGCTGGAGTAGTTAAGTTATTACTTCAAAAGTCAATCTGAACCCCCTTCTTTTCAGTATCGAAATCCCCAACCACCATTACTTTGTGCCAGCTTGCTTAACCGACGAGGATTTCGATGTTATCGATTTATATCTTTAAATTTCAAGCCTTTTGTTCTTTTCCCAAAGCCGAGCAAGAAACCAACAGCCCCAGCCATTCACTCGTGAATGCAAACTACATGATACTGTGCAGTTAAAATCGTCGGATTCACTTTCCACCTTACTCTCGACCTGATCCATTCCATTTCTTCGAGCTGTGATTTGATACTTCAGTAACTTATACACCAATAGGAATGCCATGCCAATCCCACCTCATCACCGGATCGAGGTTTTGACAATACATACCATTGTCAACCCTACCATGCCATCATTTACTATGCCATTCCTTTCTGGTTGTAGCCTGGAACCTAGACATCTCTCTGAACGTTTTCAGGGCCCTTTTCTTTTCTTTTTTTCTTTCTTTTTTTTGCTCTGCTTGCTGGAAGCCATTGCTGCAATGCTGTTGCAGTCTGAAGTGGACAAGTATACTGAAGCCACTGTCCTCGACTCGAACCAGTGACTGGGATCTGATTCTTGCAGGAACAGGCCAAATCTATGACACTGTAAAAATACAAGAAAAGGGGCATACTGCGTGCAGTAGTCTTGGTGGCGTTGCCATCACTGAGATGGTGAGCTCCCTGTAGTGCACAGTGTGCGTGGCATTTGGGAGGGCCAGGTCAGGCCTGAGCCAATCAAAAGCTCTGCTATGCTTCCACCAAATCCAGAAGCTTTAGCGCCGTGAGTGGTGGAAGAGTTGGCATGGCCACAATCTGATTCTGACCTGGTGCTCTGCTTGAATAAGAAAGAGGGGAAAAAAAGGATAAATAAAATCAAATAAAATTGTGGAAGTCCTTGCTCGAGCCATTAACTAGAAAGTGAGTGTATCGATCCTGTGTTGTTGATTTCTGCATCTGCCAATTTTGCTCGTGACTTTTGGAGCCGAAGCATGCTCTGCTCTCCACGACCCCCACTCGGTTAATTTCAGCACAAGCATGGCTCAAAAGGGGGAGGGTGAATCATTTACCTTTAACTTTGAGAGGACACAAACGAGATTGAACACGAGCATCACAAGAGCTGCCTTGCGGCCATTTCGGTCATCAATTGCATTTGCTGTGTTTATGGTTTCACTAGATTTCGAAATTTGTCGACAGCATATCAGACCTGAGTGAAAGCTGCTCGAGTCAGGCAATGCAACGAACAGATTGTGGCCAAACCCTTGCCGTCCAGCTGTGACTTGATTTCCAAGTCGGAGGAGACACTTTCTCGTTGCTTATCTTTTTTAGGCGAAATCTTTCATCTCGAGGTTTTTTCTCCTCCGTTCCATGACGGAAAAAGAGAGTAAATCATGATCGACATATGATCGTATCGGTATTGATGTGGTTGTTTTTCTGAATGCCTTCCATCGGATCTTAGGAGGTGGTAAGATTTTATAGTCGCAACAGTAATAAAGTTAACATGTATTAGAGGACCGTCGATATTTTTCGACAATGATCTTCTTATATTTAAATCAGAGGGAATATAGAAGAAAGAAAAAATATATTAAATATAATAAAATTGATGGAGAAGAAGAAGTAGAAGAATCTCTCAAAAGAAGAAGAGCTTTCGTCTTTTACCTCAATTAAATTTGATATAGGAGTTTTCGCTCGCCTTATCGATCATATTATCCATTAATTGTGTCCTTTGACGTGTTGTGAAAAGACAATCATAGTACGAGACCTCATATGCACGGTCATATTTTATGTTTGTCATATATATAAATGAAATTAGAATATTTTCGATGGTTTATTGCGTATGTCATATAGGTCGAGCGAGTAATAACACTTGGAAGGATCGAGAGGCGCTCGGGAAGCGAACGACAACATTCAAAAGAATCTGAAGAGGTTATGGGAAGAATGAGCCAGAAGAGTCAAGTGTTCACGAGAAGCAGACACTCAAGAAAATTCTCGACGAAATTATTGTGTTTGAGTCGGTCAATTTTCGAGAATGTTGATGGAGCTTTATGGAACCGTCTGCAAAAAGATTGAAATCCATTAATCTAGTAATCCCTACCGATCTGTTTCACGGTCATTGTGAGAGAGGTAAATCACAAAGAGTTCTATGGATCTTAATGTGGTAGTCAAGACACGTAAGGAGCATCTGAATCGAGAAAAGAACTTTAAATTTCTTTCAAAATCGATTTTTATTTTATCCGTAAACTCTATCGTGCTTTAATCACCAAACTATCTCATGGGGACGAGCTCTTCGGAACTGAGATGCTTAGGTAGAGGGGTGCTTTTCTGTGCTACTCACTTGACATTTGATTTATCCCCGTCGTATGTAGGGGCAGTGGTGAAGGATTGTTAATGTGACAGTTTCAATTTTTTTTTTTTTTTTTTAGGTAGAGGGGTACTTGGGAGGGTCAAAATTACTCGAGAAAAGTCCTGAATCATTTCTCAGATATTTCAAATATTATCATTTCTTGCCGCGTCTAAATATAGTAAGAATAGACATTCCCGTTTACCCTCTTTATGTTTTTAACAGAAGAAGAAGAAAAAAAAAATAGAAGGGGAAATAAAAAGAGAGAAAACAGATAATAAGCAATTGTGGTGGGGTTTGGAAGGCGAGTTTGTTGGCACATGGGATTTCAAGGAAAGTTGGGGTTTGGGTTTTCTATATATACCGCTGCCCGTGATAGGACATAAGCACAGGCCGTGCTTCTTCCACGCTTCCTTCGTTGTTTAATCTCTTCTTTCTAGGTTCCTCCCCTTCAACAGCCTTGATCATCATCCTGAACGAGTGGCCAGTTCATTGGTTGATTTGTCCCTTTCCATGCCACTGTGGGTGCCAAAGCGACAGACGAAGCCCTCTTCTTTGAATCCGCCATCGAATCGGAGAAAAGATTGAAAGATCCGGGGAAAGAAGGTTGTAGTTTAGGTTTTGTTCTTGCTTTTGATTGATGTTTCGTTGTTGCTGTTTTTTTTTTCCCATCGTAATGATTCGACCGTGGATCGGATGAATCTGGCGTTGCTTTGAGTGGGAATCGGTGATTCGATAATGTGACTGGTTTTCGATCTCGATCTCGATCTGTTTTTCCCCTTTTTCTTGTTCGTCAAAAAGTTTTTATCGGGATTTAGAAATTTGAGGTCTGTTCGCTGATTTCCCGTTTGGGTTGGTTCAGGTGCTTGTTTGGATCTCATCTTCCTCATGGACGGTGAGGATTCGTGGCAGCAGAGTCATCCCATCGCCGACTTCCAGCGTGAGATTTCCAGGTTCAATCCGATGAATGGTAACGGAGACGGCGACAGCCACGAGGAGGATGAACACGCATTGATCTCGTTGGATGCCATCTTGCCCGATGACCTCCTCGAGAAGGTGCTCTCCTTCTTGCCCATAGCCAGTATCATCCGATCGAGCTTCGTTTGCAAGCGGTGGTACGAATCGGTGCACTCCGGTCGGTGGGCGTGGACCAAAATGTCCCCTCAGAAACCGTGGTACTTTATGTTCAACTGCGGCGGCGACGCCGTCTCGGGGTACGCCTACGACCCGAGCCTCCGCAAGTGGTACAACTTCGACTTCCCATGCATCGAGCAGAGTAACTGGCTGACGTCCGCGTCCGGCGGCCTAGTCTGTGCCATGGACAGTGAGGACCGTAACCGCGTCTTCGTCTGCAACCCCATCACGCGCGACTGGAAGCGGCTGAGCGATGCCCCCGGCGGGCGGTCCCCCGACTACAGCGCGCTCGCCGTGTCGGTCGACCGGCGCACCCACGGCTACACGGTAGCCGTCGCCAAATGCAAGCAGGTTCCGCAGGACTACTACCAGTGGGACTTTTCTATCCACGTCTACGAGTCGGCGACGCAGTCGTGGGCCACGCCCTTCGCGCAGGTGCTCGTCGGGTGGAGAGGCGGCGACGAGTGCGTCATCTGCGACGGCGTTCTCTACTACTTGATCTACTCCACCGGCGTGCTCCGGAACGTGGAGCAGCGCCATTGCCTGGTGATATACGACCTCGCCGGCCGATCATCTTCGCGAACGAGTCTAATGCAGATGGCGATCCCGGTGCCCTGCTCTCTCACTTGTGGCCGACTGATGAACCAGGGAGGCAAACTGGTGATGGTCGGCGGAATCGGGAAGCCCGACCGGCCTGGAATCATCAAGGGGATTGGAATTTGGGAGCTGCTGGAGCACAAGGAATGGCGGGAGGTGGCCCGAATGCCGCAGAAGTTCTTCCAGGGCTTCGGCGAGTTCGATGATGTCTTCGCGAGCAGCGGCGCCGGAGACATCATCTACATACAGAGCTTCGGGTCGCCGGCGCTGCTGGCGTACGACATGAGCCAGAAGTTGTGGAAGTGGTCGGCTAAGAGCCCGGTGGTAAAGCGCTTCCCTCTGCAACTCTTTACCGGGTTCTGCTTCGAACCCAGGCTTGAGGTCGCCTCCTGAACTCTTCTGCAAATCGCTTCGCGTTTTGGCTTTACGACTGAACAAAGAGTTGCTATAGTTCTACTTTCATTTTTTTTTCTTTCTTCTTTTGTGGTCAAGAAAGAAAATTTCGTTGGCTTCCAAGAGGAAGAAGTGCTTTTCACGGAGAGGAATCATCCTTGGTAAGGATCATTAAAATATGTCCCAACTTGTCTTATCTAGTTTTAGACACACATTATACATTCTGTTCGACTTTACGATCCATCAATGCATGAACAGATTTAACAAGGCATGTTGTAATCAGAAAATTCAATATCTAATTGAGAAGGAAATATGGTTGAAGGGATGGCAAAATGACTTTTTTTTTTTTTTAAGAGAATCAATTACCTCCTACTAGTGCTCAGGGTAACTCTCAAAATCTGGCAATCAACACCACTAGTTTCTTGTCTAGTAGTAAATGAGCTACATTTTCAGATTTTTTTTTTTGTTGTTGTTGTTGTTGTCAATGTGATGGGCTTTGAATCTGTATACCAAGTCTTGTGGTAAATAATCTCAGATCATGCGGTGCAAGAACACACCTCGTGGTCCATAAAGAATTTGATAATCAATAACTACTATATAGGTTTACTCCAGATAATATATGACAAAGTTGAATCTTCTCATAACAAGATGCTTGCTTCAAGGAGGAAAGAAAACAAAAAAAAAAAAGAAAGAAAGAAAGAAAGCTATGTATGCTTGTGTCTATGCAGTGTGTGGAAGAGATATATGTACAGGTTTTTTATGACTCATTTACATCTGCTTAACTCTTTATGATGTGGGATTAAACCAAATTATGAAACCCTCGAAATCAAAGGGAAATCGTTATTTTTTTTGCCACAACAAGTTACTTGGTTTCTTAATGTATGAGTGACAGTCGATTAGTGCTCGGTATCTCTTCAAAAACATTTTATTTTATTTTATTTTTCCTGATTGTTTTTGTTGTTATTGTTGTAATCCTGAGTTAACTTGTTTGTTCATAAACAAGTTGCTTTGCGTTTATCAGACTAATTTGAATAAATAAATAAACATCGATCGTTTTTTTTTTTTGAATGCTCATCGATGGACAATAATGAAATCCCTGAAACCGCTCGAAGCGTTTTTTTGGTCGTTTGCACTGATGAGCAGCAAGATTCATTTGCTGGACCACTCTGAGGAACCACCACAGTTTGAGCAAGAACAGACAAGCTGCGCTCAAACTCGAGCAAGCCTGCAAAGCTTGTTGTGGGAGAGAGCAGCAAAAAAGTGGCGACATGATGAGGTACCCTTTGTGTTTACCCTTGTGACTTAAAACTGACCAACTTAAACCAGCGGTCGACCCTTTTTGGAAGTAGCTACCAGAGACTGGGGCCTCCTCACAGTGCTGTCCTCACTGTGCCATTGCCATCCATCAAAAAAAAAAAGCATGGTTTTACTGCTAGCTTTGAGTTGCCATGGCAGCTGCCTCCTCCTCTTTACTGACTCAGAGGGCAAGAATTTTTTTATTTTTCTTTGCGGCGATGGTCGGTTAGTTTGCTGCTCTAAATACTCAGGATTTATGGTAGGCAATGGACCACTCGAAAAGCTTGTCTTTTGCTGACCCTTTTAGACCTGTTTTTGGAGGTTTTTAGTTATGGTCTAAAAGCCTCGTTATGAACTCAATATATGAGAAAGCCGAAGTAGAACCTTCATCCAATCAAGAAGCGAAACCTATCAAGTGAAAGAAATATTATAGTACATTTAGATGCTCTTGGGGGATGTTTTGATTATTAAGTAGGGCATGATTAGGGTAACACACCTTTGCATCTTCTAAGATTCCACAATATGCTCTGTCTCTTTGTTAGGTTAGACTAGCGATGATATTCCAAATAAAAGCAATCACAAATTTTTTAATTGTGGCATTGTATTCCTTAAATTCAATGCTGCCCTGTAAAGTTTTTAATTAGTTTTATATTTAATAGAAGCGAAATGAATCTTTCCTTTTTCTTTTGTGTTTGTGTGTGTTTTTTCTTTTTAATCTTATGAAATGTATAAAGTGAATTGAGTCACTATTTAGTGTGAATTATTCCTTATCAAATCATCCGATTCCATCCAAGTAAAGCGATTGAAGAAATTAACCATAAAACCACACCATAGTGTTCATCTGCTGCCTACTGTACAGAAAAAACATGTGTTGTTCTGCTATTCCTTCTTTAATTTTGCCGTACAATACATGTACACATTTTGTAAGGTCTACCAATACATATAAACATTAGCCAAGTAGTAAAGGGATTAAGCCAAGCGCTCGAAACGAACTGCACGAAAGGAAACCAAAGGGACATAATCATGGGCCCTAATGCTAAAACATAAGTTCTTGTATCTGGTTTCGATTAAGAAGTCTAAAAATAACTTGAGATCTAGTCGCCTATAATTGTCTAATTTCCTCTCGAACTCCATGACAATTTATACATGAAATCGTTGGAGTTTTCGGTGCCATTTACTTGCACAAGGGTGATTTGAGTTCTTTGGTTTTAGGGTTTAGGGGCTAAGAAATAACTATTCTTGACTACTTGACATCATTGGGTGTTTTTGGGATGTAGTAGTGGTTATTCGACATGGCCCATTCACGCATTTGATCGACAATAGAGATGACAAATATGAGTTATAGCCAATACACTGAAATTTGACAAAGAAATATATGCAAATATGCTCAAAAGGCTTAGAGAAGCATTGTTTCAAGGTTTGCAAAAATCATATATAAATTATAGATGAAGACTTCTCTATTGGATATCATATAAAATTAGGAAATCTATTTCAATGCTAACATATATAAAAGGCATCGTTGTAAACAATTTCCATAGCCTAAACTTAAATTATAATTTGAGATAGATGTAGGAGCAAATAGAGGTTTTTTAACACACGTCTTGAAAATCCTTCACAAAGTCATGTAAATAAAATAAAACAATATAATATAATATGAAATTAAAAACAATTTCTTTTATTTATTTATTAGTAAAAAATGGAAAATTCTAGCGGATGCACATATTATTATTTTTAATATATATATACACACACATTAGTCAGTATTAAAAGTAATTCAAGTCTGATAAAATATCAAATTCGAATATATTTCTAATGTCATGTATATATGAATCTACAAACTTCTATAAACCCTTGCACAATCTAGTTGTCCATCACCAAAGGAATTACTATTACCTATCCATATAAGACGAATCAAATATAAAAATATAAGATGTCTCACTTTTGTCAATAATCATCCACCTCTAAAGAACTTTCCATAGACCCAAAGCATCCATCGATAAGTAGTCATCTCCTGTCCCATGTGAAGCCAGTCTCGGACCCTCCTCTATAAGTTCACAATAGATGGACATCTAAAAAATAAACATTCTTGAGTCTCCAACACTTGTTTATAGAAAGTACATCGTCAGTTCGTCAGATAATCTTGCTTGTCTCTAGTGGAAAGATGTCTTTGTCTCAGCATCCATAGTGTAACTACATGATTGGGCTAGATGTAAGGCTTTCACATTGTCTTCACCTAGGGTTTCTTAGAACCAGCTTGCCTGAAGAAGTCATATGCCTTGGTCACTCTGTCATCCTGCTTAAACCAATCCTTCATCCTTTGTTCAGCATCCACTGATGACCAGTAGTCGATATGATGAGATCTTGAATATGTAGTAGTCGTTTGATCAATGAAGAATCTGAGTGTGCCACCTTCCAAGTCTAGACATCCACTCTCCCCTAGTAAGTGTGATGCACCCACTTGATCCAAATAGCATCTTCCTTGGCTTGTATAAGCTAGAGCACCTTGGCCAGAAGGAAAAAGTTTCAAACTAGTAAGTTGTGGAATTCCAATCCACCCTCCTCTTTAGGCATACACATATCCATCCATGATATAAATCTTCAAATATTGTATATGTAACAATGATGCCCATCAGAATAGGTAGAATCTAGAGCCAAAAACACTTGACTTTTGGAGGACAGACATGATCAACTATGACTTGCTAGAGTAAGAAAAATCTTCCATGACCAAACATTGATCTGTCGATCTAGTGAGTCAAGCAGGGGATGCAGTCAGAAAGTCGAAGACACACAGTTGTCAGTGAAATCTCCATGTATATAAATGATATGGCCCTCTCCTGAAAGCCCATGATGGTAAATAATTGTTAGCGTGTTAAATCTGTAACTCAAATCAAGAAAATATTGAGCTTCAATTTGTTCACTTGAAGTCTTACCACTGCACCAAAATCTAGCAAACAATCTCTCAAGGTACCCATTAAAGCTACATCACCTCTGCTAAAAAGAAGAAGATCATCTGCATAAGCAAGATGAACTAATTTGAGATGACCACACTGAGGATGATAGTTGAATTCTACTCTTGTGGTGCACCTCTATAGCTGTCTCAAAGATCTTTATGCAAATACCAAATAGATAAGGTAATAGTAAGTTACCCTGTCTCAGTCCTCTAGCCCCCTTGAAGTATCCAAATGTGTCACCATTGATAGTCAATGAGAAATAGATTGTAGTCGCACTTCATGATCCACAACATAAATTGCAAAGGAAAGTTTAGTCCAAACAAAGCATCTTGTAAGAAATCTCAATTCACATAAATGAATGTCTTCTGGAGATCAATCTTCATGATGTATCTAGACGATATTCTCTTCCTATTATATCTCTGGAATAGTTCTTAGGTCAAGTGGATATTATCGAAGATAAGTCTGCCTTTCACAAATGCCACTTGAGACTAATGGACAATCTGATATATGATATTTAAAATCTTACATGTCAATATCTTAGAAATGACTTTATAGAAGGTCGTACAATAAGATATAGGTCGCTAATTATACACTCTACTAGTATATGCTAGAAAAATCAAGGTATGATTCCATCTTAATAGTATCTTTTCGATGTGAAAAAATTCTTATATTACAGTCACAAAACCTGGTTGGATTGTATTCCATGCATGTTTAAAGAACCTAGAGCTATATCCATCCGAACTAGGTGCCTTCTCATCCCCAATGTCAAATAGAACACCTCTTATTTTTTTTTTAATGAAGAGAATACATACACGCTGATCATGTTTTGTCATGCTCCGGGGGCATCTTCATCATCCAAATGATGGAGGAGTCCCTTAGTGACAGTATTCCGAAATACATTACTGAAATCAGATATGGTAAAAAATTTGAAATAATCAAAATATAAAATATAATTATTTTATTAACTGCATGCATGCATGACCAAAACATAAGTCAGTGAAAGTAAAATAGGTTTATGACATCCAAATCAAATTGCGATAAAATTCAAAGTGCGTAAACAAAGTACGATAACAATAAAGAAAACAAATTGACATCTCGATGATGCAGTGAGACTAGCACGACAAGGAACTCTTTGAGCGACACAAAGGTAGATCAATAGGACACGTTCTTTGTCAACTAACTTGGAGGCCAAAGAAAAGAGAGAGTGAGTGTATAGAAAGATAGTGTATGATAATATAAACATAATGAAGGTCAAAGAAAATAAATCTAAGTAATCCAAACCTCAGAGTACCAGTATCAATATGCAACTAACCTGGTCAACTATATAATAAATACACCTGTGACATACACAACCAACTGCAAACTTGTAAGAAATACACATCAAGATACCATGATAAAGTCTCGTGGCTCTCGAGGTAATACAAAGGGATATTATTTACGGACAACAACATACTACCACGAACGAGACTCATGGGCAGATAGACAATATACAGAGCACTGTCTACGTGCAAACGATATGCTACCACGAATGGGTCTCGTGGGCAGATGGACAATATAAAAACTCAATGTCCGTGGGCAACGACATGCTACTACGAACAGATTTCATAGGCAGATAGAGTATATAGCTATCTAGCTATTGACTGCACGCAACAACATACTACTGTTGGTGCAATCGGCCCAGGTCACGATTGACCAGGACTCGAGTTTGGCTCGAGTGATGTTTTGATGTGTTTTGATGTTTCGACAAAAACATATGACAATATAATTGTCATGAAAAGTCCAAGTTGGACACTTGACATTTGGGAAAGTCCAAGTCATGGGTCTTGGCAAATGGAAAGTCCAACATGAGTTGGCAAGGAAAGTCCAAGCATGGTCTTGGCATGGAAAGTCCAACATGGGTTGACATTTGAAGTCCAAGAGGATTAATATTGGCAGCGTAAAGTCCAAGCGGTAGTCTTGGCAGCATAAGTCCAATGGTTGGCGGCGTAAAGTCCAAGCGGTAGTCTTGGCAGCATAAGTCCAATGGTTGGCGGCGTAAAGTCCAAGCGGAGTCTTGGCGGCGTAAGTCCAATGTGCCTTGGCGGTGTAGACACCGTTAGCATGACATAGCCGACGGAAGCACCTGAAGGCTAGCGCGATGGATGAACAAGTCATGGATGATTTGGAGGGATCCGAGAGGCGTGAGGCTGATGGAGGTGGCTAGAAGGCTTAGGTCTAGGCTAAGGGTGGTCTAGCAAGTATGGGGGAACCATACTTGGGTTAAAACCTCATGTTTGAGGTGTGCCAGTCGACTGGTGTCATGTGGCGATCGGTGGACCGAGTCAACTAGGGTTTATTGCGGGTTATGGCCTAGCGATCATTGCAGGTGGGCGGTCGGTGATGGCTCAGCGATCGACTAGTCGTGTGATCGGGTCGGTGCTCGAGAATTCGACCGCGAGAATGGAGTCGAGACTCATTGGTCGAGTGAGGACTCCCGTGATCGTGATGGTCACAATCGGTCGGATGATGGTAGTTCCGTTGGACTTATCCAAGCGTGGAACTAGTCGTTGTCTCATGACAATGATGGCATCGATCGATGATTGTCCCGATCGGTCGTGATAGACTTTTTCCAGCACAGGTTGAAGCTATATATGGAGCTCGTGATGGAGGAAAAAGGAATCGGTTCTTGAGGGCTATTGGGGCGATTTGTTGGTGCAAATCAGGTCTCCAAGTGCAAGCAAGCAACCAAGCATTCAAGCAATCAAAACAAGTATTGTAAAGTCTTTTCTTTACTTGTATTTCATATTTACATTGTATATTGCTTGTATTTCATTCTTACTGTTGTAAGATCTATTGTAAGGGGTTTCTCCGCCTCCGACTTGTGTCGAGAAGGAGTGTTTATCATTAGTGAGTGCGTGTGCATCACTAGGGCTCTTTAGAGCTCGATCCGTGGAGTAAGGAAGTGCGATTCGAACCACGTTATATCATTGTGTTAGCTTGTTGTCTATTTCGTTATTGCTTTTATTATTTCTATTTCCGCTGCGCACTAACGAAATTTTAGACACAAACGTGATCGAATTTCATCTACGCTATTCACCCCCCCTCTAGCCATTCCAATATGTTGGGTTTCCGGCACCGCGGCGTGTGTGTGTTCGATCATGTTTCGTAAACATGAACACAGCGGAAGCAATAAAAATAATAAATACTCTTATTTATTACAACACACACAACACACGCATGCATATTACAACAAGTGTAGACATAACCGTAAATTAAAATTTGCAATAAAAAAAATTTATCTACGTTATACCTTTGGTATGACGTGTAGCGGGAACGACATCAACCGGAACGATCCTCGTAAGAATCGTCTCTATCCGTATCCACGTCGAGCTCCTCGGGATGACTTCGCTAAGTCACGAGCTTCGTCTTCGTACGAGTTACTAGCCTCGTGTTGAAGACGACGTGATCGAGAGATGATCACGATCCGAATCCAAATTCGGATCCTAAAACGAGTTCTCAAAACTCGCTTCTCCGGAGAGGTATTCGTCAACCGTTTGACGAATCCTTCGTCCTCCACCTCAGAGGATTACCGGAGATCAAATCCCCGGTAAGTTAGCCGCTGTCGGAGCACTAACCGTCGTCCAAACGACGCTCCAACAACAAAGAAACAAGCTGTCCAGAAAAACTGGACAGCTTTTGGTGGAGGAATAGAGGCCGGCCAAAGGAGATGTGGAGCTCACCTTATCACCGAACCCACAAGAGATCACCGGAGGGTCGCCGGAGCATCGCCGGATGAAGCTTGGATGCCGGCGGCAAGGAGGTGGCAGCAGCTCCATGAAGTTGGCGGCAACACCATGTTGGGCGGCAACAACAAAAGGAGGCTAGGGTTGGGCGGCCAAAACTTCATTAGGGTTTTTGGGTTAGGGTTTAACCCCTATTTTATAGAGAACTAATTCTCTTAATGGTTAATGGATTATATCCATAAAGCCCGTTAACCCGCTCCATTAAGATAAGTTAAAATAAACCAAACCATGATGATTTATTTTAAGTTAAAACGAACCGAACCAACTTTTGGTTCATTCGTTTAAAATAAACCAAACCCTTTGGTTTATTCTCATCCATTGGATTAGAACCAAACCATTTTGGTCTATCCATTATGTCTTCATAAGACACGGCCCATCCATGCTTCCATTGCGACTGAAACAATTTCATGCTCGCTTTATGTTTGGTCCAACCAAACATAGTTTCTCTTAGTCTGAGAATCCCATTCTCAAGCTCGTTTTAAATCCTTCGGATTACACTCGTTGTGCGTGTGACCAAATAGGTTCTCGGTTTATGTTGGCCGTCTATAATTAACCATTAATTATAGAACGATCATGAGTGACACCTAGTAGTACATCATGATCCCCAATTAGCAAGAAAAGATCAGCAGTTGATCGAACTATTTACGAAACCCTTGATGCTTCGAATGAATCGTGCCCCATTCCCTTCACTCATCTTATACCCACTTGGTTCGGGACATGGTCTATTGTGTGTCGATCCCCACTAAGTGACTCGTCACACCTAGCAGTATCATTTCCTCGTCCTACAGTTCTAGTTACTCACATGTATCGAAGAGTACCTTACTCTAAACATGTAATGCTTTGGCAAAGACTTTAGTAACAATCGGCGAGAGGCCATGGGTATACATCTCCTGCGCAGAGTGGTGAATCCTTTATAGGCTATTCAAACACCTTGATCACCCGACTTATACCCAATCATCCGGGTCCACATCTCCTTAGAGATGTTTGCTTAAGATGTCAAAGCATAAGTCTCCATGATCAAGATGACTTGAATACATAAGTCGAAGAACATCGCACAAGCCACGAGTAAGAACTTCATTGACATATCTATATGTAGAGAACCATATGAAGTCTTACGGTTTGGTCACTCCAATGAACTAGTTACCATAACTAGCATCCACGATTAACTCCGGACATCACAATGTCTCGGCCCGGAGAATCAATTTGCTTGGATACACCAAGGAGTATACCTCGTGCTAGTCTCGACAGAATTGATGGTGTCCAAATCCATCAATTCATCGACTAGGGATAATTCTGATACATCATAATTACACATGTAGAGATACTCACTAGTTGTGATCCAATCACAAATTCTCTCATGCTGTGAATCGCATCGTGGACATTCAGTAAATGAGTTTAAGATCCAATCAAATACATGAAACATGTATACTCAAATAGTAAATCTTCATTTATCATATAAATGGTTCATACATAAGGCGATTGCCTTAGGATATCTCTCATATATTACTTATAGACTCCCACTTGGCCTAATGTCAATCGCTACGGTATCCAATACCATAAGCTCGAACATAACCCTCAAACTTATTTTGAGGTAATGCCTTAGTCAAGGGATCCGCTAAGTTCCTTTCAGTGGAAATTTTTCTCGATTTGTATTTCGTTCCTACTGATGATCTCTCTGTTAAGATGATAGCGGCGAAGCACATGTTTGGATCATTGATGAGACCACATCAAGTTCAGAGATGAACTTCTTGATCCAAACCGCTTCCATTGCTGCTTCCATAGCTGCAATGTATTCTGCCTTAGTGACAGAATCCGCTATAGTGTCAAGCTTGGAACCTTTCCAACTTATTGCGCCTCCATTCCAGGTGAATACATACCCAGACAAAGACATGGAATCATCCTTGTCTGTCTGGAGCTGGCATCCGTATACCCACGTATCACCATGTACCCTTCTCCATATATTAGGAATGTATCCTTAGTTCTTCTTAAGTACTTAAGGATCGTCTTAACAGTCACACAATGATCCATTCCTGGATCAGACTGGTATCTGCTCATGACACTCAGAGCATACGATACATCGGGCCTCGTACATAACATAGCATACATGATAGATCCTATTGCGGATGCATAGGGAATCTTACTCATGCAAATCCTCTCGTCTTCTGTGCGCGGACACATAGAATTTGAAAGGTGTACCCCATGCCTGATGGGTAGGAAACCTTTCTTGGATTCCGACATGCTAAACCTCTTTAGCACTCGGTCTATATATGTAGACTGCGAAAGACCAAGCAACCGTTTCGATCTATCTCTATAGATCTTAATCCCGAGGATGTAGGTTGCTTCTCCCAGGTCTTTCATGGAGAATGTCTTGGATAACCAAACCTTCACTGACTGTAAGATTGAAACATCGTTTCCTATAAGTAGTATGTCATCGACATACAATACTAGGAACACGACTGCACTCCCACTAACCTTCTTGTACACACAAGGTTTGTCTGGATTTTGTGAGAAATCAAACTTTTTGATGGTCTCATCAAAACGGATATTCCAGCTCCTGGATGCTTGTTTTAATCCATAAATGGACATTCGCAATTTGCATACCTTGGTTTTATCAACCGATGTGAAACCCTCAAGCTGTATCATATACACGTCCTCGAGCAGGTTTCCATTAAGGAAAGCTGTTTTCACATCCATCTGCCATATCTCATAATCATAATGAGCCGCTATGGCCAGGAGCATCCGAATGGATTTAAGCATAGCTACAGGCGAATAGGTTTCGTCATAATCAACACCTTGCTTTTGACGATATCCTTTCGCCACCAATCTAGCCTTATAGGTAATTACATTACCATCCATGTCGGTTTTCTTCTTGAAAACTCACTTGCACCCTATAGGCTTTATGCCTTCAGGTGGGTCAACCAAGTTCCAAACTTGGTTTTCATACATGGAATCCATTTCCGACTTCATGGCACCAAGCCATTTATCCCTTTCTGAACTTGTCAGCACTTCTTCATAACTGGTAGGCTCCTCATCATCAATGAGTAACACGTCGTTCGATTCGCTTACGAGAAATCCATATCTCTCAGGAATATTGCGTGTTCTACCAGATCTACGAAGATGTGATGTTACAATAGGTCTAGCCGATTGCTCATCACTATGAGTTGTCGGCTGTTGTGCTTCACTAGGTATCTCATCAATGTCTATTTGAGTCTCTCGAGCCTCCTCAAGCTCGACGACACTCCCACTGTTTTCTTGCAAGAGAAACTCTTTCTCTAGAAACACAGCATGCCTTGAAACAAACACCTTTTGTTCCAAAGGATGATAGAATTGGTAACCCCTTGTTTCCTTAGGGTATCCAATAAATAGACATTTATCAGACTTAGCATCCAATTTGTCTGATACAGTCCGCTTCACATAAGCAGGACAACCCCATATCTTCAAGTAAGATACACGAGATTTCTTACTATTCCATATCTCATATGGAGTAGTTGAGACTACCTTGGTAGGCATTATGTTTAACAAATAAACAGCTGTCTGAAGTGCATAGCCCCAAAAGGACTTGGGAAGAGTTGCATGATTCATCATTGACCTGACCATGTCCAACAAGGTCCGGTTACGCCTCTCAGATACACCATTATGCTGTGGTGTATAGGGCGGAGTCCATTGAGACAATATGCCATTGTCTCTTAGATAATCAAGAAACTCTTGACTTAAGTATTCACCACCTCGATCCGATCGAAGTATTTTAATACTCTTGTCATGTTGTTTCTCTACTTCATTTCTGAATTCTTTGAACCTTTCAAAGGCTTTAGACTTGTGTTTCATCAAGAACACATACCCAAACCGTGAGTGATCATCGGTGAAGGTAATGAAGTAGCTATAGCCTCCTAATGCTTGAGTTGACATAGGTCCACATACATCAGTATGTATTAGACCTAGTAACTCTCCCACTCGTTCACCTTTTCCAGTAAAAGGTAACTTAGTAATCTTGCCTTTTAAGCATGATTCACATGTATTGTATGAATCCAATTCAAACGATTCCAGAATTCCACATCGGTGTAATTCGGACATGCGTTTCTTGCTTATATGGCCAAGACGACAATGCCACATATAGGAGTCTATTTGATTATCCTTTCGAGCACGCGTGTTGCTCGCTTCGATATTGAAAATGTCCTTTGGATCGTCCAGCGTATAAATGCCATTACTCAAAGTTCGATTCCATAAAGTCGCCATTTAAAGTTATATAACAACAATTGTTACTAAGCGTCGAATGGAAACCATTTCTATTTAAGCGAAATAGAAACAATGTTCTTTATTAGAAGGAACATAATAGCAATTGTCAGTTCTAAGACTAGTCCACTAGGAGCTTGACAAATAAGTTCGATGGCGGCCGCAACCTTTGCTCCATTGCCAACTCATGATTTGACTCCCCTACGACAAGTCTTCTTCTATTCCTTAGCCCCTGTATGTCATTACATATATGAGCCACACCCAGTATCCAATACCCAAGTGTCTAGAAATAGAATGACAATCAATAGAGATACCGAAGAGGATGGGGCATCGGATGCCTTCTTCTTCTTCATGGACTCAAGATAAATCTTGCAGCTTTCTTCACGGGCCTTCCTTGCCATGATGGCAAGTGCCCTTTTGTCGGTTCTCGCATTCTTTGCCTTTGTTTGTTCTTTCCTTTCTTTTCTTTTGCCTTCCTCTTAGAACCCTTCTTTGAGGAATCAACTATGTAACCGCCTTCTCCTCATGCTTCACAGAAGGCTCCACAGTCTTCAGCATATTGAGGAGCTCGGGAATGGTGGATTCCAATTTGTTCATCCGATAATTCATCACAAATTGCGAGAAACTCTTGGGCAAACAATGCAGAATTAAGTCAATACTTAACTCATGATCCATCACAAAACCGAGGGTAGCTAGCCGCTCGATGTACCCGTTCATCTTTAGCACAAACTGCACTACAGATGAACCTTCTTGCATCTTCGTGGTGAAGAGGAGCCTAGAGACCTCGAACCTTTCGGATCTCGCTTGCTCATCGAACAACTCATGAAGATGGAAGACCATAGTATTGGCATCCATATGCTCATGCTGCTTTTGCAGCTCAGGTACCATCGCCGCTAGCATGATGTAACTCGCCAGCTCAGAATCTGCCACATGCTTCTGATAGACCAACATTTGGTCTGGAGTTGCATCGTCCTTAGGACGGTCAGGAAGAGGCTCTTCAAGGACATATGCAAGCTTTTCCGCCTTGAGAACAATTCTCAGGTTTCTAAGCCAGTCCAGGAAGTTAGGCCCAGTCAGTTTGTTCGAATCCAAAATAGAACGCAATTTAAAGACATCATGATCAATCTTAGAAATACAAAACGAGCATATATGAGAAAGATGATTTTAAAATGCATCAATATACATTTATAAATCCCATTCATTTTTCGAATTTCAAAAACCCCAAAATCACTTCGGGAGATCGTAGGTCCATCTCCGAATGGGCTGATATCCATCATAGTTATGAACAACCTTGGAGAGAGTCCAACAAGCCATTCATAACTACGACGGTAGGTATCAACTATACCGATTGCATATCACGTATATGCAACTATCACAATGTGATATCAACTAATTGAATGTTCACACATACATCGGGTTGTTAACACATTAACAAGTATGCATCATATGCATAACACCCAACTTCACCTCCCTTTACATCGACCTTGGAGAGTCCAATGTCGATGCTCCGTTTAAAGCCAACCCATTAATCGGAAATAGTTTTAATATGGTTAGAGCGCATTCAACCAATTAGCCCAGCTTGGAGAGAGTCCAACAACCAAAGCTAACGATTGACCTCTGACTCTTACCATATTAGTATTAAACTATTCCATGGTTTGAACATATTCGGGTTCGAGCCAGGCTTGGAGAGAGTCCAACAACCCAAACAAGAAACGGAACTCTGGTTCTAACCATATTAATGGAAGGTGTAGGCTTTAATATTGAGTTAGGTTTTTTTTTATGTCTCATCCTCTTTGCATGCAAATAACTATTATCTACATGACATACATGACATACATCTACATGTCACGACACGCATGACATAATGTTATGCATCTAATGCAATTACATGACATACAATTATGTCATGTATATATTTCCTTATATGTCATAACTATTTATGGAAATAAAATATGTTTAAGATTTGATTCTCCAAATCAAATCATAATTAAATTAGGAAACAAATTTCCAAATCTAATCACATATTTTATTCATGGAATTATTTGATTAAGGAAAATCTATTTAGGAAACCAATTTCCTAAATCATTAAAACTACTTATGGAAATAAAATATTTTAAGATTTGATTTCCCAAATCAAATCATGATTAAATTAGAAAATAAATTTCCAGAATCTAATCAAATATTTTATTTATGGAAAATATCAATTTCCATAAATACTTCCAACTTTCCAAAAGTGGAAGATTTCCATAAATACTTCTAGACTTTCCAAAATTGAAAAATTTCCATAAATACTTCTAAATTTCCAAAATTAGAAAATTTCCAGAAATACATTATGACTATCGCAAAACTATTTTTACGATTATGTCGAAACACAACTGGGCTCGATACCCGTTGGGTTTCCGACCGCATGGCGCAGGTGTGTTCGATCGTGTTTAAATGAACATGAACACGTGAAGCAATAAAAATAATAAATACTCTTATTTATTACAACACACACAACACACGCATGCATATTACAACAAGTGTAGACATAACCGTAAATTAAAATTTGCAATAAAAGAAATTTATTTACGTTATACCTTTCGTATGACGTGTAGCGGGAACGGCATCAACCGGAACGATCCTCGTAAGAATCGTCTCTATCCGTATCCACGCCGAGCTCCTCGGGATGACTTCACTAAGTCACGAGTTTCGTCTTCGTACGGTTTACTAGCCTCGTGTTGAAGACGACGTGATCGAGAGATGATCACGATCCGAATCCAAATTCGGATCCTAAAACGAGTTCTCAAAACTCGCTTCTCCGGAGAGGTATTCGTCAACCGTTTGACGAATCCTTCGTCCTCCACCTCAGAGGATTACCAGAGATCAAATCCCCGGTAAGTTAGCCACTGTCGGAGCACTAACCGTCGTCCAAACGACGCTCCGACAACAAAGAAACAAGCTGTCCAGAAAAACTGGACAGCTTTTGGTGGAGGAATAGAGGCCGGCCAAAGGAGATGTGGAGCTCACCTTATCACCGAACCCACAAGAGATCACCGGAGGGTCGCCGGAGCATCGCCGGCTGAAGCTTGGATGCCGGCGGCAAGGAGGTGGCAGCAGCTCCATGAAGTTGGCGGCAACACCATGTTGGGCGGCAACAACAAAAGGAGGCTAGGGTTGGGCAGCCAAAACTTCATTAGGGTTTTTGGGTTAGGGTTTATCCCCTATTTTATAGAGAACTAATTCTCTTAATGGTTAATGGATCATATCCATAAAGCCCGTTAACCCGCTCCATTAAGATAAGTTAAAATAAACCAAACCATGATGGTTTATTTTAAGTTAAAACGAACCGAACCAACTTTTGGTTCATTCGTTTAAAATAAACCAAACCCTTTGGTTTATTCTCATCCATTGGATTAGAACC